>JANSME010000004.1:0-718446 GCA_029299165.1 Ophiostoma himal-ulmi
AGCGTGCCGTTTAATACACGACGAAATTATAGCATTTGGTAATTATGTTTATAATGCTACAGTATATAGTACAGTACGTATGCTACAAACCCATCCGCGCCAGACGGCTACGAGTGTCATAAAATCTCTTCACCTTGCTCTTCCTCCCGGAACCGCAAACCATCGACTACATGCATGGCACCACGAACCCAGGCTGCCTCTGCGACCTTGTCCATTGTCCAGCGGCTGCGGGCTCGCTTAAGAAGACCCTCGGTTAAATCCATGGCACCTTCAAGACCCTTTGCGCGGAATTTGGAAATATCACCGTCGTGGTCGCCATCATCACCGGCATACTCAACCCAACGCCACTCGACACGGGCAATGCGGTGGCTGGTCCGCGAGCGCATACGATGGGCATCGCTCATTCCGGGAGTTGGGTCAAAGGGCAGGCGGCCTTCGAGCAGTGCATACAGGAGTACACCAAGTGACCACGCATCTGTTGCGCGGCCGTCATAGGGTTGGCCCATGATCACCTCAGGAGCGGCATAGTCATCCGATCCACAGCGCGTCTCAAGCTTTTCGTCATTGGCAACGCGCCTCGAAAGGCCAAGGTCGGTCAGTGTTGTGACGCTGTAAGGATATGTTTCCCAGTCGATGGATGTGTCGGCCAGCTCCTTTGGTGTCAGGTTGACAAGAACGTCTACGAGAACATGCATGTTAGCAAGGTCATTTCTTTATCAAGGACAAAGCATTGAATGACAGGAACAGCGACACTCCACATCACTCATACAGCAACGAGGTCACGGGGATTAAGTGGTGGCTTACTCTCGAGTTTGATATCTCGATGGACAATGTGCTCGTGATGCAAGTACCGGACGGCTCCGACGAGCTCTGCAAACATACGCGCGAGGAGCTTTGGGGTCAGGAGGTTGCGGTGCGCACTGGCAACGTCAAAGAGGTCACCGCCGGGACAGTAGCTAAGCACCAACAATGCCCGTGTGGGCTCGATGCTTGAGGCCTTGAGCCGTACGAGTGACGGGTGGTGAATACACTGCATGATCTCGAGCTCACGCTTCAAGCTCATTTCAATGCGGTCCTCAGACGCTCCTCCTTTGGGGCCATGTTCACACACCTTAACTGCAACGAGTGTGCGGCGGTCATATCGAACTTGCCTGGAGGAGCTGGAAGAGCTGGAAGGGGTTGGGCTATCGCTTATATCTGCAATCGGTTCGGGCACTGTCATTTGATTTGTTGCCAGCATAACACGGCTAAAGGTCCCCTGGCCGAGCAGCTTTATAGAACGCCAGCGACGGCGTTTGTTATCTCCTCTGCTCACGGCTTCAAAGTATTCATATCGCTGCTGGCTATTCGGCTCAGCAGCGGTAGTCCCGTCACTTAATAGTAAAGACGACTCGCTCGGAGGTGGTGTGGGTGGCTTCTGAACTGGAGTGAGTCCGCGTGACTCGGAAAGGTGAGGCTCGCGACGCATGTGCGTATCGTAGGCACCATCGGCGTGATCAGGCCCGCCCGGCTGTTTCGAAAGCGTAGCTGATACAGTGATCATGCGCTTAGGCAGTTGCATTGGGTCGGGAACGTACTCGCTCAGGCTTCTATCGCGAGCGTGAGATGCTCGTAAATCGGTATGTGCGGGGCCGCCTTCTGCGCGCTGTCCACCTCCGGCACCCAATAGATCAGCATAGGCCTTTCGCTTTGCATGGTGCGCCAATGCAGAACTTATAGACTCGCCATTGGCGGTGACAAAGGCCGACTCGGTCGGAGCCAGTGTTGCGCCGAAGGGTGCCTCTGATTGGGGGGAGCGCAGGCGTTTCCAAGGCCCTGGAGAGTCACTGGAGAGGAGAGGAGACGGTAATGGCGTAACGTCACCCATGGCTGTGATGATTGGGCTCGGGACGGTGGAGCTGGCAGCAGATGCCGACCCAAAGCCGTGGAAACCAGTGGTTTTGAGGCTAGGGGTGCGGGAGATCGGCCTCAGGGAAGACGTGGAGCTCTTGTGGTGAAGAGCAAGTGCTGAAGGTCGTCCGTAGCTCGATATTGGCGTTGTGACGGATCCGGGTGACGAGGGGGCGTTGAGATTTAGAGGCTCGGTGCGGTTTCTAGGGGTGATAGGGATTGAGGAAGAGGTAGGTGACGGAAGAGCAGCAGCGGCAATTTGCAGGTCGGTCTGAATACGCAGAGGCCTCTGCTCGGTCGTGGTGCGGTTCGTCGTGATACAAAGCCCACCGTCGAGGGCAGTAGAACTGTCGGTGGTGGGCAGGTTATGGAGAAAAAAAGGGTCGTCTGTGAGGGCACTTGATAGTTGGGAAAGAGACCGTGCAGCCGATAGAGAGACAGAGGCGTTTGTAGGAGAGCGAGAAAGAGGCGGCGAGGGCGCAATTGTATTTGACTGGAACTGAATGTTGCCAGCTGTTGGAAAACGAGTCGGGGTAGTGGAGGATGAGACTGGGGCAGAAATGACGGTAGAGGGCGGCGAGGAGAAAGGTATATCAAGCGAGGCAGAGGCAGAAGTGGGAGCATCGTCTAGGCTGACCTGGGCGAGGCCATTGTGCATTGTAGTGGTGTTGGTAGAAGTGATTGAGGCGATGGTATTGAAGTGAAGGCCAGAGGCAGAGACAGAGGAGGTGGTGATATCTGTATCTTGATCTTGTGTGCCTGGAGAGTTTTGTGCGTCTCGTAAAGATGTTAACGGCAGAGACGACGAGGTGCCGCTCATGATGCCGGTGGTGATAGGAAGCTATGGCAGCTATATAGAAAAGTATATGGGGTGGTACGAGGAAAGCTGGGAAGTAGCCTCGCGCAGGTAGTGTGTTGCGTGGCTCAGCTGTTAAAAGGTGACGCGGAAGAGTGAGGGCTGAGAGCCAAGAGGGGCAAGGAGCTGTGTGCTGAATTAGAGTTCGGAGGCGGCGCCAGAAAAACTAGCTTTAGTAGACAAAGAGCCACCAACTACATGAGGCTGTTACTCGTAGTAACGTTAGAGGGAGGCAGAAGGATGAGCTGGATACGGTAGATGCAGAGATCAGACGAGAATCGATTGAGGTTGTGTAAAACGAGGCACGGCAAGATGGTATGAAGGGGGAGAGGAGAAAATAGACGAGAAAAGGAAGAACAAAGAAAACGAGGGGACGAAGAAACGAAGAAACGAAGGATCAAGGAAGAGCTTTGAGAAACAGAACGGGCGTGTGGACGAGGAACGTGGGACAGTGTGCGAAGTTGAAAAACAAGTGTGGAAAAATAGAGAGTGAAGAAAAAGGCTGGGGAAGCAGATAAGCCGCGAAGCAAGGGCGATCTGGGATGGTGGTCGCGAAGGTCGTAAAGGTCGTGATGGCAATGTCGATGAGGCTGACGGTCGTCCAGGATAACGGCGAGTGAGCCACTAAGACGACGACAACGACAACGAAGAAAGTATTTTGCTTGCGAGTGTAAAGTTGACACGAGGCTGGAGGCGCTACGATGACGCTCCAATCCGGTAGTGTAGTGACATTGGTAGTGACAGTAATTGGCGAGAGGGCCTAGATGGGTCGCAAGTTGGCGAATGACTCCTTTTTGGCACCTGTGCTGTGGGCTGTTTGTTCACGGGGCGTGTTGCGAGACAGAATGGTGGGCCTGGTCCAAACTGTCACTAACTCGTTAATGGCAAGATTTTAATTTACGTCGACTTGTCCGATGCGTTTCTTTCCTTCCTTAGCCCAGGGAATGGGCTTTTGTGCTCTTGCTTTTTGAGCGGCATTAGAGCAGTCGAGGCGCAACACCCATAAAGGCCGTTTACTCATATTCTTATCAGAAGACCTCAAGCTGAACGCTGTTTGAGGGCACGCCTGCCTATCCCAACGCAAGACAACGTAACGTAACGACCGCTGCCGTGCATTGGGGCCTGCAGGGGCAGGCATCACGGCCAATCACGGCCTCGTGCCTTCCCTATTTGTTCAGATCCGTTTGGTATCGAGTCATTTCAGCTATTATTAGTCATAAGTAACTGGGACTCGATTCATGCACGGTGATGGAATGCCTTCAACATCCGGAGAGGGAAAGCGCGGCGCACTCACTAGCCTTTCTTATCAGCATCACTGGCAACTCTCGCCGTGACCGGCGGCCTACTTTTGTTATCTTTGCGCAGCCGCTGTATCGGCCGTGCTTTATTATTGATCACCGTTGACTCGAAGGTAGACAACCTGGACGATAGCACGATACTCGATTTACGTTTATTTATGTTTTATGATTGATTAGTTTCGTCATATTATGTTGTGTATTGGTGCAGCTGCACCAGCCAAGAAACGCCGCTTTCGGCCAGACAATTGCCCATCTTACGCCGACCAGGCTCGCTTATCAAATGGCTCAGTTAATGCATCAACACAACACTGCATTGACTGTACTAAAGTAATTCAAACGTTCTCTAGAAATATACTCAGATTACATAGTTAGCAACGCCAGGCTTACCATGTTGAGCCAAGACGCTCGTCATTTTGCATCAGTCGACCTCTCCTATTCAAGAATCAAGAACAAACAAGAACAGTTGTGCCTCATGATTGGCGTCAAGATACGCTGCCGTCGAGATTCCGTCCCACGGTGCTCATCTCTGGCTGTCGATTGGCTCAAAGTAACTTTGAACCAAGATAACGATGCGGATGATAGATGGTATATTTAGTATCAAATGACTAAGCATACCTCTCCACATCTTACTTAAGCAGCACCATGATAGGGAGGGCAAAGAACGCGACGCCACTGGCTACTTAGTAATTAGCAGCTTAATTGACCCGCGTCGCGTCTGGTCGCGTCTCGCCCATCTCCTGTCCACAGGTGGGACAATTTTCATAAAGTCATACCCTGAATTGCGGATTTTGGAATATTTGTTCTGTCTCGTGCCTCACCTCTAGCATTAGCCAAATTTGATGAATTGCAAAAACCAACCCAGATCACTGGTGCAATACCTCAACTTTACATCTCAACTCGAGCATCTCAACTTCACAGCATCAGGCAGCTAGGCAGCTACACTGCTTTTTCGGCGACACATTTCGGCCGTCAACTTTACAAACTTCGAGCGCACATCTACTTCCAACTAACACTATGATACGGCAAGGCTACAACCGCAGCGAGGCTAAGAGACGCAATGTCCTTGACCATCGCAAGAAGCAGTTCGCTGACCCTGGATACAAGGAGGTCCAGTATCCTAACCGCCTCAACATCTACGCCGACTCGCCTACTGCCGACATCACTCTCGAGCAGTTTGAGCAATGGGCCATTGATCGTCTTCGTGGTGAGTCTTTCTCCCGCTTATCTTGTTGTTTCGATAATGATAGGCAATAACTAACACACAAAGTTCTCGCTGAGCTCGATGCATGCTCGTTCCGTAACCGTTCGCCACCAGAGACTGCCGCCCACATGAAGCCGATCCTGGAGAAGTACCTGCCGCTTGACACGAACAGCAGCCAATCAACACAGCTAGCAGCACAGCGCATGAAAGACCACTACAGCCATTTTATCCTCCGTCTTGCGTTTGCTTCAACAGAAGAACTTCGCCGGCGCTTCTCGCGTGCCGAGACGACGCTTTTCCGGCTGCGCTTCAACAGCGACGACATTCGAGAGCGCACAGCTTTTATCCAGGGTCTGAACCTAGATTGGGATATGGTTTCTGAGGAAGAAAAGGCCGAATTTGCCTTGGAGCTTGCTGCGACACGCTCGCTTGGCCCTGCGGCGCGGAAAATGCAGGCTGCAGATGACGAGGCGTGGTGCAAGGTTGACTGGGACCGCGTGCCGGAACTGATTGAGGGCCGAAGGGTGTTTGTCAGAGCTGGCAAGGCCTATGTGCCATCGCGCGAGCAGGCAAGCATGGTCGTTGCCGAATTTTCAAGCCGTCTAGAAAAGGCGTTGGAGGTGAGTTTGGATGTGATTTTCTCGGACATGATTTGCTCGGCTACCATGTTTAGATTGGGCTAGTTTGAGGTCTTGGAGACCATTGCTGACCGTATATAGCTTACTGCCCGGGCACTGCCGCGACTAGACGAAGACGACCGTCTCACCCCGATCCTCAACCACCTGTCCAAGAACTTTGCAACACCCGACGCCTCCTACACAAATACGGACGGCGGTCTGGACGGCGACGAAATCACTGCTCGCAGCATTGATGGCCTCGCAACGGCACATTTCCCTTTGTGCATGCAGAACCTACACCGGTCCCTGCGGCGTGATACACATCTCAAGCACTTTGGTCGTCTGCAGTACACGCTGTTCCTCAAGGGCATTGGCCTGAGCCTGGAAGAGTGCCTGACGTTCTGGCGGCAGGGCTTCAGCAAGATCTCAGATGACACATTCAACAAGGAGTATCGGTACAATGTGCGCCACGCGTACGGTGATGTTGGTGGTGACTCGAACCGGCGCGGCAACGGTTACAGTCCCTTTAGCTGTCAAAAGATTCTATCGGAACACCCGCCTGGCCCTGGCGAAAACCATGGCTGCCCATACCGGCACTTTAACGTGGAGAACCTGACGACACTGCTGCAAGCAGTGGGTGTGACGGACCGGTCGGTGCTCCAGGGCGTGAGGGAAGACAAGGAGAAGCAGAAGCCACATATGGCATGCAACCGGTACGTTTCTATGATAGAGAAATAAGTAGTGCAGTGGCCTTGAGGATCTAATGGTCTACGGGTCTACTGTGCTAAGGTATTGCTCTAGTGATATGTTGATCTATTGAGTGTTGATCTGCTTATACTAACTACGCAGGGTCTTTGAGCACGTGCACAGAAATGAGCTTCGGCGAGCAAAGGATGACGGCACAATGGCTTCATCGGAGCTAGAGATGCTTGTGCACCCGAACCAGTATTTCAAGCGCAGCTACACACTGAAGAAGCTGTGCGGCGGGGGTACGTGAATCAAGAAAATGGGATTGAGCGAAGACAGTGCGTAGGTGTTGGTTGCAGCAGCTATTGGGCTGGGTTGGGGTTATATGATGTTTTTGCTCTTTGTTTGTTTCACAGTTGCTGTTTGCTGTTTGCTGTTTGCTGTTTGCTGTTTGCTGTTTGCTTGGCCTTGCTGGGCTCACAAAGCCAACTATGCCAAGGCGCATATGATGACTATAGGAGTTTGGAAGCTATATTTGGCGTTATCTGCATTGTTATATCATACTTAATTAATGTTGTGTCATTCAGATTACCGTTGCACTAATGGCCGGGAGTATAGTAAGCCGAGTAGAGAGTCAATGAGGCGCAGGATGACGCAAGTTGGCGCATTGCGACAGGGCAAGAAAGGGCACGAGGCAACTATTAGAGATGAATGGGAAAAGGGGGCGTTTCATCATGTCACGATGTCTGTGCCCTTGAATGACGGGGCAGGACTTGGGAAGATGTCAAAGGCAACTTCAGAGTGCATATGAGAGAGAGTATGTCTTCAGATGTCCGGAGGGAGTTCTCCGTGATGGACGGGTGCAAACATGAAGCCAAAGCGGCCTAGCGTGATGATATATTATGCGCGTGGCTGCTACATGATGAGGTCAGCACGTCTCAATACATAAGTACGGGGTACGGAAAAGTGGCAGGAAGAAGAAAGCAAAGAAAGGAACAGTGTCAGAAACAAGCACCGAATCAGAAATGAGACCGTTTTGTTTCGTTTCGAAAATGCCAACTCTTAAATATAGGGAGTATGATGTTAGGGATTGAGATATTGTTATGGAGATAGAAATGAGCATTAAGACATAACATGAACGAGGTGAGAAGACGCCAACGGCGACCAAGAAGATGTAGCAATGCGAAGTGGCACGTCACAGGAGTCAACGATAAGAGGAGGCACAGACATCATCATATCATAATTCACGATTTGCAATGTTGTGCATCAGATAGAAGGGCAAAAAGTTATAAATGTCAAGCTATGCTGTTGTGGGTATCTATCAAAATATATCCGTCATCGTGTCTCATTCATCTCCATGTTGTAGTAGCATTGCTCGCGTAAGCGAGTGCCGTGTCATTGTTGTAGCCATGCCATGCCATGAGCTAGCTAGCTCTTTGCTATTGTATTCGTGTGCAGGCAGTTGCCGCTCATCGCAACCTCAAGATACAAAGGCATGGCATGACACGTAGCCAGCGCGGTCACAGTCGAAGCCAGCGACAAAATGTCACGTCTGGTGTGTGTAGTGTCCTACGTCTATGGCTTGGTGTACGACTGAACTAGGCCGGGCAGGTCAGTGCAGTCTTATGGAATCTGTGTGCAGTTTGTGTGCAATCTGTACAGTCTTGAAGGCGATCAATAGTTGACCGTTGACAGCTGCTAAGTCAGCCGATTGCTTGTATCGACGTGTCCAATGGTAGGTGTAGTTGTGAATCAGACATGTGCAAAATCGGCTGAACCAAAATGGTCTAGGTGGTGAAGATGGTAATAGTGGTGGTTGTAGTGGAATAGAAGGCACCGAGGCAGTCGTTGTTCACTTAAAGCCGACAAGACGCGCGCAACGGTGGCAGTAGTAGATGTTGTGGCCGACACGCACCATGCCGCTGGAGGCCATATCGTCTGTGGAGGTTGTCTCGACTGTGCGGGCGCAACGCATGCAGCGCAGAACCTCGACAGAGGCCACGGGCATCGAGTGGTTGTGGTAGGCGTCGCTAGCAAAGCCGCACGAGCCGCTCGAGGAGGAAGAAGAGAGATCACAGTCGGAGGCAGTGTAGTAAGATGACGAAGACGAAGCCGATGAGGCCGACGAAACCGACGAGGCCGAGTGGGAGGCCATGACGGTGATGCTTGTGTGTGTGTATGTGTTTGCGTGTGTTGTAGATGGTAGATGTGTAGATGTTTGACAGTAAGTTGACTTGAAAAATGTATGTGTACGAGTAAATGATATTGTATGTGTACTGAAAACAAAAATACCAAGAAAAAAAACAAATACGAAACGAGACAAAGGGACAACAGCAATACATATATAAACGAAAGTGAGACGATCTTAAACTTCAAGGGGAGTCTTGTGTGGAAATCTCGGCATGAGACAGTGAGGCATCGATGAGAGACATTAGTATGGGGCTCGCTTTTTTTTTTTTTTTTTTTTTTTTTTTGCTAGGCTTGTAAGAAACGCTTTCACGCTTGTCAGTCCACTAGCTTTTGATGGTTCTGATTTCTCAGATTGCTGGGCTGGCCCATGCTCCGCGGCATCTCAAGAGCCCAGCTGTCTACGTAAAGCGTCAAAGCCAAGGGGGTGTAAATCCAAATGAAAGAGCAATCAAGGCAGGCAGCCCTCAATCAGCATCCCTAGCTGGGCTCCTGGGCTGTGGAGGAAGACTAGCCCAAACCAAAGGGGGGGGGCGAGTGGAGCGAACCTTGGGACTGGAAAGAGAGGTATCTTCTTGCTAAGATACTTGTACTTGTAAGGGTGGCAGAGTAAAAGAAGCACAGGTGCGCACAGAGTACCTCAGCGATACAGGGGGGGGGTGTACCGAAGTGTCTACAAGGATTGATTTTGCGCCGGGGGAAGGGGGAATCGAGCGCATGCAGCGTTACATAAGACAAAATAGGTAGAGCGGGCGCCCAGAGGCAGGTCTGGCAAAAAGTACTGGGGCGGGTGAAGGTACATAGACTTGTGGCCCACTCTGGGCTAGGTACAAAGGAAACTTGGGAGGGTATGATAGTAAGAGGCGGCAGATGACATTACGGATGGGCACTTACATCAGCACCCCTCTCTCCTGCGACAGTCCCACCTCCCTCCTACATTTTAGGATCTTTCCTTTCCTGCTCTCTTTTATTTCTGGGGGTTGTTTCTTCTTCTTTCTTTCCACACTATTTCTATGCCACAAATAAAATATTAAATAAGAACTGGAAAAAATACTTCTCTCATATTCAGGGATCACTAAAGTGTGCGAAATCGAGTAATGGCCCAGGCCAGCCAAACCCGAGCCAGTCCGTCGATGACGGACCCCACTAGCGGGCCAGACTCTGCGCATCTCCCGAGAGCGAGGCGCGAGGTAATAGTAGTCAGTGTTGTGCAATAATGTGCGTCTAGACCTACAACTATCAAAATATATTTACTTTGTATTTTGTACCAAAGCACATGATAGGCAATATTAAGGAATGGGGCTATCCGATGTGTAATGAGGCTGGTTCAGGCAGCAGCTGGAACGGCCTGGAACCACAGAGATGCAAACCCAAATGCTGCAGGAAACGACAAGACAGTCGAAAATGTATATATTTATATTTACTAGCGACAGAAGGTGCGACACCCGGCGGTATTGTAACAACTTCGAGGAAGGGCCGCACCTGCCGTGTCGACAAGCGGCCCTAGGCACAAGGTGTGATTGGAAGGAGCGACAGTCATCCCGCAGCACTTGCCAGTCAGATGATGTCGTTTACTCCATGTGACGCATTCCTTCCTATCATGAATTGAAAGCGTCAAAAGCATCAAATATGCATATAGCACACATATAGTACACACCAGCAATAACAAAGGTGATTAAAAAATTAAAATAAAAAAATAACACAAACAACGGAAGTCGCGGAGGTGTTGCTGGCTGCGCTGGCTGCGCTGGCTGCGCTGGCTGTGCTGGCCATAGCCGTCGGTAGCTCGACATTACGGCCACCATAATAACAAAGAGTAGCTAAAACTCCAACTAAACCCCTCCTAGGCTCTAGCCTGTCCCAAAGATCAGTCCATTACTCCAAGTCGGTACTTTTTTATGTGTTTTAGGACATAAATCCCCGCCAGTCCTGTGCTTGGGATGTTTGCTGCTTTCTTAGCTCTTTCCTTTTTCGTCATCGTCTTCGCGTCGACGGCATATTAATGCATGTTGAAACAACTGTTGACAGTCGTTTCCACTTGTGAGCAGTGAATTTTAACAGTTAGGCAGCCCAGTCAGCAACTCAGCTCTCGTAGTTAAGCCGGCCCAATATCCTCTTTACAACTAAATTCAGACAGAAAAGACATGGTAAGAATCAAAAGAAACTTTCCGCCAATTAGCCCCATTTGTGCCTGGCCTGGTCGCGCAAATCATAGTCAAATATGGACTAGCTTCATTTTAATATTCTCTTTGGGCTCTTCAGATTCTAGACCAGAATCTCGATCCCAACTTCCCACCCCGATACACAGTTCGTACAGTGAGATTGCTTACTAGAAAGGATAAGCTGTAATAGAGTGTAGGTACAAGTGTGCAAGCTCAAGACCGCTCAGGTCCAGACCTAGGCGCCAGGCAAACCCGGTTCTAGGTTGACGGTGGCAATAAGCCCACGCTCAAGAGTTCTTCGAATGTCGCCATCTTCTTGATGCCCGTGATGCCCACGATGCCCCTGCCGCGCGCACCCCCCCTGGGCGGTGCGCCCACTCTCTATTCAATGCCTATTGGGACCCGTTTTCATGCCCGTACTGCCGAGCTTATTTCAATCTAAGCATCCATCATCCCTACGACCTACGACCCATGACCCATGACCCATGACTATGCTGCCCAACATAGAACTGTTACATTTTCGCTTTGGGCGCAGACATAGCCATGTTGGTATCACGGTGGTATGTAAATAAAATAAAAGGTAATCAAGATCCCCTACATATTTTACTTCTAGGCGATATGTCTCTCGTCTTCCATGGATGCATGGAATACTCGATGTCGCCATAAGTCGGCGTACTTCCAACGGCATCAATTTCGTGCTTGGTACCCATGGAAAAGTACAAGGCTGACGGGCAACAGGCATTACCAGTCAACATCTCTCCTTTTGTTTCAGAAATATCAGAATCTCAGCAACAGCTTCATCAGTAATATTATATCCTGAGACGCAATCGTGCGAGGATCAAGCGTTCTTTGAATCTTCATCCCTCTACCCATCACCTTGTCCCTCCCTCATCCCACGATTTCATTGTTTGGTCGATAATCCCCGCTCCTGAAGAACCTGTTTGAAAAGAAGAGAAAAACCTGCTTAATGAATCGAGATGAAGAATCCCGGGGTATGGCTAACTTGGGGGAGTCGAGGTCCCTCTCTCTCTCTCTGCCGTTGCCATGAAAACATACCTATGATCGTATATTAGTAATTTTTTTCTCAGAAATATATTTAGGAGATCAGGAATACACCAGGAATTACGCATCGCCGTATAGGCGGGGGAGATCGAGCCAATGCCCCTGTGCCCCAAGTGCTGACCGTTGGTGTACCACACCCACGAGTTTTGCTCCAGGACATAACGACGCATGCTAATTCGCGCCCGGAGCTGGCGCCGTCTCCGAATCTGACAAGCACAATGAATAACGACTAGCTTTAAGTTTTGACAAGCTCATATACCTATAAATTGCATGCATAACACATCGCTCGCGCAACGCACGCACATCACCGTGTTCTTTTGAAACGCATCTCGATATAATGAGAAATAATATAAAATGTGCTCTCCTAGCTTGGGTATTCAAAATAAAAGTAGAACAGAACTCGAAAAACTTGGAAGTTTCGAAAGAAGGGGTAGGTCAAGAACTAGCAAAGATCCAGCGAATGCAAAACCAGCAACACAACAACAGCAACAATGTAAGAAAGAATGCATAGCACACGACAGAAACATCAAGACAGATGAAGAGATAAAGAAATAAAGAAATAAACTGCGCTTGTGGAGGCAGTCGGTTCCTGGAAGTCCGAGAGACTTGTCGACGGAGATGCGCAATTTGATCTGAGAAGGCGACGCCAAAGGACGACAGTTGCTAAGCAGAAACGTCTTGATTTAAACCCTGGGTAGCTGCGGGCGGGGGCCTTCCGATATGATTTTCAAAATTCAAAAGAAAGGAAAGAAAAAGACAATAAAGTAACAAAGCGAGAAAGCGTGCGTGAAACTCTGTGAAACAAAGGCTCCCGCTATATCCGCATTAATGGGGATGCATAAAGATTCTTTCTGCGTGGCAACCACGGGTAGTGAAGATCGCTAGTCAGCAGATGGCAGACGGCTGACAGCAGACTATGACATGAGTTGAAATACAGCGAATGGGCTGAGAACTGCCAGGAGCAAAGTAACACTAGCAAAAATACAATTAAAAAGTAAAGGAGCAAACGGGAGAAGTGTAAAGGGGAATAAAATGGTGTGAGTGCAAAGAAGGTCAAGAGAAGGGGATAAGGCAAGCCAAAAACAGCAGTGAAGAAGATAAGTGAGCCAAGAAAAAGTAAAAAAGGGCATGAGGATTTGAAGACAAGAGAGGGGTGGAAGTAGAAAGCAATGGTGGAGAGATAAAAGAGACAAGCCTTAAGCGTTCAACAATCCGCGGTCTGACGAGAGGCAATGCCGAGAGCACAGGAGAGCGAGAGAGCGAGAGTGCGAAATTGCGAGAGTGCGATATAACAAGCAATCAAGCAAGCTAGCAGGCGAAGGATAAATGCAAGGCTGGAAAGGACTCGAGAGTTTCGTGACGTCGTAAGGTTGCCAAATGGCCCAATCAGAAAGAACGTCTGCTCACCAACCACTCCCGGCGATACAATTCGAACGATTAGCATTACTCGGTCTTGGTGGTGGCCAGTGTCTGTCCGACTGCAGCCATTAAGCAATGTGAGAAGGGCAAAAGCGCGGAAAATATAAAAAAGGCCAAAAGCCGGCATGTTCACATCACAACGCAGCAGCCGCATCCTTGCTTGGCGTCTTCCTCTTCCCGAGTCGGAGCTGCCGCCGATGCCGTACCAGCTTCCGCCCCATGGGCCATAGCCGGTCTGGGGCTCGGAAGAGGGCTCATGTTGGGCTTCTCCTGGATTTTGGGAATCGTCGAATACGACCCCGCACGACCCTGTGCCGTTGTTGGGCTTTTGGCTTCTGGCTTGAACGGCCACTCGTCCTGCCGCTCGCCGCTCTGGCCCTCTGAGCTGCCAGCCAATCCTGGCTTTTCCGACATCTCTGGTGGGCTGAGGAATCCGTCGTCTGTCAATGGGCGAAATTCCTTGTCGTATACGTTGCCAAACTTGCCCTCGCGCTCCCACTTTTCTTGCTGTAGTCGTCTGGCGACCGTGGGCAAGAGCTGCTGGTCTGGCGGTAGTCTGGGATCCGGGCGGTAGGCCGAAATCATCCATGGGGGCTCACCCTCGGGCTGTCTGCTTGCTGCACCGGCAGACATATCACGAGACAGCTCTCGCTCGCCAGAGCGTGTTGACGGCTGTGTGGCTCCCGTGCCGCTGCTGCTTGAGTCTTTGCTCGTGCCATTCCGCGTCTTTGGACGGCCCGATGCCGGCATGGCTTTCGGTGCACCCGAAGCCTTTCGCAAGGTAGGAGTCGAAACACTAGAGCCAATGCCACCCGACGCCTTTTTGGGAGACATATCCGAGGTTGAGCGTGAGACACGTGGGGGAGAGTGAGGGCCACTGTATCCGTCAGGCCGCAGGCTCGCGCTTCTAGAGCGAGTCTTGGGGTAGGCGATACTGTCTTCGGCTCCAGGGCTGCCGTCGCGTCGCCGAAGCAATGGATTTTCTCTTTCCATCTTGTCGATGGCGATGGGGGCCGGGCTGATCTTAGCCACGGGTATCCGAGAAGAAACACCGGTGCCATGGGGAGAAGCAAAGTAGGATTCTTCGGCAATCTCGTCGGGGAGGCGCAAGTCCCATTCTGGAATGGCAATGTCGGCCGGCCGATGATCAGACACATTGGTTGAGTTTCTCCTAGAGCGCGATTCGCCAACGTCGGGGTCCTGAGCAGCCTTGCGGTAGCTAGTTGATCTGTCCACACTCATATCACGGCGAGGCTTGCTTCTCGCACGCGACTTGGGCAGGATGATGCCAGCAGCCTGCAGCTCCTCATTCTCGATGCGCGCCAGCTTGTCGCGGTGAATCCACTTGTTGTTTGTATCATCGGGTTGACCACTAGGGGCTCCAGAGCGCTTGGCAGAAGTGGTGCTGCGTTGGGTTTCGCGAATGTCGGCAGTCACGCTGGTATCCCTGGAGCGGCCTGAGTGAATACTTTCCTGGCCTAGGGCAGTGCCAGAGTCGGAGGGTTTGTGGATGGGCTCGTCAATGGGATTTGGTGAGCCGTATGTAAGAGCAACGCCATTCTGAGACACATGAGATTTCAAGCTCGATCTTTGCGTATATGGGTCCTGTTGGAAAGATAATGTTAGTCTATGATTATGTATACGGTTTCTGTTTTCTGTTTATAGAACGAAAAAGAAAGAGAAGGAAAAGGGAAGAAAAGGAAATACCTCAAGTTGCTGGATGGAATTATTCCAGGCATAATCATTCCCATGAGAACTACTGGGGGGTGTGAGGGCCGTCGAGTTCGCAGAAGTCGCCGTCTGAGCAGCCGACACGGCTGCCATCGTTACCGTGGCAGGGAACAACCACCAAAATTCATTAACGCTTGCGTCGACAGGACGCTTGCATCGACAGGCACCGAGAAGCCGCTTGAGATCACGGGGGCAGCAGCAATCAGCCAGGCGCAAGTGGTGTAAAGATATGCGAAAGTGTGTGGGATAGGACGTGTATCGCGAGGTCGAGAGCTGCGAAGTGCCGAGGGGAGGAGCCGAGATTTTGGTTTTGATTTCGATTGGCAAAGGTAGAGCAGAGTTTAACAAGGGAGGGAAAGGTGAGTCTAGTTTACGGGAATGGAGGCGTTTGTAGTCGTCGGGGTCGGTGCGGCTGACGGAAGCGAGTCGCAAATCGCAAAAGGGGGCAGACGCGACGCAAAGGACGGAAGCGACAACACCAGGTAGAGGAGGCCCGTAGTATCAGGGTAAAAAAATGGTAAGAGTGAAGAAGGGATGAAGTATTAAAAGGTAGTAGTTATAAGAAGAAGAAGCGGCCTATGACAAGAGAGAGAAAAAAAAAAGGTCGCTGGCGAGGATGTGAGGACAAAGGGAATGAGGCCGGTACAGGTGAAACAGAGAGTCAGAGAGAGACAGTGGACGGTGGGAGGTCGTTGGTAATAGACAATGTAACGAGATAATAGAAAGGAGCAATGGTTCAATGAGGGACGAGAAAGAGAGGTGGAATGATTAGTCGACAACAATGAAGCTCAATTGGACGGGCCAAGAGGGCATCACGAGTAGGACGTCGAGGATGCAAGCAAACAGGAAGCAGCAAGAAGACGGAGTAGCAAGAACAGCGGGAGGCAAGCGAAAAGGAACTCGCGGTTCTTCTTTCCTCAGTCCTGTCAATCTCAACATGGGGGGAGAGTTAATTTAGACTAGCCTGATTAGGTAAGGGGTTGGCAAGCTGGTAGTGGACGGAGAGGCTCGGGGGGTGACTTTGATTCGCCGCCCCTGAGAAGTGCTTGTACTTATATATTTGGTGTGTGTGAGTAGGAGTGTTTTTGTACTGTGTGTAATCACTGTCTTTTGTATACATATTGAGACACGGTATGATGAGATAAGATGTCTGTCTACTAAATAGTAGCAAAGATGGCATTCAGTAGTCTAGTGTATGCAGACGCTATGGTCCAATGTCTATCTATAGTAAATATAGAGAGTATATAACTATTAGAAGCACGTTGTCAGATGAAATGCATTGACTCTGTGCAATGCGATAATTTTTGGGGAGTTTGGGCGATGGCCGTAGTTATACGGTGCATATGCACTGTATGTACTGTATATTGAACACCCTCTCACTGATCACGACGAGGGGCAACAGAAAGAAGAAGAAATGAAGAAAGAAAGAACAGAAAAAAAAAGAAAGCAAGATGGGGGTTACCTGTCGGAAGATAGAAACGTAATGAACATTGTTGATGCATGCTCTATATATCTGTGCGATGATCAGGAGTACGGAGTGCATATACTGTATGTATGAGACATGTCTGAATACGAAGTAGTCCGTCAGGGTCTAGAGGAGGAGTATACGAGTAGGCAAGGAGCGAGAGGCAACATATACGGAGAAGTTGATAGAGGAGGCAAACGCAATTGGATGTGTCTTTTTATACATGTACGAAATAAGACAACAACACGAAGAAATGGGGAGAAGAGACAAAGGAAATTTCAGAGAAAATCGATGAAAATCGAGCAAGACTCGAGCGAAGACTGCTCATCAGCGAAGAGGGGCTGTCGGAGAGAGAGAGAAAAGTAGAAGCAATAGATGTACAAGTAAAGAGAGGCAAAGGAGTGAAAAGAGTAGGAAGTGAAGATGCTCGTCCGGGCGAAAAGGGGCTTTGGTCATGAGAGTGGTCTGTGGATCCGACAAATCTGACAGTCATCGTCCAAAACACTCTTGCTGTTTACAGGGACAGGCCGAGCGTTGCTAAGATACATAGAGCGTTGTCACCAAAGGAGGAAGAGAAGGACATATCAAAGACCGCGTTGTGGGCCGTGCTAGCGCGTTCAAGTGGAGCAAGCCAGTCCAGTAGCCAGTATTAGGTGCTGGTTAGTGGGCTGCTGGCAGTCAGGCGAGGCATAGATAAACAGCGCGAGCTAGAGCGTAAGCAATTGGTGCACGCTCACACCTACCTATATCTCAATACACCACATTGATTTGCAAGGTTTACACAAAAAAATCTCTGGCCAGAGTCTCAGAGTCTGTATCTGTATCTGTAGAGGGTCAAAGAGCCCATCTTTTGTGCACATGCCCCATCAACTAATGCACAGCTCATGCAATAATGTCTTGCTTTAATGGGGCTATCATTCACAGTCTGACAGTATCTTGGTTGCGCGTGGTCTCGTGGTGGCATAGAACAGAGTCTGGCATCAACGAGTATTGATATGTCGCACGTTTGGCTGCTGAATTGAATTCCAACTCACTCACCCTCGTCTTAGACACGACAGCTATGATATATAAGCTGCTCCCACAGTGGCTCTGTTGGTATCTTAGTGTGATAGTCAAGGCACGCGCCTTCCCGCCGTTTTTTTTATCCGTTGGCAACTATTCACTTCTAATTAATAGCGCCGTATTTAGTGGCGAGTCATTGCGTAGTCAGCACTGTGATAGTCTGACTTCAGTGGCAAATTATACACCACTCATTCATAATGTATGACCGAACTGTACAGCTCACTAGACTCTATATTACCCCATGGAAACACGACGGACTCGCATCGTGTGCATTTCAGACACACACAACAGCACCTTGAAGCTCCCCAAAGGAGATGTGCTGATCCACGCCGGCGAACTGACAAACCAGGGCACCGAGACCGAGTTGGCTCGAGCAGTGGCATGGCTTGAGAAGGCTGATTTTGAGTGCAAAATTGTCGTAGCTGGGAACCACGACGTTACTTTAGACAGTGCATTTTATAATCAGCACGGGGCTGGCTTCCACAACCAGGCACCACAGTCAGCAGACCGGTGCCGTGTCTTGCTAGAGCGCAGCCCAACAATTACATATTTGCTCCATGAGTCAGCCGAGGTCCGGCTGTCGAGTCCGGACGGGCCAGGCACTACATTTACCGTGTTTAGGTCGCCTTACAGCCTCCAGATTGGCACATGGGCCTTTTCATATCCGCCTGCACCTATACTTGTCCATACTTCTTCGAGGTCATCTGCTGCAGCATTGCCGGGCCTCGCCACTGACCTGAGAACAGGGGACACGGCTTGGGATAAGGCCTGGGACACTATTTGGACGGCCATCCCTACCAACACGGACATAGTGGTCACTCACACACCACCTCTTTGTTTGTGCGACTGGTCTAGCACACGCGGCAGCAATTCAGGGTGTCCAGGACTGCAGAAGGCGCTTCGGCGAATAAGACCACGGCTCGCTGTCTGTAGCCATGTCCACGAAAGCCGCGGGTGCGGACGAGTGCGATGGGACTTATCTGGCAGTAGTGACCAGGGATCTCACTTTACAGAGTCAGAGCAGTGGGCAGACCCGAGTCCAGGGGCGTCCAAGAAGCTATCCATTGTTAACCTCATAGGCCGCGACGGCGCGGTGCCTCTAGACAACAACGGCAGAAGTGGCAATGAAACATGCGTCGTCAACAGTGCTATCACGGCGACCAACTACCCGCATATCAGCGGCAAGATATTCAACAAGCCGATAGTAGTTGATATTGATCTTCGGGTGTAGCTGATCATACCAGTCCAGGTATCTTATCACACTGGGCGCAGTGATACCCGGTCTGCAATACCGATCATTTTTACAAGTAGCATCGGATCATCATTAATGGCGCTATCACTTGTCGATGTCGGGATTTGCATTGTTTGTACTTGTGATGTATTGATCTTATTGATAATGCTGGTGGCCTTCTTCATGTCGTTAGTGTGATTGACGCTGTGAAATGAGTGGATAGGCATGGATGTGAGATAACTACGCCCTGCATGGTGGTGTCAACAGAGCCAATCTTATATAGAGTACGGTCAGAGTGCGACCTAGGTGCGACCAAAAGAGCGAGCTGCAGCTGAGCTGGGAGGTGATAGCCAAGCGTCAAGACTGAGAAAGAAAAGGGCGATGCTGGCAGACTCACAGCAGACATCTCTAGTGCAGTCCATTTTTGGCGTGCTGTGCAGTTTGTAACTCGCTGCTCTCGCTGCACGTTTGATCCACATTGCACCCACTTGTGCAGAAAAGGGCCAACGACGACGAGGGCAGAGATGCAGACAGTGCAGAGAGGAAGAGCGAAGAGAACTGGGGTCGTGTCACATCATGTGTGGTGATTGTTGTTGTCATTACCGTCGAGGTCTCTCTTTGCCTTTGTTCATATGATCTTCTTTCTATCATTATCGTCATCATCATCATCATCATTTTATCCTACATCTTCTGCATATTCTTCATCTTGATACTGATATATACCAGCATATCACGTTACAAGGTTTACACAGCGCATCACATAGCACCATACACACTACTTGCCACCATAGCCACCACTCATCCGCTGACAGCCCCAGTTATCGTGCCGATGTCGAATGCTCCAGCACGCCCAGGCTCTTGCCATCCTACGCCCTAGACTGTCTCCTTTTCTACCGCCTGACAACGTGTCTCTACACTTTCAGTCTTACTTCCAGTCTTACTCTTTACGTCTAATGCATGTATATCCTTACATCCACTTCCTATCTGTAGTCTGCCTCTCTAATCGCCTCTTTCTTGCTTCTTTCTTGCCTCCTCCTGTCTCTTTCTGTAGGTTTGCCCCCAATGTCCACGTCGCTTTGCATCGCATCCTTCTGCTAGAGTTTCTTTTTGCCCAGTCTTTGTATTTTACTTCCTTCTTGTGTTATCAAATAGTCGAATTTACCGGAATTATTATACGCTTTTAATGCATACATTGTTCGCAATATGTAATGATTCATCCTTGGTCATCCAGGCATCTCCCAATCATATTCCGTACACTTCCCCGTAACAGCTGCTCCTTCCTTCCCTTTCGCTCGTCTTCTCCGTCCCCCTCATAACCCCGCAACACCTGCTCAAAAACCCACTTTGGCACACCTCACGTCAACTCACCGCCACTCAACGGCCTATTCGCCCTAAAACGTACTGACTGGTCCCTTCCCTTTTCCCTTATGTATGTGAAAGATCCCGTCCACTAACTAACTAGTACAACTCGGATAGCAGACTATACGTATTGATCATCCTCTCGTCCCTCTTGACCCTCTTATTGTCCCCTCTCCCATCGTCTTCTCTCCTCCTCTCCTCCTCTCCTCTCTCTTCTCTCTTCTTTCCCCTTCCTCCTGCTCTCTCGCCCTCGTGCAAGTGGTGTGTTCCAGAGCACTTCTCTTGCTTTCAGTACCACTCCTGCCCAACTTATCTATCCTGTCTCTCCTATCTTGTCCTCTCATCTCATTCCCTCGTCTCCCCCCCTCTCTCTTCTCTCTCAAGTCATCGACACTCAACTCTCGGCTCCAACACTGCTCAGCTCCATCTTCCTCAACTTGGCCCTCTCTCTCTAACAATACTTCACCCAGCTCACTATACCCCTTGCACCAGCAGGCATTTGCTTGTCCTGTTCGTCACCGCCTTCGTCACCGTCTTCATCTTTTTATCTCTGCTTCAATCTACCTCAGCAGCCGAGCCTCTACATTTATTACAACACCACTCCCACATCTCACAGCTTTCTATCAATTTACAAGTATACGAGTACAGACGAATCGACGATCTATGATTTAGGCTTATACATCCTCGGCTCTCCACAACACTTTCTCACTCTTCACTGTCAGCTCAACTCCAATATCCAGCTCTAAAACTCCTTCGCTACGATACCGCCTTACACACCCAAGCTTCTTTTTACTTCCTCGCACCTTTCAGGTCCTTGCATTTTCAAAGCTGCATCAAATCTTCGGTATATTTTTTGGACATCTCGCCACGTCTACACTTGCCTTGCATCGTCAGGTTCTTTTCTACTCGACTCTTGCTTGTTCGCATTTATATCCGTTTTTTTGTCTACCTCGGGCTACAGTCTTTTTTTGGTGTTTTTGATCGCTCGGGATTCTTCGCTTTTGTTCACTTTTATTCACTTATTTCCACTCATTTTCGACTATTTTCCCCTTCACAACACGACTTCACGATCACGACTCACGCTTCAACTGCCTACATCTCCAAAGTTACGTCTACACTTGCGCCCTTATAAATACATACTATTCCATGACTACATCTCGTCCTCATCATTTACATAACACTCCGGAAGTGTTTTGATTCTTACCTTTTTGTGTGTTTTTTTGTTACGATTTTCTATTTTCTTTTCATATTTCTCTCTTTTTCGGGTTTTCTTCGTTTTTTCTTTTTATCTCGTTCTTCACTGCTACTTTCTTCGGTTACACCATTTCTATCACCTATACTCTATGATTTTATCCATACAACAGGCTTCAACAAGTTCTGTAGCGCCCTCAACTACATTACCGCCTTCTTTGCCATCTCACTCGTCATAATGAGTCCACTACC
This sequence comes from Ophiostoma himal-ulmi, assembly GCA_029299165.1. Lineage (NCBI taxonomy): Eukaryota > Fungi > Ascomycota > Sordariomycetes > Ophiostomatales > Ophiostomataceae > Ophiostoma > Ophiostoma himal-ulmi. The sequence goes on from JANSME010000004.1 coordinate 21,671, forward strand.
TCCTGACCCATACAAGGCACTGGGTCTCGACCGAACTGCAGATAGCTCGGCCATCAGAACTGCCTATCGCAAGCTCGTTCTCAAGTGCCATCCTGACAAGGTTCAAGATCCAGCTTTAAAGGCCACAAAGCAGGACGAGTTCCAGCGCGTCCAGCAGGCCTACGAGATACTCAGCGACGAGAAGAAGCGCAGCGAGTATGACGAGGACTCTAACCTGAGAAGGCTTCGTGATGAGCTGTCTCGGGGCATGGGACGGACAGGCCCAGGCCCAGGACCGCGGCCCACGTCAACCAGCTACAGAGAGCCGCACATCCACACTGCCGAGCCGCGGGCGTCGTTCAAGGCCGGGCCGCCGCCCACCTCACCATTTGCAAACTACGGTAACAGCAGTACCCCATTTGGACAAACAGAATTCACATATCGGACCAAGCCGTACACAGAGACGCCTCCCCGCAGTTCGCGGCGCACATCGAGCGCCGAGAAGACGCGGGATGAGTCAAAAGATGCACGAAGACGTCGCAAGGAAGAGGATGAGTATCACGACTCGCCACGTGAGAGGGAGCGCGAGAGGGAGCGCGAGAGGGAGCGCGAAAGGGAGCGCGAAAGGGAGCGCGAGAGAGACCGAGATAAGGAACGCAGGTCCCGCGGAGACCGCGATAAGGACGACAAAAAGGAGAAGTTGAGGCGGGACAATGAAAAACGGGAGAAGGAACGTGACCGGTCACGGCGCCAGGACCAGCAGGAGAAGTTCCGGACTAAGAAGGCAGCCTACGTGGAGGAATACGGTGGCCTTGACGGCGGACTTCATGTACCTAAAAAGAAGACATCGGGTAGTATGGGTCCGGCCCCCGGAGTGACGGCCAACTCTAGCTCCATGAGGTATATGGAGGCTTCCCGGCGTGGCAAAGTGGGTTCTACGGAGTCGCCGCCTGAAGCTGGGTTTCAGGATAGGTACACCGCGGCGCGTGAGTATATCAAAACCAAGCGCGATAATTCGGTGGTGCCCGGTTTACCAGAAAGTGCTTCCTATTCTCAAGCCTATGCGAGCGCGGACTACTGGCCACCCAGCGACGAATCGCCGCGGCAGCGCCGGTCATCTCAGGATGACAAAAGGATGCGCAGCAGAGGTGGAGCTGAAGATACTGACTTCATTAAGCCTCCGAAGCTGTATAAATCAAACACCTCTCCAGCTGGCATGATGCACATGTCGAGCTCGGCTCCTCGTGTTCCTGGCATGATGCGCGCAGCAACAAACATGGACTACCGCAGCATGACACCACCTGAGGCACCTGCAGTTCCTCCAGTACCCAGTGTACCCCTTGCTGACCCGAACCGTCACTCTCGCAAGTCAGAGCGGCGGCGGCGTGATTTGTACGATGGTTACGAGGGTGATATGTCTCCTGTGGGCCATTCGCCGTCGGCGTCACGCAGTTATGAGGCTTCTTCGTTGTCACGGGGCACAAAAACCACACACTACCGACCAGACTACCACTCGCCAGCGGCTGGCAGCTCTAGTAGGCCAGTGTTTGAGAAGGTCCGCGAATCACCTGTGTATGGGAGGGACCATGTGTACGAAAGAAAGCCATTCTCTGACGATGATGTCAACTACTCGCATGTGCAGCACTCATACGTGCACGCATGAGGTATAGTAGCTGCCGGTGGTCTTATCCTGGATGTACCTGGAGTCGGTCCTATCTTATTCATGTCTCGCTGTCTTTGTCGTGTTATCTTCTCTCTTCGTCCGATTTTGGGCATGTGGTGGTATCTGATGATATCTTCCCGGTTGGGGGTTTTGGCGCCTTGGGTCATATGGTTTTGTTCTTCAATTTTTTTATTGTCTATATATATATTTGGTTCTCTGGCGACTTATAATATTTACTATAAGTGTAATGTTGTAGTATTTCTGGACATGTTTGATTTATTTGTTATTTAGTTCCTATTTAATCAATACTTTTCCACCGTTGCAAAGACGCTCAAGATAACCCCAGAACAACATGACACTATATAGTAGCCTTTATCGACAGCACCATGGTATACCTCTTCTATGATCAGCAGCCACATCGCCAGTTTCTCATCGCAAAAGCCGACATTTTCCTCCCAAGTTGCAATAACCCATGACAGGGGCCAGGACTACCAGTCTGCCACCAGTCCACTAGCAGTATATCGTCAGTATAATACTATAAGAGCAACTATCAGACACTTCATCCATCGTCTTTTACACTCACTCGAGTACAACAATTCACACAATCGACCGATACCCATCCCCATCTCGATGCTATCATGACGTCGACATTTGCCTACCTCATACCCAGCTACCTCTTACAGGGCCCACACTAGCCTTCCTACTGACCCACACACCAGACAAAAGGGGCCACAACAACACGGACACGAGTATCAAGGAGTATCAACACCGAGCGAGACCTGAGGCAGCTTCCATTCAGCCATTGAGTCGACTAATATTAATATCAATACACCCCGTACCCGCTGGTCCTCCCGGCTCGCTGAATAAATCTGCTGCTAAATAACACTCACCACATGAACTTGACCGACATGCTGTCAAGCTGTCGAGCTGGTTGTCAACCGATTGCTGCAAAGCTAAGAAGGAACTAGCAGCCACACCCGCACCTGCCGCTGCCGTTATATGACAAGGGCTATCCCAAAGCCAAGCTACGATAGGTAGGCGCATGTACCTCCACACTCTCATCCAACTTGCATCTTGCGCTCTTTAACCACACCCACACAATTGCCCCCACGCCCCGGGACACCATGACCAGCGCCGATACCATACAACGGCCTCGGGCGCGAAAGCCCTTCCTGTCCCAGACGTCACAGCTTAGCACGACGTCGGCCGCCGAAAGTCTAGACGTGCCCGACCCTATCCCGCCAACCGGCGCATCAAGGTGCGACAACCTCACCCTCGTCGGGACACTGCTACGCACGCAGTAGCAACAGTACCCGGTATATTACTATCCATCAAAGTATCACTGACAAACTGTTTCTCTCAGTGGACGATCTACACCAGTCCCTGCAGATGCGCCACCCTCGGTCCACTCGCTCTCCCACGTCCGTAAGCAGGTCCGTGCCGAGCAGCGGCGGCGCATCTTTCCGACCATTGAGTTTGCAAGCCGATTATCGCATCTTGATCCTAATAGTGACTACCGGGACTTTCATGGCTTTTTCAATTTGTTCTGGATTGGTCTCGCCATCATGGCAATAACCACCATGCTGCGAAACATAAAAGATACCGGTTACCCCCTCCGCCTAGAAATTTGGTCCCTCTTTACTGTCAAGCTCTGGCACCTTGCCCTGGCAGATCTGTCTATGGTCGTGTCTACTGCCATCAGCATGCCCCTGCAGAAAGCACTGCGAGCCGGGGCAAAAACAGGTGGCATCACCTGGTTTAAAGGTGGCATGGCTATCCAAAGCATCTACCAGGTTGCCTGGCTATCACTCTGGATCGCCCTCCCATTCAAGCTCAACTGGACCTGGACCGCGCAGGTATTCTTGCTCCTGCACACCATGGTTATTCTCATGAAGATGCACTCATACGCATTCTACAATGGCCACTTGTCGGAGACCGAGTTTCGCCTCCGTGCACTCGACCACCCATCCACAGCGTCCAAAGCTCCCGCATACATCTATCCCACCCCTGAGACGGACACCGCTGCAGGCACAGCGGTAGGTCCCCAAGACCACTTGGCGGATAAGCCCGAACATATCTCGGACGATAACGAAAGTGTCGCCCAACTTCGCAAAGACCTCGCAAGGGAGCTGACCAGCCCAATGGGCAACGTCACTTTCCCCCACAACCTCACCTGGTCTAACTATGCTGATTATCTATTCTGTCCAACCCTGTGCTACGAACTAGAGTACCCCAGAACAGACAAGATCAACTGGCCTGTCCTGCTTTCCAAAGTTATCGCCGTTTTTGGCTGCATCTTCCTCCTCACGGTCACATCTGAGGAATTCATATACCCGGTCCTCATGGAATCAAAATTGCGTCTCGAAACCAACCCTACTGGCCCTGAGATGCTACTCATCCTCGCCGAGTCTATTTCTTGGCTGCTGTTCCCCTTCATGCTGACGTTCCTCCTGGTCTTCCTCGTCATCTTTGAATATGTTCTTGGTGCCTTTGCCGAGATTACTCGTTTCGGCGACCGCCATTTTTACAGCGACTGGTGGAACAGTACAGACTGGATGGAGTTCAGCCGCGAATGGAACATACCTGTCTACAGCTTCCTTCGTCGCCATGTCTACAGCGCAAGCCGCCCTCATATAGGCAAAAATTTTGCCACTCTTACTACTTTCCTAGTCAGCGCCCTCGGCCACGAAATTGTTCTCGCGTGTATTACAAAAAAACTGCGAGGCTACGGCTTCGTCTGCCAGATGCTACAGCTACCCATTATCGCACTCCAGCAGACGCGCTGGGTCAGGGGCCGGAAAACACTCAATAATGTCTGTTTCTGGTGCTCCATGATCCTGGGCTTGAGCCTGGTAAGTTTCATTTCCCTACTTCTACGTCCCTGGCTGTTCTGTTCCCTGTGCTAATTTATTTAGATTTGCTCGCTGTATGTGCTCGTTTGATAATAATGCTCACTAGCTCACTAGCCATAGCTTTCATAGGGGAACCTTATTGCAATAAATATGTCGTAAGATGGAAGTAAAGAGTCAAAACTACACGGACTATAGTAACGCGCAAATTAGGTAATCCAATTTAACCATCTTAGAACGCTTAGCTGTGTCTGGTCGTATTTATCTTATATTATCTGTACAGTGAACTTGAATAAGTTTAACTAAAGCCCTCATTTTTTCACTTCATAAAAAAAAAAAAAAACGTAAACTACTAAAACACGTACGATTAATTAATAAATCTATAAAAAATTTCCTTAATTTTATAAGAGTCTATGTTGCGTAGTCTTTTTTTAAAGGTTTTTAATTTTATAAAAGTCGGTGTTACGTAATATCGACTTCTATAAGATTAAATAGACGTATTAATAATTATATAACCTTTCCGTCTTATAAGACTAAATAGGTATATTAGGCAAGGCATGGCCTGCCTTTATCTTTAATAGCCTTGGCTTATTATATAACCGCTTTTAACCGCCATGGCATTCTTTCGATAAGGTTTTAAAAGTATGTCTACGAAATATCTTATATTTGATCACCGGACGTTGATTTAATTTCATAAGTAAAATAAAGTTAAAAAGAGAGGTATTTTAATACGTCGTCGTTTTTATAAATAATTCGTTTTAGAGTCTTTTAAGTTTTTTCGATCGGGTCGAGGTCCGGTAAATATAGGGGCTATCGGGCTAGCTTAATATCGTTTTCCGTTGAAAATGTTCGGGTCTTTAAAAACGGTTCAGTCTAAGGCGAATATTTTACGAGATCCCGCCGACAAACATCTATAAATTACGAGTTGGTTTAAACTTTTACTTAAATATTCTTTCGAAGTAATAGTTGACTTTTATTATTAGTATTAGTTGAGATATTTAAGTTTAATGTAAACGTATTAGTTTGCAGTAAACTTATCGTATAGTTTTTAATTATTGCGAGCGATTAACGTTTTGTTTATAAAATCTATCTTTTTTAAAACTTAATTTTTTTTTAATATCTTTTAACGTAAACTCGAGCTATAATTTAGTATATTTTAACGTTAGTTTTAATCATTAAAGTAACCGTCCATTATTTCAGTATTAAATTGTAAAATAATACCGAAAATACTTATTACGTTTACTCTTTTTTAAAGACCGATCAATCAATGCTAAGAGAATGATTGATATTAGTTAATCAATTAATAATATTTAGATAATAGCTACTAGATTAATTAGTATTGATTAGTTATTGCTTAGCATATTTTATTTATTAATACTCTTACATACCTCTATCTAATAGTATCGAATACATCTATAGTAGAGACAGTAAAAACCTCTTAGCTTTCGGCTTAAAGGGGAAAACATCTGTCCGCTGCGGCCTCGTAAAGCGGTAGTTGTAATAGCGATTAGTCTACATATATTTATATATACTTATTGTATAATACTATTTTATAATAGCACGATACGACTTCGCATCGTAATAATATTTTATTTATATAGGTGTGTTATTATATATTTCAGTATTTGTATATAAAGTAAAAGGTTGGGTTAAGTTAAGTTAAAATAAGTCAGGCGGCGTAGTGTTGATAAACGTCGGCCGTTTTCGTTTTTATTATTATATATTTTACGAGGTTTACGGTTTTTTCTTCGCTGCGTATACGTAGTTTAGTTATATTATTTTATTTATTAATACGGGGTGTTTTATTTAATTACCCTAAAATAAAAAAGCACGGTTTAGTAGACGGAAGGTAGGATCGTCGCGGCTTTATATATGTTTCATAGGCGATTTTTATTTTAGTTATTTAGAATTTTAAAACAAAATTTAGTAGACTTTTTATTCGTAATTATTATTATTTTTAGTTTTTTATTTATTTATTACATTTGTTTAAACAATTTTTTAAATATTAAATATATCTACTATTATCATATTCGCATTATAAATACTTATTTTATTATAATACGCATTGGGAAAAAGTTTCAAATTATCGCAATATAAACGTTATAAGTCATTTTATTTAGTAAAATAAATATATAAAATATTATTGTTACGTCAACTTTAAATAATTTTACGTCGTTATAAATATTTTCTAGTTAAACTACCCGTCGCGTTAAAAGATCGAGATTTATAATTTTACTTTCCGCGATTAAGCTTAAAACATTAACTACGTCGATAAAGTCGTTTTTATTTAAGTATCGTAATTTCAAATTTTCTCGACTAAGCTACTCCGTCGTTTTATAACGGGGTCGTATCGAAAGCTCGTCGTTTATCGTAAGCTAAAGTTCCGATAATGTTTTTTAGTATTAACGTCCTTAGCTTAAAATAACTTTAAGTATTTATACTTAGCTAGCCCGGTAGGTTAATTTTATTAATAAATAATTATTGTTTAACGAGTCGGTATTAACGTAAACGTTATAATAATATATGATAATCGTAGCTAATTTAATAATTTATTCTTTTATCTTACTTTTAATCGAGTTAGACTTCAAGTAATATTTATTTATTTATAATAACTTAGTCGTAATTACGAAAGGTACGTTAAAACTATAATACTTTAAAGTAACGGAAAGCTTATATACGGTCAAGTATTTTTTTTAAAGCTATTCGAAGTATTATCTGTATATATCATTTACGTAATTAAATTTTACCGTACGGCGTTTATTGAAAATATCGACTAATAAAACCCCCGTTTTGAGTTCGAGTAAACGTAACGGTGTAAACCGATATCCGTTTATAAATATCTTAAAAGCTGTCTTTCAGATGTTTACGAGTATTTATTAAATACGTGTTAAGATACGTGTTAAGATTAGTTCAAAAGGCTCGTTTTATATAAATACGCCGTACCTTATAACGGATTTTATATATGTTATATAGTACAATCACGTACGATTACTATATTATATTTTGATCGTTACGAGTTTAATTAAAAAATTTCAAGTATGTATCTTATTTTTTTATTCTTAAGTATATCACTACTAAGACATCTGTTCATCGATCTAAAATTTTATCAATCTTATAGATTCGACCGGTACGATTACGTTACCGTTAAAAATGATCGGCGTTTTATCTATTTTATAATTGCGTATAGAGTATATAAGTTCGCTCTTTTCGGGTATAAACTTCATACCGTGTCTGCGTACCTAGTCTTCGCATGTTAACTATACAGCTATAAAGTCCGACAGTTAAGTCTAGTGCTATCGCTGATTATAACTATGTTAGTATCGTCTACAAACCCGATAGTAGTAATATTCGTATACTTCACGAGCTTAGCATTACTAATAATTAATAATAATTATTAATTATCACTAATTAATATCAATTAGTATATCAGTAAATTATTTTCCTAATCTTAATATTGATACTAATTAATAGGCCGGATACCCTTAAAAGTTTAAATAAATACTAATTAACTAATCAATCTAGTTACTAAGTTAAATATTTGAAAGCTATAATCAAATTAATACTAATTAATCTCGGTGGCGTGATAAAAAATTTAAGCTATCTTTTGGTAGCCGCGTTATTTGATCGCCGCGGGGACGTTACGACATTATATAGTTATTTCGTAGCTATCTTTGGCTTTGATAAAGATAGTTTTAGCTACTTAAGCGTATATATAAAGTATCGAAAAGGGGGGGGGGTTGAAGGGGGGTCGGAGGGGCGTATTAATATACGATAACGAAGACGTCTTTGACCAAAATATTAATACGTATAACGTCGACGATACGACCAGGGTTGGGAAAAAAATCAATACTAATACTAATTAATACTAATTAATCCATACTAGAAAAATTAATGCTCCACTTTTTAGTGTTTTTTCAGTATTTTATCACGCCACCTGAATTAATTAGTATTAATTTAGTATGAGCCTCCGAAAATTGATTTAGTATATACTAAATTAATTTTAATTAGTATTAATTTAATTTCTGACTTCGGGTCTTGGCATTAATTAGTACTAATTAGTATTAGTATGGGCAAAAAATTCCATTAGTATAAAATCAATTTTATTTTTATTATTATTAAGTTTTCGATACTCAAGTAGTCGTCGTTAAAGTTAAGTAAAAGTTAAGTAAAAGTAACGGTGTCTCTTTCGCGGTCGCGTAGTAGGTGCGCGTAGCAGTTACGGCCGTTACCCATAGAAGCGATGCGATTTTGATTCTGATGTCTGTTAATACAACCAGGGTTGGGAAAAAATTAATTAATGTACTAATTAGTATACTAATGATAATTAATGCCAAGATTGATTAATTAATCAAAATTACTACGGTAGCGTGCAGATTATTACCGTCGAGGGTAGATTGACCGATAATTTACCACGGTGGCGTAGTAATTACTAGTTTTTTAATTATTTTTTAATAATATTTAACTATTTTAATGACTGTTATACTACTAAATGAATTTTGAGGGGGATCACTTGTCGTATTTAATTAAAGCCGTTAAATTCGGTTATATTAAATTACAAAAGTATTACCCTGAATCACCTACGCCCGAAGACTTGGATAAATTAAAACCTTTAATATTAGGGGTTTTATTAGATCCTCGTTTTAAACGTCGGCATTTTGAGCCTGGTCGAGTGTTATATTTTTACCGTAATATCGGTATTTACATAACTGAATTATAAAAGACCGAATATACGAAGTAAGTTTTTATTAATTACTATTACGATAAATTTAGTATTAATAATTATAGTCTTTTACACGAGACTAGCGGAGATATATAGTCGTCGGTAAATAAATTAGCATTTAATACTAATTCTATCGATCATATTCAAGACGATAACGACGACGACGACGACGACGGTTTTTTTGTCACGGCGGCTAGTCGATTAAACGAGTGTACGACTTATTTTAATGAAGAGTGCGAGCCCGGTAACGTAAGTTAATTCAAAATATTTAAAACGGTTAATTAACTAACTAATTCATTAATAAATACTAACGTTTTTAATAGTCGGATCCTTTACAATACTGGAAGCGGAATAGCAATAAATTCCCTCGATTAGCTGTATTAGCTAGGAGGATTTTAGCTATACCGGCTACTTCAGCTGCTGTAGAGAGGGTTTTTTCAGTTAGTAATAACGTGGTTACTAAGTCTAGAAATAGACTTTTACCTGATACAATAAAAAAAATCATGTTATTAAAATACTGGGGGGTTCCAAATGCTCGTCCATTAGATATTGTACTAAGGGAGGAAGAGTCTAGTAAATAAGGGTTTCAGTTTTTTATTTAATTTAATCTACTATGTTTTCAAATAATTTTTATTAATTTAATATAGTTTTATAAACTATAAAAAAACAAAATATTAAAATCTAGTTATTAAACTACGACATTAAGATTTATTTTATTTTATTAAAATTATTTATTGAATATTTGAATATATTACTTTACAGTAAATAATTAATTAGTTTTTTAATAGCTAATTAACTTATAGTTAGTTAATTTTAACAAGCCTCCCGACTAATTAAGTAATTAATTTGCACCGCTCCAGTATTTAACTAATAATTAACTAACTTTAACAAGCCACCCAATTAATTAATTAATCAATTTTCACATATCCGAATGATTAATTAATTTTAGCACGCCTCCTAGTTAATTAAGTAATTTATTTTTCAAGCTCAAATAATTAATTAATAATTAATTAATTTTAGAAGGCCTCCTAATTAATTGATTAATTAATTTTCTCCAGGCAAATAATCAATTAAAATTAGTTTTGTCGTTAATCAATTAATTTTAATTTTTTTTTCCAACCCTGGTTAATAGATTTGCTCGACGTAGCTTAATAGTAGCGTTCGTAGATTAAAAGTTTTTTAGTAAAATTGATTACGCTGCCAAGATTAGTTAGTATTAGTTTAATTAGTGATTTCAAAATTTTAATCTAGTAACCAAACTAGTTAGTCAATTAGCATTACTTTAATTTTTGGGAGTATCCGGCTTACTAATTAATCCGGTTTTGATTAAAATATTAACTAATTTTCACTAAATAATATAACACGCTAGAATTCGACGTATATGATGAATGCTACTTTTCTAAATTTTATAACCGCGTTAATTTACGTTAATCGTTTAACGACAGTTAATAAATTCAAGCATATTTTTATACGACAGTCAAGGTAGCTTAGTATTACATACTTACAGCAGATATTTAAGGTTTTTGTAAAGCCTTCTATCAAGTTAAAGGGTCAAATATATAACGCTCTCGTTTACTTTACTATATACTTATCAAATATATAATAAATAACAGGCTTTGATTGAGCACTTAAAAAAGCACTACATCTATTAGTCGATAACGATATACCGGTATATTCAAACTTCTATTATCTTTTCAAAAAAATTATATTAACTAATCAAATTACTTTAGTTTTTTAAAGAGGTGACACTCTTATAACGGCTATCAATGCCGGTATAGATAAATTCTCTAAATCTTTTCCTCGACAGCCTGTCAAGAAAGATTCAAATACGATAAAGCCTTTTATTTTAAGTCTATTGTTAAACCTTGAATAGAAAACTGGTTACTTTTAGATCCGTGGCTTTTTATGCTTTTATATTACTATACTATAGCTATTAACGTAAAGTCTTTACTTCGAACCAAATCTATTTATAAGTATAATAATTGTTTGTTTTTTTAGCTATACCAATCACACTAGTTAATTACATTAAATTGATTATTTGAATAAAATTGAAAACAATTATCAATTATTTTAATAAAGCTTTAAGACAATATTAGTAGTAAAAGCTATGACTTTATATCTGTCGATAAATAAGATAACTACTTTATACGCGTTGCTTAGGGTTGGGAGAATAATTAATTAATTATTGATTAATTAGTTTTATTAGGCATATTGATTAACTAATTGATTAACTTCTCAAAACTAAATAGTTAACTGTTTCCTAAAAGTAGTTGATAAATACTAATTTAGTCGTTAATTAATTGATTGATTGATTGAATTTTTTTTCTAAACCTTAGAGCTGCCGGAGATCGTACGTAATAAACGTTTAATAATAACGATAATTGTTTCGTATATTTCAAATATTAAACGGACGAAGTTACGTTTTATTTTTAAAGTTAAAGTATAAATCAATACTAATACTAACTAATACTAATTAATCTATATCAATAAAAATTAATGCTTTACTTTTATCCTTCTCTTCATCCTCTTCGTTTACATTTTCCTCATCCTTTTCTTATTTACTATTATCGTCGTCTACATCTATAAACTTAATAGCAGCCACGGCACAGGTACGACTACGCTAAGCGGGAGTATAAGCGTTAATTAAACGGCTTAAAGACCGAGCAATCTTAATCTTATTAGTGAAACTAGCCTGCCGAGCCAGCTAGGTATAAATACTAAAAGTCATTTTAAATAAACGACGTTAATATTCAAAGATGTTATGGAAACTTTAGCTTATAATAAACGACAAGTTTTTGGTACGACCCCGTATTATAAAACGACAGAGTAGTTTATTAAAAAAAAAACTTAAAGATACGGTACTTGAATAAAAGCTACTTTATCGATGTAGTTAATACTTTTATTTAATAAATTAACTAGTTTATAGCGTTTACATTATAAAATTTTAAAATTTTTACCGGTATATATTATGATAAAATAATTACTTTTAATACGAATATAGTAAAAAAGAAATTCTGATATTACAATTTTTAATAAAAAAAAAGAACGACTAAAAAATGAAACAAAATAAAATATAAAAAACAATTAACGAAACTGAAAAAAATAGTAACGAAAATAAAATAAACCGAAATTAAAAAAATTAACGAAAACAACCAATGAAGAAAAAGAACAACGATTAAATATATATAAAGCCGCGACGGTCGTACATTCCGTTTAGTAAACTGTACCTTTATATTTTAAAGTTAATAAATAAATAGATGAAATACCCCGTACTTACACAAAATAATACAACTAAGCTACGTATACGCAACGAAGAAAAAACCGTAAATTATAAAAGAAAAAACGAAAACGGCCGACGTCTAGCAATACTACGTCGCCTAAATTATTTTAGCTTGACTTAGCCTAATTTTTTATTTTATATAAAAGTATTTAAATAAGTAATAAAATATTTATAGGAGCAAAAACTAATACGACGCAAAGTTGTAACGTGTTACTATAAAATAGTACTATATAGTAGATAAAATATGTAATATATATATATTTATATAAGTATTTTTGTTGTTATCATAATTACCGTTTTATAACGCCATAACGGACAAGTGTTTTTTTAAAGCCGAAAACGAAAAGGTTTTTGTTATTTTTACTATAAATATACTCGATATTATTAAATATGATATAAAAAAGTAATAGTAAATAAATAATTAAATGCTTTAGTTTTTAATTTTTATATATAACTTATTATACTTTACTACGTTACGTAGATTAATTAATATAGTTTTAATATACCTCCGTAAAAATTAAGTTAGTGTATATTATTAATTTGTTTATTATTACTTTTATATACTTCATTCAAAAGTATCGACTATATTTATAATAAAGCTAGTAAAACCTTTTCGTTTTCGGCTTAAAAATATATTTATTTATTATACTTCGTAAAATGGTAACTATAATAAACCTAAAAGTACATATATAAGTATATATAAGCTAGATAATTTAATTACTATAGAATTGTAAGAAGAAGAGTAGACAGGCAGGGCTACAGGTATAAACCTAGGCCAGTCCCTTAAAGGACGTCTGCCTGATTAGTCAGTTCACACGCCAGTATGTCGGCCATGCACCAACGATATGTCGGCAATCGCCCGACGATAGCAGACCCGCCAGCTAGATCAGACAAAGGGCAGTAAGCCTAAAGGTCCAGCGCTAAGCACTGGCCAGGGCCCTAGCAGAGAAAATGTTTTCACGCTACGGTCAGAGGCGGGATGCGTCGGCAATGGGTGGCCGATGACTATGCGAAAACTTGTATAAAGAAGTAACCTTCTAGCTTACCGGGCAGAAACAGTTCGGTAAGCAAAAGTCTTTGTATTTATCTTACTACTTGTTATAACCTATTTACTTTCTCCGTTTACTATTTGTCGTATACTTTTCGCAGTACGCCCGTAGACCTTTGTTCGTCATAACTTTCTTTACTGAGATATTGTCTTCACGGTTACCCCGTTTTCTTTTATAATAATACTATTTTATAATAATACGTTACGACTTCGCGTCGTATTAGTATTTTACTCGTATAATAATAATATTATATACTTAAATACTTTTTATACGGGGTAAAAGGTTAAATTAAGGTAAGTTAAGTCGGGCGGCGAAGTATAATTAAACGTCGGCCGTTTTCGTTTCTACTATTATATATTTTTCGCGGCTTATAGTTTTTTCTTCGTTATATATACGTAGTTTTAGTATTTTATTTATTTGTTAATTAGTTCCGGAATAAAAAGGTATAATTAATGAACAGAAGGTACGATTATCGCGGTTTTATATATATTAATCGCTATTTTATTTTTTATTATTTAAGGGTTTTTTATTATTATTTGGCTTTGTTTTTAATAGTGTTTTTTATATATTTTCGTTATTATTGTTTTTTAATTTCGTTATTTTTTGATAACCTTTAATTTGTTTTTCGTCCGTTTTATTTTTTATAAAAAAATCATAATACTAAATATACTTACTTTTATTATACTTACGTCATAAAAATATATTTTATTATAGTATATATCAATAATAAAGTATTAAATTTTCGTATCGTAAACGTTATAAAAAGAATTATTTAATAAGATAAAGGTATGATATATTATTGTTACGCGGACTTTAAATAACTTTACGCCGTTATAAATATTAGTTACGTAACTTATATTTCTTAATATATATTACTTACTTTTTAGTTAAATTACTCGTCGTATTAAAAGATCGAGGCTTATATCTTTATTTTATACGACTAAACTTATATCATTGACTATGTACGAAACCGATTTTACTTAAAAACCGTGTCTTTCAGTTTTTTTAATTAATCTACTTCGTTGTTTCATAATATAAAATCGTATTGAATGTTTATCGTTTATTGTAAACTAAAATTCCGATAATGCTTTTGAATATTAATGTCGTCAGCTTAAGATCACTTTTAGTATTTATACTTAATTAACTCGGTAAATCACTTTTATTAGTAAGATTGTTTAGTCTTTAATTCGATTAACTAGCGTTTATACTCCCGTTTAACGTAGTCATACCGGTACCGTAATTATTATCGAGTTTATAAATATAAACGACGATAATAATAAAAACATAATCTACTCTTTAATATCTTTATAAAATTATATTAAACAAAATAACAACTTCGTAGTAACTATCGTATAATCCATAAAGACTTAACGAAGTCGTTAAGTAATTTCATAGATCTCGTTTATTTTTTATAAGCCGTTTTGATTATTTATATAGTTTTTATTTTGCGTCTTTTATTAAAGGGTATTATACTGTAATATAATAAATATCCTCTTATTAGCTATAATTATATCGCGGCGTAGTCGTACCGGGTACGCGGCGAAGAAATTATCAGCTATTTAATCCTATATATCTATACGTATTTACGTAGTAACGTTACTCTCGTATTTAAAGAGGTTCTCGTGTTTCTTTAATGAAGATTTATAGTTTAAAGAGTCAGTATTAACGTAAAAGCTACGGTAATATATAGTAGTCGTAGCTAATCTAGTAATCTATTCTTTAATTTCGGTTTTAGCCGAGTTAAGCTTAGACTATTATTTATGTATTTATAGAAATCGAATTGTAACTACGAAAAGCTAGCGTTAAAGTTACGACATTTTAAAGTAACGGAAAGCTTATATACAGTTAAATATATATTTTCAAAGCTATTCGAAATAGTATTAGTATATATTACTTACACGGTAGAATTCTACCGTATAACGTTTAATAAAAATATCAACTAATTAGACTTTCATTTCAAGTTCATTTAAACGTAACGGCGTAAACCGATATTCGGTTGTGATTGTCTTAAAAGCTCTCTTTTAAATATTCCTAAATACTTATCAAATACGTATTAAAACTAGTTTAAAAAGGTCGATTTATATAAATACGCCGTATTTTATAGCAAAGTTTATATACATTTTATATTGTCAATATATAGTTGCTATACTATACTTTTATACCGCTGTTACGAGTTTAATAAAAGTAAATATCTGGATTTTTATTTATTTTATTTTATTTTTTAGATATATTATTATTAAAATATCTTCTTATCGAATTCAAAATTTCAGAATTTTATAAATTCGATTGGTACGATTACGTTACCGTTAAAGGTAAAGGGCGCTTAATTTGTTTTATAATTTTATACAAAGTATTTAAGTTCGTATTTTTTAAGTGTAAACTTTATACCGTGTCTGCTTCTTAGTCTTTATATATCGACTAAATAGTTATAAAGTTCCGATAATTGAGTTTACTAGTATCGTTGATTATAACTGTGTTAATGTCGTTTACGAGTTTGATAGTAGTAATATTCGTATACTTTACGAGTTTATTATAGAAAATAGTGATATAAAGTACGAATAAAATAAATAAGATTATTAATTCTTAGAAGATTTTTACGGTTATAAGTATTAAGCTAGATTTTTATTCGTTAAATTGTAGTCGGGCCGTACGGTTTACAAAAAAGTTATAATGCTAGTCTATAAACTATCGTAAATAACGGTAAGTATATATCATATAAAAAAGTTTTTTATAGTTAACAATATCGAAAACGCCGTTAATATTTAGCTATAATAAAGTCGTTTTAATCTAATATATAAAAGCTGCTTTTATAGTATTTTTTAAAGCTAACTTTATAAGCTCCGCTTATTTATAAACTTTACTACTTATTTAATTTACGGGGATTATATAATATTATTTTATAAACGTAATTATTTTTGTATTAATAAATATCTCGACTACTTTATTTATCGTTTTAAATAACGAGATATGTCGATACGCGCTAGCTTTTTTTACTTATAATATAATTTACCCGGTTTCAAGAAGACTACGACGAGTATTATACGGGATTATAACGAGTAATAAACGAAGTCGATGCTTATCTAAACGATGTTTTAATATACGTTTAGTAGTAGTTTTTTTTTATTGCTTTAAAAAATCCGGCTAGTAGGTTGTCTTCGCCCGAAGCTTTATATAACGGGAAGTTAGCTAGTATTTCTTCGATATCGTTACGGCTTTCTTACTTATCTATTTCGAGCTCGTTATTTTCAGCTAGATGTTTGAAATATATGTTAAGTGTATTAAAAGGGAAGAAAATAGTCGCTCCAACTTTTCTGTTATTACGTCGTAGAGCTAATATTCGGTAATCTTTTAATAGCTTATAGCTTTTGACATAAGCTTAGATTTTAGTCGGCTATAGTTTACAATCGTTTCTCGACGTCTTTATAGTAAAGTTTCGTTAGTATTATTGCTTTGTTTTTTTAATAAGTAGTTTCTTTTTTTATAGTAATTTCTAATAATAGTTATAGTTTAGTTCCGTTTTTATATTTTTTATCGGCGTTCGGCTTCATTATAGTTATACGTTGTTTCGGCCAGGATTGGGAAAATAATAATAAAAATGATTAAAAAATAATCAATGCATAAATAAGACTAGTTAATCTCGGTGGCGTGATAAAACATCATATTAATACTAGTTAAAAAGTTAGTTCAGTCACTAAATATGTTTTTAAAATAACCAATTAAATTAATACTAATTAATCAATTGAATTAGTAACTAAAGATAATAGTGAGTATACTTTAAAGCTTACTACTTTATAAAAATAACTATAATTTATACCGAGATATATAATATACTACAAATTCGAGGAGATTTCAAAACTTCTAGTATGAACTTAAGTAGTAACTCTACAGCTTATATATTAGATTAATACTTTTAATTTGAATATAAATTTGATTGATTCGTAGTAAATCTATTGGTCGACCTAAAGTAATAATATAACAATCAAACGACTAGATGTTACATGTCTTCGAATAAAAACATTTGGTATAATTCAATTGTACTAATAAATTGAATATAAAATGTCTCGAGTACTCGAAGCGTTTTAGTAATAAGTCCGTGTAGTTTACCTGTACTAATAAAATAAATATAAAACGTTTTAAATATTCGAAACGTTTTAGTAATAGGTCCGTATAATCTAATTGTACTAATAGAATAAATATAAAACATACTATGAGTTTTAGCTACTTATCCGGTAAAACGTTACTATATTTCATTTACTTTTAAAACGCATAAACGTTCTAGATTTATTGAATTCTATAACGAGCATCTAAATCTAAAACCAACTTAACGTTGTATATATAATCTAACTAAATTACGTATAGGACGGTTTTATAACTACTTTTAACTATAGTTTAGTTAACAAATATATCTATATATACCAAGTTAATTCACTCTATTCATTTTATAACAAGTAACAACTACTATATTACTCACATCCCTTCATTATACCACCGAATTATGCTTTAGCTAGTTTATATAATTTAATACTAATTATTATAAGTTTTATTTATTTTACTGTTTTTATATACTACTCCCTATTTACTTTTTTAACTCTATAATGTCTATTTCTTCTACCTCTAACGCACCCGCAGACGACCTGTCCATAGTGTATAGCACTTTAAAGGCGCTAAACACTACTATTATTACTGTTTTACACCAAAAATCGGCCGATATTAACGATAAGGACTATATTTTAAACGACTCTACGTCGTCGATTTATATCGTCGAAAATAACCTCGTATACCGTACTTCACTACCTATCGTTAAAACTAAGGAGAGAAAAGTACGCGTTGTTTATACTTAGTATATATTCAAAACATTTACTTAAATTATTAACTATTTTAACCGGTAATAATTTACTTTTATTAAATATAGCCATAAAAAAGACGAATTTTTACGCCACTTCAGAAGCTCTAATTTAGTACAGTGGGGTTTTAATTTAGTTCAGACACGTCGCGTCGACAATCGCGACGCGTATTTAAATCTAAATTTTGTTCTCTATCACCACTTTTTTAAATTCAAACTACACAACGACGATATGCTCGATTTGAATGAATTCAATACCTTTTTAACGGCCGGTCGGTCGGCTAAAGGCCAATTTTCACCTATTTATCGTGCTGCTATTATTGGCTTTGTCGCTGGCGGTAAAACACAAGCAGACGTTGCCCGTACTTTCAACGTTAGTCGAAATACCGTCAGAGTTACTGTTAAAAGATATCGAGAGCACATTATCTTTAAAGATGTGCTTAGAAAAGGGCGTTTATCTACTCTTACAAAGCGCGACAAACGATTCATTTTATAATAAGCTAAACGCAAGTCACGGATATTATTTAAAGGGCTCGTAAAGTGCTTACTTTATAAAGTATCGGTCTTTATGGTACGCCGCTATTTTTGTAAGCACGACGTCCGTCGTTGGAAAGCAATGTATAGAATTCCGGTTTTTATTGAAATAGTAAAAGAACGCCTTTGATTTATAGATTTTTTAAGGAAAACAAAGTGGGATTGATATAAGTATAGTATTTTAAAAGTTAATTATATTAAGTTTGAATTTCTTATTAATTTCTTTAAAGGTTTTTTTGACGAAAGCAGCTATTAAAACGTAGTATATTTTATAAATATAGTTATATTTCGTAAGCCGGTTTAAAAATACTTACTTAACTTCGCTAATTTAAAGAATCATAACAAACCTACGATGTCGTTAATGTTTTAAGCTGATATTTAAAAAAGAGGCTATATAAAACTTATTTCAATAAAAAAATTAATATTAACAAAAAATGCGGCTATATAGCTTAAAGCTATCGGAAAAGACTATAGGATGATAGTCTATTACTATCTTACGGGAGACGAAGCGGGCTTAACCTTCTTTCCCTTCTTCCTCTTTATCTATATATATTATTGGAATCTAGCTCATTGCTCTGAGGTTCCGCAAGTTCTGACTACGTGACCCGTCATATAAAACACATTAATTATCTCCGTCGTCGTCGTCGGGCTTTTATAATATATTATTTAGTATATTAGTAGTAGTCCTTTAAGACTTTGATAACATGACCCTTTGTACCGTATTAAGAAGAAACCGATTTCTACTCTTACTAATTATATTACTACTGACTGAAAAAACACGTTTAACGGAAGCAGACGTCGTAGAGACCTTTGAATAACGTTTAGCTAGTATGGCTAAAAGGCGATATTAGACTTGTTGACCATTTTAGTAATAAAGAGGCTTAGCCCGGTGGTAAATTGATTAGTAATTAATCAAAGTAAAATACTAATAAAATTGGGTTAACTTACTATACGTAATTCGTAACTAATATAAAAATAAGACGTGACTTCGTTCGTCTGAACCTTAAAATTTACGAAAAGTTCATCGTTACTGTCGGACGTCTGCTGCGTACGATATCGGGCAGCGCGTGTAGGGTTTATCGACGGATATAGAGTCTTGGCTTCTACTACCAGTATCGTCTTGGAGCTTTAATAAAATAATTAATATAATCGATAAAGTTAATAAAAAACAATCAGGTTAGTTACCGAATAAACTCGTCCCGAAGTAAAAACTTTACGTTATTAGGTATATTTCTATAAAAGCACGAAAAGCTACGGGTCTGAAAGTGACGAGTCTTAAATATACTAATAATAGACTTAAAATAAAAAGCCCCATCGTATCTAAATCCTCCCTAACAGGCTATCGAGGGAAATATTTGAATAGTTTATCTATACCGGTACTAATAGCTGTTATAAGTATCTCCTCTTCAGAAACTTAAAGTAATTTGATTAATCAGTATATATTGTATAAAAAGATAATAAAAGTTAATTCAACATACCGGTGCATCGTCACCAATTATCGGATCTAGTGCTTCTTCCAAGTGCTCGATCAAAGCCTGTAATTTACTATATATTTGATAAATATACAGTAAAGCAGACGAGAGCGTTATATACACTTGACCCTATAACTTGACAGAAGGGTTTACAAAAACCTTAACACATCTGCTGCAAGTACGTAATACTAGGCCACCCTGACTGTTGTATAAAAATATGTTTAAATTCATCGACCGTCGTTAAACGATTAACTTAAATGGACGCATCTTCAAACTCCAGAAAAGTAGCAATCATCGTATATGTCGAATTCTAACGTGTTATAATATCTAGTAAAAATTAGTTACTGGTATAATTAAAACCGGACTAATTTATTTAAATAGTTGATAAAAAAATACTTAATAGAATAACACGTTGTTGAAAAGACGCCGGAATACTACCGATACCTTTATAGAAATCGACACCGGAGTTTAAGAACTCCCGTACGTCCCTTATATTACGCGTTATATGAAATAAGACGGCGAATACGAGAAATTAAATATAGTCAGGGTTGGGAAAATAACTAATCAGTATACTAATCAATATAATACTAATTATTAATGCCAATATTAATTGATTGATTGTTACAGAGAAAATAATTAACTAAATAATTAATTATGTACAATTCTTTTACAAATTCTACCAATAAGCTATCAATAAAGATTATATATATATGATAGTAAATATATATAACGAGTACTTCTAATATAATCATAGAAAATGTATACGAAGTATATAGCTAGTTGACTAATTTTTCAAAACTAAATAATTAATTAGTATTCTACTAATGTTAGCAGGCCTACCGCTTAAGTAATCAATAGATTATTTCCCGGAAAATGACTGATTTTATCTTTTTCCCCAGCCTCAAATATAGTAGATCAAATAATTAGTAATAATGAAATATAGATATAATTAATTTAAATCGAATTAACTATGGTTAAGCTAATTCAAGTCAAACTAGTTCAGTAATACTTACTAGCACCTAAGGGATCGTAGGTTTTATCTGTTAAATCGCTACTAGATAGCTCTACGTATTTATTTAAAAAAGCCCGAACGATTAATTCATAATATAGGCTATACATTTGACGTCATTTTTAAAAAGAGTAGTATACTGCCGCCTTATAACATGCCTGAATATCGACTTGCTGGTAATTGCGTGATAGTGTTGCAAAATGAAATTAATCACTTCGGCGATGTTTTCGCCGCTATGCGCGGCAATCAACTCATAAAATCCTATTAAAAAAACTGGTTAACTATTGTATAACAAAACGCCTTTTAGCTATATTATTTTTATTGCCATTGAAGTATATTTCAAGGCTTAAAACTTAATCCGTAATCATTTCAATAAATCGAAATTGATTCAATTATTCGAAGTTAACTCAACTAATACGTTGAATCCGTTAATATTAATAAAATATACTAATTAACTAGTAAGTAGGAGTAAATTGAGTGTCGATGTAAAAGACGACTAGTCCTATATACGATGTCTATATATTAGCCATCTAAATGTCGAAAATAAAAGACAATCGCCCGTAATCGGCTAATTATTACATAGTGTATTTTTTTAACTCGTTGTATTGTTTTATAGAGAGTATCGTTTAAATTCGTACGAAGTTTTTTTTTATTGAAAAATCGGGTACGTCTTTAATAAACTAATTGAGTTATATTAGTTAAATCAAAGTAAATTAACTAATAAACTTTTTATGTACGGGTTATAGAAGTGAATAAAGGCTTAAAAACTTTTAAAGTCGACGGTATCAAAAGAGACCTTATTATCGATTATAAAGTCAAGGATTTTATCGTTCGCGGCGTTTTTATCGATTATACTGTTATTATAGTGGAGTGTATACGCCTTTGCTCGTTTACGGACAATAAGTTCAATTATAGCGGGGCAAGATGGTGATCCGGAGACTAAATCAATTTAATAACTGACTATTTAGTAAATTAATCAACAATAAGTAGAACAACACATACTGAATATAACCTACATTTACTTTACCGTCTTTACCTTCGACGTACGGTATAAGTGTATGTTTTATAAGGTTTTTGTCGACAATATAGATTAGCGACTCAAATTCGTCTAAAATAAAGTCGATATCGTCGAAATCGATATTGTTTTATACAGCAGGGGGGGGGGTAGCGTTAACAGACGATATAAAGGCAACATCTTCACCGCGTCCAGGGGTTTTAAAAGGGCTGGAAAGGGAAATTTTGGTCTGTTAAAATAAATCTAGAATGAGGTATAAAACGTTAAAAAAACAAGTGAATAGATAATTAGGTAGTGAAGACTATGATGTTTGATACTTTAATAAATCTTGAAGTAAATACGTTTCGAGTATATATTAATTAACTTATAGTTCTTAAAGTAGTATAATGTTTACTATTATCGAAGCATAAAGATACCGTAAGTTGACTATATCCACAGATAGCAGTTATCCTAGTTAACAAAATTACGGTTAATCTACTAAATCCATGAATTACATTTATCCTACATAACAAAAGTATACTTAATTATTTACATATATAAATAGTATTTATTTTAGACAGAGTTGGGAGATTTTTTAGTTTGATTAATTATTTTTCCGGATACAATTAATTAGTTAACTAATCGGTAGGCTTGTTAAAATCAATAAATCAATCGGTAAGTTTGCTAAGATTAATTCATTAATTATATATTATATTAACATTTTTTATTAACTGACTATATAAAAAGTTAAAAACCTTATTCACTAGACTCCTCCTCCCGTAATAAAATATCTAAAGATCGAGCAGTTGGAACCCCTCAGTATTTTGATAACATTATTTTTCTTACCATATCCGGTAAAAGTCTATTTCTAGAGTTAGTAATAACGTTATTACTAGTAAAAAAAAAACTCTTGACTACAGCTGATGTAGCCGGTATACCTAAAATCCTCCTAGCTAATACAGCTTATCGAGGGAATTTATTACTAACCCGTTTCTAGTAATGTAAAGGATCTGATTATAAAAAACGTTAGTATAGGTAATTATTTTATTTTATTAGTTAGTCCATAAATTAACTATTACCAATGTTCAAATCAAACTTACATTACCAAGCTCATATCCTTTATTAAAATGGATCGTATACTTGTTTAATCGATTAGCCGTTGTAACAAAAAAACCGTCGTCGTCGTCGTCGTCGTCGTCGTGATTATTATCGATAAAATTAGTATTAAGTACTAATTCATTTAACGATAATAGTATATCTTCGTCAGTCTCGTATAAAAGACTATAAGTATTAATATATATCATTATATAAATATAGTAGCAAGTAAATATAGCTTACTTCGTATATTCGGCTTTTAGTAATTCAGTTACATCAATACCGACAGTACGGTAAGAATATAACACTCGACTAAGCTCAAAATGCCGACGTTTAAAATAAAGATCTAATAAAACCCCTAGTATTAAATGTTTAGTCTATTTAAGTCGTCGAACGTAAGTCTTTCAAGGTAGTACTTTTCTAGTTTATTATAACCGTATTTATCGGCTTTGATTGAACAATACAAGTTATTCCTTGAAAAATAAGTTATTAGTATAATATCTACTAAAGTGTTTAATTAACTAAATTAATTTAAACAAAATACCGAAATTGAACCGTTTCCACTAATAAAAAAGGATGTTTTCAAGCTCTAACAAACGTATTTTCATTTATCAAACGTTTAGTAAACGTATAATGAACCTGAAGATAACGTTACGTATACATCTCTTTGAAGGACGGCGAAAGGTTTAACGAAAAGCCTAAAAACAAATACTAAATGTTAAATTAAACGCTATTCAGGCTTTCTAGTAAAAATTGTTTTAAGTTCATTATTCGATATACTCAAATAAATAAATTTCAAACCCGTTTTAAAAAAAATGAATGCCGTTAGTATATAATACGTCGAATTCCACCGTGTTTGGCCGTCTGGTATTAACTAATCAAAGTTAGTAAGAATGTATTTACTAGTATCAATAAATATTAAAAACATACATAGAGGGAATTTTTTTAAAATAAAAATCAGGCGATAAACTACCATTTGATTTAAAAAAAAGGTTATCCCCTCTTCGAAAAGTCGTCGGATATTACCCGTATTTTTAGTTAGATGTAGAAGTCGTCAAACGCGTGCAAGTAACCCTTTAAAAAAAATCATTAATAACTTAACTAACTAATAAATAGCTTACTTCAAATTATATTAAATTTAACTTACTTTTTGACTTAGGGTCATCGTTATTATCGATATTATCGTTACTCGAACTAGCCGTTATTTAGTAAAACCGTAAAATATCTTAAACGACTAAATTAATAACGTAGGCAACACAGCTGACGTCGAAAAGCGGTAAAGGCGTCTGTTTTAAAATCATATATAAACGTACTATTACTCCTTGTATTATCTTTAGTAAAGTTAATTAGTTCAATAGTATACTTAGTTGAATAGTTATTTAGTTTAATTTAACTTAACTTAAGTTATTGATTAATTAATTAACTTCCTAAATGACTAAACGAAGGTCGATAAAAAAACATAATAAATTTTTTTATATTATAACGTCGTAAGAATTTAATTACTATAAAAACCGAAAAAACGATCTTCGAAAATCGATTAAAAACGACGGAACTCTATCAATTCTATAATAGTATTATAACCGCGATACTTGAAAACGTAGACTACGGCTATACCGGCCACACGTACCTACTACGCGACCGAGGGGACGTAAGACATGTGCCTTTATAGCGACTAAGCTCCGATATTTTAAACCCCCCGTCTTAACGTAATAAAGAATAAAGATACGCGCCGCTTTTCGAATAGCTCAGAAACGAAATTAATTATTTGCTCAATACTATTTTCGATAAAGAAAAACGTATAGACGTTTTAACGACTTCGTAGCTTTGCCGTATTATAAGTAGTGAAGAGTAACTGGTTTTTTACTTAAGATATTATAATAATCGTTTAAAATTATATCCCGATGTATATTTATATTTTTATACTTTTTAAAGATTTTATATATTTAAGCCGTTATTAATAATAATATATATTACTTATAAAACAAGAAATATTAAGTAGTTTAAAAATACTATAACGTATTCGTTATAGTTTAGTAATGAATATAATAAAAAGAATTACGATAATTACTTAAATAAATAAAAATAAACAAAATAATCTTTATAATAATATAACTACTATTATTATTATTACTTTTATATACTTTTATTTAATAATATCGAGTATATTTATATAATAATAATAAGAACTGCTGTACTTTCGGCTTAAAAAACATTCTTTCGTTACGGTTTCGTAAAGTAGTAGCTTTAATAATAATAAAAATATTTATATAAATATATATAAACTATACATCTTGTTTATTTATATAATATTGTTTTATGATAATACGTGCAATGGGCCAGGGCTATGGGAGATAAAGGCAGGCCATGCCTTGCCTAGTGCGTCTATTTATTCTTATAAAAGTCGATATCACGTGACACAGACTCTTATAAGATTAAAGACTCGGTACGAGGATAAGGGATCGAAAAGACCCGTACGAGGGTAGGGACGACGAAGGGCTAAGAAGAGAAGTCGGGAGACAAAACGGGCTTAACCTTCTTTCCCTTCTTTTTATTTATTTATATATATTATTAAAATCTAGCTCAGTGCTCCGAGGTCCCGCAAGTTCTGACTGCGTAACCCGTTACAATACGTTACGACTTCGCGTTATATTAATATTTTACTCGTATAAATATCTTATTATATATTTAAGTGTTTTTATATCTTTATACGGGGTAAAAAACTAGGCTAGGTTAAGCTAAGACGGGTCGGGCGGCGTAGTATTATTAAACGTCGGCCGTTTTCGTATTTACTATTATATATTATACGCGGTCTACGGCTTTTTTCTCGTTGCGTATATATAGTTTAGTTATATTATTTTATTCGTTAGTACGGGGTATTTTATTTATTTATTTAATAGCTCTAGATTAAAAAAGCACGGTTTAATAAACGGAAGGTACGATCGTCGCGGCTTTATATATATTTAATCGCCTTTTTTTTAAAATATATATATATATATATATATATTTTACTTTTTGGGGTTTTTTAAAACAAAATTGTTTTATTTACGTTTTGTTTTTTGTTATTTTTTAATTTAGTTACTTTTTTTATAACATTTTTAAAGCTTTTTTTTACTCGCTCGTTTTCTTTTTATAAAAAAATAATAATATCGAATATATTTACTTTCGTTATATTCGCGTTATAAATATTTAGTTTACCGTAATACGTGCCCGTAAAAAAACGAAGAATTTTCATAATATAAACTTTATAAACTATTTTAATTAATAAAGTAAAAGTATAATATATTCCTATTACGCCGACTTTAAATAAATTTACGTATTTTATACTTTGTCGAATTAAATAATCTACGTTTTAATTAAACTACTCGTCGCGTTAAAAAGTCGATACTTATATTTCTGTTTTTTATAATTAAACGTAAAATATTAATTACGTTAACGAAGTCGTTTTTATTCAAATACCGTATCTTTGAGTTTTCTCGATTAAACTATTTCGCCGTTTTATAGTATAGGGTCGTATTAAAGGCTCGTTGTTTATTATAAACTAAAGTTCCGACAACTTTTTCAAATATTAATATCATTAACTTATATAGCTTTTAAAATTTATGTTTAATTAACATAGTAAATTAAATTTATTAATAAAATTACTCGGTTTTTAAATCGTTTAACTAACGTCTATACTCTCGTTTGACGTATTCGCGCTGGGACCGTAACTAATATTAAACTTATAAATATATACGACGATAATAATAATAAAAAAAGAATAAAGAAGATATGACGACAAAGAATAAAAAAAAAGATAAGAAGAAAGATGGCGGTATAAGTAAAAGTAGCATTGCCAGTATTAAATAATTTAATTATGCTTTTAATTAACGTAGTAAATACGGTATTATTACGTATATTCTATTAAGTAATTATAAAATTATATTATAAGAAATAATAGTTTTATAATAGCTATCGAGTAATTTACGAGGCCGTTATAAAGTCGTTAAGTATATTTATAAAGTCTCGTTTACCGAGTTCGTATAAATCGGTTTAATTATTTATATGGTTTTTATTTTTGTATTTTTTATTAACGGGCATAATATTATAGTATAATAAATATTTTTATTAATTACAGTCGTATCGTAACGTAGTTAAATCCAATATTTAGACGAAATAAATAGGCTCTTACTTCTATATATTTTATATATATTTATATAATAATATTACTTTCGTATTAAAAAACGTTTTCGTGTCTCTTTAATAAAACTTTATAGTTTAACGAAATAATATCAACGTAAACGTTACGACAACTCGTAAAAGTCGTTGTTATTTTAATAATTTATTCTTTAACTTCGTTTTCGGCTAAGCTAAGCTTAAAGTACTATTTTTTTACTTATAAAAACTTAGTCGTAACCACGAAAAGCTAACGTTAAAACTACGATATTTTAAAGTAACGAATGGCTTATATATAGTTAAATATATATTTTCAAAGTTGTTCCAAAAATATTACTAGTATATATTATTTACGCGGTAAAACTCTACCGTACGGCGTTTAATATAAATATCGACTAATAAAACCGACATTTCGGCTTTGAGTAGACGTAATAACGTAAACTAATATTCGTTTTTAACTATCTTAAAAAAAATATATTTGTAAATACTTATTAAACACGTATTAAGATTAATTTAAAAAGCTCGTTTTATATAAGTACGCCGTACTTTATAAAGAATTTTATATATACTATATATAATCGACATACGGTTACTATATTATATTTTTATACCTTCGTTACGAGTTTAATAAAAACAAATATTTAAGTATTTGTTTAAATATATTATTACTAAAGTATTGTTTTAACGATTTCAAATTTTAAGGAATTTTATAAATTCGACCGGTACGATTATATTATCGTTAACTATAATTATATTAGTGTCGTTTAGAAACCCGATAATAGTAATATTCGTATATTTTACGAGTTTATTATAAAAAGTAGTAATATAAAATACGAATAAAAGTAAGATTACCGATTTTTAAAGAACTAGTATTAAATATTAAACTAAGTTTTTATCCGTTAAATCGATCGAAGTCGGGCCGTACGGTTTATAAAAAAAGTTACAGAGCTAGTTTATAATCTATCGTAGGTAACGGTAAGTATATATTATATAGAAAAGTTTTTTCATAGTTAATAATATCGAAAGCGCCGTTAATATTTAACTATAATAAGTCAATTTAGTCTTTTAGGTAAAAGCTGCTTTTATAATACTTTTTAAAACTAGCTTTACGAATTCCGTTAATCTATAAGCTTTATTACTTATTTAACTTATAAAGATTATACGGTGTTATTCAGTAACCGTAGTTATCTTATCATTAATAAATGTCTCGACTACTTTATCTATCGTTTTAAGTAACGAAATAAGTCGGTACGCGCTTACTTTTTACTCTTATTATATAGATTTGCTTAGTTTAAAAAAGACTACGACGAGTGTTATACGGAATTATAACGAGTAATAAACGAAGTCGATACTTATTTAAGCGATGTTTTGAAATACGTTTAGTAATAATTCTTTTATAACTTTAAAGAAACTAGCCGGTTAATAATCTTCGCTTAAAGCTTTTTATAACGGAAGGTTACTTAATATCTCTTTAATATCGTTACGGCTTATTTACTTGTTTATTTCGATTTCGTTATTATTTAACGAAGTATTTAAAATATACGTTAAGTCTACTAAAAAAAACATTAAACTAAGGTATACGCTTTGTCTTTATATATAATCGCCTCGGCTCCTTCGGTATTACGTCGTAAAGCTAGTATTCATTCTTTTTCCGGTAGTTTATAGCTTTTAATACGATCTTAAATTTTATTAGCTATAGTTACGGTCGTTTATCGACGTCGTTACGGTAAAGTTTCGTTAATTTTATTACTTTACTTTTTTAATAAGTCTTTTTTTTTCGTAATAGTATTTTATAATAGTTATAGTTTAGTTTCGTTTTTATACTTTTTTATCGACGTTCGGATTTATTATAATTATACGATGCTTCGACTATCGCTGCTTTACTATAACGTTATACCGCCCGTAACTAGTTTTTAACGTAGTATTATTTAATTAGTTACTTTAATAGAGAATATTGTAAGCTTTTCGATATAGTTGTTTAAAATTTTAAGGCTGGTTATTTCGTTTAACGAAGTCGCGGCGTAGTCTTACTAAAGTCGGTAATTAATACTAAGTTAAGCTTACGCTAGTTTTATCCCGGTAGTTAGATTTATATAGGTTTACGTACTAATAGAGTAAAGTAAAGTAGATCATAGTTTAACCCGGCTTATAAACCTTTTTTTACGAACTCGATAAAAATACGTATTAAGTATTAATAGAAGTCGATAATAAAGTCTCGTTAATTAACTTATTGTTTTATCGGTATATTTTTCGGTATATTTATAAAGTATTTAAGATAAAGTTAAGTTTATATATAGAATCGAAAAAGATATAAACGTAAAGTAGAATACGGTTATATACGTCTCAAAATAAGTAGTATATATTAAAGTCTTTTAATATAATACTATATTAATATAGCTACTACGCCGTTACAATATCGTTAAAAAAGATTTTTAACACGATAAAGTTAAGTTTAACGAGTAGACAGACTAAATAATAAAAATACTTTATCGTTGATATATAAAATTTACTTTATATTAATTGTATCTTCCGCTTTAAAACTATACAGCTACTTATTAAAGTATATATAAAAAAATCGCTATATCATCTTTATAGTATATAATAATACTTAAAGTTATCTATATTTTATAGTTCCTTAAAATTCTTCCGGTCGGGTTTTAATGTTAATCAATAGTATCAAAAAAGTTATTATCGTATAATATCATTACGATATTCTTTTGATTCTTTTAAGTATTTTATTAAATAGTTTTAAATATTTCATAAATAGTACTATATTAACTGCTATAGTTTCCGTTATTAATTAATATTATTATCGCTCTCCGCTTCTTTTTTATACGGAGGGCTATACTTTTTTATTTATACGTCGCCATGTTTATTTATCTTAAAATAATATGTTTATAATTAAGAATTCTACCGAAATTAAAGTTAATTAACTGTTAGCTATTTTACTTCAAAATAAGAAAAGCGGTTACGGTATATTATTGTAACGTTATCGCGGTAATATTATATAATTAAGTATAAAGCTTTTTATATTTAATAATGTTTATTATAGTTTACGTATTAATAGTTTATCAATTAATATTTTACTGAATATTTATTAGTAAAGTATTTTTTAACTACGTAATTATTAAAATTGACGGTCTTTATATAATACTTAGCGATATAACCGAAGCTTTAATAGTTATGATATTATATAACCCGTATCGTTAAGTTATATAACTCGTAGTCGAATATAACTTTATCAATATTAAAACTACGACGGTATAAATAATTTATATCGTCGACGTTATTAACAATATTATGAATAACTATTTAAACGCATAAAATCTTAATAAAAACAAAGTAAAAGTATAAATGGAAATATATATTTTTACCATTATCGTAATATCTTAAATAAAAATCTACTACTTCTTATCGCTTACGATACGGCGGAGTTACGAAGTTGCGAAAGCGTCAATACGTTTTTTTTTATCGAAAATAGTATCGAGTAAGTAAGTAATTTCGTTTCTAAGCTATTCGAGGAGCGGCGCGTGTCTTTATCCCTTAATACGTTAAAACGGGGGAATGGGGATATCGAGGCTTAGTCGTTACGAGGGCGTATATCTTGCGTCCCCTCAGTCGCGTAAAAGGTGCGCGTAGCCGGTGTGGCCGTAGGCTATGCTTTCGACTGTCGCGGTTCTGAAGCTGTTATTGAACTGATAGATCTTCGCCGTTTTCGATCAATTTTCGATCAAAGTTTTTTTTTTTGAGAAATAAAGTATATTTTAACGTTATAAGTATTAGTCAATATTAACTAGTATTAATTTTAAGCTTTTAAAACTTAACATTTATTTTGTAAACTATCTTTCGAAAATTAATAAACGGTAATTGTATTATTATATCTATGATAGATATAAAATATATTAAAATTGTCTTTTAAAAGCTTAGTTAATAAATAAAAATGAAGTTTAATTTTTTTTAAAAATTTAATTCAATACTAATTACAATTAACTTAGTATATATTAAATTAATTTTTGAGAGGCCATATTAAGTTAATACTAGTTAATTTGAGTAGCGTGATAATATATTAAGAACAAACACTAAAAAGTGGGACGTTAATTTTATTAGTATGGATTAATTAGTACTAATTAGTATTATTACTAATCTTTCTCCCAACCTTGTTATACTTTTAAATTAATTTATTGATTAATATATTGAGTTCAAATAATTTCAATTGTTTAGTACGCATTATTACTACTATCCGTAGTAATGAAAGACGAAAGAATAACAAAATAAAACTAATCTTATTAGTACGAAAAAATAAAGAAGACGATGTAGCAACTAATATTGATTATCTTAATTTTAACAAGCTATGTCGGTATTCCTTAATAACAATCGACCTGATTTACGTGTTTTAGGTAGTAACACCTCACACCGATTACACTAATTTACTTAGAAGCAAGGTTGGGAAAGAAATCAATACTAATACTAATTAATACTGATAATCTATACTAATAAAAATCAATGCTCTACTTTTTAGTATTAATTAGTATTAGCATAGGCGAACATTCTCATTAGTATCAAATTAATTTTTTTTTAGTATTTTTCCCAACCCTGCTTAGATGGTTGAATAAAACTAGACATTACTAATACGAAGGAACTACTAACTTTTATGAAGATTGGTGTTTTTAGTAGGCGTGATCCTGTCTCCCGACTAATTTTTAGTCTTGATATTTGTTACTGTTTTAGTGTTTGCTTTTTCGTTAAACTATTTGGTTTTTTAGCTTCATAACACGGTATTTTATACTATACCGCCCATCCTTTCTTTTATTCTTTAGTAGTAGTTGCAACAGGTCACGCAGTCAGAACTTGTAGGACTTCGGAGTAGCAAGCTTGATTCTAATAATATATATAGAAGAAGAGGAGGAGGGAAAGAAGGTTAAGCCCGCTTCGTCTCCCAATAAAGTTGGAAAAAGAATTAATCAATATACTAATCAGCAGGGTTGGGAAAAATACTAAAAAATAATTAATTTTATACTAATGGAATTTTTTGCCCATACTAATACTAATTAATACTAATTAATGCCAAGCCCCGAAGTCAGAAATTAAATTAATACTAATTAAAATTAATTTAGTATATACTAAATTAATTTTCGGAGGCTCATACTAAATTAATACTAATTAATTTGGGTGGCGTGATAAAATACTAAAAAAAATACTAAAAAGTGGGGCATTAATGTTTTTAGTATGGATTAATTAGTATTAATTAGTATTAGTATTAATTTTTTTCCCAACCCTGGGTAGCGTGTAAATAATTACCGTTGAGAGTAATACTGGGGGGTTCCAAATGCTCGTCCATTAGATACTGTACTAAGAGAGGAAGAGTCTAGTGAATAAGGGTTTTAGTTTTTTATTTAATTTAATTTACTATGTTTTCAAATGATTTTTATTAATTTAATATAGTACTATAAACTATAAAAAAAAATATTGAAATCTAGTTATTAAACTACGACATTAAGGTTTACTTTATTTTATTAAAATTATTTATTGAATATTTGAATATATTACTTTACAGTAAGTAATTAATTAGTTTTTTTAATAGCTAATTAACTAATAATTAATTAATTTTAACAAGCCTCCCGATTAAATTTTTATTTGTTTTTCCCAACCCTGTCTGCCAACTTCCTTTCCATATCCTTCGTCGTCTCTACTTTCGTACGGGTCCTTCCGATCTCTTGTCCTTGTACCGAGTTTTTAATCCTATAAGAGTCGATGTTACGTGACTCTTCCATCTTATAAGATTAAATAGACGTAATGGGCAAGGCATGGCCTGCCCTTATCCTTTATGGCCCTGGCCTATTACAGTAGTAGTCTCTCGTTTATCGTCATAGATAATAGACAGAAGGGAGATCATTATAGATCATATACGACAGAATTGTTATTTTTTTTCATTTTTTTTTTCAGACTTCAAATTCTTCCCAATCGGTATACTCACAAACCTCCTCGACTACTTAACAGACTCCGGCGCATATTCGTAAAATATACAAATTAAAATTAGGCCTCCTGGCCTAGACGCCCAGCCCGACCTCCTGCCTACATGCCTAGTCTTAGTATTAGGTTGGTGTTGGTGGTCGCAACCTTGGTTTATTTCAATTGGGCTATCATAGGCCAGGTAAGTTTTTCTTATACCTTGCTGCCATCAGCACGTACTTTTCAGTGTGTATAACAAAGTTTTTCGTTGTATACTGGTGTACACTTTGCAGGACCCAACTCCATCTATGTGTATGTGTTGGTGTGTGGTCACTGGTATGCCGTGTCCTTCGTGATGTTACATCACACAAGCAAAGGTCCTCTTACGTCATCCCTTTTGTGATATTGCCCGTCACGTGATGTATGGGGCACTACTACTAACCTAAGTGTATCAACCGACTTGTTCTCAGATGCATCTTGTAATATTCCGTTAGCAAGCTTGTATTGTTCTAGCTACAATCATCTGGTTTGTTTATTTATCTGTGTGTATTGGAGTCTTTTTCTACGCTTGCAGTTTTTTATTTTGTATTTTTGGGGGATTGTACTGTACTTATTCTATTCTATTATTAAGTTTTGTAAAAATAAACGAGATAAAACCAAAATTATCATACCATACTAACACATAAATCTATATCACGAGAATGTAGTAATGCACATGAACCATGCATGAACTATGAAAATTCACGAACACATTATGCAGAAATGCCACACGAATATTATGCCAATGGCAAGCCAAATATCAGGCTCACCATCACAACAATCACACAGAAGCACGTAGGCTATCACGGTTACATAAGTAAATACAAGATGAGTTAGATCGTCTTAACAGAAAAGCTAGGCTTGATCCTACAACTTCAGAAGAGCAAGCATAGAGAGGATCAGTGGGCAGTGGACAAGACGCGTATGGTAAACAATCAGTCGCGCGAGAGGAAGCCGTAGTGCCCGAACAAGACACGACAATGATAGCGGTTACTACACAACCACAACAGGAGCAGCATGCAAAGATTACCAAAAATTAAAAATCAGAAGAAAAAAAAAAAAAAAAAAAAAGAGAAGGAAAACCCCGATCAAGGGAGGAGAATCAATTACGTTGTCCACGTGGAAACACCAAAATGCCCGTATGTTACAAGACCCCAAAAGCAAAAACATAAAAAGCAATACCCATAATCATCACAACCGAAACCAGCCAAACCGCCTCCCGCCTCAATAGTAAATGAGAAAAGCGCGAGTCATAAAGAAATTTAACCACCGAAACCGTACAAGGTGCGGCCTTGCCGCTTCAGAGCGTAGACAACATCGAGCGAGGTGACAGTCTTGCGCTTGGCGTGCTCAGTGTAAGTGACGGCGTCACGGATGACACCCTCAAGGAAAGACTTGAGGACACCGCGGGTCTCCTCGTAGATCATAGCAGAAATACGCTTGACACCGCCACGACGCGCCAGACGGCGGATGGCGGGCTTGGTAATGCCCTGAATGTTGTCACGGAGAATCTTCCGGTGGCGCTTGGCACCGCCCTTGCCGAGACCCTTGCCGCCCTTGCCGCCTAATGAATGTTAGGAGATGTTGGATGAATAAGAGATACAGAAGACCATAGTTGAGAGAAGGCAAGACAAGGCTGAGCCTTTGAGTCACTTACGTCCAGTCATTTTGAAAGTTGGTAAAAAGGTTTGAAGACTGTGTGTAGGTAGAAGAATGATAGAGTGTCGCGAGTGGAAAGATGATGAGCGAGACGTGTGGATGAATGATATTAAGAAAGAAAAACGCGGCGGGGACCTAGGAGTCTTTAAATGCGGGATGTCGAGAGCGCGGCTGATGCAGGCGGGGGCCCAGATCAGTGACTGATTTCGCGCATGGCCGAAAAGAGAAAGCGTGGTTGGAGAGGGAGGACAGGCAAGAAATGAGGGAAAGTAGAAAAGTGGATATACGAAATAAAGGCAGGAAATATGGACAGCGGAGAGGTGGGTCGGAGGCCAATGACAAGGCGCGTCGAATAAACACGACGAGACTTAGGGATGATACAGAACTGTTATTGTGGTTATTGTGGCTCTTTATTGAGCAGGGTCGAAATGCTGGCATGTTGCAATTTTGATCACGGCTTTATGGACCATTTCAGACCCGCTGACACGTCTCGAGATGAGATGAAGATGTCGCACTTTTTGCACTCTACAACGGGTCAGAACGCGGTCATTGACCGTGTCTATGGAGAAACGCAGTTGTGTCTGCGCAGAGTAATTATGGCGATTGTGTTGGGTCGTGCAGTCGTGTCTTGTGATCTGCCGTTATGATTGCTTGTCCTAGATCCATTCCCTTGATAGGGCAATGTCCATAGGGCGGTGGATGCTCATTACTCGCGATACTAATGATATTGCCAGTTATCAAACGCGTATTATTATTTCTGTTATTTTGCGAGCTGAATGGATTTCTTGCTGGCTATTACGCGACAGTCGTAAGCTGTTGTGTGATTCCGTTGCCTGACATTGATAAGTTGGGTATAGTTGCCTTTGCTTAGAAAATGCAATTACCAATCATAATGTGATGACATAGCACATCACGTGCAGAGAACGCACCGGATCAGTACTGATTAGACAGCCGTCTGATTCTCACCGCCATTGCCCGCCTCCTGCCTTACTCGACGTGCATCACTCATCAGCTGGGCCTATCAGAATCAACTCCGCAAATACTCCCTGAACGCTTTTTACAGCCTCCCTCCCAAAGAAGGCAAGAAGTGAATAATGTCACCCTGTCTTGGCATTCCGACCCCACTTCTCTGCGCTAGTTGCCCCCTGCCTGGTCTCAAAGCACGCGGGAACGCATCAATAAGAAAAAAGACGGCCAAACCAAAACAGAAGCACCCACCCAGAAAATAAACCAACGCATCCCCGATATTCGCCCCTCCAATCAAAACGGCTCAATACCGCAATCGGACCCACACTGATACAAATCAGCCTGCAACACGTCTGCCGCCAGCGCCGCCTATTTAAACCTTTGAACCGCCCACCCCACCAGACATTTCTTCTCTCCTCCATCATCCTCTCATCTACCCATCCAATCATCTCTTCTCATCATCATCTCTTTCTTACCTCCTCAACAATCAATCACTCAATCATTCACAATGGCTCGTACCAAGCAGACCGCCCGCAAGTCCACTGGTGGCAAGGCTCCTCGCAAGCAGCTTGCCTCCAAGGCCGCCCGCAAGAGCGCCCCCTCCACCGGTGGTGTCAAGAAGCCTCACCGCTACAAGCCCGGTACCGTCGCTCTCCGTGAGATTCGTCGCTACCAGAAGTCGACCGAGCTCCTGATTCGCAAGCTGCCTTTCCAGCGCCTGGTTCGTGAGATTGCCCAGGACTTCAAGTCCGACCTCCGCTTCCAGTCTTCCGCCATTGGCGCTCTTCAGGAGTCGGTTGAGTCTTACCTTGTTTCTCTCTTTGAAGACACCAACCTGTGCGCCATCCACGCCAAGCGTGTCACCATCCAGTCGGTAAGTCTTTACAGTCCTCATTTCCTTTCATGAACATCACTAACAACCTAACAGAAGGATATTCAGCTGGCCCGCCGTCTCCGTGGCGAGCGCAACTAAGCTGCTTTCTTTTTTTATCGGCGATGATTGGGATGCTTTCGTGATGATTGGTTCATATTCGGAAGGGGGTTAATATCACAAGGCGTTTTATTGTTTGCGTTGGTTCATTTCTGGTTTCTTATTCTCGAGGGTTGTACACTATTGCCTGCAGCAAGGACGCTGCCAATCAAACTTCATGACTATTTTATACTTTCCTGTACGATGTGACCGTATGTCAATGCCCGACAACCATACAATGATAACAATGCCCATCGCGACTGATAAAATGACCTGAGAATAATGTGCACATGCTCCATGCTGGCCCACTGTAAATAACGCGTCGAGGCGCGTATCGTATAGTTTTGCTTCTGGCGACTGGCGGGCTGTTGATAATAGGGCAACCCGCCTTGAAGAAGACAAGCTATGCTTCCTATGTAGGCATCAATGATATATGGTACGGTTGCTGCCTTTTGTTGCCAACTCTTGTCGAAACCGGCATTGATGCAAGCCTTGATGCGACAACATCCTACGTGCAACAATCCACGATCCTGTTTGTGTGTACGGGGTAGTCGCAAGTGATCGCCTCGTTTTTGGTTTATGTATCTACTCTTCTGACTACTCGTCTGATATTTACTTGATGTTGTGTCTATCTAGGCGATGTCTGTCAGCTACCTCTGATTCCAGCTTTACGCTGATGGTATAGTTATGCAGCGCTTTGCTTGCTGTAGTTGGATCAGCGTCGTCATTCGGTCAGAACACGGATACTGTCGATGTGGTCCATAATCGTCTTACGTAATCGCCTTATGTAATCAGGGGCGGCTGACTAAGGCAGTCGTCTCCACATTACGATGAGGGACTTCTAGCAATTTGGCCACATCTCACGATAGTTAGACTTAGAAGAGTAGACATCATCACGGAACCGAATATTCATACTACCTACTGCAAAAGGAGTCTGAATGCGGATCACTGGTGTTCTCGAATAGCTCAAATACAGATCGTTTTCACCGACAGATACATCATTTAAATCAAAACCCGCGAAACGGCATCAACTTGGAGGTGCTGTCACATCAACTATGCCATTACTGGCATTGTCACCAAAATCGCCGTTATCGCCAATACTGCCACTACCATTAACGCCATCTAACGCCATCCCGATGCAGACGAGTAACATCCGATTACATAATCACACCTGCTTTTGATGTCACGAAATCTTAATCTAATACAAATGCCATATATTCCATGCGCCGTTACAATACAATTATACAAACTAAAACAATAAGAGACCACCGAAGCATGGTGATAGATACAGTCGCAAAACATATGCCAAGACCCTCGACTGCTTTTGTCTTTTGTCTATTCATTCTCGCCTTTTCATTTGCCCTCGGTCCTCAGGCATTCAGCTCAAATTTTCAGAGCATTCTATACCTGCACACCCTGCATGGGGTCAAAGTGCTCCATTGGCACTCTGGTCAGCAGGTCGAATGCGCCAGTGCCCGTCTTGCCCAGCCGGCCCATGACAATCCGACTACTCGGCGTCACTAGGCCATCCCAATCACCTTCCACAAGAGCATCCTTGAGGAACGCCAGCGTCGTCTCAAAACTCATCTTAGTAAACGGACTGACATTTCCCTTGAGACCGTAACGGTTGAAAGGCATGAAACCGCCCCCGCGCGTCATAAAGTCGCCAATCAAGTTCAAGTGACGGTTGTCGACACCGATACCGTGAGACACGAAGACAGAACTCAGTTCGTGAATGATGGAGTTGCGACATGCCTCCACACCGTAGATTTCCAGCATCGAAACAATATCGTTGGTCGACAGCTGGTCGGGGTTGATAAAGTCACCGTACTGCTGCATAGCCCGAATGTTCGTGCCCTCGGTGTGCACAACAGGTACCTTAATCTCCTCTCCTGTCCGCAGGTTCTTGATCTGCTCTTCCTCAACGTACGTGCACGCCTTCACGCCAGGCACCTGCCGGATAACAGTCCGCCGCACTGCGTCCTCCACCACACTAAGCATCAATATCTTGGGCGTGTCCGCGGCCAGCTCAAGTGAGAACTCGCACCACTCGCCAGACTTTTCGTCCGCCCGGAATCGCGTCACGTTGGAAACGCTGCCCTTGACACGTGCCTCGCGCGCGTTAGACTTCTCCTTTTGCGTCGCTCTCTCCACACCCTCCATGGCATCTACCTCCTCGTCATCGCTGTTCTCTGCGGATCCTGACTGCGGGCTTCCAACATAGCCCTCGTCGTCCGGCGTCTCGTAGTCCGTCGATGCCTCATACTCCATCCGCTGCTGGATCTCGTCGTCGTCATCGTCGTTGGGTCCGTACGAGACTGCATCCTTGCGGTTCGCCCGCTGCTTGGCACTGGTGGCATCGCCGTCTCCCTCGTCGTCGTCGCTCTCATCGTCAACATCGCCAGCAGGAGCATTGTCGTCGTCGTCGTTTTGAGCTGGCGCCACCTCTACGACGCCAGACTTGACGCCAATCTCCGGCACACCGGCGCTCGACTGGCCCTTGCCGTTCTGCTTCGTGGCCTTGAGGATAAGCTTGCGCAAAATGATCAGCAGCTTTTTCTCCACGGCGTCCAACACATCCGACCGCTGAACAGCGTATATCGGCTCGTACTCGCTTGAGGCAAAGAATTGTAGCCGCACATCAAAGATCTTGGCATATGAGTGGCCAACTCCCTTGCCGACGCGTTCCTTGACCGAGATCATGTCCAGAACATGCGACAGCGGAAGAATGCTGATCGACTTGGCAAAGCTTTCGCCCTCCTCGGCCGTCAGACCGGGTCTCAGTACTAGAGTCATGGAAGGTGTCGAGATCTTGGCACTGGCAGTCATCAGAATTTCACGAAGACGGGGAATGCCCAGCGTGACGTTTTTGGCCGAGTGACCAGCCAAATGGAAAGTGTTGAGCGTCATCTGAGTCGACGGCTCACCAACAGACTGGCCAGCAACAATACCAACTGCCTCACCAGGCTCTACCTGCGACCGCAGGTATTTGGCTGCAAACACCCGCTCGACTGACCGTTTGCCGATTGCCGTCTGGCCAAAGGGCAGGCGAGAAGACGAATCGTCGTTCTTGCCGTCCTTCTCCTTGATGAGCCGGTCCTTGTTCTCCTTGATGTAGTTCGTCATGGATGTGAAGTACTTCTCCGACATGGCGAAAGCGTGCTTTGCAGGGTTAACCAGAGCATTGACGGGCTCCTCGGCAAACGCCGAGTTTGCGCTCGCCTTCTTGATCATGCGTTTGCTCTGCTTAGCAAACTCATCCTTGTGCTCAAACAGCGCAGCTGTCCGGGGGTCCGAGAACTTGAACTCTGACATCTCAGACTCCAGGTTGTTGAGAACAAAGCTGAAGTTGGTCAGGTAATTTTGCTTGGTCACATCAAGACCATCCTCTCCGTACAGGAACTGTACGAGACTACCATCCGAATCACGCACAGACGTATCATAGGCTACCTCCAGACCCTCCATGCCCTTGATAAGACAACGCTGTAGGTAACCAGAGCGAGACGTCTTGACGGCGGTATCAATAAGACCCTCACGGCCAGCCATATGATGGAAATAGTACTCCTGCGGCCGAATACCAGTAAGGAATCGGTTGACAATGAAGCCGCCAGCACGCAGGCTTGTGTCGAACTCCGGGAAACAGGGCAGAGACTTGCCGCTGACCATGAGGGGAACACGACGACCCTCAAGAACCTGCTGTCCCAGATTGCAGGAAATGAGGTTGGCATTGACGCTACCACCCTTGGCACCAGAGATTGTCATCGACTGCATGTGGTTGTGAGGGAAGGGCTTCTGCAGGCCGGCAGGCAGACACGCCTTGGTGACAGCACTCGACACCTCTGCACTCTTCTTGTTCATCAGCAGATCCAGGCCCTCCTGCTTGGCATCCTCGCGCATGACATCCTCAAGACGATGGAGCAGCTCAGGGTCCTTGCTGGTTGGCTTCTGTTCGCCGAGACTGACATAACCGGCAGCCACCTCTAGACCAGCGTCCTGGGCAGCTTTGAGCTCCTTCAAACGATTGATCTCACCCTCGGGCGTAAGCAGCAGATCGTCCATACCACAGGTAAATGCGCGCATGTTCAAAAGCTTCGTCAGCAGGCGACCCATGCAGCTCAGCACCTTGCCAGCGGCCGAGGGGCCGTACACTTCGTGGATAGCGTGGATGAAGCCACCAGAGCTAGGACCCAGATGGGCCTTGTCGAGGATACCGGTAAGCAAAACGCTGTCACGGAACTCAACCATGCCCTCCTCAGTGTGCGAGCCCCATCTGTTGCCAGGAACCTGGGTCTTGCCAGTCATCCAAAGGTGGCCGCAGTTTGGCGGCTTAATGTTCTTGAGGATGGTGGTGATGACCTGCTTGCCAGTCCAGCGGGGAACGGGTTTGATAAAGGCCGGGCTCACAAGCTCAATACGATCACTGAGAATGTGGCCGCTTTCAGGCCGCAGGGCACTGTAGATGAGCTCCTGGTATGTGCTGCGCGAGAAAAAGGTGTCCTTGCTGCACAGAGAAACGGAAATGGAAATGTGATCTTGAATAAGACCACGGAGGGGCTTTCCTTGGGTACCAGAGAGGTACTGGTGGTCGGTATCGGCGATCTGGAGCGCCTCGACACGGGCAATCTCGTTCTGGGGAAAGTGCATGTTCATCTCATCACCATCGAAATCAGCGTTGTAAGTGTTGCAGTTGGCATAGTGCATGCGAATGGTCTTCTCACCGGGAAGAACTCTGACTCTGTGGCCCATGATGGACGGCTTGTGGAGAGTGGGCTGACGGTTCATCAGGACGACATCACCGTTGCTCAGGTGGCGGTAGACCTTCTTGCCGCGCATACCGCTGGGAATGCCGGTGCTGGAGGGTGCTAGGAGCTGGTTGGCAAGGGCCATGCGGTCTTCCAAAGACTTGCCCCGAAGGTTGACGACTTGTCCGTTCTCGTTCTCGATGGAGGAAGCACCGGGCCAGACATCAGTACCATTGATGACAGCCTGCTGCAGCTCCTTGAAGTTGTGACTGGTCACGGGCTCGGGATACGTGAGCTTGCGGGCAAAAACGGGAGGGACACCAATCTCATTGGTCTCGATGTTGGGGTCAGGCGAGATAACACTACGGGCAGCAAAGTTGACACGCTTGCCCATCATGTTTTTCCGGAAGAGACCTTCCTTCTTCTCGAGCTTTTGCTTGATGCCGTCCTCGATGCGCTTTGCGTTCTGGCCCTGGACGGGGTTCTTGGTGGTGTCGATCAGCGAGTTGACGGCGTTCTGGAGTTCAGACCATGCCTCGTGCAGGGACAGTATGTCTCTCGCAAACCGACCTGGCTGCTTCTGGCCAGCAGCGGCGTTTGAAATTTCACGGTGGATTTCTGCCACCTTGAAAGAGGCACCCAAAATGGACTTGTAGAGAGAGTTTTGCTGAGCTTCTGTGACCTGGGCATCGCCAGTGCGCGCCTCGGGGCGGAACTTGTTTGGGGGGACTAGGAGTGCCTGGACGAAGAACATGTCGGGGGTTGTTCTAGCGTCCTTACCTCTGGGCCGCGAGTTGTAGATGAGGTGGAGGATGTCTTGCTCGTTGATAAACAGTAGGCGCAGACGCTCCATGACCTCTTGTGTGCTGATGTAGCGCTGTTGTGGGACCTGAGCAGAGGCGGCGGT
This sequence comes from Ophiostoma himal-ulmi, assembly GCA_029299165.1. Lineage (NCBI taxonomy): Eukaryota > Fungi > Ascomycota > Sordariomycetes > Ophiostomatales > Ophiostomataceae > Ophiostoma > Ophiostoma himal-ulmi. Next base: position 64,542 of record JANSME010000004.1, read on the forward strand.
GGTGGTGGAGGACTTGGAGACAAGATTGCCTGACTCATCGAGCTCATCGCCGTCGTCTTTGTCATCGTTCACCGAATCGACATCGATGTCGGCGACGCCTTCGTCAGAATCGGAGTCTGGCTCAGTGGGCTTGTTCTTCTGGCGGATCGTGAGGGCGTCACGCAGCTTGAACTGGCCAGCGGCCATCTTGGCCTGCTCCTTGGGGTTCAGGGGCTTCTCGAAAATCTTGACGAAGCGATCCTTGCGGTAGCTCGGCGAAATACCCTTGCACCGCGCGCACTGTTTGCCGACAACAATGTCCTTGAGAAACTGCTGGACCAGGTCTCTCCGCAGTTCGGACCCACCCTCGTGCTTTCCCTTGCGAATATCGCCAGCAAAGATCTTGCGGTTTCTCAGAACCTGGCGGACGTATGCGTTGCGGGCGCGGGAAACGCCGTCTGCTGTGGCTTCGTTGTCATCGTCGCATTCAATGTCGATCTTGGGGAGGTCTGGGAGGGCGACGCTGCGGTAGTCTTCTCCAATGGCGTCGATGTTCATGGCTTCTTGAAGGAGACCATACTGGAGTAGACGAAGCTTGCAGATGTAGCGGTTCATCTCCTTGGGGGGGAGGCGAAAGTGGTGGCAGTAAATGCACTCGGCGCGCAGCAGACGGAGGACCTGATCCATGAAGACTGGGTGGTACACGGGGACGGGAAGGTCGATGTGGCCGGAGTGACCAGGGCATAAAGACTGGCCTAGGTTGCAAGTAGAGCATCTATAAACAGCTGGTTAGAATGTGTGAGATTTGGTACCAAATCAACAACCTTGCGGTAGTTAGTTGAAGATGTGAGTTGCGAAATTCAGATTCGAAATTCAAATTCGACATTCCGATCTCAATATTGATATCCATGTAGCTTCAAGCGGTGTATCCAGAGTGTACATACAGGGCATCACCCCATGATCCAAGAGCAGGGTCATAAAGACCTCCAGGGACAGGGTTGAGAAGGGTGTCAAAGGTACTTTCATTCTCGATGCGCCGGACGGAGGCGGCCCGGATCTCTTCCGGCGAGAGGAAGGTGAACTCGACGCTCTCAACGGCGGAGGCAACCGGTTGCGAGACGTTCATTGTATCGCTTGTGCTGCCGTATGGCAGTCAGTTTCTCCGGTTTTGGATCGAAGTATAGTATTGGGTGGAGGATTGAGCCCAGAGGCGACGCAATTGGGGTGGGGAGTGAAGAAGTCCAACATAAAATTCGGACGATGTTGGTGATCCAGACTTTTCCTAGCAGAAGTGAAAAATTTTAGCGGTGGTTGGCGGCAGAATTTCACGTGCATAGAAAGTGGGGTGCTTGCCCGTTGATAAGTGATAAGAGGTACATGAGTTTTATATGAGGACGTCATAGTGCCATATGTACCTGCATGGTGGTGTAAGCCAAAAGCGATAGGCTAATAAATACTAAGTCTATCTCGACAAGAGCTGCCTCGTCATGTCTAGAAGCCGTGACGAAGACAACCAGCATATAGCATATAGCATATAGCATATAATATCAAGATATTGGGCATTGGGGTACTAGGTCTTGATATGGCTATAACGAATCTGATGTGGCACTTTTAATCAGGGCTGTTCATTATAGGTTCTCTTTATAGTGGCTGTTTCTAACCTAATTATATATCTCTCTCTATTTTTTAAATCGTCAAATATACATGAATGAATACAAAAAGTTAACACTGGGAATACAAGAAAATAAGAGGAATGTTTACAACAGCAGAAGTAAAATCCTATACGTTGCGTGGCATATATCCCAGCTATTTAACTGGACGGTGTGCTTTATTTAATTAGTTTATTTAATTATATATTTTAACCCCATCATAATTCAGATGTCAGCGATATGGCCTTCGAGCCCCAGCATAACAACTGCAGGGCCAGGGACACTCCCGTGGCTGAATAGAGTATAATAATTGAGACGACTGGTAAGTTATGGAATATTTACTGGAGCATGGTGATCTCCCAGAGGTTCTGCTGATGGCTCGGGGAGGTCGCCCAAAGTCGGACCCGGAAAGATTACAAATGAGCTGGCCCATTGCATAATCCTCGACTGCAACTACCTTATAAGCTCTTATTTAGCTACATTGAGTAGGCTACTGATATCAAACAGACACGGCAATATGACCCTAGACAGAGGCGGCCTCACGCAAACATACAATACTGACTGGAACATATGAAAATAGAGTTGACCACGGCAATATAGACACATACTGTATCTTTTTACAACCATAGGATTGCGAGCCCAAGGGCGGACCACAGGATACGAACCATAAGATAGATAGTAAGGGGCAATATGCATTAAATCATGAGGCATGGAATAAAGAAAGAAAACATCAAACAAAAGGCCTGCTAAACAGTGCATACTCATCACAGCTGCCATGCTGGCTCCTGCGATCTAGAACCAGCACCACCCATCCCTTCCGTCCCTATATCGAGGGTTCCAATGTCAAACCGCTTTGAACACCCATCATCCATATGTCTGAAGTACTGTTAATGTCGTCGCTCTGAATTCTAAAAGTTGGGGACAAAGTTGGGGACAAAGTTGGGACTTACCTCCGTAGAGTATCTTTCCGAGCAAATAGCCTCCCGCAGTAGTCGCATTTGTGGTTTCTCTCCTTTACATGCACGCTCTGGTGATGCCGCTGCAGGTCTGTTTTCCGCACAAACTTCCTGTCACAGTCGGGAACTTGGCATGGGAACGGGTACTCTCTGCCCTCGTCGTGTGTCTCCATATGGGCCTTGTAATTGTAGCTTCTGCTAAACAGTTTTCCACACCCTCTGACCTCACACTGAAAGTTGGCCTCCTCTCTTGTTGTCAAGCGCCGGGGCTGTCTCCGTGACCGAGAGGCTCGCTGTTGGCCATCAGAGCTGTATGTAGAAGTGTGGTGATGGCCGTGACTGTGATTGTCGGCCGATGTCGAGTACAGCGACCCAGCCACTGGCACTGGGCTTCTCCAGACAGAGCCGGAGTCCACTGGCAAAAATCCGGGAAGTGCTCCAGGGGCACTGTCGCTGCTGGTGCTGCCAATGCCGTAAATGTCAGGCGAGCGCACCTGTTGTTGAAACTGAGCTGGGCGCGTTTGCTGCTGGTAGTGTGGCCTGTCTCCGATGCGGCCGAAAACAGGCATGGAGGTTGCAACACCAGGCTGGTAGATGTTTGTTGAGCTCGAAAGTACTGGTGCTTGGCCTGAGAATGATAGCGGCGATCTAGACCGTAAATATGCTGATGGATGTGTACCGCTAGCAACAGGGGAGTGTGTGCCAGCCAGAGATGCTGGGCGTTGTGAAGCACCCGGGTAGAGTGAGGAAGAATAAGTGGGTTGTATACAGGGAGCGAAGCTGTGAAAAGGCTCGTATTCCACCGACAGTGCTGTAGGCAGTGCTGAGAGTCCTGTAGAGAGTCCTGATAGACCCGCGGATGCTAGTGTTGTTACTGGATGATCCCACGAGGAATGCTGGTTTGTGTCGAGAGCAAACAGGGGGATATCTGTATCCTGATTTGACTCCATGGAGCAAAACGAGCCCGACACATGGAGCGAGGAAAGGCTGTATTGCTGGGCTATCAGGCTGGGGGAATTGTATTCCAAGGACGAGGCTTCAGAAGGGCAGTATGAGTTCTGGGGAGAGGAGGAAGAGCGTTGCAGTAAAGAAGTAGTGTCCATGACGAAAGATATTTAGTTGCGCGAGATGATTGTAAAATAGGTCACCAATGGAGAGTCATTGGGCGGCTCCAGTGTCTTATATAGCTGTGTGGAGAGTATATATCGCGGCTGTGTTGTGACTGTCGAGAGAGCCAAAGATACATAGGACTAAGAATGATCTGGGGAGATGGTGATATGGATGTAAGAAATGAGAGATAGAGAAAGAGAACAAGGTATAAATAAATGAAAAAAACGCCTGGGAATGATCAACAAAGACCAGGGTAGATCAAATATACTGACGTACTCGAGGACTTGTAGTCGGGTTGGAGTAGTGAGATAATTCGATACTGTAGGGTCTTTGCCATGTGAACTTGAGTCAAAGTATCGGATGGAAGTGATGTAAATCAGAGGGAGGATGATGAGGTTAAATGCAGAAAATATGAGAGAAGTGCCTGGACGTTAAACTTCCAGCTGGGCACCCAATACACATCCTTGGAAAGACATATATAGAGTGAGAAACTAACTGATTTAAAGGTGTAAAGGAATTCGGAATATCAAATGCACCTATTGCTGAGGATTTGATAAGATACAGTGAGGCTGTATCATGTAGCTGAATAACAGATATACGTTTATCCCCCTAGTAAATATTTTTCATATAAATTATTGACAAAATTCAATAACAAAACAATGAAACAGAAAAGTGAACGACAAGAGTCGAAATAATAAGAGAAGGAATAAAGAGGGGTGGGGGGGGGGGGTGCCGATGGGCCCAGACAAGCTTTTGGTGCACTGCGATCTAGGCTAACATGATATATTTGATAAAGTACAACGGGCAGCGCTTATATCAACTCTGTGTTTCGTTTTGTAGATGTATTATATACTCAAGGTCTAGTATAATTCATATTACGAGTATTGAACTATGACTATATCGTGGTGCAATGGATACTGAAGTGACTAATATTGATATTCAATAGCCGATGATGTGATCACCGACAGACAGCTGCGTAGGGGACTATGAGCGGCAAGATATTCATACTCTGGCGTGTCCGAGAGGGAAAACAGTTATAATGCCATGTGTCGATTAATATCAGTAAATGACTGCTGGTATGTAGCCTTGGCATTTTGATGTATGAAGGGGTGTGATATACTCTACCACGAGGACGAAGACGAGACAGAGAAGGCAACCATACAGGGATAGAATACTCTGATATTTGAAAAAATAGTAGAATGGTGAGATCTCATCGGAGACTAAAACGCTTCAAAGTGGCTATCCAGCACAGTATATTTGCATGTCGTGCATCTTGATGGTCAGTATTGAGCGAGCAATACACCTCTGCGGCGACAAGAGGACTTGCCGATCATGCTGGTTACCGTTGATGATGTTTCTCTTTTGCGGGTCATTTTAGTTTGTTCTTTGGAGCTTCTATACTTTTGCTATTCTGCGCTTTTACACTTCTTTCCAAAGTAGTGCTGTTGCATTGCCAACCAAGCCCCTGGTTGTGTCTGTGTCTTGTGGTTTCTGTCATGTCGATGCATTGTAATATGCAGTGCAGGGAGGTTCTGGCCAAGCCGTACTTGCACATACTGATACTAGCTCGCATGCAAACTCAAATACCAGGCTTATGTATCCGGTGGTAATATCACACTATATATGTCGGTTTATTATTATTATATATGGCATCTGTAGGATTGTGATTATGACTACATACATGATCATATATGCGAGGATCTTTATGATCTATATGAAGACTCATATAGTCCATATCGATTGGCTGCCGTTTTGAGTGAAACTCTCGATTCATATCAGGTAGTCAGACACACAGTCAGACACTCAAGACATAACGGTATCGATGCAGTGAGATAATAATGCAAAACTGGCTAATTCTCGAAGGATTGCTCCTGCCTCGTTGAAGACGGTTATATTCATTCTCCTTGGGGGGCCAATATTTTGAGCGATAACAAAGGACCAGTGTTATAAACAGCCACACTCTGCAGTGTTTAATATCCAAGAGAGGCTGGGCTTTGACTCAGCCACCATGGCTCAAATCATGATCACGGCTGAGCCCGCTGGGGGTCAAGCTTCACGATGCTGTGTTCTTTTATTATTTCGATATTACCGATAATAGTTTTAGTATGTGTCGATGTATGATCTATATGATACGAGTACGTTGAGATTGCCTTGATCTTCTCCTACGCCCACGGACACCATCTCAAGCATCTCTTGTACTCAAAACTTGGCATTGTGCCTTGTTGCTGATCATGCGTAGAATCATAAAGAGATCCCTGTTCCCAAATGGCGCTTGGGGAAGCCTTTTTTTTTTAATTATTATTTCAGTGTGTGTTATGATTTTGCTGGGCTGGCAGGGGGTCATGTCTCGGTTTTTAACGGCAGCTCTGTATCAAGCAGCACAGGCCACTGCCAGGGCGCTGCGCATGGAATGTCCACAGGACAGAATACGAAGTGCTCAACGAGATATGTAGAAAAATGCTGAAGGAAGAAACACGATACGAGGTACCAAGATGAATTAGCATAATGGGGAGGTCAAATAAGACTTAGTCGATGGAATGATACTCTGGACGAGAGTAATACAGTAGATAATTGTAACTATGATTGATAGGGGTTTATTGTCTGATTATTGATTAATTAAACTTGAAGGCAATTTTTATTTCACATATGATAGAGTTCTGACAGAGGCCCCTTGCCTTCCCACCTGCCCTTTAAAGCCAGTATACTACCTAGAATGTCACTGTAGAGTGAGTATGAGAGCCCCTTTCGAGTTCTACGCCTACCTCTACTGGTGTATGTCTCGGGCTCACCTTATTATTTCTGACTGTCTAATATTACTCGCGATCTCGTTGCCTGGAAGGGACACATCCTCGATACCTTATACATGCATGGAGTCTGATTGGCCTTGCTGAGCTTGACGAGTCTTTACTTTGGGCCCGGCCGTTTGTGTTTAAGCCGCCGAGACTATCCTGTTTTTAGGACCGACTTTTCCCTCTTTCTCAAGTACTCGGCATTGAGATTTTTGAGATGTTGAGCAATTCTGATTTTAGACCTTGATGATCCGGGCTGAACTTTTAGCCACGATGAGAGTACAAAGTACAAATCAGTAATTCTTTTCAAGGCCCTAGGATATCGCCAGCCTATGGCAGGACCAAACGCGGCTAGTGTAGGGGTTTGTGTAGGGTAGCTCGATTTTGATTTTGATTTTGACTTTGACTTTGTCATTGTCGTCATCATCTTGTTCAACTATACTTTCTTCTTCTTCTACCAATAGCATTATCCCTGACCAGTCATACCCCCGTGGCTTCCCGCGACAGTGTCTCCGCGGGTAGGACCCGATGTCGATCGAGTCACAGCATTCACAAGGTAGACCTTATGTCCTTTACATTTCGATTTAATTCATCAACTTCATTTCATATTTTCGGTTACTTAGTATTGATGATTTTTATACTTTTTCATTGCATAGCCAGGCTTGACCATGCGATCTGATCAAAAACTGCTGGTGTCTCCTTTACTGTCTTCTTCTCCCTCATTTCCATACCCCTTCTCCTGCCTGACACGGGCATTCCGTACCATGAACCCCTGACGAAGATCATGCTGTGTTCTGTCGGTAACGACCGGCTCTTGACAGTTGTCCTTGACTGGTATGTAAAGTAGGTAGGATGGCTCGGCAGGGTGCCTAGGGTAATAACGATATTCATAACGCTTATTATATCGACCACACTCGGTGAACAGGCAAGGCAAGACATAGAAGCTTTATTATCCCTCTGTATACCCTAGTGGTCCCATACATATCTTAACTGCTGGGCTGTATTACAGCTTCTAAACCAAGCAGAATTGAGCAGACGCCATGAAAGAACATAAAAGGCCCGAAACTATTTTGGGCGGCCTAATTGCTCTAATTATGGCATGCTCCTGCTCTTGGGCTGTGAACCGTGGGCTGTGAACCGATATGGTGATGCCTAATAGGTCTTTAAATAATGCCTAATGTAATTGACATAGTTTGCCGAGTTGTGTTAGTGGTTGATATTGCCGTTTGTCACTGGTGATGGCCAGTCCTCGCAAGGCGGGCGGATTCATTGATAGTGCTTATTGGAAGAGTCGTGCCAAGAACAAACAAATCCGTGCCGTGTAAATGAGCTTACGGAGTATTACGCTGGCCAGACTCACGCCGCTCGGTATTAACAAGACTCACACAACGGACAACGGACAACGGACAACGGACATCTTATCTTAAATCTTACACCCCATACCATCAGCGAGGATATGAAAATATGAGCTCATCAGCAGTCTATTCGGAACAGTAGAGTAAGATATTTTGAACATTAAGTCACTGGAAAATAATAGTCAATGTGAACTGCCGGGATATGCCAATGCTTTCTGCAAAGTCGAGGCAAGCTCGAGGACGACAACATCAAAGACGAGACAATCAAAGCTGCACACTGTCGTAAGTATTCTATACTGCAAGGCATATATTTTACAAGGGAAATCAGCCACTAAGCATACCCGTTACAAATCGGCATCAAACCAGCAGTCAGTAAAGTACTGAGTAGAAGAATATTGAAGAACACCCCCCCCCCCCCCCCCCCCAAACATTACGGAGTTCCTCGACGGCTCGTGCCCTTCTAGAACCACTTCTCGCGGGTTAGCTACCAGGATGCCAGAGTAGTTTGATTATGCATCGTACACGCTACGCCCGCAGTCCTATTATGGTTCACCGTGTTTGCGTCGTGTGTGGCACCTGCAAGGCAGACTCCTCTCGGCGAACATCAATAGCCCATAATAAAAACCAAAAAAAACCAAAAAAACCAAAAAAAAAAAAACCCTCGGGTCCGACTTGCTCGCTAGTTATGTATGCGTTTTATGCTTTCACTCGACAGTTTTACCTTTACAGTTTTGCAACTCTACAGCTGTACATTTATGCCTGTTTTATATGCAAGCGGTTGTCAAGTATGCGTTTTAAGCGTAGCTCAGCTTGTGCTTGTGATCCTCGGACCGCAAACCCGCCGCTCACCGTCAACCATTAATCATCTACCGTCAACTTTCCAACCCTCGCTATCATCCACAGTGATTTCGCAGTGATTTATTCACATTACTCGCATCATCCACTTCGCTGTCACTCGTGCCCGACGTTTGATCAACTGCGTAATATGAATTATTTTAGCGTGGACGGCGTCGATCTATTGCATAAGCCTTGCTAGGCAGCAGAATAACTTATTAAAAGCAAATATACAGCGCGGCATCATCACCTCTCCAAAGCCACGCAGCTGAGCCCGAAAAACGGAGCCCATGAATTTGTTTCTTTGATGTAAGATATCTTACCCTTTGTTGCCAAGACTTTGGGGTAGCCAAGAGCTGCTGCAATACTCAATCTCAACTTTGATCTCACCTCTAGATTCCCCCTACTGACTGACCCTCTTACAGTGGTAACTTATCCTATCAACTTATCCAGAAGATTTGTTCAATATTTCTCTCCCTACTGAGTATGCTACGCTGTTGGTGGAGGCATTGCGGAGCACTAATTTGTTCGCGGCGGTAGGGCGGTAAATACTCCCGTCTCTCGCCAAGTGTAGTTGAGTTTTGCAACAGGACAGAGATTCAAAAATTCAATGCACAGCTTCCAAGTCGATCCTGTTGAGTTAGCCCCTTTCAACAAACCCCGTATAAATCATGTACCCAAGTACAATGTACTCATGTACATTTCGCGCTTATGTCAGTCGTCCTGTCAAACTGTGGCGCTGTGGCTTGAAAACGCGAAACGGTCGCTCACGTGCTCCCGCGCAAGACCAACGAGAAAGCTCCTCTGTTGCCTGAGTAAGCTTATGAGCTTGCCGTTAGTTTGACATCATATCTCACATCACGACTCTCTTTTGACGATATCATCAACTGTCGCTGTTTTTTGGCGCTACATTTCATCAAGAGCTCTTGGACGTGTCTGGGTACTAAAGTTACCAAGTCTTACGTCCTCTTCTCTTCATTTACTGGACCTACCCGTTTTCGACACATTTTCACACCTCGCCGCCCTCTACACAAACACACCGTGACTGTCGTGACTGTCGCAGCCAGCCCACAGCGCGAGGCCGCATGCCTCAGCACCCTTCGCCATGAAGTTCAACATAGAGTGCGTGCTCGTTTTGTTTCATGTTTCATTACTTGTCCACTTCTTCGTGGCTTATTTTCTTGGAAGTCCTGCAAGCTTCAAAAGTGCTGACCGGCCTTCTTGACTAGTGACCTTCCGGTCTTGTTCCCGTACCCACGGATCTATCCCGGTAAGTCTTCTTGGCATCCTGCATTCACAGCCTCATTCAATTCATGCCTCATACAAAAACCTTATACTGATATCATTTAGAGCAATATGCGTAAGCCAATCTTCCTGCGCCATCTGATGCTTTTTTTTCTTTTTCTATCTTGGGATGGATCTATTTCCACAACAAATGTAAAACTCTGGCTGACTGAAGATGATGCAACCTATAGCTACATGTGCGACCTGAAGAGTGAGTCTCTCCAATACCTAGCGTGCTGCAATATGCATCCGCATCTGTAAATCAAAGTTATGTTTGTTTGCTAACTGTTCAGAAACTCTTGATGCTGGCGGTAACTGCGTCCTCGAGATGCCTTCGGGCACCGGAAAGACTGTATCTCTACTGTCTCTGATTGTTGCATATCAGCAATACTATCCAGGTCAACGGAAACTCATCTACTGCTCTCGTGAGTTGCATATCGTCTTATGTCGTATGTCTTATGTATCACGTTGTACCCATATTAACACCTCCGGCCAGGTACCATGTCTGAGATCGAGAAAGCACTCGCAGAGTTGCAAGCCCTTATGAAGTACCGCACAGAGGAACTCGGATACGAAGAAGAGTTCCGTGGATTGGGCCTGACAAGTCGCAAGAACCTCTGTCTTCACCCGTCCGTCAAGCGAGAGAAGAGTGGTGCTGTTGTCGATGCACGATGTCGAAGTTTGACGGCCGGTTTCGTCAGAGAAAAGAAGGAGCGAGGCGACGATGTCGACGTCTGTGTCTATCACGACGTAAGTCTGCAATTTCAAGCGTCCATTATGTAGCTTCTGCATGCTAACTTTTACTGCATTAGAACCTCGACAAACTCGAACCCCATAATCTCGTTCCAAACGGAATCTGGACGCTTGATGGCCTGTTGCGCTACGGCGAAGAGAACAAGCAGTGTCCTTATTTCACTTCCCGGCGGATGGTAAGTGCTTCTCGACAAGCGATATCACTCGACTCCATCGCGACTAACATTACAGATGCAATACTGCAATGTCATCATCTACTCTTACCACTACCTTCTCGACCCAAAAATCGCTGAGCGTGTATCCAAGGAGCTCTCCCAAGACTGCATCGTTGTCTTTGACGAAGCGCACAACATCGACAATGTATGCATCGAGTCTCTCAGCACAGACATCACGGAAGACTCTCTGCGAAAAGCTACACGTGGTGCCCAGAACTTGGAGCGCAAGATCAATGAGATGCGGGAAACCGACCAGAAACAGCTAGAGAACGAGTATCAAAAACTCGTTCAGGGGCTGAGAGAGGCCGATGAAGCTCGCCAGGAAGATGCTTTCATGGCGAATCCTAGTAAGTGCAGACCAATGAAACAGTGCCGTCTGCTTGCCATCTGCATGCCGTTTTCTAAATGTTTTCGACGTTCACTAACACCTAGCTGTAGCACTTCCTGAGGATCTTCTCAAGGAGGCCGTGCCCGGAAATATTCGCCGAGCCGAGCACTTCGTTGCCTTTCTTAAGCGATTCATCGAGTATCTGAAGGTAAGAGACTAGCAAAATGTGCAAATCAATACGCAGATAGCACTGAATAAGAGGCTGACAGTACACGGTAGACACGCATGAAGGTTCGGCAGGTCATCTCTGAGACACCGCCGTCGTTCTTGGCCCATCTGAAAGAGTACACCTTCATCGAGAAGAAACCTCTACGCTTCTGTGCCGAGCGTCTAGCGTCCCTTGTGCGCACGCTCGAACTTACAAACATTGAGGACTACCAGCCGCTCCGAGAGGTGGCTACTTTCGCGACTCTTGTTGCCACCTACGAAAAGGGCTTCTTGCTGATCCTCGAGCCCTTTGAATCGGATACGGCAGAAGTCCCCAACCCCGTCCTCCACTTTACATGCCTGGATGCGGCCATTGCCATTAAACCCGTGTTCGACCGCTTCAGCAGCGTGATCATCACTTCCGGTACTATCTCGCCTCTGGAGATGTATCCCAAGATGCTCAACTTCAACACTGTCGTCCAGGAGTCATACAGCATGACCTTGGCAAGACGCTCCTTCTTGCCCATGGTGGTGACGAGAGGAAGTGACCAGGCCTCCATGTCTACAAGCTTCCAGGTCCGCAACGAGCCGAGCGTTGTGCGGAACTTTGGCAATCTATTGACCGAGTTTGCCAAAATCACACCCGATGGCATGGTAGTCTTCTTCCCCTCCTACCTCTACATGGAATCAATCATCAGCATGTGGCAGGGAATGGGTATTCTGGACGAGGTGTGGAAATATAAGCTCATCCTGGTCGAGACGCCTGACGCGCAAGAGACATCGCTGGCTTTGGAGACGTACCGCACGGCCTGCTGCAACGGCCGTGGCGCTGTGCTACTCTGTGTTGCTCGTGGTAAGGTGTCGGAGGGCATTGATTTTGATCATCAGTACGGACGGACAGTATTGTCCATTGGCGTTCCATTTCAGTACACAGAGTCACGTATTCTCAAGGCTCGCCTCGAGTTCTTGCGCGAGACATACCGGATACGAGAAAACGACTTCTTGTCATTCGATGCCATGCGCCACGCTGCACAGTGTTTGGGTCGTGTATTGCGTGGTAAGGACGATTACGGAATAATGGTGCTTGCCGACCGGCGGTACCAGAAGAAGCGGAACCAGTTGCCCAAGTGGATCAACCAAGCCCTGCTGGAGGCAGATGCGAACCTCAGTACAGACATGGCTATCAGCAACGCCAAGAAATTCTTGCGCGACATGGCCCAGCCATTCCATGCTAAGGACCAGGAGGGCATAAGCACATGGAGTCCAGAAGACCTCAAGAAGCACCAAGAAAAGGCAGACTATGACAAGATCATCGAGCTGCAGGAGCAGATCAACGGTGCGGGCATGGCACGGTATGCCGAAAAAGATGAGAATGCACAGCAGGTCGAGTCCTACGACGATGCGGAGATGGACGAGGCGATGATGGACCTGGACGGGCAATAGAAGCCTGTCATTAACATATCATTTGGCGTCACTTTGAATACTATATAGAGATAGACATAGCGAGGGGAGCAGCGGTAGGTTTTGAACTTTATATTATATTATCTATTATCTTCTATCTAGAATTAAGCAAATTGGGTATTATTGGACATTATTAGTTCTTATGGTATCATGGTGTTATCAGAGGCAATGATCGCATGTCTTTGTGAGTGGGCTTATGCCTGTGCCATGCCCGGAATCACGCGCTTTTTCGCCTTGACCGCACGCATCGATGGAAGGGCATGAGCTTTGCCAGGCCGCCGGCCGATCTCTATGCAGAGCATCCGAATTAGGTCTTTGTTTGTCCAGTAACTGGTATGCGCGCTTAGCATGTTTAGGTATTGTATCTCGAGGGGCCCGCCGCCAGACTGCAGGTAATAATCAATCTGTCCGTTGTCATTTAGCAGGTATGCCTTGCGCTCGGCGATATCCTCACGAGTGAAGTCGTGTATCTCTAGCTCGAGCTGGGATGGTAGACGAACGATGGAGGGCATACTAGCTGGTGCGTTTAGGGAGACATCTGTTGTGCTGGAGCCTGCGGCAGCCCCGGGAACGACACCGCGAAGTGAGTTGCCGATGTATGTGAAGAAGCCAACATTGGCGGAAGGCACATATGCGGTCTTCAAGCTAGCTGCATAGACCGTGTCGATTGTGCCGTTCAGAAGATATGCAATTGGGTCCTCTTTGGCGAGAATGTTGTAGATGTTGTCCACTGCCAGGCAGCCAAACGAACCAATCTCACCGGCCACTCGGTCATCCTGGATATCCTTCACATCAACTCCCGGCTTTTGACGACCAAGTCGTGGCACAAGAGCACCACGCTCTAAAAGAAGGAAAAAGGCCGAGGGGCTGCCGAGCAAAAACAGGTTCTTTGTGTCAAACTCGAAGAAGTTGCTCTCTGGTGGCGTGATATCCAAGTCGACGGGAGAAACAGAGGTGGGCTGTTTCGACAACACCTCTATGGACATTGCACTGCCGAGGGAATGTCCGATAAGATGGGTGCGACCGTTCTCGGCAAAACCGGGGTTGTTCTGACACCAGAGACGATAGACACGGTTTGCCTCACGAACAAGCGACTGAATCATCTTGGGCTTGTGATGCGACATGTAGAAGGGAATGTCGAACATGACATCTGAAATCATGCTCCGGACCGCGGGGATACTGTTCGGCTCAATATCTTTCAGGCCAAAACCGTCGGCGGCAGAGGATGACCCTTCCTGACCGGGAGTCTCTGCAAAGCCGCCTTCTTCGAATGACAACGTATGGCGCCAGTTGATAGGAAGAACCATGACGCCGTTCTGGTCTTCGCGGAGAATTGACTGCACGGCAGGCTGTTTGAGCTCGACGTTCATTGCCCGGCGAAGACCATTTACGGCATGTGTAAAGTGAAAGCTCTCTACTCTTTCTGCCAGCTTCTGACCCACGCCATGCACAACGAGCACGAGGTCTGTGACTTGATAGCCTTTCTTCTTGGCCTCGCAACCTGGGCAGCTAGAGCCAGATATCTGCTCCTCCGGACCTGTTGCTGCCGAGACAGGTAGCGGTTGCCTGGGTACCGATGCCGATTGAGTTTTTTGCGTCTTTTCGTAGATCCGACTCCAGGCTTTGCGGTCGAAGCCTCTAACAACGGGGATTCCAACAGTAGCACCCTTCATGATTTTTGAGATTGGCCGTCGGCCGTAATAAGCTGACGACTTCAGGCTAGGCTTTAAAAGATAGGCAGCCTTGGCGTCTTTGTATGCAACATGGTAGCTCGCAAATGCATTTTGATGAGGCACAGCTGTGATGCCTATTTCATCTGCGGTCTCGCTATCACAAGATGGTAAAGGGCGAGGTTTTAGGGTCCCATCAGCAGCCGCAGCACCTTGATGGCAGTGGGCCGCACAGAACGGGTCGCTCGATATCTCAGGGTCCGGCGCCGCATCGTCTTCTTTGGTCTTGGAGCCACGCCGGATGGGCTTGGGCCATAGAGGCTGGGAGATCTTCTCCTCACCCACTGGGCCGATGTCAATGGCACACCGCAGTTCGACAGCCCAGGTTTCAGACCATGGGCGGAGTTCGCGGTAATGGAGCTCCAGCTGATTTGAGACTGCAGCCTCGACTGGAAGCATTGTATCTTTATAGAACCAGGTAGCCCGCTGAACAATGGAGATATCGTTGACGGGGGACCAATAGATGGGTTTCATCTGAAGAGATGGCAAGTCGACGGTGTGTAGCCGTGACACGCCTACAGCAACCTTGGCCGATGCCACTAGGCCTTGAAGCGAAGCTGAGGTCTCCTGTATCTCAGCTTTCAGAGCTTCTTCATCTATAGAGCTTGACTCATCGATGGCTTGATCAGAAACTGGCAGCGAAGGGGCCACAGAAGTCGGATCATGGGGATCCCGTGATTGGGTTGAGTCTCCATTGAACGTGCTTGGCGTCGAGGGCACATCATCCAGAACGACAGCCTTATCATACCTCGGCAGGGAAGCGATAGGCATTGAGTTATGAGGGGAGCTACTGGGGGTGCTGACTCGCAAAAAAGGCTTTCCTGAAATACCATCATCCGCAACTGGTGGGCGCATGGGGAGGGAGACCACGGTCGAGTTTGATAATACCGCAGGCTGAGTAGAAGCAGGATTTTGCATCTCTGTTGCTGGTGCACTGTCCGTAGACAGTGCACCGTCCATCTCAGGCTGCTCGGTGCTGGGTAGTCCTTGCTTCGAAGTTACTGACGATGCAACACTTTCAAGTACTGCACCGGGTAATAACGCCGTGGAAGTTCTCCTGGCTGTGCTCAGCGCGACCATTACACGACACACTACCTTGTCGACACTAGCTACACTTTGCTTTTTTATGGTGAGGGGACAGAAAAGCTTGGAGAGCTCGATAGCTGTGTCTGTATAGAGCTCGTTACAGCACGCCGTAATGGTGGCGGTGGCACCTTGATGTGTGGCGCGAAGGGCCACGCCTGTATCTGCACCAGAGACATCACGAGCGTGCTTTAGACGATGGCGAGCTGTGAGCTTTCGTACGACAAGAGTGACAATCTCTTCATTTGCTTTGGACACACCGGCATTAGAAGCGCGACCTAGCCTTGCTGCCTCGTGGTTCTCTCGGTACTGAGCTGTCGAAAGATCCAGCCATGACGACTCGAGAGCGTTGTTGTCTTCTTCGGAGAAAGGCCGAAGAGGCTGCTTTTGGGTTTTCGCGTCGCTAGTAGTGACTGAGAGGGGATCATCGATAGGAATCAGAGACGAATAAAAGTACTGCGCGTTGCTCGGGGGGATTCCCTCTAACCAAACCCCAAGTTCTGGTTGCGGCACGGCGGTGAGACGGCACTGGGGGCCATATGTATGCTGGTCGGGTTGGCTAGCCGCTGATATAGGCTGGGAAGGAGTGTGGTCGGCCATGGTGATAAGAGGCTCGAGATTCTGCAGACTGCAGGTCGAGCGATGGACGTCGTGGATGAGGCAGCCTCGCGATGGATGAGGAAAAGGCTGGAAAGAGCGGCTGGGAACACGTGCGAGGCTCGATGGCGGTACTAAACGAGAAGTACCAACAAAGGAAGGAGCGATGAACCTTTTGAGACAGAGTTAATTAAGCAGAAAAACAGCTTAGATAGGGATGGAAACCAACACGAGCAGCGCGACCAAACAGTGGGCGGCATAGATATGAAGAAAAACACAGCTTGGAAACACAACAAACGGAGAGCAAATCACAGAACGGGTTCTAATGATACACAACAGGTTGCCCTGCTTGCTGCCTGCAGACGAGGCACCTTAATAAGGCCGGGCGAAAAGTGTTGCAGAAAGATGAATGCGGATGATGCCTATTTTATTTGTGCGCATATCTGCAAGCACGGTACATTATTCTATCACATGTGCATAGGAGAACGCGGTAGCTTTTTAGTTAATAGGCGTTTGATGACGTGGGTGATTGTCGTTGTTCTGATGGCTGGGTCAGCTGCACGATCCATAGCTCTGATTGGCCAATGTCCTATTACAGACGACATAGACCCACAGTGGATATGCCAAGAGGGACGGACTTGGATGGTATGTTTAAGATTATTGTGTGAAGCTTTCTCTATCGGCACTATAATCGAGATGGTTTGATTGCGATAATTGGACGTCATTTGCCAATGTAGACCAAACCAATACTGATTGCTATAACGCTGCAAGTAGAATAATAAAGCTTGTACATTTTATGGAAACTCTTTATGATTGTTGCCACATAAGTCTAACATGCATATATGTGTGTACGGTGCAGCTTAGCTTAAGTGAAACCACTGCCCTCAATGTTCGCATCCAATCCCAAAATTCCCCTCGATCAAGATAGACCACCATATACACACACACACACACACCTAATCAAAACCCAAAACTATCTAGCAGCGAGCTCGCATCTGGCTCCTCAAACACCGTGGGTGCCACCTTGGACATGCCGCCTGTCTTCAGATCGGACGGCAGCTGGTCTGCTATGCTTGACGACGGTAGGTCGGCCACAACAAGCGAGCTTCTGCGACGCATAAGCTCCAGAGGGCTGGTATCACCGCTTTGCTGTGTATGGGCCTCGGGGCGTGGGTGCAAAAACTCCCAGTTGCGCACAAGGTCGAGGCCAAGGAGATCGCAGCCCATGCGGCCATAGAGTCGAGCACTGTGCAGCACCAGTTCCCACTCTACCTTTGGCGTGACCTTGGATGCACCGCGTAAGGTCTGAAGTGTCTTTTGCCGGAGTTGGGCATATAGGATGACGAGCGCCGGGTCGTCCGTGAGAAACAGCTTGGACTTGAGGTCAGGTGAGTAAGGCGTCTCGATGAGGGTATAGACAGGGGTCTGTAGAGATTAGCATGGCGAGTTTTATCGTCTTTTTTGGTGTGTGTGGGGGACTCACAATCAAGGCCCGGACAGACATATCCCTCCGGTGCAGCATCCAGAATGCCCAGGATGCAAGCCAGCGATTGCCTTCTTGGGCTGCTATGGCGAGCACCTCCTCCTCTAAAAATCTCTTTAGCACAGGGCCCTGGTCGCCCTCGTAGACGCGGGCGATAGTGATGGCGAGCTGCGTGTCCTTGAGCTGGTTGTAGCACACATTGACAGCGTCCTGTAGATTGCCAGCAAGCAAGAAGAAGGCCGCAGCGTATTCTGCATGGTTAGTAAAGTAGTCGGCTTCATGCTAGTTCAAAGTCACTCACCAAAACGCCTCTTGCTCATGAGAGCATATGCATTTTTGAGTGCCGTGGTCCTCCATTTTGGTTCCTCAAAGTTGTTTGCCAGTAGCCGCTGCGTCGCTCCCTGCTCGCGGTTCCAGGATGCCATACGCCATAGGCCCTGCAGCACCGTCTTCTTCCTAAGCGCAAGGTAGAACAAGCTGCAGTCCACAGGGTTCTTCAGCTCGCTCTTGGCATACTCGTTCCGGGCAATCACCTCGAACTGTGCTTTCTGTATGCGGTCAAATTAGTCTTGAACATAGCATATAGTAAATTATAGAGTGGAGATAAATTACCACTGCCGAAGTCTCTGCGAGCCACATAAACATGCCGCTTTCTCGGGCATCTTCCCACAGAAGAGAGCCGTGGTGTTGCTTCGACACAAAATCGACGAGAATGTCCTGGCTAGTCGAATGGAAGGCCCAGTTCGTTTCTCTCCAGCCCAGATGTATTTCATTAGTACGCCCTTTCCGCAGAGCGTGTTGCCTGTAGAAGACCATGAAGCGGGCACCATTTTCATCAATCGATCGACGCTGCTTCTCGACAAGGCCAGCGCACTCGATGATATCAACAAGCTGTATCTGTTCATGGCCGGAAAGCTGGGGAAGTGCGATGCTGGTGAGCTTGGTGTTGATTGCCTGGGCAATATCCTCGGTAAACACCTCCTCGTCGTCCTCAATAGCTGTATTGCCAACAAAGAACGACGAGTCCGTATGTCGCTCTCTAGCTTGTTGTTTGACCTAATAATTAGCTAGTGACAAGATAGAGTAAGTGCATAGTGAATAGAGTAAAGAAGTCGGTAACTTACCATTCCACTATTGTAAAACTCTTCCATATCGATTCCAAGATAATCATCCACAGTGTCGCCCTCTACCCAAAACTTGAGGGTCTTGTGAAGCGACATTAAGATTCTATGCACAAGTCCGTTCTTTCCGGCCAACATGCACTGGCTCAGGAACTGGGGGTGAAACACCGGAAGGGGACCATTGAGCCTTTGGACAACATCAAAGAGATCCCATGTGCGGCCCTTTTTCTGTGGAAGCCGCAAACTGGTCACTAGCTCATTGGGAACGGTGTATTGCCGATCGTGCACGAGGAGTTGGTTGCCCGCTCCAATAACAAGATCGCCGTCACCAAGCCAGGTAGAGTCACCAATGGGGTGTGGCGTCTGCAGCCGGATGTTGATCTCCCGTACGACAGCCCACGCCGGGCCCTTGTTTAAGTAGTCGTACCGCAGTTGGGACAGAAGCAGGACACGGTGAGGGAAGCCGACAGCCAGGATAGACTGTGAGTCGGGCGTCGAGGTCCAGTCCAGATCCTGCACCGTATCATGACTCTCAAAGCAGCTCTCGTACTCGAGCTGGGCTCCTTGAATATCCCAGATTGTCACTGACGAGCGGCTCGAGTTGACCAGCGCTGCCTTTTTCCGTGTACTTCCGCTGACGAGAGATGGGCTCTGTATGCCAGTTTCCATTGATGACGTAGATAGCCACTCGACCTTGCGCTCGTTGTGGTTGACCCGCGCGGTCCATAGCTCGATCCTACCAGAGGTTGTGTATGAGATGGCAACATCGCGGGCAAACACGTCGAGAAAGCCCGATATTGTCGGAGTAGCACCTGCAGGGTCGACGGGAAGCACATAGGCGAGATCGCCAACTTTTCCCAGGCCAAACTTGCAGAACTCGCGAACTGAAGGCTCGCCGTGGCCATTCATACTCGACCCGTTGGTCCCCTTAGCTCCGTTAGTTCCGTTGGTTCCGGTGGTCCCATTGGTACCATTGGTACTATTGGTGGCAGTGGCAAGCTTGGGGAGCACAATCTCCCACACTATGCCCTGTTTATCGGACGTGATCGTAGCAATATGTGCTACTGAGCCGTCCTTGACATTCTCGCGCGGCAGAACAAGCAGGCACAGTGGCTCGCCCGACAAGGAATAATTGCACTGGCCGAGTAGAGTTGGCCGAGGGTTCCGACAGTCCCATACGGCGATGCTGCCACGGAGGAGGAACACGACGTAGCGGCCTTTCCGCAAAAGGCAGATTCTGTGGATGGATTTGGCCTCGGACAGCATATTTTTAGGGAACAGTGGGGTGCTCTTGTTGCCGTGAGTGTGGCTCCAGATCATGCTCTCACCATCTGCTGTCCGGGACACCACGGCGCTGCCGCTAAAGTTACGGACCATCTTGCGGATGGGGCCGGTGTGGCCAGACCAAGTGGCTTTCCGAGTGATTCGTGGGTGTGTGGATGTTTCGTCAAAAAGAGTAGCCACGTTGGCTTCATAGACATCAATCTTGCCAGAGAAATAGTGTATGAAAACCTGGAGGTGGCCATTGGCGCTGTCGCAAAAGGTGTAGACCTCAACATGATCACCCGAGGGAGATGTTGCGAGTCCCAAGTTGCGCGAAAAGTCGAGATCTGGAGATACGAGCTGGGTGATGTTGTAGACATCGTTTGTGCGCTGGGTCTTGGAGTCGAGGTTTTCGAGAGACAGCGCGGTCATGGCGCCGTGCGCATCAAGGACGACACATATTTCCGAGCTCCTGTTGGCAATGTTGACTAGATGCTGCAAGGCACCGGCGTCTTTTTCGCTGCGCTCATCCCGTTCTTGCACAGCCCGCTCAGTGGCTGCAGACAGATCCCGGCCCTGGATGATAAACGCCCACTGCAGGTCGCGAATGGTGGAACCGCTCTCAAGTGCCGCACTCTGCAGGGACGCGGCAAGATCGACAGTGCCCCAGAGGTAGAGGTGTTGTTGGTGAGTGTTGTGGACGTCTGCCTTAGTCCATATACGTAGTAGATTGTCGGCGCAGAATGTATAGAGGATGTGGTCGATGGTATGGCCGACGTGGTATGGCTTGCGCCATTGGAGGTTGGTGACGGGTTGTGGATGGGGGAGGTAGAAGATGTCGAAGCAGGCATTGTCGGAGTCGAAGTTGACACGCCGCCAAATCTTGACAAGGCGGTCCGTGTAGCCGGCACAGGCGACGTAGGCCGAGTCATACGAGAAGGCCGCCCACTTTGCCGTATTTGCGAGCTGCTTGTGCCATGAGCAGACGGGTGTAGTGCCGGTACGATAGAGAGCGATGGCGCTGTGACCGACGACCAGCTCGCTTGCTGCGCCCCATGACATGGCGATGGGTGTATGGTCGGCAGAGAGGTCATGGTCGGCAGGTGGTCGGATATCAGGGATGAATGTGCATTGTAATGCCCACTAGGAGAGAGGATATGTTAGCCTTGAGACTAAAGGTGTTTGACGAGGATGCCTGCGCATAAGATGGAGGTAACACATACTCGAGGGGCACCATTTGGTGCGCTGATGGGCTGGTAGACACGGACGACACGGTCTGTGCAGGTGGCAATGAGACCCGAGGTCTCGTCAAAGGCGACGGCCTCGAGTGGTGTCTCGTCGTTGTCGTAGATGGTTTGGTGTAAGGTCTCGTGATCACCGAGGATGGCCAGGGCATTGCCTGAGATGTAGGCCTGGGGAGTTAGCTGGGCTTGCACTACACAAGCGTGTAGCTTGCTTTGCACGGAGTAGACATACTATGACGCGCCGAGAGTCCCAGTAGCCCGTCGCGAGGGCTTGCAGCCGGGACTCGGGCTTGCCGGGGAGGACGGCCTTCATAGCTACCGATTATTGTGCAGTAATGGCATTCTGTCTGAGAAAGAGCCCGGGTAAGAGTGTAGACTTGGGACAGGCCCAGTGCAGCGACAAGTCCGACGAGGCAAGCTGTAGCAGATGAGACGTAGTGTTTGCGCAAGGTAGCGGATGGAGGGCTGTTGTTGCAGAGGAGGACGGCGACGGCGACGGGGATCTCGGACGGTAGACAAGGTGATGTGTTTTAGCTGAATCAAGGGTGTATATTCGGGTTGAGAGAGGATGCACAAGGGCTGTGGCGTAGCGAAGAAGCTTGGTATGGCAGCGCGAGATCGTTGACGTCAACGTAGTCAAGACAAGACAGGATGCTAGCCTTGAGCTGTCTACAACTATTACTACGTAAGTTACAGTGGTAAGACACAGCACAGGCACCACTATAATTCACGTAAGATGACAGCATGGTAATCATGTTAGCTGCAGTTGGTACTAAATACGGGGCACTTGCTGAATAATCATGTGCTATTGGCCGGCTGCACTGCACACTGCGAGAACGCGCATGAAATGACTACTGGCAGCTACAGGCGGAAGTCAACCGCCGTCTGGAACACCAACAAGTCATTGGATCTTTGACTACCAAAATGCCTTGTGAAGATGGATATGCATGGAAGTAGATAAGTAATGTGGCTTGCTGCATTAGTGTAAGATGACATCTCTGAACAGGGTCAGGGTCACCTTGAAGCAGGCCGATAACTGGAAGAACATGAGAATGAAAGCAAGATGAGATAAGAGGTGCATTGGAGTTGATTTGTACATTGGCATGCCGACTATATACATGCCCAATGTCTATTGTCGTATCATACACATCACCGTTTTGGTATTGAAAAGTGGTGTGGGAGGACGACGGCAAGCTGTTGTATCTCTGGAACTTTGAAGCCATATAAAATCAAATTTCTCTAGACCCAGAACACGGATTCGTTATGCCGCCCATGTACCGCCGCCTATTTTGGCTGGATGTTGATGGCCTTTCCATTGTCGTCGTATTTCGCCTCTGCACATAAAGTCAGTAACTATTCGAGGACAAGGCTATAAAGGCCTATCGTGGCCAAGCCTGCTGATGCAACAAAGCTAGAAACATACTGAAGAATGTGTACGACAGCGTCACCGTCTCAATACCCTTCATGTTCAGGTCGTTCAGCATGTCGGGATCTAGGTAGAAGAAGACGGGCATGTCCACCGTCTCGCCGGCGCTGAGCCGCTGCTCCTCGAAACAAAAGCATTGGATTTTGCTAAAGTAGGGCGCTACCTGTGCCGGTGTCACGCTGTATGTGGCAACACCGATAATGTCCTTGTCGCTCTTGTTGGTGGCCGTGTAAAAGGCCAGCGCCGTCTCACCCGGCAGCACCCGCACTTCACGCTGTTGCGGTACAAACTTCCACGGCAGCACGTCCGACACAGACGCATTGAACGTCACACGCATACGCTTAGCATCCTTGACCGGCTTCAAGCGACTGGCCAGGTCCTGGTCATCATTGGTGGTAAAGCCGCTGCCGTGAGCACGCACAGGCTGTCCTCCCCAGCCAGTAGTTTGGCAAATCTACACGTCCGCTGTCAGCGAGGTCAACTGTAAGGCAGATGCAAGTCTCTTCACTTCAAAAAGCACAAGAAAACTCATAGACCTACCATTTTGTATAAAGGCACAGAGCCGTATGAGAATGCAACTGTGCCGAGAATGATGCTCAGGGTGTAGTTCCTGTTTGTCAGCAGCTGCCGCTATGCCCGCCATTGACTGCGCATTAGCACGTACATTGTCGTTCTATTTCTCGTCTTATAGTATGCCCGCATGCGCTCGCTGCTGGGGCCATCCGGAATGTGCTGTGCCGGCCGTCTCGCCGAGCTGGTCAACGGCCGCCGGGATGTGAAAAACTGGTCGCTGCGACACCGAGCACAAGGCTGCCGTGCGGCTGTGCGGGCAGCTCTCGTAAATGACTGAAATATTGAGTCCATTCTGGTTGTGTATGTTTTCACAGGGCCGCAGAGTACCTCGTGGACGTTGTTGTGGTGTCGTCTTGTCGGCTTGTCTCGTCAGATGTTTTATAGCTTTGGATGCTAAAATACACCAAACGCCGTATCACCAGACAAATAGTGTAGACCCACTATAAAAGCATATGGCGATACCAACTTCTGAAAATACAGTGGATCGATCGCATTTCAGTAATTGTCTACTCGTCTCACAAGTATCGATCCGTATTTTATTCAAGCAGATCTCGTCAAGGATCGTTAAAGCGGATTCTATATTTAAAATGTGTATCTATATCTGCAATCTTGGGTATAATTTGAGAGTATCCGAACAGCCTTAGATCAGTTTGCCATTCTTACCATTGTGAAAAATGCCATTTGTTTTCCGGACGAATGGCTTGATGGGTCTTCGGGATATGCCCAGCAGCTTCTCGATTGTCTCGATAATAAAGACCTGGATCAGCCAGAGAAAGATGCGTAGCACCCAGTCGGAAATCCCAAGCTTAGGTGCACGGCCGCGACTGTATGTCGAGTCGACAAACTTAAACGGCAGCTTGGCGCCCAGATGATCCCTGGCGACGGCGAGACCGCTGCTGAAGCCGTCCTCGTGGAATCCGTACTTTGTCCACGCACCCGCATAGCTGATGCCGCGAGTGTTTTGGATGCGCGGCAAAAGCTCCTGGGCGCGTATGGCGGCAGCGGTATACAGCGGGTGCGTGTACGTGTAGCGGCCCTGCACCGTCTTCGGGTCGGGGTCTGCCAATGGGTTAAGCGTCACGAGGACATGACCGAATGTGTCGGTCGGGATGTGCTGCAGAATGTTCATGTTGTATGTCAGGGACACGCGGTCGATCACGGTGCCAGCACCGGCTCTGTTGCTGGATGCTAACGGGTGAGAGCGTGGCAGCGACTGTGACAGGTAGTTCCAGCTTGACCATGCCTGGCGCGACACCGGCAACTGTGAGATGTCCGAGTGCAGCACAACCTCGTTCTTGGAGGTGTGGAAGCACGACATGATATCCTTCTCCTCGGGTGTCGCTGACTCTCTGATAATGTCAAAGGCCTCGTCGCCATGCGTCGCGAGGATGACATGATCATACACTTCGGATTTGCCGTCGTCGAGATGAAGGCGGACGCGGCCATCGGGCTCGTTTGTGACTGAGCGCACAGGGGTGTTGAGCAACAGGTGGTTTGGGGGGAAACCCTTCATGACGGCGTCAATGTATGACTTTGAGCCGGCGTCGATGGTGAGCCAGTCGGGGCGCTGGGCTACAGTCGACAATAGATGGTGGTTCCATCTGGATCGGCCGTGGTTAGTTGGGGCATCATGGGTGAACGCTGGAGCTGTTACTTACAGGAAGCGGACAAGAGTGGTGGCAGGAAAGTCGAGCGAGCACTTGTCCGGGCTTGTGCTCCAGACAGCTGCAGTCATGGGGATGAGGTAGTCGTCGCGGAACGCATTCGAGTAGCCCTCACGCTCGAGGTACTGGCCGATAGACTCGCCAGCTGTCTTTGTCGTCGGCGATGGCACTGTTTCGTCTTCAATCAAGTCGAGCGCGAACTGGTTAAAACGCAGAATGTCAAAAAGCATGCGCCACATGCGCGGCGAGACAATGTTGACGCGCTGGCAGAAAAGGCCGCCGAGATCCGTGCCGGCCCATTCAAAAGCACCCTGATCGCGGCAGACGCTGAATGTCATGGGCGTTGGCGCGATGGGCACGCCGACTCTGTGTAAAAAATTGATAAAGTTGGCTGTGTAGTGTGAGCAGCTGGTCGGGTGCTTCTGGTTCCAGATTTTAGATCATTGACATACGGTATGTAGCGGTGTTCATGACAATAAACCCTGTGTCGACTTTGGTAGTGTATTTGCCATGGCGATAGTCGACGGTGTTGGTGTGTCCACCGAGACGGTCGGATGCTTCGTATAGGTAGACGTCGTGGTGTGTCCTGTTCAGGGCCCAGAGGGCGGCGATACCCGAGCAGCCGGAGCCGACAATGGCCACCTTTTTCCTGGAGACCGCATTAGCAGGCATGACGACGGCAATGCGGTGGTGGTAGATGGAGAGGATACGACGGCAATGCGGTGGTGGTATATGGAGAGGATGGGTGAATGCAGACGGACATTCAGTCAAGGCCGATGGGCTGTTTGGTAGTTGGGTAGTTGGGCTGTTGTTGCGTCGTTGCGTTGTTGCGTTGTTGCGTTGTTGATGCCATATTCAGGGCAATACCCACAGCGGATGGATCAAACGTCATCAATCAGACAACCACACATTGCAGTGCCCACTCCCGAGTGCAGCCTGCATCTGTGCCTCTGCCGCATTGGAGCTGAGGCAGGCCGACAAGCTGAAAACCTGAAAAGCTGACAAGCCGAGAGTAGCTCAGTAGCCAGTCAAACAGGGCTGAGCTTTCAAAAGGCCTGCTTATTTGTGTGTGTCTGGGTCTAGTCAGGGGTATTTTCATTCTCCGTCGCGTAAGCAAGACTGATGCTATCGCCCACTGAAGCGTCGACAAGAAGAGCGGTGTGCAGTTGAGGTTGACTGTCATGTGTATGATATGTGGTAAATGATCATTTGCCTGGATGTCGGATGTCTTTCAAGCCCCTAGTTTGATAGCGACTTACAGTTGTTCTGCCATTTGGGCTTGGGTCTGAGATGAGCTTAGAATGTGCTCAGGTGTTTGTGTGCACAAATGCTAACAATGAAGTGTTGCAAAAAAAAAAAAAAAAGAAAGAAAGAAAGAAAGAATCAGAGAATCAACATACAGCTTCTATTTCAGTTCGATGACAGAGCTGTTCTGGACGGCACGGAACACGGAACACCGCTGTTGAGGTGAAACGTATGTTGGAGCCTTGACTGCCCTGTCGCGTCAGGGTAGCAATGACGACCCTTGGAATAAGCACAATCAGCATACGCCGTGCATCCAATCCGAGCTCTGTTCCTTCTCAATAGCTCACACTATCCAATGCTGCCGAATGCCTGATCGTGCGCGAGTCTTTCGATCTGCTGCCGTCCACCAGCCATCTAGTGCCAGCGATCGCCTCGATTTACACGTACAGGGCTACGACACAAATCTAGCCTAGCTGAACTCGGTCCACGGAACTATTGTGAGAGACTGAGAGGAGCAGAGTACGAGTACGGCGACACAATCAATCGAAACACGACAATCGCCGACTATACAGAGTATTGTCTGCTGTCCGATTTCGTGTCATTGCTATCGCCGGTCCCGTGACCACACCTGATGACTAACAGACTTCCTGATTTGGCTTTCGATTCTATACCAGCAAACACCAGCTTCAACATCACAATCTCAACCTCAAAACGACGACAACAAGCATATCTACTACGAACAGTCATGCATAATTACATGGCTGAGATGTCGAAACTCAACGGAATTGCACACGCACGGTCAAGTACAGCTGCCTGTACTCTTTATGTCGTGTCCAATTCTTTTAAAGCACCGCCCGCAAGAAATTCATCTCGCAGAACAATCTCCCCGTGTAGACAACTCGTCGTGCTTGCGAGACTCTTCAAAAGAAGAAGCATGTGCGCGCGACGAGATACTGAGTGCGATTCCCGGGTGTGAAACAAATTGGGAAGAAAAGAAGGAAAAGAAGGGATCTTGCATTGAGGAAATTTTATTCGCGTCAATTTAAAGGTATCTAAAAAGTGGGGTTGTGGTAAAAGAGACAAATGGCTTGTACTATAAAAATGACAAAGACGTAACCGGGTGTGCTCCTTTTAGTGGATGCACTGCCATAGACCCAAACAGAACAGAACAAGAAAGACAGATAAGAAGAGGCAACAGAACAAAATGGCATAAAAGTATACTGATGGTGACTGGTGGGTAGGCTCCGTCGTGCAGAGGCCAATATAAATGGTATAAGATGAAACGTGGTGACAAAGGACATGGCAAAGGAAAACACCTATAGCAAGTGCGTTATGTCGGGCGTGGCCGCAGATAGAACAAGACAATGCCGTCGAGGTCAAAGGACAAAGTTGAAGAGGCTCCCCTTACATGTTGCCGCGGAGAGGGTGCAACTGGCCGTTCTGGTTCTGCGTTTTTGAGTACTCCCCCGTGCTCTCCAGATCCACGGAATCGGGCTCAAAATCAAGAGCCTTCTTGCTGACAACGCGGCTGGGGTGGAACAGGATGAAGATAATGGCGGTGGTGATCATCGGGACAGAGTCCAAGATGTACAGCCAGTACTCCCTGGACTGCAGAACGCCATCAGAGCCCTGGATATACTCGGTAACACGGTAGACGGAACGGATCAAGATCATCAGACTGCCAATGTACAGGGCATTTAGAAGACCGCGCCACGGGGCCTGGATCTCAAGCGAGCGGCGCGTAGGGCTGGCAATAATGCGGCGGTGGAAGAGGGCAGTGACAATGACAAAGAAGCCAAAGAACAGAATCTGAATGCCCAGACCGGCAACGATGACGTTGTTGCCGCGGGTGACATCTGAATCCTTCTTGGCGGACGACATTAGGCCACCGCCAGCACCCTGGGCGAAGAAGGACATGACATCACCAGCCACAAAGATCTTTGTAATCCACTTGGGTTTGATCAGAGTGTGCTTCTCGCCGTGAAGCATGACAATCAGGCGACCAAGGACCATGTAGATGGAAGCAGCCATCAGGGTAGGGCCGAGCAGAATCAGAAGCGACTGGATGATGTAGGGCGTGGTGGTGAAGTCGGGAGCCTCCTGGGCGGCCAGAATACGGCCAACATAACCAATGGACTCGACTGCAGGCTGTATTAGTAGTGTTCGATGGAAGGGTGGTGGTATATCGAGCTCAAGATCGGAACTTACAAAGACAGCCAATGACAAAGGGAACAAAGTACCAGGTCCGCTTCTTGACCACGAAGAAGATGTGAGTGACGGAGACCAGGAAAAATGAGGCAACAAAGATGACCGCCGCTACCATGGACGGGTTGTAGACGTAAAACTTGAAATCCGTGACACCGGCCATCGCTGCGGTTGTATGGGGTTGCTTGCTAAGCGTTGTTGTTCTTCTTCTTCTTGTGTGGACGGTAGGGCTGAGGTGGAGATGAAGTTGGTGATAGATGGTAGAGTCGATGTGGTGATGCTGTTGATATAGATGGAGATGGAGATGAGGAATAATGTCAACCCCAGAATCTCACGGACGTCGATGGGCTTATATATCAGGAAAATGCAAAGATGGAAAAGGATGTTCGCTTAGATGGCTTGGAATAAATTGGCTTTAGACAAGTAAAGCTTAACACGGTCTTGGCAACGAATTGACGTTTACATGTTGACACGCCATGTGCAACAACAGAACCCGAAAAGGGAAAAGTTGTAAACGAGAACAAATAATACTTGGACAAAGAATCGTGCCAAAAGGGGGCACTGCGGACCAAAAGAATTCGACTGCCTAACAGCGGCGTATGCGTAGCCGGCTGCAGATTGACATCGAACGTGTGTTTGATACTCCGTCCTAGCTAGAGCAACCAGTCGACCGGACCGGTACTAATCAAGAGCTCTATTCAAAGGTTGTGGCAGGGGGGGCCGCAAGGCTAAACCCAGGAGTCGCACTTTTGAGAAAGAATTCCATAAAGAAGCTCGTATTGATAGAGGCCTAGAGCTTGTAGAACATAGCAACAACAGCTCGGAATATACCGTTGCTCGCACTCTGGCAGGGTGATAGTCACATAGGATTTGAGCACAGTAGCATGAATAGCAGTTTGATCGGTTCCATGTAGAATGTGTAGAATATGTAGAATTTTATATTTTATATTCTAAAATATAAAGTATAATACATCGACAACAAATCACCAAGTGCTGCTACTATTGCAGAAGTACGGAGGAAGTCCGCCGCGCTACGGGAGAACGACGTTTAACGGCTCCCAAGACATAAAGAGGATACACTAGAGCAGGGTATGAAAGGACAGGCCCTGCTGCCATGTGGTACAGGCAAAAAGAAGAGAAGATGGAAGAGTAGTAGCGCGAGGCTAGAGCAACAAAGGGATGCGAATAATCCCAGTCGAGTACGAAAAATGTCGAAAAACCAATGCGAAGAACGGAAAAGTCTAAAGCAAGTAGAAAAAGATAAAAGCATCTGCCGCCAGCGTACCTGTAATCATGCAACGGGCTAGTCAACGGCTGTCAGTCCATAGTTAAGAAATTAGGAAATCAGTAATACCGGGGTAAAAACAGTCCGATATGGCAGTTGGCGTGATTGATGTGTCTGCATAGCTGCAGTGACGCGGTGTGGCTGTATCCATGGGGGATGCAATATAGAGTCGGACAACCAGTCTCGGTTTCTAGAATACGGCTGCCTTGGGGAAAGGGGATACGTAAGGATATATGTAGATAATGCGGCATATCAGTTTGGGGTGAGGCTATCTTAGTTGCTTGCCATTAAAGAAAAGGTTGACGAGGGTGAGGTCTAGAAAAGAGAAGGGGGGGGGGGGGGGTCGTTAAGGGAGTATGAGTTTATTGACTATCAAGCTTTGGATCAGAAAAGGAATGTACTGACAAGCCACGATATTAAATGAAAGCTCTCCTTGTCTAATTATTTAATATTGATTGTTACATATTCAAATGAGTGTTCTTTCACTGTTCGGACATGTTCCTGGTTCCTGGCTGAAGATGAACTCGGACGAAAATATAGTGAGCGCGATTTAAGGATATGGGATATAGGAGTAAAGCACAAGTCGAGATTATATGCGTAACGATTGCAGATGTTAGGGTATCGGATTGAGGCAAAGATTTGACGATGCAGGAAAGAGAAAGAAAGAAAAAGAAGAAAAAAAAGAGAAAGCACTATCAAATTAATCAGCGAAAAACAACAGGCCAAGCATCAGGTAGCGTGGATCGGCCAAACCTTAAAGTAATGCCTGCCCGCTTTGAAACCAGTAAAAATAAAAACAAGCTATAGAGTTTATTCAATGCTGTGAATTTAATTATATTGGGCTGAACGAGGACCGAGCAGCGAGCAATGAGCCGCAAGCTACGGCGTCAACGATGCGTGCTCTCCCAGCCACTGAGCGATACCGAGCACGCCAACCAGCAAATGAGATGATATCTATTGAATATTTGCATCTGATTTGATAGCCTAAATAAAAATCGGCAATTAATCAACAAAAAGAAGAGGGAAAAATTATAAACCGCAAAAATAAGAAAGTTAATCAAATCATTTAGAAACAAATCAAGTGCAAAAGAAGGTATGATCTACATATCTATTAAACGCCGCGCTGGTAAAGGTAGTTGGCGAAACCAAGAAAACCAAGAAAACCCAAAAAAACCAAGAGAATATTTCCCGAAGCCAAAGAAAAACAAATGCAAAAAATGAATGTCCCATGAAAATACAAGGATGAGACAAAAAGCTTGTCTAGCAAGGTTGGCAATAGCTCGGCAGCGTGACTAGCTCCTCAATGAACTCGTCATGGCTCCTGGCCTCACCGGTTCGTCGTCGTAGCTTGACGGGTCTTTGAGACATCTGACCACGCTTGGACGTTCCTCATCGGCCACTCTGCTTCTTTTTCCTCTTTTTATTATGCTGCCTTCCCTTTTCATCATCGTGTCCTTCGTGTCCTTTGTGCCTCCCGTGACTGATCTCTCGTTCTCTCTTTCGCAACGAGACCGACGTTTTTTGAAAATCTAGTCCACACGGCATCAAACGATACTAGACGGCATGCCCCGCCGGCTAAAGAGGGATCGCCAGTTCGACAATAAGACAATATGACAAAGCTAGTGGCAATTGCAACGACGAGACAATGACAAGGTAACGGTAGACCCCCCAGACAATAGATGACCGTCTCCATCGAATCTAGATCGTCGGTGCATCCCAATCGAATCTGAAAACTTCTTTTGACTTCTCGACTTTTTTGACATCACAACCTCAGCGAGGAAGATCACCTCACTGCAAAAGGCCGTGCTGCACTGCCGAAAATGGCCACTCCAGCCAGTGCGACCACTCTGGCCCCAAGTAGTTGCTGACGCTCTGCAGTATGAATACACCCGCGTCACCCACCTGCCAGTAGGCTCGGCACTCGTGCAGTAGCACTGCATACCACGCCATCATGGCCACAGCTTCTAGCCGGTGTGCCCTGAGCAGCGCATAAAACTCGTCTGGCAGAAACATGCCCCAGATGAACACAATCTGGTGTGCGCTCTTCCCTGGGCCAGGATTGATGTAGCTGTCAAAGGCCAGCTGCAGGTAGTGGATGGCTGTCCGACATGCTTCCTTGTCTACGGCCTCCAGCTCTGCTGTCAGAGAGATAAGCCGTCTCAGCTCGTCGCAGTGGTGGCCCACCGTTACTGTGTTGCGGTCAGGTGCAGCCCACCGAATAAGAGGCGACAGCCGTGCCTCGAGCACCTGCGGCTGTGCCGTGTTTGCAACCGTTCGGATGCCCTTTTGCAGCATTGTGCTCTGCACAAAGCGGTCTAAAAACGAGCTGAAATCTCCTTCCCGGTTCGCCAGCACATCAGCTAGTGCTAGCCGATTCAAGATGGACGAGAAGAGCAGTGATGCTACAACATTGCTGGTGTCGACAGAGTTCATGTCTCTGAACATGGCAATGGCCTTGGCCTGCAGATCGACAGAGTGGCGCAAATAGTAGTCTCGCCGCTCTGGCCGCACCACGCTAAGATGCCGGGCTGATATGGCGAGCACTTCGTATAGCAAGAACGGTGCCCGGACCGCCTCCTCCGTAACCACCTTGTCGCTGATGGCAATGAGCTGTAGGTCCGTCATCTCTGGGGAGGACACGGTGCATGAGAAGTTGAATGCAAGCTCGGCATGCAACACGTTGACTGGTACGTCATCATAGTGGTCGCCGTTAAGCCGTGGTGTTGTTGGTGTACTGGTTTGCGGCGTTGTTTGGTGTCTTGACAAGGCTGATGCCGGTGACTCTCCCGGTGTCTGGCTGTCATCGCATTGGCTTCTTGTATTCGCTGCAGGCGAGCCTGTAACGGGGCTGGTCGTGCCTTGTATATACACCGGCGGCGACGTGTTGAGTGGGTATGTGGTTGTAGATGATGTAACAGTGGCGGATCCTGGCGAGATGGACGACGGTGAAGTAGACTGGTATGGCACCCGCTGCGTACCTTGCGGCTCTAGGTACTGGCAGGTACGGTGAACGGTCGTGCAGTTGGCACACTGGGGTCTTGTCTCGTCACACTGTACGAGAAGAACGAGTTAGCAGCTGTCATTGTGATATGAGTATGAGTGGACCATCTCTGATAAAGATCTTAGATCATATCAGATACTGAAGACAGTTCCATTACCGTAAAGCGTAGGTAAACGATGGCTGGATACGCGGATGCTGGCTAAGGACGTGCCTTACTGTTACCACCGTCTTGCAAAACCGTCAGACCATGGCACTGGACAACACTGGGTACGTTGGACACGGCACATGTCACCAGGTACATCTAACGGTCGAGCTTGTACAAAGTATCCAACGTATCCAACGTGTCTAACGTGCAACGGTAAGATCATTCCCATGTGTATGACCCGGCACTCAAGCCGAACTGTGGGACATGTAGACGGATAGGGCTGAACAAAGCTTTAAAAGAGGAAAAGATGGGCAAAACACACCTTCATATGGCGCCGCTTGCACTCGAGGCACCCATTACGGGACTTCTTATGGCCTCGACGATGCATTGTGGACGCCGCGACCTTGGACTGATTGGACGGGGACATTGGGAAACCTTCCGCGGTGGGTGCGTCGCTCGTGCACAACACACTCGCTCCAGGCAGAAAGGGCCCGGGCCCAGGATGATCTATCTGACTGCCAGGTGGTGGCCGTGGGCAGCAGGGCAGCAGAGCCCAGACGACTAGCTGGTACACAAGTGACCTGTAATATGGGTGATGTGAGCCCTATGACTCGTAGCGGCCAGTGATGGGCGTTGGGATCGAGGGATTTGCGGCGCAGAGGACAAAGCGGACAGGATGGCAAGATTACAATGCAGCGGAGACCGATACGCGCATTCGAGAGCAACGAGACGATCGGGGTTTATCAATTTATTGCCCGAGAGATTTGTGCTTCACAAATATAAAAAGAAAGAGGCGTGCAGGGTCTGGGGTCCTTCTTGGCCCTTGAAGAGAAGAGAGGGGGTCCTTTGGGATAGGTTTAGTTGTAGATGTCGATGGACGGTCACACTTCAGATCTGGCTTACGCTATTTTATTGATAGACACGCAGACCGGCCGTCTCCTGCATGCAAGCACAGTTCCAGGCCTGTTTAGCCCTTTTATGCCTCTCCAAATTCAAACATTATCCTGCCGCCATGCCGCCATGTCCGGGACCCCAAGGCTTTTGCACCGCTGCACTTGTACATAACGTTGTTCTGCCGTGCTATATATATATATATTTGAGAAATATAACTCACTCTTTCTTGGCTCAATGCCCTCATATTTTGTTGTATTTACTCTCGGCTTTATTCCATGTCCCGAGGCTTCAGTGGCCGCCCCCCGTACTCAGTGTCTTGGCTCTCATACGATTGTGCCGACTGTGGCTCTCTCTGCAATATGCTTCGCGCTAGTGTAAGCAGACCCACTCGTATACGCGTAAGAGACATCTGATTTGTACCTCGCAATTTCTCAAAATTGCATATTTACAAGAAAAGCATACAACTTTGTTAGATTGTCAAGCCATGACTACCTCGACAAATCTACATTTTAATTATACTTCTGATTTTTTTTTTTTAACTTGCCGGAGAGTAAAGTAGGCCGATCAAGTTTTCTCAAATGTTCAAAAGAAGAAAGCTTAGTCATCGCACTTCAAGGTGCTTCACGTGCGCAGTCATCTGAATTCAAGAGTCGGCTGCAGCACGTGATGCTATCCGCACGCTAAGACCAGACTAGCAGCGCAGCCGGCCGCAATGACGCCTCCTTCCATGCTTCCTAGGCAAATTGATATCTCTCATACCAACCAGGCTGCGACATTCTCATTGACAGGCCATCACAGCATACATCTCCAACACCACACCAGCCAGATCTGCTTACGACCAGCTCGTAGAACACCAGGAAACACGACCACTGCATCCACCCAACGCTAGCCCGTCGTTTGCGCATTCACAGCTCGCCATCCCCCCTTGGTCGATCTGTGACATCACTTGATTCATCCTTTATCGCCATCACCATCATCACCTCCACCGCCGACCTCAACAATGGCCAACCCTCTTGATACCGATGCCGGCTCCGAGCTGTTCAGCACCTACGAGGCTGAGTTCCGCCTTGTCCAGGCCGACCTCGACCAGAAGCTCGATCAGATCCCCGACCTGTCAGGCGAGCCAAGGAAGGCTGCTATCAGCCAGGCCGAGCGTGCGCTTGAGGAGGCCGAGGAGCTGGTAAGCTTCTATACCAAATAGGCGACCGTGCACGGTCTACTAACTAAAGTCTAGATCAGCCAAATGAAGCTCGAGAAGCAAAACATCCCATCCTCCAGCCGCACCCGCGTCAACCAACGCTTCCGCAACTATGAGGCTGATGTCGACGGCTATAAGCGTCGCCTGCGTGGCCTTTCCAACGACCGTGCCGCCCTGTTTGGCAGTCGCTATACCGACAACCCGGGCGGCTCGAGCGATGTCCACCTGGAGCAGCGCCAGCAACTCCTGTCCGGCACCGAGCGCCTCGATCGCAGCACCCAGCGCCTTAAGAACAGCCAGGCCCTAGCCCACGACACCGAGGCTATCGGCGCCAGTACCCTGGCCGACCTCGAGCGTCAGCGCGACGTCATCACACACACTACTGATATGCTCCTCGAGAGTGAAGGCTACGTCGACCGCAGTGTCAAGACGCTGCGTGGCATGGCTCGTAGGTACTGTCTCCCCCTTCGTCCCCTGATTACATAATATCTCGAGACCATGCTTTGCTAACTCGTCTTTTAGGATGGCTACGAATCGGTTGATCACTATCGCCATTATCACGGTGCTTGTCCTTTTGATCCTGGCTGTCATTGTCAGCAAGTTCAGATGACTGCTTTCTTTTTTGTGTTTTCCTCAAGCGTCAACTTATACACAGTAAAGCCCCCTTTGGAGTTTCCAGCATTTTCTTTGTCGTGCGTTTGATTTCCTTGTATTCAAGCTAGGGCTCGTTGCCTTGTGTCCTTGATTCTTTGGTGTAATTGCAATAGATACCAATAATCACTTATCACTTTTCTTCTCCTGATATCTTAAAGTAAACCAAAATGCAGCCCGTTTTATTTTCATAAGTGCAAACTATGTAAGATATAACAACCATGTAATAAATAGCAAATGTAGTGACAAAAGAAAACCGGTACAGAAAAACAGCAGTAGAATCAAATAGAAT
The DNA here is from genome assembly GCA_029299165.1 of Ophiostoma himal-ulmi. Lineage (NCBI taxonomy): Eukaryota > Fungi > Ascomycota > Sordariomycetes > Ophiostomatales > Ophiostomataceae > Ophiostoma > Ophiostoma himal-ulmi. The sequence goes on from JANSME010000004.1 coordinate 100,562, forward strand.
CAATCAGCCCTAGAATATATTAACGCTTCTTGGGCCACGCTTTTGCAACACGGCCGCCGCCGTTGGCAGCGCCACCCTGGCCACCACCGCTACCTCTCCGCTTCTCCTCACCCAGACCGCGTCTGCCCATCTGCACACGGCCACTGCCAGACCGGCTGTGACCATGGCCACGGCCTCCACCGCCACGGCCACGACCGCCACGGCCGCCATTAGGGCTTCTGTCCAGCTTCGACTTGATGGCCGCGACATCGCCGTCGTCCATCTCCTCGTCGTCATCGCCGCCCTGGCCACGCTTGTTCGACCACTTGAGCTTGCCGCGCAGACCGCGCTTGGCGACATCCTTGCCGGACACTGCTGCCATGTACGCGTTGACACCGCTGCCGCCGCCCTCCTCGTCGACGTCCATGCCGTCACCACCGCCACCATTCTCCTGCTCATCGTCGCTGTTGCCGCCCAGGATGAGCTTGCCGTCCTCGTTAAACTTGGCCTTGCCCTTGGTCGGCTTGCGCATCTTGACGGGCTTCGTCGACGAAATGCTGGCCATGGCCTTCTTATCAAGCAGATCCAGCGGCTCGCCGTCCTCCTCGATAATGTATGCCTGGCTGCCCTTGCTGCCGCGGCCCTTCTTCTTGGGCGCAGCATCAGAATCGGCATCCGAGTCGGCATCATCGTCCTCGGCATCCGAGTCGCTGTTGTACAGGGCCTCGTCGAACGCGCTCTCGTAGCGGCCCTTCTTCTTCTGGCCAGGCTCATCCTCCTCCTCCTCGTCACTGCCCTCGCCGGCCTCCTCAGCCTCCTTCTTCTTTCTCTTGTTGCGCTCCTTGGTCTTGCGAATATTGGTAATCAGCTTGCGGTCGGCCTCGGGGCAGTGCTTGTTGACGATATCGTAACCGAAACGGCGAACCATGCGGTCCAGAATGTGCTTGACCTTGGACCGGAAGTGGCCCTTGTGCTCGTGGCTCCAGCTCATGACGTTGGGAATCAGCGTCGGCAGACGTGCGCGCATCATCTCAATCGGCAGGCTGATCGTGCACACCTTGACAAAGCCCAGAACACTGGCGACAATCTCGCGATTGCTGGACGTCAGGAACAGATCGACAGTCTGCACCAGGTCGTTGAGGGCCTGCTGGTCGAGCAGGCTGTGGAACTCGTACAGAATGCGGGTAATGGCAGTGATCGAGGCAGAGATCATGTGGGGGGTTGAGCCAGCAAGACCAGCGCTCACCATGGTAAAGAACTCCTCAATGTTGGCAATGACAGACGGCGCATCGCTGCCCATGTTGGGCACCTTGTTGTTGTCGATAATGGCACCAGCACTGGTCTTCATCTTCTCACCCATAATCACAAGCAGCTCAAAGGCCGTCGTGCGGGCACGCTCGTTGTGCTCCTTGCAGCTAATGACAACCTCGGACAGCGTCGATGGGATAAAGTGCAGCGCATCATTGGGCAGCAGAGGAACCAGGGCCACTAGGGCAGCCAGGCGCTCACGGCGGGCTGGGGCCGAAACCTTGTCGGCACTGCTCAGCATAAGGTTCTGCAGCTCCTCGTTGCGCTCAACAAGAGCAACCTTGCCGATTTCGGACTCGGCCAGGCGGGGGATCATCTTGTAAGCCTTCTTCTGCAGCTGAGGGTCGTCCTCCTTGACAATGGCAAGCGAGGCAATCTCAAACAGCGTCGAGTAGCTCTCTCGTGGCAGATGCAGTGCCATTGTGATGACAAGATCCAGCAGAGTGTGGGTTGTGGACGGGACAGAGGCGTTCTTGATATCGGCCTTGACCGACTTGGATGCAGGGGCGACCGGCTCCTGAAGCGCGGCAGCCAGCATCTTGCAAACCTCGTCAAAGGACTTGACAAGGTCGGCTGTGGGGGTGATGCTCAGGAAGGCGTTGATGGTCTGAAGGATGGGACCGCGGGACTGCGCTAGGGTCTGGCCGTAGACGTTGAAGAGAACGGCAAGGTATTGGCTGGCAAAGTTGCCGAGGTACTCCAGGTTGGCCTTTGCCTGAGCCTTGGAAACACGGCACTGCACGTACAGGTCGTCTTCCTCCTCCTCAATGGCTAGGATGCCCTGGTTCGACTCAATGAGCGTCTTCAGCGCACGGCAGATGTCGTTACGCAGGGAGACCTGCTGGTACAGAAGACCGGCAAGGAGCTCGCCAAAGCCATTGTCGAAAGCAGAAGTCACATCCAGCGGCAGGTCGCAGTAGCCCGGGAAGATAGACCAGACCTGCTGCACAATGGTCTCGAAAATCTTGATCTCGGTCGTCTTGGGGGCGTCGCCGTTGTCCAGAACGTGCTGGTACATGGCGTTGCTCAGAGGCACAAACTCGCTCTTGAAGTCGGCCAGCTTGGTGTTGGTGGCAAAGTCTCTGAACAGGGGCAGCAGCCACGCGCGGCCGGGCTCGTCGATGGACTGGGACAGCAAGTTGTGGGGGAGCACTTTGAGAAGAGAGACAGGGCCCATGGCGCGGATGGCGTGGCCAATGACCTTGTCTGCCTCCTTCTTGGTGGCAAACGAGTCGCTGCCGCGCATGGCACCGACTGTCTTGATCAGGTCCAGCAGAAAAGGGTCGGCCTGCCACCGGAAAGCGTCGAACATGGCAGCGAGGACATTGTACACCTCGTCGGATGCGGCCTGGTAGCGGACAGTCAAGAAGCTGGCGCCAATGTTGGCAATCTTCTCGAGGATCTTCTCGTCGTAAACAGAGGGCTCGAGAATGGTCTGCTTGGGGATGCAGTTGGTGAGGAACGAGACTATGCACTCGGATGCCGAGACACGAATGTTCTCAGAGGGCGACTCAAAGTAGGGGGCGACCATCTCGATCAGCTCAGGCAGCTTGTAGAAAGTGTCCTCAGGCTCGACCTGGGCGGACACGTCGTAACCGCGCGACAGGATAGCGATCCAAGGAGGCAGCAACTGGGTGTCGTTGGGTGCAGGGCGCAACTCGGAGATGATCTCGAGCAGGCGCGTCAGCTTGGAAGTGGCAACCTCGTCAGTCATTCCCTGGAAGATCATCTCAAAGACCTCGAGAACGGCGACAGACATGTGGTCGTTGCCGGTCCGGGCAATCTCGAGCAGCAGCTCGCACAGCGGCTCAATCTTCTTGCTAGGCCAGCCACTGCTGGAGCCAGCAATGACACGGACAAGCTGCAGGGCGTGGAAAAGCTCAGGGTCAGTAGTGGACTCGGTGCCGCTGCGCTTCTCCTTCTTGGCCTGGTTGGCGCGCTGGCCCAGCTCCTTCAAGCTGGACATGGCAGTCTCGGCACACATGCCGCTGGCAGGGTGGTCCAGAGTCGGGCCGGGCGGGGGGGAATCGAGCACATTGCGCAGAGCCTCAAGAGCCCGCTTGCGAACCTTGGGGCGCGGGTCAACAGACAGGTTCAGCAGACCGGCGACAGCCCGACGGGGGGTGATCTGAGTGGCCGACAACTCCCATGCTGCGGAGTTCTGGGCGAGCAAAAGGGACTCGAGACAGCCAATGCAAGGGCGAATAAGAGGAGCATCGGCGCCCTGCTGCATCAGCACCGGCGCCAGTGCCGAGAGGATCTGTGTGAACTTGGCACGGAGCAGGGCATGGGGGGTAAAGGGCGTCACGAGGTCGAGGAGGTAGATGATGGAGGTTTCGAGGCTCTTCTTGGAGGCATCCTGGCCAACAGACTGGTTCAGGAGTGCCAGGAGGGCAGCAAAGTAGGCGGTGGGTGTTGCTTCCTCCTTCTGCTCCTTGAGCGTGGATTCGACGGCACTGAGGATAACGGCGGTCTGGAGACGAAAAGACATTTTGTTAGCATGTTGGACCATGGATCAGGGCCGTTTGCACAGCAAAATAATGCCGAAAATATAGCAAAACCCCACCTGCTTCTGGCTCTCCAGATTCGGAGACCGGATCTTTGCGAACCGCTCTTCTAATGTGATTTCTGCCATCTCGGGAGGTCGTGTGTGGCCGAGAAGTATGTCGATGCGTGGGATCAACTGAAAAAGTCGATGCGCCGTCTACAGATGTCCACTGTAACTTTTTTTTTATCTTATCAGTAAAAAAATTGTGCCCCTCAAGGAAAGGCGGCGACCGATAAGTGGGGAGATGACTAAGTTTTCAATGACGCTCCAATTGGCCTGATTATATAATACTTATATTTGCATATGATAGTACAGCACAATATCATCACAAACGATAGTTATTTAGTCGATACTGGAAATAGATAATTGATATGTAGAAGATGCATGAGGGAATCCATGCACGTTTATCCAATCAATAACAAACCCGTAGGCTGTGGTATTCTAAATGTCGTTGCCTATTCCTGAGAGAACAAGGAGAAAAGACGAGGAGACAAAACGAATGATGAAACAAGAGCAATAAAGCACAAAGCAAAGGAAACACATTCATACAACACTCTGAAAGCGGCCGGGTAGGGCCGAGAGCAAAAATGGCAAGCATAACGGCAGGCCAGACAACAACAAAGTACGTATTCTTATCTCAGCAACGTCCGCGTCTATGAGAACTCGTTGTCGGCCTCCTCAATCTTGGACTTGACGACAAGCAGGATCTTGGTTTTCCAGGTGTCCAGCTTGCTCATGCGGTCGTACTGGAACAGCTTCTCGGCGAATTTCTCGGCATCGCCCGCCTCGATTGTCTCCGTGACGTCGACCAGCAGCTGGTATTCGCGTGTAGAGGCAAAGGTCGGGTCCATATCGGGGTACTTTTCTAGCGCACGCTGTGCCGACACCAGATCGCCTGTTGCCAGGTGGCAGAGACCGGCCTTGAGCAGGTAGTCCTTAACCGAGTAGCGCATCAGGTTGCTCGAGATGGAGCCGTGGGCTACGCGCTCAAAGATCTCGATGGACTTGTAGTAGTCGGGCTTGGCCGCGACAGCAGACAGCTCGGCCACCTTGAGCCAGTTCTTGTTGGCGAGCGACTGTGCGCCGTCGCTCTCGTACCATGCCGCAGCGTTCTCGTAGTGCGGAACAGCCCGCTCCGGGTCGCGCAGCTCCACCTCAAACAGCTCGCCGAGGTCCTCCTTTTGCTTTGCGGCACGACGGAAGTTGCCGGTGCCGGTGTAGTACTGGATGGCCTCCTCGAGGCAGCGTGCAGCGTCTTCTGGGCTCTCCTTGCGGTACACCTTGTAGGCATTTAGCAGGGCACTGGCCGCCTCGTCGGGCTCGTCGAGCTTTGATCTGAAGATAGGGGCAGATGCCTCGAAAGCCTTGCCGGCCTCGCGGTCTAGTATGGTTAGCTGGCACTGTGAGATATGATGGCTAGAAACTGCACATACTCTGGTTCTGCAGGCGGAAGGCGTTGGCAGCCTGGGTGTAAGTGTCGGCGGCATCTCTGTACTTTTGCTCGCGGCCGCCAAAGAGGCTGAAGCCGCTGCCTGCGCCAGCAAGCGTCTTTTCGGCCTATATACAAGAAATACTGTCAGAATTATATTGGGTCATGGTAGAAGCAGTGCAGCAGGGTCCGAGTGCGAGTCCGACGCCAGTGCTCTGCTGCGATGGACTGCCGAACTGCTGAACTGCCGAACCGCTGAACTGCTGGTGGCGAGGGCTCGAGGACGCAGATAGAACGCACCTTTTGGACCAGCGCACGAGGATCTTGTGACATGGTGATCGTCGATGCGAGGGAGGTAATATGATTGGAAATCGGGTTGTCGATGGAATTAGAATGTAGTTGTCGAGTATTCGCAGATGGGGGTATGTAAGACCGATGATTAAAGACAGTAACAGGAGTGTTTGAAGATGGGGGAGGGGGGGGTGTTAAGTTGCTGGCTAGAGTAACAAGCCCAAGCTATGACGCCGCCGCCATCAGTGGCTGTTACCGAATAGTGGGGCGGATGACAGTGGCCGCCGACAGAACCGATGCGACACATGGAGACGCACTAGCCCACTAAGCTTCAGGGCGCAGAAAGAAGACGAAGAAAATATGGGAAAATATACCACGTCGAACGGCCATCCCAATAACGACAACTCATACGATACATACCTAAGTCAACGTATCTAGATCCCAAATAAAATGGTCTCGTATACTCGCCCAATGCTAGCTGTGTCGAAGATTGTCTTTAGACGGGCTCGGCCAGCTATGCGCTCCTTCTCCATCTCGGCGCGGACGGCATCCGACAATTTCTCCGGCGCTGGCAGCGAGGGCAGCGATATTGCCCAACTTCTGGAACAGCCGACGTGGTCTGTCGCATCTCTTCTTTCCAAAAGCGATAGCGCGTCTCAGGAAGCTTCCGAGGTCTCTGCGTACCAGCTCCGCCATCTTTTCCGGCTATCAGCTCTGCCCTTTCCAACGGACCCCGAGGAGCAGGCCGCCAAAATTGCTACGCTACAAACCCAGCTTCACTTTGTTCGCAATATTCAAAGTGTCGATACTACTGGGGTGAAGCCACTGCAAGCTATTCGCGACGAGACCAAAGAGGGCATGAAGCAGTACACAATTGGCATCAAGGAAGTCGAGGAGGCTCTGCTTCAAGAAGAGCCTTACGGTCACAACCGGCGGCCGAGACGGCGCAACGGTAAAGTCGACACCAGAGACGTCGAGGACTGGGATGCACTGGCAACGGCATCTCGTAAGGCGGGCAGATATATTGTTGTCAATGGTGCCGAGCAGTAGTCTGCTCGCATAATGTTAATCCAACTCATCGCGAGGTATCTTAGGTAAGCAATTACAGGACAACCGGAACAAACTTCGAGGGAGGTAGTGGAATGGATAGAGCATTGAATTTGGTATAGTTTTATTTTCGGTGTGTTCTGGTGTAAGAAGGCAGAGGCCATAAACCGACATAAACAACAACGACTATGTAAACATAAAGGACGGGCATTAACCATAAGACACGGTGCTAACAGATAGACAAACAGGATATCTCTCACCGTCAGGCCTTGCTGGACCTTGCTGGGTGCTGAGAGTTAGCAGCAGCTCTTGCAGAATCTCACCTCAGTGGGCAATGTTCATGGCTTTGAACTGGCCCTCCAAGGCGTCCATCTTTTTTCTGTTCGGCCGGCCACGACCACCCCTACCCGATCCATTTGTATGCACCTGTCCTGGCGCCGCGTTTTCTTTCCCTTGCACCCGACCACCGTCTCCTGCTGCTGTCTGCATGACCTCCGCCTTCTTTATCTCGGTTGGATCCAAGTCTTCCCAGCCAATGTCCTTGAGGATCCGTGGAACGAGCCTAGGATAGGCAAGGTGACTGTCAATGGGCTTCGATGCGTTCACATTCTCGACTCCCTTGACATCGTCGATACGCTCCAGTCCAGCCACTCCAAATTGGATACACCCAGTGCGGTGAAGGAATGCGAGGATGTGGTCGTTCTCGGAAAAGACATTGATCACACGCCCAGTGACGACGCTTCGGATAGCCGTCCATACGCACTTGGATGATGGCGCTGGAGTGCCCATCATAATCACGTTTTCAACCTGGCCGAACAGGCGCCGTTCAGAGAGGCTCATCAGACAAGTGTAGATGGCACGGGCACCAAGACCGAATCCAAGCAGAGACACGCCGCGCTCGCCCTGGACTTTGTTAACAATGGCGTCGGCAAGAGCTATCCCGACTTTATCTGCGCGAACCATGCCCACGCTCCAGGGGTTGTCAACGATCTTGCTTGTTTTCAGGATGCTGCTGGGCCACGCAAAGTTCTTTGTGCTTGCAAAGACTATTTTCCCGAGAGGCCAGGTCAGCATTATAAACCACTTTTGCAAATGTAGGTTTAGGGACCAATTCTAGAGGCAAATAGAGCAACTTACTGTTTCGCTTGGTAAAGTCTTTTTTCGCGTTCTTCCATGCCGAGCTGCTCATGACTGTTTCGATAGAAGAGCCAACTTTCTCCAGGGCTTCGTGCTCCCAGGACAGAGCATAAGCTTCTGTTTTGTCACCAAGGACCCGCCAGGGTCCAATCGCGTCTTCATCGGGCTTAATCCAGCCACTGACTGCAATGGTCAGGCGAAGGCGTCTGTCTTGCGCTGCGACTGTATTACCTTCGCGGGCTTGCAGCTTGTTTGACCCATGCAGAGGTACCAGACCAACGTCCTGGATATCTTTGGTATAGATATCCAAGGTCTTGGCAGGTGACCCTTTTGGGCCACACATACCAAAGAAAATGCATGTTGCTAGACCGCCATCAGATAGCGTTCCCATTGTACCAAGAACGGAAGCTGCCGCGGACGTGCCGATTCCAGATCCTCCCGCGATAGAGCCGATTTTGGCATCCTCAAGGACTGAGGCCAAGGTAGACGGGGGCGGCCCACTGAGGCGCGGACGTCTTTCTCGCTTCCCATCCTCGTTCCTCTTGAGCACTCCCTCTTCATGGAAAACGCTATCAGCAGCAAGAGCGAGCCCCCAAGCAATGCGCATTTCTTCTTCGGCCACAAAGCGCTGAGGGAGGCGGAGTTGTGCTGCCACGCGAGCTACAAGGACCCGCGAGTATGCAGGGTATGAATCTAGAGACACTACTAGCAAGAGCAGGGTGTGCAACAGAAGCTGTCGCTTTTCGAGTGAAAGCTGCAACAGTGCAGGGCCTTGTGCACCGAGAGGTAGCTGTGCGGCTACCTGAGCCACAGGGCTGTTGCGCGGGTCTATATGTTGTTAGAATTTCTACACCTTTCTGTTCTGGTTTTCTCTTGACAAGTTTTCTCTTGGCATTCTCTTGCTACTATCAACTTACCAGGTGCAAATCCTTTCCCACCACCGATACCGCCTTGGCGTCCTGGGACCAAAGATGTTCTCCCACCGCCACCTCGTCCAGAGCTTCTTGCTGGCTGCTTGCCATTGGAGAATTTTCCCTGCGACTGGGGTGTCTGAGGAGGTTGTTCTTTCACGGCGGATATGTCTGAGAATCTTTTGATGATGAGAAGCAGCCACTTTTGAAATCCTGCAACTGCCTCTTTCTTGAGCTCGCCCTGTACGCCGTACGCTTCCGTGATGTCTTGGATGCTGCCGCCGGCCATGCCGTCCACATTTAAGTCCTTGAAAGCTTTGAAGTTTTTGAAGTCTTTGAGGTCTTTGACGTCCTTGAGATCCTTGCGGTCCTTGAGGGGTGCCATCTTGCTGACAGACGTATTGGCTGGAATATCGATAAGCGGTTTCTCTGCGCGTTCAAAATAGGCACATATTTCGTCTTGCATGGCATTTGTTGTGGCGTTGAGTATGGCAAGAAGCTCGATTTTTTGGCTCGGGGTCAGGACACCGCTGAAATCTGCTTCACGCCGGGCCGGGCCTGGAGATCTGCCACCACGCGGGGGACCTCTGGGAGCCATCTTATCACTGGGCTCTGCCGAGACTTGAGACTGGTCGGTAGAGGCTGGTCGAGTAATTAGATCTTGGCCATCTGGCGGGATTTGCTTGGTGCAACCGCTGTTATTTTTATTTGAGTTTGATAGTGAGGGAGAGGGCGGAGCAGTTGCAGGAGGAGATAATGGCGAGATAGGAGAGAGGGGAGCTGGTGAAGCAGCCTTGGAGGAAGAAGGGGGGGTCGGGGGTGAAGCCATCGTGATGGCTCGGTCAAGATCAAACAGGCAGGTATGGGCAGTCACGAGCAACGAGAGCAATGCCGGGCTACAGTAAACACTGTCACTTTGGGAAGGAGCCGGTTGTTGTCGGCAGTGAATAGGGAGGAAGCGAAGGAAGGTGCGGGCAGGTGTTCTGCGGTCTGGTTAGCAACATGATCAACAGGAGCGAGCAAAGAGCAAGGAGCTCATGTTTAGTCCCATCTTTGGAGCTGCAGGAGAGCAAGCTCGAGGAAGGAGCGACCGGCACTGGTGGATAGTGACGAGCAGACTCGAGGAAGGTGCGCCAGTCGTGCCTTCCTCTTCGGGATACACTGCGGAGTGTTTCTTACTGATTGCGACTATCTGGGTTTGTTTAGACCTGTGTTTGCCAGGTGCACTTTCTGTATAAGGTTATTTTTTGTTTGTGTTGTCGTCTATTGTCAAATTTCCAGTTGCTCCTTCCTCGGCATGGCTACGTCGGGGAGTGCCTCCTTTATCAAGTCGAGTTTCCATTACATTGCTTTCGGCTTGGGCGCCTTGGACGACCTGGACGACCTGGACGACCTGGGCGACCTGTGCTCCTCCGCCTGTGTCACCGCGCACAACAGTATTCGACCCACGCAACGATGAAGTTGTGGCACGGTAATATGTCCCTGTTCCGCTGGTTGCTTCCTGTTTATGTGCCTTCCCGTCCTCCTTGACCTGCACTTTGGCACTTTGATGCACTCCGCCAGGAAGTACTTGCTCTGGCCAGCTGCATCTCGTCGGACATACATTGTTGTGGGACACAAGGATTGGAAGTTGCGCTGGCAGAAGTTACTCGTGTGATCGGGTATTCTCATTTTTAGATTCGTCTATTTATATTTATCTATTTATGTTACAATCAGCTTCTGGCAGTCGAGCCTTTTTGACGATATCGTTTAAGAGAATGGCTGTCGCACATCGTTGCCGATGACTAATCATGAGTGCTTCTTGAGCCTTCACGTTGTTCAATATATACTTGGAAATACAACGCAGTCGTAAAAACAATAAAAACCAACGTCGTAGAGGACAGTAGACACTGTAGCTGGTAATTCTAGAATAAAGGCTACAAATACATATGTAGCCAAGCAAGCGTATAATGAGGTTGGGCCCTGAACAACGAGGTCAAATATAAAGATACCTGTATGCTTTACAGGCATGCGGCACTTCACCATTCACGACTATATACACAGCATGTAAGTTTGCTGCATATAGAGAAGTGAATGTGTAATCCGTGATGAATTGCCACGAGATAAGACACGCGGTGAATCAGTCAGCGCCCTCTTGTCTGTACGCGAGCTATTGCTTGTCTGGCAAAAGTAAGTAACGAAATTTAGAGTAGGCAAGTAGTTTATTTAACATTATTTAACACAAAATAATATTAAATCATATGCTGTATAGTATATTGATAGTTGTATCGTGCTTAGTCACACAATTCCGTTTGGCTTACATAGCAGCAGTGTTATATCTGCAATAACCCGGATAGTTTTTATTTAAATTTGGTATTAATAACCACACACTATATTTTCAACAAGTGACATCACTTATTATAAGCTTGGATACAGCCAGTTGACAAGCAATGCCATTTCTGCAGTACAATTCAGCAAGTTGTCGCAAGGCTACCAACATCGCGTACTTTTACCAAGTACATTCGCATTCACTATTCTAACACCGAATCCGGCCCAGATTAATCTCGATATGACTGCTGCCACGCGTTTCTGGTGCATAGTCTCTCGCGCTACCGGTACTTCTTCATAGTACCTAATAATAGTCGCTACAATGTTGGCAATTACATAATCAGGGGCAGCTCCAGCTTTCTACGCCCATGACGCACCCCAGTGGATTCAACTGCTCGTATTCGTCCCACCTACACACCGGCCTGTCACAATTGCGTTTGCAAATCCTCTAATCCTTTCTTTTCTAGTCGCGTTTTCCATTCCACGGTAATTGTGAGACGCCTGGCTGCGCCCGACGCCTGATTCCCCACTACTTTCAAAAAGCTGCGACATCAGGAGATGCCAGGACTGCCGGTCGTTCTTTTCGTTGCATACCAATGCGGGAAGTGACGACAGGATAGCTCCTTCCTTATAGCTTTGGGCTTTTGTTTGGTTGAACTACCCGCTCACCATACGAACATAAGCACACATACTACGGATTGGTCGGCTCAAGCTGTCTCGTGCTCTGGTGCTCTGGTGCTCTCCTGCTTAAACTTGAATAGCTTCAATTTGTTGATTTCTACTTCGTACATATTACATCCTCATACCTATAACAGTTCCATCAACCTCAAGTCTCTAATCTCTAGACTCTGCTTCTGCATCTGCTCATAACCGCTTTCGCATGCCCCCCTAAAGACTCCACGCCTGCCTCGATGCCATGTCGCGGCAACCAGCCTGGCTGACGGACCTGGTGCCGACGCTTGGTGACAACGGGCTTGATATTTCCACCATCGGGCTGCGAGACCACACACCGTCGCTTGCGTCAAGCTCTGTGCCACCGCGGACAGCAAAGCCGCCCAAGTCGCGGAGACCACAGCGGCCGCAAGGAAGTACGGCTACGCAAGGAAACACACAAACACAAGCACACAAACCAACTGCATCCACGAGTGCTACTGGAAGTACGACCCCATCCATGGGTGCGTCTACTGCCTCAGTACCTATTTTAACGGCAGCGCCGGCATCAGCAGCAGTTCCTTCCGCGGCATCTACATATTCATCTGCCCAACGTCGCCAACGGGCCGACCGTCGAGCCCGCAACACATCTACTATATCAGACAACCTTGACACATCGGAATATGTCAATCTCGATCTTACCCAGCTCCATGTGGACTCTGACTCCGACGACATTGACGTCCGGCCCTCGCGCCGTCCACCGAATGGCGGCAGCCACTCGCGTTCTATGAGCAATCCCTTCCCGTCTCTATTCTCCCCAAAGAAGAAGAAGCAACAACGAGACCACTCAACATCAGGCTTTGGAGACTACGCCTCGAGTGGCGAAGATGAACCGCTTCCACCACTACCTGTCCAGCCACGGATTGCGTCCCAGGCACATAGCAAAATAGGTGCTGCATCTGGCAGCGGGGGAGCTGGCAACTTTCTGACTCCCGCATCTGCATCTCACAGCCGCAGACCTAGCTTTTCTACCGGCCCCTGCATCACATGCGGCTCTCTCATGCGTTGGGCTCAAGGCGTCGAGGCTTTTCGATGTGGTATTTGCCTGACTGTGAACGACCTCGTGCCTGCAGCTGGGAAATCGTCCACTAATAGATCTCGCACTGCTTCTGTTGGGCCGATCCTAAATGACGAGACTCGGGGCATTATCAACAAATGCATCCATGCCTACCTCGAGGCCGTCCTATGCGACGTGCACGTTAAGCCAAGGGAGCCTGAGAAGGATTCGTCAACGATGTCCGCACCACGGTCACTGACTGGTAGCAACAGCATTGGACGGCCATATGACCAGCCAGAAACACATTCTAGAGGCAAAGCCACCAATGTTCGAGTGAATCCCACGGAAATAGCACCACAAGGGATGCCGCGAAAGCCGGTTGGGAGCCAAGCATCGCAACATAGTCGGTCATTCTCGAGCGCCCACATGCCGTCTCGCCCGTACGAAGATGCTCCTCCGTTACACACTGACATTCCAGGGCCGTCCTTATCTACTGGCCCTACTCTGAGAAAACAAGATACAAAAGAGGTCAAGGATTCCAAGGAGGCTAAGGAGGTCAAAGAGGCAAAAAAGATATTCAGACCTCTAGAAGACTACGTCATCAGTCATGTTTTCTCAATAGACTGTCTGGATGCCTCATTTCTACCTAAAGGACAGTCGACTTCATCACATGCCGCCACAGGTACCTCTCACCACAGGCAGCCTTCACGTTCGCGAGAACATGGTGTCTTATCATCTTCTCCACATGCCCCTCCGCTGCCTGAGAAAGACGGCAAGCTTGCTACATCCGGTGATCGAGCGGATAAGAACTTTTGGCGACCAAACACACATGGCAAGACAACGTCCACAGAACACGGCCATGTACGGCAACCAAGTGAAGGGCGATCGAAAGATACGTCATCTTCTTCTGTTTCCTCGAGTAGACCTATTCTTGTTGACTGGGCTTCGGTGGACGACTGGTACGATAGTGTAATCAACTGTGGCGCAACGTGGGAACTTGTTTATACGCAATTCATCAGTCAAGGGATATGCTCGCGCCAGCCTCGTTTCCTTTTAGAGCAGATCGAGGCCAATATCCTTCAAGGCCAAGAACATGCCCAAAGAATGCTGCTCAAAGCCGTCGAGACAGTTCTCAAACGGCCAGGCCGCCGCATCAGCGAGTCTGGGGATTTTCGTTTCTTGATCATTGCACTTGCCAACCCTCTCTTGCATGCCACCTTCAGGCCGTTTGACGGCAACTACCAGCATGATTCATATACGCGGCACGCACAGCTTCGACCTAAAGTAGAGGTTGGACGTGGAACAGGGCCAGCAGCCGGCCAGCACTCAGTTATTATCAAGCGCATTCTGGGGCTAATATCCAACTCACCCGATGACTGGCATAGCCGCATGATCTCATGCTTTTCTCGATTCTCCGTGACCAAGTTCCACCAGACCAAAGACTTGGTTGGTGGATTCCTTGCCTACCGGCTTGTACGATATAACGAGAAGAAGGAGGGCAAGCAAGTACCCGAGAGTGACTCAAACCCTCTTGTGCCAAATATAGCCGAAGGTGCGTCTGCCGCAACTTTCCACGCCGCCTTGAGCCAGGCTACTGGGTCGTCCAAGAAGACCAAGCAGCCGACGGAGAAGAAGATTACGCACGGCGATGACTGGCAGATCAAGGCGGCTGTCCGTGTTCTGGGCCTCCTATTTGCTGCCAACAATCTAGCGATGTCGCCACGACGTAGACCCTCGGGGTCCAACACATCAGCTAGCTTCAGCTCCAACGGGACCAGTGCTCGTGCGCGGCTCAAGGGGCAGATTGTCCCCACGTCAGACTTTTACATTACGCTACTGGACAACAGCGACCTGGTGGCAGACTTTGAGGCGTGGGAGCAGCAGACGAAAAAGTTCAACTTTTGTCAGTACCCCTTTCTTTTGAGCGTGTGGGCCAAGATCCAGATTCTCGAGTATGAGGCGCGTCGCCAGATGAAGAACAAGGCTCGCGATGCGTTTTTCGACAGCATCATGACGTCGAGAAATTTTGACCAGCACCTGATTCTCCAAGTCCGTCGAGACTGCCTAGTCGAGGACAGTCTCAAGGGCGTGAGTGCGGTGATTGGCAGCGGTACGGACGACATCAAGAAGGGGCTGCGTATTGTGTTCAACGGCGAAGAGGGCATTGATGCCGGCGGCCTGCGGAAGGAGTGGTTTCTGCTTCTTGTCCGAGAGGTTTTCAATCCTGATCATGGTATGGCTCTACCGTGTTTAACCTATTCTTTTCTTCGTCTCATCATCCGATCTAACAATATAGGAATGTTTGTCTACGACGAGGAGTCGCAGTATTGCTACTTTAATCCGGCTTCATTCGAGACCTCAGACCAGTTTTTCCTGGTTGGTGTTGTCCTGGGCCTTGCCATCTACAACTCGACTATCCTGGATGTGGCGTTGCCTCCATTTGCATTTCGAAAGCTGCTGCTTGCAGCCCCTAGTCCGGCCTCAGGCCCTGGTGCAGCATTGCCACGAGCGTCCATGAAGTATACACTGTCCGACCTTGCCGAATACCGGCCACGTCTGGCAAAGGGCCTCCAGCAACTTCTTGACTTTGATGGTAATGTCGAGGACACGTTTTGTCTAGAGTTTACCATTACGGTCGAGCGGTACGGCCATGCTGATACAGTGCCACTGTGCCCCGGCGGTGAGAAGCGGATGGTCACCAATGCCAACCGCGAGGAGTATGTGAGCCTGTACATTCGCTACCTGCTCGACACAGCTGTATTCAGGCAGTTTGAGCCATTCAAGCGCGGCTTCTACACGGTGTGTGGGTGCAACGCTCTTGGTCTGTTCCGGCCGGAAGAGATCGAGCTGCTTGTGCGCGGATCGGACGAGCCACTGGATGTTGCGTCGTTGCGTCTGGCAGCGAGCTATGAAAACTGGCCCAGCAGGAGCCCGCTCGAGAATGAGCCGACGATCAAGTGGCTGTGGGAGATTGTTGCTGAGGCGTCGCCGCAGGACCAGCGCAAGTTGCTCGTGTTCATCACTGGCAGTGACCGTATCCCTGCCACCGGGCCGGCGTCACTGTCAATTAGGGTGCTCTGTCTCGGCGACGACACGGGCCGCTTCCCAACTGCCCGGACATGCTTCAACACGCTGACTCTGTACCGATACGCGTCAAAAGAGGCCATGCGGGCCAGGTTGTGGGGTGCAGTAAACGAGAGCGAGGGTTTTGGGTTGAAGTGATGCAGTCAGCTAGTTACCTAAACTTTTCATCACCTTTTCTCAAATAGATAATAACGTTTTCAATTCTTACAGTCATCTTTTATGCTTTTAGTTTATGTATTTTGGCTGTCGTCGTATCTTACACAAGCACACCCAACACAACACACATCCCATATATGCTCTAGTATGTACCATATGCAATGTGCTATATTTTGATTTCTTTTTGTCGTCCATCATGCTGCCCGGCAGTCTTACAATGTCGCCTGCTTCATGGCAGCAGCCTCATTTCTTGCCTGCTGCATGATGGCCGCCTCTCTCTTCTTCTCGGCGTTCTTCCTTGCCATCAGCTCGCGGTCGACCTCGGCCTTGGCCTGGCGCTCACGGATCTCCTGCAGCTCAATTTCCTCCTGCTCTGTCGGCTTCACCGGCTCGGCCTTTGTCTCCTTCAATAATGCCTTGAGGATCTCTGACGATTTGGCGCGCAGCATCTCGACCTGGACTGTGCGCTCCTCGGGCAGGGGCTCGGGGACTGTGGATTTGCCCTGGAAGGAGGAGGTGGGCTGGTTGTTGGGGTTGATGAGGGGTTGTGTTCGTGATGATGGTGGTGATGATGAGTCTGCGTTTGCGTTTGCGTTTGCGTTTGCGTTTGCGTTTGCGTCGGCGTCGGCGTCGGCGGGTGTGCGGCGGATGAAGATGGTCATGACGGCCTTGTCGGCGTCGGGCATGCGGTTGACAATCATGGGGACGGACGGGTTCCAGTACTTGAGGCGCGGTAAGCACTTGTTGAAAAATTCCCTGGGTAGTTAGCCTCTGCAGAACGGTTTGGGATAGCTTTTGAAGAGGCGCCGCTACTTACTTTGCGCCAAAGTGGCCGCCGTTGCCCTTCTTGGCAAAGTGCAAGTGTATTCTCGTGACATTGGAGGGAAGAATGGCGGCACCCGGGCCAAGGCGGATGCCCATAAGCTGCTGTCAAAGGGGAAGAGAGACTGTCAGTATGTCTGCTGCTACTCAAGTCGTTCCCGTCGTCGTCGTCAGACTCACAGTCTTCAGCCGGTTCATGCGACGGCCGATGCCCACCATCTTGTCGGTCTGGACAGCTTCGAAGCTGCTCGAGTTTGTGGGAGAAGAAAGTATAGATCAAAAGCGGATCAACGGCAGGAGAGGTGTATCTGGCCGGCTGGTCGTGTGTAGGGCGAGCGAGGGGGTTGTGGCTGATTGAGCAGGCGTGGAATTGGAATCCGGCGATGATTTTCCAATCGACGTCGAAATCGTCTAATTTTTCGGTATAGTGAGGATACAGCGCAGAGCGTTTTTAGTGGGTCCATGTGTCTTTACTTCTCTTAACTTACTACCAGCGTGCTATGTATTAGTATACGTAGTAATAGTTTAGTCAAGGTACGTGCCATCACGTGCTACTTACAGGGGACCAACAAGGCTGCAGGCCCCTCCCATCTCCTGCTAATCAGCGCTAATCGATAAACTTTTTTTGTTTGGATTTTCGGCGGACCGACCTCACACGACATGCCATTGCAGGTATATTTTGGCAAAACCCGAGCGTCTTAAAATTTCAGGAAATATCTCAAGACACCGACGATTCCTGGCTGAATCTGGCCGACGTCTTATGAGAACCGCCCACAGGATAATGCCGCCAGGTGGAGGAGCATCGCGGACATGGCTTCGGGCAGCATTTGCCCTCGACAGCAAGGTCAGCAGCAATAGTGTGCTGTCAGCAGGCCTGCCACCGGCCTTTCTGTGCCCGTCTGTTCGAGTGGCAGGTGTCGTTGGTGCAGCTGGTGCACAGTCAAGTCAGCGGAGACCACAGTCAACCCAAGCTTTTACAACACGGCAGCCATGGATCTCATGCAGCGGCGTCCAGAAGCGCTGCTTCACGAATGCATCGGCGTCTGCTGTTGCGCCAGAGGAGGAAGAGCCCATGCAAGCAACTCTGACTGCCCCAGAAGAGGCTTTACTTGAAATACCCTTTGTCGAGTCTGTGGAATACACAGAGCCATCAGGATCACCACAAACAGCAGAAACAGCAGAGACACAGCCGCAACTCAAAAAGAACAGGCGTCTTCCTCTGCAATGCCCAGGATGCGGCGCCTTTTCGCAAACAGTATCGCCCGACCAGCCGGGCTACTTTGACGTTAACCGGCACTCGACAATGGAGTACCTCGGCACGCGCGCGCCAAAGACGGCATACCCCGACCGGGTGCGCAACGAGGACAGGATCGTCCAGGAGGCCATGCGTCGGCTAGAGCTCGAAAAGGGCAGCGACAGTCCAGAGCTGCAGGATTTGGGCGTGTTTATACGCCCCGAACCAAGTGCCGACAAGGACGGCAAAGAAGCAACAGGGGCAAACGAAGGTAAAGAGGACAAGCCCAAGCCCGAGAAAGAGCCCGAGATCATCTGTGTGCGCTGCCACAATCTCGTCCACCACCACTCTGGCAAGCCCATCTTCCACCCGGGCATCGATGCCATCCGCGAGACCATTGCCGAGTCCCCCTACAAGTACAACCACGTCTACCATGTACTGGACGCAGCCGATTTCCCCATGTCACTGCTGCCGCGCATCAACGACCTCCTCGATGCCATGCCGCTGCGGTCGCGCAACCGTCGTGCACGCCATGGCAAGTTCTTTGGCGGCCGCAAGACGGAGCTGAGCTTTGTCATTACGCGCGCAGACTTGTTTGCCCCTCGCAAAGAGCAAGTCGATCGTCTTATGCCGTGGATCCGCGAGACGCTGCGCCAGGCCCTGGGCCGCAACGGCCGCGATGTGCGCCTCGGCAACATCCGCTGTGTCAGCGCGCGGCGCAACTGGTGGACGTCGGAGCTGCGCGAGGAGATCTACAAGAACGGCGGTGCGAACTGGCTTGTCGGCAAGGCCAATGTGGGCAAGAGCTACCTTGTGCACCATGTGTTCCCCAAGGGCCGTATGGACGACGAGAAGAAGAAGAAGAAGAACAACGCCATTGTCGTCAAGAACTCGCCGGGCATGCTGAGCATGTCCAAGTCCGCGTCGGGAAGCTATGGTATGGACCCTTTCCAGGAGGCACTTGGATCTTACGAAGCGGAGAACGACCACTATGACGCCAAGAGCGACGCCCACCGTGCAAATACCCTCGCCGACGATGCCCTGCTGCCGCCGAAGCCCGTCGAGACCAACTACCCGCAGATGCCCGTCGTGTCCAACCTGCCAGGCACCACGGCGTCGCCCATTCGCATCCCCTTTGGTGGTGGCAAGGGCGAGCTGATTGATCTTCCCGGTCTGGAACGCACCGCCCTTGTCGACCACCTGGAGGAGGAGCACCAGAATTCGCTTGTGATGAAAATGCGCGTGCAGCCGGAGCAGGTTGTGCTCACTGGCACATGGCACTCGCTGCTGATTGGCGGCTTTATTCGCATCACACCGCGCACGCCCGATCTCGTATTCATGACATACAACTTTACACCGCTGCAGGAGCACCGCACGGGCACCGAGCGGGCCATTGAGATTCAGAAGCAGTCGAGCGAGATCAATGTCGAGAACATCTCTGTGCCCGGAACGGGCGAGAAAATCAAGCTGGCCGGCTCGTTCCAGCTCAAGTACGATGTGACCAAGCAGCGTGCCGGTCCAATCACGCGCAAGGATGCCGTCAACATCAGCATAGACCGGCTGCCGTTCCGCGTCCTGTCGATCGACCTTTTGATCGAGGGCTGCGGCTGGGTCGAGATAGTGGCCCAGGTGCGCACGCGGCACCTTTACGATGAAGAAGCGCGCCGGGAGTATGAGGCAGAAAAGGCCAAGCGGGCTCTGCAAGAACGAGATACCAGGGTCAACAAGGTCAGCAGCAATGGAGTTCTGCAGTCTCTGGACTTGTCTGATCCTGCCGAGGATAATGGCACAGACGATCCTTCGGCTGATCCCTTTGCTGCCATCTTTGACGCCAAGTTTGCACCAAAGAAGAAAACCAAGGGCCCGGCCCCGGCCCCGGCCCCAGTCAGAAACGACAACGCCATCCAGCCCAGATTCAAGGCCGAGCCCGAGTACAAAGAACCTGAGATCAAAGAGCCAGAGCCCAACTGGCCAGTGATTGACGTCTTCAGCCCGGGTGGAAAGTTTATCGGCTCGCGGCAGCCCCTGGGTGCATGGGCGATGCTCCAGAAACAGATCACAGCACAGAAGAAGTCTATGAAGGCGCGGCCTCGTAAGAGCATGAAGGGCACCAAGAAGCAGGAAAAAGCAGCCCAGGCAGCCCGGCGTAAGAATAGCCAGGAGCAGTGAGACGAGACGGTGCGACGACCAGAGTTGAGATAACAGAACATCTCCCACCTCTACGGCATATATGGCCAATCAATGATTGTACGACAAATATACGTGTAAGATATAGAGTGTGTATAGCATGATAGATAAAAAGCGTTGCTTTGTATATACTTTATAATTATTTCTACCGAATTCCCAAGATTTGCATGACATTTATAGCGTCCATGAAGCAATACAGAGGCAATAGGCTTGTAATTGGGTGACTAATGACGTAGCGCGGGGTGGCGATCAAGGCCTGGCCTAAATATTTTCAGGGCCGTCCTCACCTGCTGAATATCACTAAGCCTCGCCACTATTGTTATCGCGATCACTTTTCTTCGACAGCCCAATATCACACCACTCGACATCTAACCTACTTGATAGCTGCTATCCTCGTCTTCAGCTGCAGCGTCTCTCTAATCGACCATCTATTCGTCTGACTTTTACCACTACACACACAATGGCGCAGATGAACCCCTCAGGGTCAAGCGCCACGGCCGGCGCCGCATCATCCTCACGCACCTCTACCGACGTGTCCGGCCCTTCTGAAGCGCCGCTAGTCATTCGGCTGCACGGCTACAACACGCGTAATCAACGATCCGTGCAGTGGGATGACTCGGTTGTCGACAACGAGGGCATGAACCGGAAAAAGTCAAAGGGTGCGTTCTCAAACGTTGCACTTTACCGGGAACTACAGATACTAACCGCACAGTCTGCTGCATCTACCACAGAACAAAAGGAGTAGACGAGTCCAGCGACGAGTCGTCGTCCGACTCAGACTCGGACTCGGATGCAGATTCGGACTCGGAGGACTCGGACGGCGGCCGGGCAGCTCGTGCAGATTCGGACCGGCGGCCAGCACGGCCAAACGGCAGCGGTGGCACAAGACGGGCGCACCGACATGCAGACGACTGTGAGCACACCCACGATCACGATCATGACCACGGCCACGGCCATGGCGACCATGGCGACGACGACGACGACGACGACGAAAAGGACGGCGGCGACGGAGACCGAGGCCGGGGCAGCAAGGGCAAGGGCAAGGCACGGCGGAAGCCAAGCCCAAACGCCTACGAGAAGCAGCCGCGCTACGTCAAGCGAGGATGATTCGTGTCAGTGCTGCTTCTGTTACATCATCTACGGCGTTCTTACTCATGATATTGCCGGCGTGCATTTGGTTGTCACTATTTCAGAGCGTACTAAAATACCCTTGATCTTGCAATGAAGTCTGATGTAGACAATGCAGTAACGGATAATGACGTGATTTTCCTATTCTATCCATGATCAAATCCAAAGGTCAGCATGCATAGTAGTATAGGGCCAACACGGGACAAGCAGACGGCAAAAATGTAAAATGTAAGAGGAAAACAACACGGCAAACACGGCAAAAGACAACAAGCATAGACCAGTTCGATGCGCTCGTAACTGCAAAGTGATAGTGTACATGAGAATAAAGGAATAGAAAACAATATGAGAATATGAAGACGACTGCGCAGATAAGACAAGAGACTGGACAGCAACACAAGCAGAGCAACACAAAAGCAGCTCTTCTAAATAAAGTCACCCATCGGCGCCATATTGGCCGGCGGTCCCAGCATGCTGGCCACCTGCTTGCGTACAAGCTGGCGCGATCCTCGCTGCTCCTGCCGCGGCACACCCTGGATTGACCGGGGCTCCTTCATCAGCGACGGGTCCAGCATCGACGGCACCCGCGTCGTAACCGCCCGGTACTCGCCCGGGAACTTGGAACTCGGCACAGGCACCGATGCTGTCCGCCAGATATGATCGGTTGTATCGCTCAAAAATGGCGGTATGCGCGTCGCCTGCTGTCTGCTCGACCCAGGTGCCGAGCTTGATATGCCGTGAGATGCCCGGATGGTCGACAGTCGCGACAGGCTGCTCAAGCCGGACAGGCCCGGCCGGCCACGCGCCTTCTTTGCCAGGATGATCTCGTCAAACAGGCGAATCGACGGGTGCCCTGCGTGGTGGATCTCTCTTTCGTGGATATACTCGTTAAAGGCTGGATTGTTAGCTAGGGCACAGGTCGAGGTTATAGGGATCAAAGGCAAACAAAGCTTACCCTGTGTGTTTCTCAGCAGCGAAATGTATTCCTGCTGATCATATGGCAGTGACTTGATAAATGCATTCATGTCAAACGAGTAAATCTGTCCAGCAGCTTTTTGGTCCTTGCTCGGCCGCGTTAGGTACTTGCGGTACGTGTAGAACATGCTGGCAAAGCACCGCACAAACGATGCCCGCACCTTTTCAGCATTGAATGCTTCGGGGCACACTAGCGACGCTAGACCCAGACATCTGTTGTGTGCCAGACATTGACAGCCCGCACACCGGTACAGTCCGTCGCCGTCCGACCGCTCCTCGCAAATACCGCACGTTCCGGATGCGTCCGCCTCGCTCCAGTTGAAGCAGTGACCCTCTACCCACATTGTAGTGTCCGTGTTACAGACAGGCTGAACAATCATGTTGGGCATAACGGTCGACGCTGCCAGTGTGGATTGTGCATATGTAGACGGCGCGTAGCCTCCATAGGACGACTGCGAGTCTACAGACACTGACGACATAGACATGCTTTGCGTGTGGCTGTGTCCGTTGAGATATTGCAGGCTAGGCCGGTGCAGTGGGTGGTTGCGGTCCGCGACACCGAATGACGAGCTGCGCCGTGACTTTTCGTCAAAGTGGCCCGACCGTTTCTCGCGCAGCGTGTGCGCAATACCAAGCCCAGAGTCTGTCCGCGACGCTGGCGTCATAGGTTGCGACGTAAAGTTTGTCGACAGTGGTGACAGCGATGCGGGCGGGCTTGTCTTGATCGACTTGGCCGTCTGCGGCCGGTCGGAGCGTGCAAACTCGTTTCTCAGCTGGATAAATGCATTGAAGATGGGCACGCGAACAGCCGCTGGATCGTCCGCCTCTCCAAAGCTGGCTGAGTTCTGTGCTACCCACTTGCCCAGGGTTGCGGGTGGTGCGATCGGGTTCAGCAGGGACTCGTTTTCCACAGAGAACGAATCGTACGGAAATGTCTCGATCGCGTAGGGAGGAGGGCCCGGTGCTACACCATATCGTATCCTGTGGGGTGCGGCCATCTGCAGCAGCGACATGAGCTTGCGGCGGTGTTGCCGGGGCAGGTGTGTGGGAGGCGCAGTCGATTCAATAGTGTCGTTATCGAGGTCAACAAGGACAAAGTCGTCCTCGGGAAGGTCAATGTTATCGTACCGTCTCTCAATACCAACAATGTATGGGCACGGTGCTTCCAACACGGCGATAAGACGTGCCGGCAAGAGGGGGATAAAGATGCTCGCCCATTGCATGGGGTAGAGAAGATTCGCGAGGGCGTGGCAGGCAAGGTGCAACATGGCCGGGTGCGACGAAAGAAAAATGATCCGCGACTCGCACAGCGCGTACTCGAACAGCATCACAATGTTCTCCAGTGACAAGCAGCGGAACAGCGCGTACAGGTCAATGTTTCGGGACCCAGGAAGTTCGTTGGTTGCTTCTTTACGCGCATACAGGCGCAGCTCGCGTACACCCACCTCCACTTGAGTCTTGGAGCTCAAGGGGCTAAATGCTTCCGTACACAGGTTCACCACATACCGCTCTAGAGGCTGCCATCTGCCCACACGTGGCGAGCTTGGCGGGATGCGCAGGACTGTTCCGTCGGTCATCGGCACAACCACGGCCTTGAGCCACTCCTTCCAGAAAGT
This sequence comes from Ophiostoma himal-ulmi, assembly GCA_029299165.1. Lineage (NCBI taxonomy): Eukaryota > Fungi > Ascomycota > Sordariomycetes > Ophiostomatales > Ophiostomataceae > Ophiostoma > Ophiostoma himal-ulmi. The sequence continues at coordinate 124,426 of JANSME010000004.1, forward strand.
CATGCGCGTTGCGTCGCGGCCGAGGATGCCGTACGCCCGGGGAACCCACAGTCCAGTCTCGCCCGAAGTCAGGCCGTCAATCTTGGATGCAGCTCCGTGACGCAGCGGCCGCAGCATCTCTGCCATGAGGCTGATCTTTTCCTCCACAGAGCTGATCTGGTCGTCCAGAACCTCGCGCTCAGCCGAGCCAGAGGGAATGCTGGGTAGCTTGGCGAGCAGCTGCGACAGGTTCGCCCGCTCAGCAGCTAGGCGCGTGCCCAAGCTCGAGGCCAATTCTCTCTCCTCGTCTGACATGTGGCTCTGGCGCCACAGCTCGCAGCGCTTCTCGACTTCTTCGGCGGTTTCCGCCTTGAGGGCGGTCCATATTGTGATACCAATGCCGTAGATCTTGGAGTTGTTGTCGGACGTCATGGTGAAGCCGTGCCAGGTAGACCGAGGCCGGTCGTCAGAAGACACAATCTGGATGTCATTGGGGAAGGCAAACATGGGCACATAATCCGGAAATTTGCCGCGCCGGGTGATTTCATCGGCTGCACTTCGTGGGGGGTAGCGGTCGAGCAGAACGGGTTCGAAGCGGCGCCTGAGGGGATGCATGTCCGGGTCCAAGTTAAGGGGCTCGGGAGGCGGGATAACCGAGTTGTAGTTGCTCAAGCGCTTGGAGGTTCTAACAGAGGCTGAAGAGACATGGGTATTAGCTTCTTGGTCACACGAAACTGCAGCTGCTTATCCTTCAATTTCTTGTATTCAGCCCATCCGCCACTTTGGTTTGTATGCCGTAACTCGAATTGCCTTATTGCCATCCAAAGTGCACATTGCACATTGCATAATTGATAACATACCTGCTCGTGCTGTGCCGGGTGTCTTCCGCACACTGTTGATCCGGACGCTGCTGTTCATGTCCCGGAAGCTGAGCTTCCGACGGATGCTACCCTTGATGCTACTACGGAGGCCCATCGGGCTTCTCCGCCCACCAGCTTCCATATCATCTACCTTGAGCCTCTCAGCCCGGGGGTTGACCATTGGTGGTCGCGTGTGCAGCTTGGCGCCGGCACTAAAGCTCAAATCCTCAAGAAAATTTTCCCGCTCAGCGGCGAATCTAACGAGCATTTGATCAAAGTCAAAATCGGGATTGTTCATGAGGCCAAGGCCGCCGGTGCCGCTGCCAATGGTGTTGGGCAAGCCATTGATAGTGCCATTGGAGGCTGTCGTAGGCGTCGAGCTGTCAAGCGGATTGGCTGAGGTTGTAGTTGTTGGGCTGGTGACCTGAGTCGGAGCCCGGATAGTGGTGCTGCTACGATTGCTCTGGGTGCCGTCAAGGTCGTCAATCGTGGCGGTGGAGAAGCGGTTCTCTAAAGACAGCTTGGATAGTCTGTTTGTAGAGCTCTGGCGCGAGTGGCGAGCTGTCGAATGGATACCAGCTGAGTTCCTCTGGGTGTCGGTTGGTTCAAAGGATTCATTGCTGTCGGGCTCGTCGTGCTCATCGATGGTCTCTTCCACCTGTTGGGGTTGGGATGGGGGAAGAGAGTCGTGGTAGGCAATCTGATCGATACCGGCGATCCAGAAGTAATCCGCCAAAGGCGTCGAAGCGGACGAATCCATGGTAGCATGTAGACGGGGAGATGGAAGAAAAAAGGTTGAGACGCTGGGGGAGCTGTCGTTGGCGAGGTCGGTCTAAAATAAGATGCAAGACGGTGACGACGAAATGTAGCTCTAGGCTATTGTGTAAAACATTCGAGATCCAGGCCGCGGCCTCAGAATTGGAACATTGGAGAGAATAGTCGATTCACCGATAGGCGAGGGATGAAGTAAGGAGGACAACGAGAGTGAGGAAAAGAAAGAGGGCCGTAGGGAAGAGACGAGATGTCGAGGGTCGAGAGAAACGAGAAAGGCGTGAAGTGACAGATGGGATAAGGCCGCACTCACGAGATGGAGACGATTTGATGGATATGAAGAGGAGAAAATGATGGAGACTCAGGGAAAATCACAGGAGAAGCTAGAGCAAGGAGCATGGAGCATGGAGCGGTCGTAATGATAGAAAAGATGGAACAGCTCCAAAGATGAACCGATAAAAATGAATAAAAGCCGAATAAACAGGATAGACGCCCAAACGGTGGACAGGGTTCAGGACAAGGAATACAGAGATAGGGTCGAAATCGAGAGCACAAAAATAAACAAGAAAAAGGACAAGAAGAAAAAACGAAAGAAGAAAAAAGGGCCCTGGTAACTACCTTTTTGCCTTGAGAAGAGACGAAAAGACAAAAACAAGACAGGGGTGAAACTACCCCCCTTTGACACGCGTGTGGAGAAGTAACGGGAGAAGGACAGGCTATGGCCAGACCTAGAACGAAGGGTGAGGATGCGAGAGACAGTAAAGGCCAGTATTTTTACGAAGGGGGGGGTAAGCCTGGGTGAGGGGATATTGGCAAGTCGTTGGTTTGGCGGGGACGGCGATGGATGGGGATGGAAATGGGGATGAAGACAGATGATGTGAGTTGGTGATGCTAAGTGAGGAAGGAGATAGAAGGCTGTGCGAATAAAAAGCCTATTTCTTCATATAGAAATAAATACTTATATCAAACATCTAAACAGGAAGGAAGCTCATGAAAACCTGACGCCAAAAGGGGTGCGGTGAAAAGAAGAAGGAAGGCGCGACCGAGATGGGGGGTGGTGGAGAGGCAAGAGAGGGTCCAATATGAGTCTTCCAGGTCCAGGCCTGGAAGGAGCATCCCATGTGCAGAATCCTTGAGGAAAGTGCGGCCTTGCTGATTGTAAGATATCTTAGCACCTTGAGAGCTACTAGTACAAGCCTACACGCGTACTCAATCGGCGGAGTGCAGAGTGTAGTCAGTGGGAAGGTCCCTGGCGCGTTGTTTGTCGTTGGCTCTTTCCTGATTCTGCCGTTTCTGTTGGCAATTTTCTGTTAACCCCTTCTGTCTACCTAGTTCCTAGTCCTAGTGAGTCTAGTCGCCTTGTTTGGTTATTTCCTTGTCGAGTTTGTGATAGGATACCTGGGTTGTGGCGAGAGACTCTAGCGTCTGCCAGCACAGTTACTTCACGCTAACCCCCTATTTGGGCCCTCTCAAGCTGGAGCAGTCTCCTCTAGCAAATACGGAGTCGACGACTCTTCCAAGGCAGCCCAGAATATAAAGCTTAGAAGAAGAAAAACAAACGGTCACAGCCCGCTAGCAGGGAGGCAATTGAGACATGAAAGTGTATTTACTCAAAAGCATCCGAAGAATACGGTGGGATACATTGTGTGTACGATGTATTATATAATCACAATGTTTGTGATTCAAGCGTATTCGTGGTGATGGAGAGACATCGAAACCGGAAGGCGCGACCTAAGACAGCACGTCGTGCGACACTGCGTACACGCCATTAATAAGACAGTTGGCGCTCTCATATAAACGAGAGCCTGATGATAGCATGACAACACATAAAACATAGCCCGAGTTAATATACAAAGTACATTCTGGAAACCCGGTTCTGGGCCACAGCAATTTATACAGATGACTGTTCAATTTGTGCCCTTGTTTGACGGTGTTCCTGGATACTGTAATGGTGCCGAGGGAGATGGACGAGGGACCCCTACTCTCAGCGGATAGGACACGGACAAAGAAAGGGTCGAAGTGTGTATATTGACCTGCAGAGACTTGAGAGATCAATGGTTATCATGAGCTGTGTGGAATCGAGGCTACAATGACATAGTTGTGATAATTTGGTGAAAATAATGTGAATTTTCATGTGAAAGTGTATCAATTATACGTCACGTGAGAGGTTAGTCATGACAACGGCCATGTACTTGGCATCCTTCCACTTGATTTGGGGGTTCAACTTTCAAATATGGCTTCAAATATGGCTTCAAATAGATATATACAAATTCTGCAAGGCTCTCGCCGCGATGCATGCGTTGCGCGTGACATTGACCCACGCACGCAGGCCATGCATTACAGAGACGACCAACTGAACCACCAACAACACATCACGGCCTAGCACTCGTCTCATGCTAAATCCAAAGCCTTCTCAGTAGCATATTCCGTGAGCAAACGACATTCTCATACAAGATCACTGTCTCGGGCCACTACGGCCTACTTTGGAGGACACGCACCAGGCCTGGGCGTCAAACAAGTCATGTTTGATTTCTATGCTATCGTCTACGTCTTCTTCAGCAGTGAGCCGAACATTGGCGCTATTAGCCTGGCCCTTGCCCGTTGCATTCGGGGGTTGAGAGTGAGAAGCAATGTGGCAGGATCTTTGGATGCATCAAGTGCAGTCTTACTCCCCGAGACTGATTGCTTAATCGACTTGATCACGGGACATGTTCCTAATGCAGATGTCAGGTATATCAACCTAGTAGATGATACTACGATTCGTGACCTTTCAATTTCATAACGATGCCCCGTACTCTTTAGCAGACCTCTTGACAGACGACCGCAGCCGCGTGTTATATCCCATGTACCTACTTTATCTATTTACATGTGCTTGCTCATGCGGGCTCTCTCAAGCTGGAATGGAACTATCCAGAGTTTAGACATAGGCACGAAGCTTAATACAAAGTGATGTCAACCATGACCAAAGCACAATAACTACAGTATCGCTCCACACTGTACTTTGTATGCTAAATGCTCCAGGTGGAGCACAATAGGCAGCAAGTTCAGTACTGAAGTCTGGGGCTTACGGAGTCGCCTCATTCTTTCAACTTTCAGTCCGATGGTAGCTCTAATACTGGACGAAAGAAGCAGGAGCTCCCTTCAGTACCCCACACCTCCTGCTCCATATCGTCACCAGTCGTCGTTGCTTGCTTTTCTTAGGTAATGAAGATCGTGAAGACAGATCGCGATACTTGAGATACTTGATATGCTTACTCGTATGCCAAACGGAAGGGAAATGTGCTCCGATCCAGTGGCAAACTTGAGGCCTCTGCAGCATGTATGGACAGAGAGAATATGGAGCCTGCTCAGAAAAGCGGAATGCCCCTGAGCCGTTGCGTATTTCTGGCTGACTGGTCATAGCTTGTCGGCCTACCTTGAAATCTGACATGCATTCTCTTCTGTGTTCTTTTACTAAAGTTATACCCGAGTTATCCCAATAATGTGTATTACTCTGTCTTTGGATTATCTCTCCGGCCAATGTATCAGCTTACTGTATTCGGTCGCTCCTTCTTTTTTCTAATAAAGGTTTGCTCCTGCCGTTTCTTGCCTTATTGTATGACCAGTCATAGTGCCAGAGTGACTTCCCTGTAGGTACATATTGCATCTGCACGCAGCGACCCTAGCTAGGCCGGCCCTAGCCACCCATCCACGCACCCACGCAACCCAAGAAGCACCAACAATGCAATGCGATGCAGGCAATATCTCCTTTGGATGTTGACGTCTGGGAGTAAAAGTCTGCAATAAGCCGAATTGTGAGCTGTACCTGCGCTGACCACGCTAGATGCAGAGTTTCGACAACACATAAAGTGGTCGACGGTAGCCAACAACGCAGCAGATCCACGTCGATGGACATGATTGAAAGAGGATAAGCTGAAAATAGAATGGAAGGAGATTAAGCATCAAGGTATACAATTATAGAAATAGAAGAATGCAGAGTAACAAGCAACATTGGCTTGGGGCTATTGCTAGACGTAAGATACAGGCGCTGGTCGTCCTGCCCCGACGGCCCCGATGTAAGGGCCCGTAAAGGGGAATCAATGTTCAGAGTGGACAATGTAGTATTGTAGTATTTAATATAAATAGAGTTGATTAGTCCTATAGGGATATGCTGCTATTATTACACAGTTACATTGTTGATGTTGTGTTGTGGCAGGCGAATATAGTGAGGCTGCAGAGTGTGCTTGTCATGGAACTTTGGTTTTCACAATATAGTTCTATATAGTCAATCCTATCCAAGTGATGTATTAGAATGCTGTGCGCAATAACATATAGTCGCTTCATCCCATCCATCTATTTCACAAAAGCTGTGCGCCCCCAACCTGCTGGAAACATATCAACCAGGGGGGCGGAGGAGCAGGAGTCCTGTCCGACCCTCCAGGGACAATCCATACTGCAAGGGTTAGGTGCCTCTGCATATTTGTGTGGAAATATTTCTTGTTCTCATCATGTTCATTCTCGTATCTGACGTCGTTGTGGGGGTGCAAATAGATATGAACTTTCATAAACATTCATAAACATATAAATAGAAGGGTGTATGCGCCATTACTACGGGGTATCTACGACGTCGATACTGACCGCCCATCTGAGAATCATACAAAGTACGTATCTTTGAGACATCATGCAGTATTGTGGTAATAGATTAAGCATAGTTGGCTCGTATCGTTGGTATGGGGCATTGTGAGATGAGAGTCAGCCACTCAGACATATGAAATGACGACGAGATATGGAAATATAGAGGACAAGACAAAGAAAACAAACACAAGACATCAGGCAGTCAAGACGGTGCCAAACATGATAAGCATCAGCTGTTGTACAGCCCAACAAGCATACTAATCAATGCAAGACACCAAGAACCAAATACGCATTCACAACCACAAGGGGGTGACTGTATAAACACACGGACACGGCAACCTAGACAACGACATTGACGGCACGCTCGACCCTCTCGTATACGTGATACCGGTGTACAGTGACACAGTGTGATGCTTGTGATTGTATATCATACTTTATTGACGTACCAGACGTCGTAGAAAGTGCCGTCCCATCACCTCGCTACCCGCGTGCCAAGCTTGCCCGTCGATAAATAGCCCCGGCTGCCCATCTCGCCGCGCCACCCGATCCCCAGCACGCCGAAAATCAGCCGTCCATTGCCCTGCTCCACCAGCCCGGGTGCCGTCTCCTGAATCAAGAAGCACACCTGCTCGACCTCACCTGGCTGCAAGACTGGCCGTCGACTGCCCCGGCTGGCTATGCTCGCCTTCTTGTCCACCAGCTTTGAATCTTCTGCCCCAATCTGCCACCCATTGCAGTCGGCATAGGCCAGCGACGGCTCCAAGTGCAGCGCCACTTGGTCCAGCTGCACCACATCCTCGCCGCAGTTCTCCAGCTGTGCCTCGAGCATCCACTCCCGGTAGCCAGCATCTTTTGCGGCCTTTGCTTTGGAGGACGAGGAACTGCCCTGGAACAGGGCTGCCTTGGTGCGCACAATCAGGGCCGACTTGCAGATGAACTGGTACAGCTTGCGGAATGTCCGCGTGCGCCCGCTTGTCTCTGTTGCCTCGTAGTAGCTGACTGTCACCACCAGCACGTGGTTGCCCTCTTCCTTGAGATCGAACCGCACTACTTTCTGCAGCGTTTCGCCCACTTCCAAGTCGACGCCGGTCGTAGACGTAGACACAGGTGTAGACGCCGGCACAGTCTCAGTACCAACTACACCATCCGACGTAAGCTCCAGCTTGACAATGCCGGCATTGGCATCGGGCGTCTTCATTTCCGCCTCGATGCGGACATCTCTAATGGCCTTGCGAGGTGGTAGTGCTGGTGCTGCCAGAGCGTCTGCTGCCACACCTGCCGGCGCATCGTGATTCACGCATAGCGTGCATGCAAACGACTCGCCGACATAGGCAGAGCCAAACGCTGGTGGCAGATTGACAATAGGGCTGAGCAGGAATGGGTCGGTGTTGGTACTTGCACTCGCGCCGCTGGCATCGCCGCCCCGATATGAGAGCGATGCCGGCACGGTCGGTGGTGGTTGTGCAGAAGATAGCGGCGCCGCCACCGGATATTGCGATACAAGAGACGGTCGCGATAACCTATGCAGTCAGTATAGGACATTATTGGTGGTGTGCCATGAGAGCAAGTCCTACCTCAGCACCTTGAGCGATATGGAATGCGGCTCCTTGACGACGTCCTGCCCCGGGTACTGCTGGCTCATCGTGGAGTTCGGCTGAGCCTGTGTGCGGTATAATCTTGTATTTTGCTCTATCTGTAGTCGTCTTGTCGTCGATTCAATAATGGGGAAATAAAAGTGCCGTTATATGAGATTGAGATACGCAGTAGTGAGATTGGCAACTGAAGTCAAGAGGGAGCTGTGATTGAAGCGCAATAGCTCTGGGAGCTCCCCACCATAGGTCAGAGTCACTACGTAATATGCACTAAACAGAGCCCAAATCGGGTACTAGAATACAGCCTCGGCACTCACCAAGCCACGACAACGACATAGTGTCAACGACGCGCAGTCAACCGATGATTTTGTCTTATTTCTTGAAAAGAATAGCCAACAAACTGAACAGTATTTAATTAAAAAGAGAACGACAATCGCAAAAGCAAAATAATAAATCTACATGTGGTGGTAACAGGCGACTAAATCGCCACAAAACAGGACAACGCCTCGTATGTGCTTTTTACAATCAACCGCCCGTCCCGACTAGGAGTATCCAGTGATACAAATGTATTACATGCCAGGTGGAGGGGGGACATCAGAGGGTGGCGGCGGCGGCGGCTGCTCACTGGGCGGCGGCGGCGGAGGCGAGCCAGAAGCACCGACCCCCGGCGGCGCCGGTGTGCCTTGCTGCTGCTGGGCCTGCTGGGCCTGCTGGGCGGCAGCATAGTACTGCTGGTAGTATTGCACATAGGCTGCATAGCCGCCGTATGCCGCGTACGGATCCGCCGTGCCGTAGTACTGCGCATACTGGGCACTGTAGTCGGCGGCACTGGCTGCTGTCGGAGTACCGGCTGTAGCCGACGATGGTGTGCCTGGTGTGTCAACAGATCCCGGACCGGCGCCGTTGTGGGTGGCTGTCGCCGGGCTGCCCGCATTTCCAAGAGGCGTACCATGGCCACCGCCAGCACCACCAGCAGCAGGGTTAGGTGAGTTGTATCCTCCCTGAGCGTAACCGCCCTGGTTGTAGCCGCCCTGATCATATCTGTCGCTGTCATTGTCTCCACGACGTTCGTAGCGGTCGCCGCCGCCGCCGTATCCATTGCCGTAGCCGCCACGGCCTTCATAGCCGCCACGGCCACGGCCACCGTATCCGCCACGACCCCGGCCACCATATCCGCCACGACCTTCGTAGCCACCGCGACCCTCATAACCACCACGGCCTTCATATCCCCCGCGACCTTCGTTGTAACCGCCATAGTTTCCTTGGCGGTCACCGTAGGACCGCGGTGGCCGGTTCTTGAACGACTCGTACTGTTCCTTGACGTTCTCTAGCAAGTCTTCACAAAGCTCCTTGGCCTTGTCGACCATTGCTGCATCAGGGCCACTGTCTTGTTAGTCTATGGTAGAGAGGGAAAAGGGAAGAGGGAAGAGGGAAGAGGGAAGAGGGAAGAGGGAAGAGGGAATAAATAAGCCAACGTACGTCACATGCAGGTACATGGGCTCGTCGCTCTCGCGACCCGTTGAGGACTCAATAAACCCAGAGCCGAGGCCCTTGATCTGAACACGGCAGTCGGTCTCCTGCTGGATGTGCTTGACATATGCACCTCCGTGGCCAACGACCTGGGCACGCAGGTTGAATCCGGGAATGGGCTCGAGGTTGACGGGGATCTGGTGGTCTGGCCATTTTCTCTGTCAAATTAGCATTGCAACATTGCCTGTAGGAGGTGGTCTGTACATACCCGGCCATATTCATCGCGCTCCACGGGGGGCTGGTCCTCTCTTTCTCTGCGCCGGAAGCGTCTCTCATCGACTAGCGGCGGCAGTTCTTGGTGGATCAGCTCGTTGATCTTGGCGATTGCCTTCTCGAGGCCCTCCTTGGACGTGCTAGTGACATGAAGGTACAGAGGTGGGTTCTATATAATGTTAGCTTGGCTCTTATCATCATGACCTGGGGGTCTGCTTACCGAGGCTGAGGCCATCGACTTGTCCGGCAGATAACTTCCGCGTGTCGTAACATCTATAGGACAAAGCAAATGTCAATAAATGCTCTCCAATAAACTATATGAATAGACTGTAGAGTCAGGTAAATAAACGGTTAACGTGGGGTAGCGTACCAGCACCAGTTTCGTCTTTAATCTAGATCAAGGGAGCGGAGGTCAGCGGATGCCATAGAGGAGGTGGTGCCTGGGCTGCCAAGCGTGTGAGCAAGACGGTCCAAACGGATATACAATAGTAATAAGAAGTGAACAAGTCTCTCTTGGAGAGCGGTCAGCAGGGTTCAAGTAATTACCATTTTCTGAGTCAACGCTTTGGTGACAATGTAGCGGTTGCGCAGGTCGTTGACTTCGATGTCCTTGATGTAGTCGCCATCCGAAACGTAAATTTCGCCGTTGATGTTGGCGGCCGAGACTGATGCCGTGGCCTTGGCATTGGTTGTCGCAGGGAGGGGCGAGGCGACGGTGGCGGGATCCTCGCTTTTACGGCCTTGCAGCTGTTCGCTGATTCTCGCCGCGATAGCAGCTTCGGGGTTAGTTAGCATAGGCCGGGGTAATAATTAAAATGAAACAGACTGGAGAACAAAGACCGATGGGACTTGAGGCATACGCACCGGCTGCAGCTGCAGGGTCGGGACGCTTGGGGGCTTTGTCGTCTGCAGGTGTGTCTCGGTCGCGCGACAGGGGACTGCGAGTGCGCGCTGGCTCGTCTCGCTTCGGAGGGGGCGACCGAGAGCGGCGATCGAACCGGGACACTCTCTTGGGCTCGGGCTCAGTCTGGTCGAAGCGTGACCGCTTGACACTGCGACGCTCGCCGGACTCCATGGCTATCGAGAAGGAAGGGGGTAGGTAGTATTGGTATCGTATGGGTGTTGTCGGGTGTCGTCGTATGGCGGGTGATAGGCAATTGGCTGCAAAACAAGCAAATAAAATTAGGCGAGATCAAATTGGCGAACCAAGCCGATAAAGCGATAGTGAGAGTGAGAGTCGTAGCGAGTGATCGCGTGGCAGCGTGGCAGCGTGGCAGCGTGGCAGCGTGATAGGCACAGGGCAAAGAAGAGTATCTCCGTGAGATCAACGTCGCCAAGCGTTGTCGGGGCCTGGTTGTGGAGGGGGGGATTGTCGAGGTTAATGGAGATGGCCTGCGTGGTTGTATGTCGTTGTTCGTGGTCGCGGTCAGGTTTGCGTCTCCGAACTGGCTAATGGCTGTTCATCGCAAGCTTGCTCCTTTGCGACATGGCTCCGCTCCAACTTTTTCTTACTAGTGTACCCCATGAGGCTGAGGAAGGCCATGCGATGTTGATGTGGCCAATCAGGAAGCAGAACAGCGATCGGCTTTGGCAGATTGTGGGTCATCCTGTCGTAGATGCTGGTGTGTACACTGTAGTAAACACTGTGTTTATGCGTGCTGACGACTAATGAGCCGTGAAAATCTTAATCTGGTTCCGACACTGTGCGTGCGGAAAGCAGCGGTATTGACAATTAATTGGCCAGGCCGTGCGGTGTGCAGCCTCTATGCTACTTTTCATTGGTCAATTGGACTTAAGTGGGGCAATGTACGGATTCTTCACTAATACTCCGTTGACTCCTTTGTACTTCTGCATAGTAGGCACTGCGGCTGGGTACGCCCTCCGTCTCAGCGACAACTATGACTACTCCGTGCACAGTAGTGCGAAGTCGGGGTTGTTTCTGGGTCGCTTTAGGACCTTTTCAGTCATTTTTCTGCTTTTTTTAGATTCGTTTTTTTTGGCACTTTCTCAATGGCCGATCGGATACCCTCACTATCTTCATCCATTTTTTATTTTTTTTTCCTCTTCCATCTCTCCTCCCAGGCCTAATTCGCTTCCTTCCTCCCCCGGTCTGCCTTTGCCTTATCTGACTCACAACGGTATCAGACTTTGTTGATCCGTCAAGACATCTTATTTTCGTCTTGCGTCTTGCGTCTTGTGGTCTCTTCGCTCCTTCCTTCTCTTTCTTTCTCTCCTTTGTTCTTTCCTCTTTTGTATATTCTCCCCTCTCCTCCTAACCCCCCTCCCTATAATACCCCCGGCCGGCCCCGTGGCGATAGGGCTCGACTCCGACCTCCGACCTTTTCTACCACAGAAGAACGCAACTATGGCTGCTCGCCGCCTCTTACTATCTACGCCTTGGCGCGCGGCCACGTCGTCTGGCGTGCGTCCGGCCGCCGGCTTCCAGACTGCTGTCGTCCGCTACAGCTCAAATACCACCACCTCCTCCACCTCCGCCATTGCCTACAAGGCTCTCCGCCGTCGCCAGGCTCCCCTCCCCGTGAGCGATGCACCTCCATCGTGGTCCGCCCAGGCTGCCGTCTCCAACATCCTCTACGAGACTCCTACTCCCTCTCTGGCTCCCTCCACCCGTCACATATTGAACTGCCTGGTTCAGAACGAGCCCGGTGTTCTGTCCCGTGTCTCTGGCATTCTGGCCGCCCGCGGCTTTAACATCGACTCTCTCGTTGTCTGCAGCACCGAGGTTGAGGACCTTTCGCGCATGACCATTGTGCTCACTGGCCAGGATGGTGTTGTTGAGCAGGCCCGGAGACAGCTCGAAGACCTGGTCCCCGTCTGGGCTGTCCTGGACTACACCAACGCCGCCCTCGTCCAGCGTGAGCTGCTGCTCGCCAAGGTCAACATCCTGGGCCCCGAGTACTTTGAGGAGCTGCTGGCTCACCACCGTGAGATCACTGCCCCGGCTTCTGATGAGGGCGAGGTCGAGGCTGCTGGTGCCGAGGTTACTCTGGCCCAGGTCAGCGACGACTTCCATCCCAGCCGCCTGGCTGCTTCCGAGGCTCTGCGCCACAAGCACGAGCACCTGAAGAGCATCACCTACTTTACCCACCAGTTCGGTGGCAAGGTTCTTGATATTAGCACCAACAGCTGCATTGTCGAGGTGTAAGTTTTGCTTATTTTTTATTGTCCATTGCTTGTTGAATCTACAAATACTAATAACCACAGCTCTGCCAAGCCTCACAGAATCGAATCTTTCCTCAAGCTGGTTGCTCCCTTTGGTATCCTTGAGTCTGCCCGTACCGGTCTTATGGCCCTGCCGCGTTCGCCCCTTCACGGTCCTGGTGAGGACACCCCTACCAAGGAGGCCGATGACGTTGTCGACGTCAGCCAGCTGCCCCCTGGTTAAACGATTGAAAGTATCTACCTTGTAAACTAGTCCACAAATAGGATCTATGGGACATTTGTTTTGCGTACAAAAATGGTGTTACTGTTATATTTACTCATGTCTTTCCTGATAACCCGGCATATCATTTACCATCACTGGCACTTACTCTGGTCTGATGTGTGGTACTGTCCTTGCTTTTGTGACTATGAAAACACTCTCGCTTGTAAATTCGCTATCATGTGGTTTTTTTGTGACTTAAGCAATGTTGCCCTTGTTGAGGACAAAGCTGTCGAGAGCAGCTGCGCATGGTTAGCATTGTGTTTTATAATAGAAAACGAGAAGAGAATGCCAACAAGCTTACCAAGAGCTGCCCAGAGACGGTTCTCTGCTTCCTGGAAGACCAGCGACTGGGGGCCGTAGAAGACCTCGTCGTGAACCTCCTCAGGGTGACGGGGCAGGCAGTGCATAAACTTCCAGTCTGCATTGGCACCGCCGTTCTTGGCCATGGCGTTGGTGATCTGGAAGCCGGCAAAAGCCTCCAGCCGCTTCTTGGCCTCGGCCTCCTGGCCCATCGACACCCAAGTGTCCGTCACCAGGATGTCGGCATCCTTGACGGCCTCCTCGGGGACAGTGGTCTCGATCAGCTCACTGGAGCTGCCAGACGACTTGATCAGGTCACGCATGCGGTCGGGGAGGCCGTAGCCTGTGGGTGCAGCAACCGAGACGTTGACGCCCATCTTGAAGCAGCCAATGGCCAGGTCAAACAGCACATTGTTGGCGTCACCAATCCAAGCAACCTTCTTGCCCTCAAGGCCAAGGCTGCCCTCTCTGATGTTGGCTGCCGGGAATGCCTCGTGGATGGTGAGGAAGTCAGCAATGGTCTGCAGCGGATGGAAGTCTGCCGATAGTGCGTTAATGACGGGAACGGTAGAGTGCTCGGCAAGGCCAGTGACGTCTGAGTGAGGGCCAACACGGGCGACCATGCACGAGGTCATAGACGAGATGACCTGCGACGTATCACGAAGAGACTCGTTGACCTATTTTGTTAGCTACTGCTCAGTCGCGCAATGCAAAGTAGGAACATACACCCAGCTGAATGTCGTCCTTGCCCAGGAACATGGGTTGGCCACCGAGCATGGCCACAGCCGACTCGGTCGACACACGCGTCCGCGTACTCCGCTTGCTGAACATCATGGCAACAGCCGGCTGTCCCAGAAGGCCGCCCTTGATCTTGTCGGGAATGGAGCCAGTGGCCTTGAAGGCCTTTTTATATTCGGCCGCATTTAAGACAAGCTTGGAGAACTCTTTGGGTGTAAGGTCGGCAATGGACAGCAGATGCCGGGGGGAAGAGTAAGACCGGGTCTGGGCCCGCGAGGCCACGCTGACGGCCCGGAGAATTGAGAAGCTCATTATGTATGTAATGTGAGAGAGAGAGAGAGAGCAAGGGAGAGAAAGAAAGAGAGAAAGCTGAGAGCTGAAATCTGAACAGCTTCACTTTTGATATGCAACTTTTGAAAAAAAAAAAAAAAACCAGACGAAAAAGATAACTGTCAAACGTGAATGTAAAAAAAGTACAAAAATAAATATACACGGAAATTGATGTCCTAGATATCCAGAGAAGTGCGATTAGCCAACCTTTTATGATTGTTTATCTATATTGACTCATTTGTTGGTCGTGATAAAATCTTTTTATGACTCGGCTTCAAGCTATCATGAAAGCGAACACTGTGTTGCACTGTACCAGTTACACCAAAAACCCAACGCTCGACACTGTGTTATATTGACTACAAGCTTGAAGCATAGGGTGTGGGCCCCACACCGCACGACGAGCCTATCAAGCTCCCAACAAAGTAACAAAGCAACAAAGTGCCCCATACCAGCTCACGTTCCCGCTTCACCACGTCAGACAACGTGCTGTCCAGAGCACGTATTATTCCCCAGCCCAGTAAAGACTCGAGGTGGCCTGGCCCAAGTCACGGTCACCTGACTGGCATCAGCGTCCAGCATCTCCCCTAGACATTGCGCCTCCTTTTCCTTCTTCTTTCATTCCTGTCTCCCTTCGCTCCTTCCTTTTCATTTTCATTACAACTCATATATCTCTTTGTTCCCTTCTTTCTTATTTACTTCTTAGTCATTCGATTCGGACAGCTTCACGGCCAGACGAATGCATAACAGCGACGCGCACGTCTACATTGCCGAGCTATACCATATACCCCATCTCATTTCCGCCCCGTAACAGTGAATACAGCATACTTCAGCGTCATCCACAGCAGGCTACACGCTAGTCTGTCCTGCGGAGCTCTCACCGCACCCCCCCCCCGTCACTATCACAATGGCCGACTCCGAAGAGACGGCGCCGCTGTTGAGCCGTGACTCCAGCGATGATGGCAGCCGGTCGCCACGTGGAAAGCAGCCTGCCGACGGTCATGTAGAGACCACGCCCCTGCTTGCAAGCAGAAGTGCTGCCTCTGTTCGCTTACAATCACACTTATATCCATACTCACATCACGACGATGACGATGACGCGGCCTTGTCTTCTGCAGCCCGGCCATCTCCCGCCGGACGGAAAACAAGCAGGCCGTGGCCGTCCATCATTGCCATTCTCCTGCTCGCGCTGATATCTGTCAGCATTATTGTTGTGGCATACTTTGTTCCCGCGGCGGTTGAAGAATATGCCAAGCAGGGCGCCGTCATCGAGCCGACAGACCTGTCTCTGGAGTCCATCACGACCGATGGCGTTCGTGCCCGCATCCAGGCAAATTTTCGCCTCGATGGGTCGCGTGTTAAGAACGCCCAGATCCGCCGCATCGGACAGGTGACCACCTGGATTGTCCGCAAGCTGGGCACCGAGAAGACGACGGTCAACGTCTACCTGCCCGAGTACGCCAATGTGCTCCTGGGCTCAGCAGAGATCCCCCCCCTCACCGTGAGCCTAGTGGACGGTCACACGACAGCTATCGACATCATTGCCGACCTGACCCCAGGCAACGCTGAGGGTGTCCGCAGTATCGCCAACCAGTGGCTGGAAGGCCGTCTCGATGCGGTGCGGCTGCTGGGCAAGGCCGATATCGAGCTCAAATCGGGTTTCATCCCACTGGGCACACACAGCGTTGCTGAAACGCTTGTTTTTGAAGGTCAATACCTCTACCGTTCCTTTGCGTCTTTGTACTTTGGAGAGAAATCGATCCTATAGGGTGGTGGGGGAGGAAAAGAGTGGTGTTGAGTTGAACAAGAGCTCTTGCTGGAAGGACTCAGACTGAAAACACAGTTGTTTTTGAAGCCGTCTTGAAACTTGGGAGGCCGCCTAGGAAGGACCCTAGCTTAATATTTTCCATTTTCCATTTTCCATTTTCCAGTTTCCATTCTTCTTGTCTACCTCTCCATCTTTTTACCTGTTTACTCTATTATTATTGCATTCTGACGTCTGTATAGCCAAGGAACTGCCATCCGTCCCGAAATACGATATCGAACGCATTGTCTTTGAAGAGATTGATGTTCCCGGCAAGACCAACCAGGCCATGGGGGCCGAAGTGCGGATCTCGGCGTTCAACTCGTTCCCTGTCCAGATCGACATTCCATCCCTGGCTTTCGAGATTCTCGTTCCCAACTGCAACTCTGGCGACCCGTATATTGTGGTTGCCGACGCAGTCACCGAGCCGATCCCTGTGCGCCCCAAGTCAATTGTTATCGTTGAGGTCAATGGCACCGTCCAAGAGCTGCCAGATTCCCTCACTGCCGCCTGTCCCGGCTCTGGATCATCGCCGCTAGACCACTTCTTGAAGAAGTACATGAGTGGCAAGGATGCCGTCGTCTTTGTCCGCGGTAAGAAGAACCCGTCTGGCGATACCCCGGACTGGATCGCCGACATTCTCGCCAGTGTCACTGTGCCGGTCCCGTTCCCGGGCCGCACCTTTGACAATTTGATCCGGGACTTTTCCCTGACAGACGTCCACTTCACTCTGCCAGACCCCATGGCTGAGCCCGATGACCCGGCCTCCAACCCTACAGTGTCTGGCAAGATCATGGTCACTGCTGGCCTGCCCGACCAGATGAACTTTGCCATTAATGTTACCAGTGTGCGCGCCACTGCTGATGTCTTTTACCACAAGAACAAGCTCGGCGAGCTGATCCTCAACAAATGGCAGGATGCCAATTCGACCATGACACGCGCCACCAAGGACCACGAGGCGACACTCAAGATCCAATCTCTTATCGACAATGCACCCCTTAATGTCACTGATGGCGATGTCCTCACCGACGTCATCCAAAAGCTGATCTTTGCTGGCGAGCAAGTAGATCTCGATATCAATGCCCTTGTCGATATCCGCGTCGACACCATCCTAGGCCAGCTCGAGTTGAAGGATGTGCCCGCCGAGGGAAATATTCCTGTAAAACGTCCGTACTAGAATTTATTTTGATTGTTTTTTGAGCATCTTGTTAGTGTGTTACTGAGACTGTTTGGGGGTCCCTCTTGGAACGGATGCACCCTCATTTTGTTTATATTGCTTTTTGCTGATAATCCTTGTGTACAGCTTTGCCCATCGGGTCATTAGAAGGGCTAGCTCCTCATGTCGGAGACATTCAAATCCTGGATTCAACACCTACATCCATCACTCTACGTGCACTTGTCAACATTACAAACCCTACCGAATACTCCGCCAGGATCCCCGAGATCAGCATTCATATCCTGTGCAATGGCACCATTATTGGTACAGCCAAAGCCGAAGATCTGGAAGTCGTCCGAGGAAATAATACAAACCTTATTGTCGATGCTACATGGAGCCCGAGCATGGGCGGCGAGCGTGGACAAAAGCTTGGCCGGGATTTGCTGTCCCAATTTGTATCCGGTGTCAACACATCACTTACGATCCAGGCCTTCCATGACAGCATCCCGTCGCAGCCGCTCATCAGTGATGCGCTGTCAAAATTCAATTTCACGGTTCCTGCACCTCGGCTTGCGATGCCAGGCGGTAGTGATGACGGCGGTAACGGTGACGATGACTCGGAGAAAAAGAAGAAGTCAAATTTTATCCGGGGTGCCACGTTCCATCTCTTCTCGTCCACGGCCAACTTTGTCCTGGCTTCGCCTCTCATGGCCAACACCATCTACATCGAGTATATCAACGCAACAGCGTACTATAACCACACCGAGCCGGTCGGCACCATCATCTCCAATGTCGAGTTTGGAGTACGCCCGGGCCTGACAGAATCACCCAAGCTGCCGGTGGAATGGTCGCCAGACTCGGTCGGCTTTGAGAGGCTGCTCAAGGCTCTTGGAGGAGACCTAAAGCTGGATGGCAAGGCTGATGTCAATGTGCGGCTTGGTGCCTGGAGAGAGACGATTCACTATGAAGGATATGGGATCGGTGCACACATCCGACCTTAGTAATGTTGCGGATGTCGTTGCATTGTTGCCGGCGTTGTGTCCTACTGTCTTTTTGTTCAGCATTATTTTTATTTCATTATGATTTTTGGTTATCCTACTAGACAGAACGACTTGTTTGGATCATTTATGGTGTCTCAGGAGTTATGGTTATGCGTTGCAAGGATGCTTCACTCACACTAGATTTACACAGCTTATTCAAATAAAATCAACACTCTTACAATGCCGCACCACATTACAAACGACTACAAGTAGGTCACATCATTCTTCGATGTCATGATTTTATAACTTTTTTTGAAGTAAATAGATATCCTCTACCCAGCGATGCAGAAAGAAGGAAATGACCCTTTGACATTTGTCTCCCTTGAACACAAAAACAATGATAAACTCCCAAATCGGCTGCGTTTTTCATGAAATAAAACCTCCCATGTCCGTTGTGTCGATTTGTTTCCATGCGTTCCAAATGTCCACTACACCCGGCGCCGTATCGTGTGAGATAGGAATCCGGGAGATGTTGAGAAAGAGAGAGAGAGAGATGGCGAGAAGACGGAGTAAAAAGGGTGCCGGTATCACATTCGCGTTGGCTTCGGTAGTTTGCCAGTAAATCTTTTTTTGTATTGCCCAGAAACCGCCCTCCGTTTTATTTTTCAATAGTCGTATTCCATTTTTTGTAATTTTTTCTCGTTTTGCTGTTTTATCAAAAACACAACTGTCACTTTGTCAATTGTGTATGAGAGAAAAAGAAGAGTGCCAGAAAAACATTAAAAGAGAACAAGTTTACGACGGGGGAGCAGCGCCACGGCCACGGCCAAAGCCGCCGCGGAACTGGGGAGCAAACTCGCCGGGCGCGCCACCCTCCTTGCCCTCGCCAGCATCGCGTCTCCGGTAGCCGCCCTCGCGGTCTCCCCGCTCGCCACGGCCACGGCCGCCACCGAACGGCCGGCGCTCCTCGCCGCCCATCATGCCGCGGGGAGGGGCGTGGGACCGCTGCTGCTTGATGTGGGTGGAAGGCACAATCTCAGCGGGCAGGTGGAGCCACTCGCGGAGGTAGTCAAGACCCTGGATTGTTATTATCAAGAGGTGTGGTGCAGATGTAGACGTAGAGCAGACTGCCATTGAGCGTTCCATGGAGTGTGCTCAGTCCATCACCGTCGTCGTCCGGCTGGGATTGCCGTTGTTGGGGATATATCGTACCTCAGGGGTGAGAGTGTAGTAGTACCATTGCCACGAGAACTGGGTCTTGACAAAGCCCTTGGAGGTAAGGGACTGGCAAGCCTTGATCACGTACAGGTTCTTGGTGTCGATCTCAGGGTGGGGGATCTCGTAGCTGTGCCGGCGGTTAGTATCCTTTGCTTGCCATGATGCATTGAAGCCACACCACAAGAGCGGCCTCTCCTATGCCACTGTCTCGTCCTCGTCTGTGTTGTTATCGATGTGTGTCTGCGTATGCGTGTGCGTGTGCGTCTGAGTGTGCGTCGTGTCTGTTCTGGGCCAGGGGAGGAGTTGACGACACCCCGCCATTTTTGGTGTCAATATTTTCGTCATGAATTCTCCCGCTTTGCTTGGTGCCGAATCAACCGTTGCGGTGCTGGTGTGTATATTGACTCAATTCTCGGCGTGTTGGCTCCAATTGGTGGCTGTGAAAATAATTCGTCGGGTTGCTGGAGGCGCGGCGTAGGACGAGGATCGAGAACGGGACAGGAGCCTCAAAAACCATCAATAAACATACTTCTTGGGAGCGACGAGAACGCCCTCACGGAAGAGGGACTCGTGAATCTTCTTGCGGTCGGCCTTCGGGATCAACATCTTGAATGGCGTGGGTGGTCCAGGTGGGTGATGTCTGGTATTGTTGTCGATGGTGGTTTGGAAGCTGGAAGTCTGAAGATGGACGGGGAATTCGAGTAAATGAGAATCTCGACTCTAACGCACACAGGCCAGCAAAACGGACCTAGTGAGGGCTTGAGAGCAGGGAAAAAAGCAGAGGGCAAAAAAAATTGTAGGCCTGGGCCCCACATCGTTTTGCGCGCGCATCCACCCACAATGGCTCTCCCTTGGCTGCCATTGGCTTGAGAGTGGCATTTTTTGTGAAAGTTTTCTGACTAGCGCACGGGACCAGTAGGGCTTGCTATACTGATTATGTCATCCCTTGGATCAACCTAGCGACATATGAGAGACGATCACGTGCACAGCAGCCACACACAGCCACATATACAAGAGACTTCTCCCCGCTATCTTATCTCCTGAGCGACCCAGTATTATTTCCCTTATTCTCCAGCCTAGTTTTGCCAGAGGCAGAACGGCAGCCTTGCATCACCTAACTCATCAACATCCACATTTCACATCCACATTCGAGGTCAACTGCAACAACAAACGTCTACATCAACCTATTCTACACACCACACACCACAGCAATGGACAGAACAGTCAACGTGCTCGTCACCGGCCTGCCCGGTGCAGGTCCCTCTACCTTCTCTCTGCCCGTGCCGGCATCGACATCCATCAACGAGATCTGGGACGAGCTCTACGAGCGTCTGCCGCCCATCCAGTCACGCCTTATCCTCACAACTCTTGGCAACAGGCAACTATCATCACCCAAGTCTGCACACAGCCAACATGTTAGTGACTTGCTATCCACACCCACCGATGACTTTGTCTCGCTCCGTCTCTCTCTCCCACTTTGCGGTGGCAAGGGTGGTTTCGGCTCGCAGCTGCGTGCTGCAGGTGGCCGCATGTCGTCCAAGCGCAAGAAGAACCAGGCTGAGGATAATGGCTCTAGCCGCAACCTTGATGGCCGCCGCATGCGCACAGTGACTGAGGCCAAGGCGCTCGCTGAGTACCTGGCCATCAAGCCGGAGATGGACCGCAAGGAGAAGGAGCGCCGTCGCCAGCGCTGGGAGGAGATTGTCGAGATGGCCGAGAAGAAAGAGGACGAGATCAAGAACGGCACTGGTGGCAGCAAAGGCCGCCTGGATGGCAAGTGGGTGGACGACAAGGCCGAGGCTAGCGAGCGCACCCGGTTGGCAGTGCTGGCAGCGATGAAGAGCGGCCACTACAAGGACAACCTGCATTTCGGCACGTCCGCAGGCTCAAACACATCCGAGGCCTCAGGCAGCGGCAGCGGCAGCGGCAGCGGCAACACCAGCAATGACGAAGAGGCTGATGAGGAGGACGACGATATGGAGGACATTGAGGAGGAAGAGCCGGAAGGCAAGGAGAAGGCTAGCAGTTCCAAAGCCCCAGCGACAACCAAGCCTGCGGCAGCCCCTGTGGCAGCGTCGACCGACAAGGGCAAGGGGAAAGCCAAGGTGTTCTTTGCTTTCGACGACGAGGACGACGAGTTCATGAGCTCTTCTGACGAGGAAGAGGAGTAGCCCGTCTACTGCTGATTTTCTTGATACACCTTTTTTCTTCCAAGCGGGCGTTTAGCGATACTCTCTTCCTCTATATCGATTACTATATTTTCATAATTACAGAACAATACCATTTTGCGTCACACGTCATACATACACTAAAAGAATCTCACAGCTTCACAAGCCTGAGAAACAAGCCTGAGAAAATCAAAGAAAGTCCGAGTCTTATGAAAGTCTTATGTAATGCAAATATATACTGGGTAGATCACCGTCGAAACGTGCGCTGAAGGACGATGCGTGTCGAGAACCATGGTACTAGTACAATGTCAAGCCAACGTCTGCAGAGCGCGAAACAACGTCTCAAGTGTTTTTTCTTCTTTTCGGTAATTGTATTTGTGCACCTCGCCCTATGTATCGAACAAGCCAAAACTTCCCATGCGGCTGCGCTCCATCGCGTTCAACTCTATGCTGTCACGCTCGTTAAAAACACATGTCTACTCCAGACGGACGGGGAAGGTGCCGGCCTCTCTCTGGTCGTCCCAGCGCTTGTACTGTGGTGTGTTAGTAGTTGTTATCTTTGTAGGCGTGTGCATGTATGAGCAATCTGTATGCATGCGCCAGCATGTGAATATGCGACGGGATATGACGGGATATGAGTGCGCGCAGCAACTCAATCGGGGTGACTTACCCAGCCGCTGGGGCACAGAGACCGGTAGGCGAGCCAGAACTATAGTATGAGTATGAGGTCATAATCGGAGCGCGGCAATATCTCGCGCATTTCGGCATCCGGAGCCGCGGAGGCTACCAGACGGGACAGCCGGGGAACAGCCGATGGGGGGGTTGACAAACCTGACGGCAGGGAGCAAAGTCCTCGCCCTTGGCCAGAATGCACTTGTGGTAGTCGACGTAGTTCTGCCAGCAGTGCTTGGTCTGGTTGGTGTTGGGGAAACGGGCGTCGACACCTGGAAGCGAAAGATATGTTATTATATGGACGTGAGAGAGACAACGAGGGCCCGAGGCGGCAGAGCATGAAAGTCATGACATTGAGAAGGACGGAAAATAGATCGACATGGTGTGGTAGAGCGATGATCGGGTCCGGGTCCGGCATACTGCAGGTGGTCCGGAATCGCTTTCCGGGGAGCGCGACAGAGAGCCGAGATGTCACGTCATATTGTCAAGAAAGACGGGTCGGAAGGTCGATCGGATGGGGGTGGTGGACGAAGCAACCGGGGCTTAGAAGCAGTCGGGGGATCATAACATACCAGCTGCGAGAGATTGTTAGCATAGGAAGACCTTGGAGAGCGTACATGGCCATATATCATCATCATACGATGCCGCTCATTTTGTATGTGAATTTTTTTCGGGCTGCGCGAGCCGAGGGAAAACGAGAGAAACAGAGTGTTTTTGTAGACGTACCAGTGACGAACTTGAAGGGCTTGGTGACACGATCTTCGTCAGACATCTTGAAGGACTGGACAAGAAAATCAATTGATCGGTAAATGGGTTGTTGAGTTGAAGATTGGGGTGGGAAATTGGGGGGGGGGGAGGAGAGGAGATGGTCGACGGGTGGTGTGGAAAAGACTAGAGAGAGATATTAGAGGTGAGCTGTTGTCTGACAGTGAGAGGGCGGCAGCGGCAGCAAAAGCTTGGGATTAGAATGGGCGCAATTCGTTGGCTCGGAACAAGGGGGGGTATGCAATTACAGTCTGTACAGTCAGCAGGCGCAGGGGAGTGCACTGTATTACTCGCAGAGTGGCGGGTGAAGAAGGAAGGAATCTAGACGGAGAGCCGCGCGAGGAATGGGTGCCTGAATTGCCGGGCATCCATTTGGGCGGTGGGCTGATCGTGTACCCATTTCGCGAATATAGCAGTTAAAAATGGAATTAATTTAATAAAATTATCTCAGCATGGCCGACCAACCGAAACACTGGCAAAGCCAAATCCGTAGCACCGGCAGCACGCAAAGCTACGTACTGTCTACAGCACTACGAGTACACAGTGCATTTGATGACCCGCACTAATTTTGCTATGCAGCGTTCTGATTCGAGCACTGGCTGCCACTGCCGCTACTGCCAAACTGGGTGACCTCACATTTTCCCTCTTTCTCGCAAGCGACTCTTCCCTCCTCTCCCTCCTCGCCCTCTCGCATCCCACCCCGTCCGATCACGATATTAAGCTATCCGCTGCCCACCGTCACATTTTTGAACCACCCGGTTTCTACCTCTCCACTTCTTATTCACAATGTTCGCTTCCCGCGCCGCCCTCAAGGCTTTCCGGCCGACCTACCGCATGATGGCCCCGGTCCCCGTATGTCTACCTCCGATCCCTCCGGTTGTGTCACTCCATGCCAATTGTGTTGTCACATGCAGATTTTGTGTTGGATTGGGTGCAGTTGCTAACTTTGACCGTATAGAAGGACCCCCAGTCTGGTATGTAGCTGTCTGCAGCGCAATCGACGCCGATTTGAACTCTCCAACTCCCCGATCACGATCGACCATGCCGAGTTCGTGTGCGATATAAATCGACAACGACGACGACAACAATATCCAACAGAAAGAAAACAACGACTAACATTTTAACTACAGGCCACACCATCACACAGAGACTGCGCCGGCTGAGCAACATTCCTGCTGAGCTGATCCCCCTCGGTATGTTTTTGTCATAAGCTGTTGATTTGCCGGCATATTGTCATTGTCATTGCCATCGGCAAGCCGTGTTTACCGTTTCTACTGTCCCATTACTAACACCACTAGGTGTCGTCGTTGGTTTTGCCGTTTTGGCTGCCGGCTACTCTTGCGTCCGCCACTTTGTTGTTGACAGCACCATCCGCACGAAGCGCCAGAACCGCGGCATTGAGGTCGCCGGCGAGGAGCACCACTAAGTCATTGATTTGAGACTGTTAACCAAGGGGATAGACGGAGGAAGGGGCTGAGCCGATGCTGAAGCATCTTGTTATTTCCATATTCACATCATTTATGCATCTTTGCATCTTTTGGGGGGACCGAAGCAGGGGAGCTCGCTTCCGACTCGAGACTGACTGTCGGAGCGGCAGTTGGGCAATTGGCTTTCTTTCTTTTGTATTGTGCATATAAGAAGAAGAATACGAAGAAAAGATGAAACAGCAACAGCAGCAGTAGTAGAATGCCTAACGTAGAGAACCTGCCGACGCCAATGGTTATGCCTGGAGCCTAGAGACATGCCTTTCAAAATATGCAGCACTGTGAGGAGGATAGTAAACAAATGCAGCAGATGCAACCAAACAACGCGAAGCAATGTGGTGAAAAAAGAGACAAAAAGACAAAATATCAGCCTAGCCGAGGCCCGGCTACGTCCAGCTCTTCCAAGCCTTGCATGGGATCGACCACCTTGGCATCGACGTCGCCGTCCAGGCCTTGCTCGGCAGCCAGCCGGTCCTCCTCGGACGTTGCATTCTGTGCAATCCATGCTTCCTATTTCGTTAGTGAGCTGGCTTTGACACAACTTGGTGCACAGCAGCCGGGATAAGATGCATACCTGATTCCACAGTGCTGTTCTGCTGCCGAGCCCTTCTGTCGCCGTCTTGGGTGCCTTTGCTGCCGTCACCTTGATGATCCGGCCAAAAAACTCGGACTTGTCCATGTTGTCAATGGCCTCCTTGGCGTCGTCTGCGTCCTCATACTCGACATAAGCAAAGCCCCGGTGTCCTGATGGTGCACCGGCACCGTCCTGCCCTGCTGCTGCAGCATCATGGTCTCCATTGGCATCGCCGGCGCCGTTTGCGTCCTGTCTTGGTGGCCGTCTGTCGCTCTTGGGTAGGGACACATCGGCAATGTCACCAAAGGGAATAAAAGCATCGTGTACGTTGCTCACAGTCACATGCGGGCCAAGGCCGCCCACATGGACCGTAGCCTTCCACCGTGTCGAGTCGGTCATGCTGTGTGTCGATGTCTTTGACTTTGGGTTTTGGATGGGGGTCGTATATCGTAGTAAAGCTTGGTTTATTGAGATAGCAGACTATTTGCACTTGATAGTGAAGTGCTATAAAAGAAATATAAAATATAAATATAGAAAATTAACAATCAAGATCAGCCAATATAAAGTTGACGTTGATGCGCTTCAGTCTCACAAAGAAAACTCCAGCCTCGCCAAACTATGCGCCGTGCTCTCTTACTCCATACTGAGCTCACCTCCAGCGCAGAACACTGCTGAGCTTTGCGGGGCAGCCAGCAGCACCCTTGTCTAGTTCTACTGTCTCAAAAGAGGTAGCTCTACTCTAAACACGGTCACGTGACTCATATGCCAACCAGCATGCCACCTTGCTGCTTTGCGCTTCAGGACAACTCAGCCAGTTTGTCCCTCGCCGCCCTCCTTGAGTATCGCAAGTCATAACTTTCCGGGTCAACCTGACAGCCCGCCTTCCAATGTAAATCATCGCGAAGCTGTAGATAATATTGTAGCTGCTATTTGACAGCTCCTGGTTCTCGAGTGACTGCCTATTTCATACCTACAGTTAATTACATAATCCAAGAAGGAAACCTAGAGTAAATAAATCAGAAACAGCAGCAACTGGCATCATCGCGCCTTCCCAAACAGCCAAACTGTGGAGCACCCGGCTAGAAGATACATCTGCGCATCTCCTGGGGCCCCTTTCCCCCTTTCTCCCTAGACATCTTCAACTCTGCAATTCTTCACCTCTTCACCTCGACTCTCTTCTCCCTCCTTCCCCCTTCCCTCTCCTCTTCCCTCGTCTTCTCCCCCATTGCTCACCGTCTTTTAATCCTTACCCAAAACCACTCGCCGAACCCCCCATTCTTCCCGTCCAGTAATATGGTGAATCTTAGAGAGATCCCCCGGACGGCGGTCTTCGCCTGGTCTCCCGGCACCGCCAAGCCCCTCCTCGTCACCGGTACCCGTGCCGGTGCCGTTGACGCCGATTTCTCTGATGAGAGCAAGCTCGAGCTATGGGACCTGAGCCTCGACACTCCTGGCTCCGGCGTCGAGCTGCAGCCCCTGCACACAATCACCAGCGACTCCAAGTAGGCCCCGACTTCGACTCCCCACGATTCAGACTATGGACTCCTCAGCATAGTGCCTGCTGTTTATCAAAGTAATATTCCCTAACTGATCTCCCAGATTCTACGACATTGCATGGGGCCCCCCAGATGCTGACCACCCTCGCGGTATCATTGCCGCTGCCCTCGAAAACGGCTCCCTGGAGCTGTGGGATGCCGAGAAGCTCGCTGCTGGTGCCTCCGACGCCCTCATTGACCGCGCCACCAAGCACAGTGGTTCTGTCAAGACTGTCCAGTTCAACCCCCTCAAGCCTCAGATCCTCGCTACTGCCGGTGCCAAGGGCGAACTATTTGTCTACAACGTCGAAGACATCCAGAACCCCTTCCGCCTGGGTAACGCCGCTGTGTCGCGGGCCGACGACATCGAATCGCTCGCGTGGAACAAGAAGGTGTCGCACATTCTGGCTACGGGTGGTGCCGGCGGCCTTATTACCGTCTGGGACGTGAAGACTAAGAAGGCTTCCCTGACTCTCAACAACAACCGCAAGCCTGTCAGCTCCGTTGCCTGGGACCCGACAAACTCGACCAAGCTCATCACTGCTTCGCCCGACGACAACAACCCCGTTATCTACCTGTGGAACTTGCGCAACTCCAACGCCCCCGAGAGAACACTCACCGGCCACGAGCAGGGCGTGCTGTCCCTGTCGTGGTGCACCCAGGACCCCAATATTCTCCTGTCCTGCGGCAAGGACAACCGCACGCTCGTCTGGAACCCAAACACTGGCGAGAACTTTGGCGAGCTGCAGGAGGGCACCAACTGGGCCTTCCTCACTAACTTCAACCCCGAGAACCCTGACTTGGTCGCCACGGCTTCGTTCGACGGCAAGATAATTGTTCAGACCCTCCAGGACACCAACAACTCTGCAGATGCACAGGCGGCAGCTCAGAGCAACCTGGACGCCGAGGATTTCTTTGCTACGGCCCACGCCGCGCCCAAAGTCACCAACTTCTCGCTTCCCACCCCACCCAGCTGGTACCAGAGACCCGTCGGTGCTGCCTTTGGCTTTGGTGGCAAATTTGTCTACTTTACGCTGAACGAGGCCGTTTCTGGCCAGCCCCAGACGTCGACTGTCCACATCTCGTCGTTCTCTGCCGACTCTGAAGTTGTTCCCACGACCCAGAAGTTTGAGGAGGCACTCAAGTCGGGCAATGTCAAGTCCATCTGCGACTCGCACATTGAGCAGGCCAAGACTGAAGAGGAAAAGGCCGACTGGGAGGTGCTGGAGACACTTCTCGATGCCAACCCCCGCCAAAAGGTCATAGAGCGCCTGGGCTTCAAGCGCGACGAGGAGTCCGAGACCAAGGACGCCGAGTCTGCCGCTGCTGCTGAGGAGGACGCCACAAAGGCGGCCGAGACCACAGACGAGACCACCAAGGATGCTACCGACGCCGAGAAGAAGAAAAACCGCCTATCCAACTTCTTTGGCGACGACGAGGGTGCTGAGGGTGACGACGACTTTCTGGGCCTGTCTTCGAGCAAGGACACGAAGCCGGCAGCCACTCCCTTCCACCTCTTTGGCCAGGGCAACACGTCTCTGGAGGATAAGATCACAAAGGCGATCATGCTTGGCGACTTCAAGAGCGCTGTCGACATCTGTCTCAAGGAGAACCGTATCGCTGATGCTTTCGTCATTGCTAACTGCGGCGGCAAGGAGCTGGTTCAAAAGGTGCAGACAGCCTATCTGGAGGGTGCCACTGGTGCTCCCAGCTACCTCCGCCTGATCGGATCTGTCATCTCCGAGGACCTGTGGGATGTTGTGCGCAACGCCGACCTGGCCAACTGGAAGGAGGCTCTGGCCACTCTGTGCACTTTCGCCAAGCCTGCTGACTTCCCCGATTTCTGCGAGACTCTCGGTGACCGTGTCCTCGAGACCGGCTCGCGCAAGGATGCGTCGTTCTGCTACCTTGTCGGCTCGAAGCTAGAGAAGGTTGTCGCCATCTGGATCACCGAGCTCGAGGAGGCTGAGCAGGCCAGTGTCAAGGAGCCCACTGAGGACTCGTCCTTTTCTGTGCACACCAAGACCCTGCAGCAATTCATCGAGAAGGTCACCGTATTCCGTACCGTTACCAAGTTTACCGACTCCGAGACCTCGCTCACATCTGGCTGGAAGCTTGCTGCCCTGTACGACAAGTACGTTGAGTACGCCGACATTGTTGCCTCTACTGGCCTGATGTCTGTTGCTCAAAAGTACCTGGACCTGGTGCCTGCCACCTACGAGGCCGCCGAGCTGTCCCGCAGCCGTGTCAAGCTGGCTACCAAGCCTGCTGCAGCCCAGCAGCGCGCTGCTGTGCCCAAGACCAGAACCCCCCTGTCGCGCACCCCGCTCGTCAGCTCTGGCTACCCGGTGCCCCAGCCCCTTGCCCAGCCCAGCATCCCCGCTGCTGCGCCCCCCAACCCCTACGCTGCCCCTACGCCTGCGCCGGCCGGCAACGCCAACCCCTACGCTCCGGCCGGCAGCTCGAACCCCTATGCCCCGGCCGGTGCTGTGCAGTCCAACCCCTACGCGCCTCACACTGCGAAGCCATCATACGGCGGAAATCAGGGCTATGCTCCGCCACAGACGACCTCTGCCTACGCCCCTCCCACCCAGTCCTACGGCGCCCCTCCTGCTCCTTCCAACATTGCCTACGGTGCACCTCCACGAAATACCACCCCCTCCATGCCACCCCCGCGTGACATGGACGCTGGCAGCTGGAATGACGTGCCGCTTGTTGTCAAGCAGCCTGTCCGGAGAAACACCCCCAGTGTCGCACCTATTGCCTCGCCTTTTGGTGCCCAGGCAGTAAATGGCCCGCCGCCACCTGCTAGTCCCTACGGCTCGCGTGGTGCCCCGACACCGCCTCCCCCGCCAAAGGCAGGTGCTGGCCCGCCGCGTGTGACGTCGCCTCTTGCGCCGCCTCCCCATGTCGGAGCGACTATCCCTCGCCCGTCGTCGGCCGCCAACGCGTACGCCCCTCCCCCCCCCTGCGGCCAATAGCGGCCCTAGCCCCTTGACCCGCCCTCCCCCTCGGACTGAGTCTCCCTACAACACGCCTCCCCAGGGCGCACCACCACCGAACCGCTACGCGCCTGCACCTTCTGCCCAGCCGATACCTGGCGCGGCATACGCTCCCCAGGGCGGCCACCCCGTCGGACCTCCTCCTTCCAACCGCACGTCCTCTGGCCAGTACGCGCCTTCTGGCAGCCTGAGCCACCCTCCTGTTGGACCTCCGCCATCGGCTGTCGGCCCTCCCCCCGCAGCAGGCGGCCCTCCTCGTGCCAACCCTGGTGCTGCCGCGGCGGCTGCCACTGCCACTCCTCCTCCCCAGGCCTCGGCCCCCCCGCCGCGCAAGGCCAAGCACCCTGCCGGTGACCGGTCGCACATTCCCCCTGCGGCCCAGAAGCTTGTGCAGGTTCTCGACAGCGACCTGCAGCGTGTTGCCGCACGTGCTCCGGAGACGTTCAAGCCGCAGGTTAACGACACGCGCAAGCGTCTCAACCTGCTGTTCGACCATCTCAACAATGCCGAGCTGCTGAAGGAGGACACAATCCAGCAGCTGCACGAGCTTGCCGTGGCACTAGAGGCAAAGGCGTACGATGCTGCGCAGAAGATGCAGGTGGACATCCACCGCGAGAAGCCCGAGGAGTGCGGCAACTGGATGGTAAGTTGCAGTCCTAGTTCTTATTTTTGATGACCATTGCTAACATATCTATAGGTCGGTGTCAAGCGCCTTATCGCCATGAGCAAAGCCACGCCTTAGATTATGACTGAGGCTATGAACTAATGTACATTGCTGGGGCGGGTGAAATATGAAGCTAGTTGTATTGGCAGCGGTGAACTGTACGAAAAAAACGAAAACACGAAAGCACGACAGACGAAAATACGAAACTACAATGACTTGGACGCAACCTGTGTTAAACTAGTACTGGCTTTAGAGCTTTTGATTCTGTATCTGCGTTTCTGAATTGATTAATATCTTGGATTATTATTTGGACACCATCTCGTGATGTATATCAATGTGATTTATGACTGAGTTTCCGATAATCATAAATTCTTGATTTTTCATTATTCATTAATTTTTACTTGGGAAGGCCAAATATTCACTCTTGATGATAAATACATTGATCAGTCATTTAAATTACATTACTACTGCTGAGAAAATAATAAACAATTTCGAAACGAGGACAAACGTAGCCAACGTGTAAACGCCCAAATGCCAGCAAATTTACCTAAAATATATGCACGGCTGTGTTGGCAACGGGCAGCAGTACATGCAGATGTCTGGCTACACCAAGCATGCCGACATGACCAAGTAAACCTTTGCCAAGTGGGATTCTGATCTACACCGTGACGTGTCTGGACCAGTTGGCGTCGTCCTCGATGCTTGGAAGAATCTGTGTGGCCGCAAGCCCGAGGGCGGTGCATGGCCGCATATCGATGCGGCTGTCGTCGAGGGTGCCGAGTCGCACGGCAGCTTTCTCATGGACTACGAGGAAATACAATACAAGTCAGAGATATAGACTGACATCTCCCTCCAGATTCACCAAGCTCGTCTACGAGCCCGAGGGACAGGCCGTGATGGACGCGCTGTGGGACGAAGCGATGGCCGAGCCTGCGTTTGTCGGGGTAGACGGCATTTTGGAGGGGTCAGACAGACTGTAGATAATCAGCTGCATCGTTTAATAAATTTGTATTTGTATTTATATATTTATATATTTATATTCGTTCTGCTTGTTTCGTTTGATCGCTCTATAATATTGTAAACATTACATGTCGGTGTACATAGTCCCGTATTATGCATATTTTACTACATACACTGCGAGAACTGGTTGGTGCCCTATGACACCGCCCGGTATTCTGCCATTTGAGCTGTAATACCCAAGTGGCATCTTGGCACTAGCTCGCACCACAACGTCGCCTCAGAATATAGACCACGCCGGACCCAACCCTACACCATTCTACGACCCTTCCTTTTCCCCTCAACATTTCCTCAACAAAATCAAGCAATACACAACATGGCAGAATCAGCATCTCCGTCGCCGGCGGCAGCTCCTGCACCCGCAGAGGACGTTGCTGCTACTGCCCTGCGCCGTCGCAAGGAGCGCCGCGAAGCCAGAATCCGCGCTGGCGGCACCGACCGTCTCAAGAAGATCACCGGTCTTGGTGGTGGTCTTCAGAGAGAGGCACCACCGCCCAGGGCTGAAGTTGCAGACCCCGACGAGGTTGACATCTCCGAGCACTACTACCAGCCCAACACCACCCCGCGCCCATCAGCAGCAGCAGCAGGCTCGACAGCACAGCAGCGGGGCGACATGGACGCACAGCTGCGGCAGCTCCTCCTGGCGCAGGGCCAGCAGCAGCCGGGCCAGGATACACCGATGAACCCCTTTGGCGCCAACGATCCCTTTGGATTCGGCAGCATGGGCGGCATGCCAGGACTGGGCGCTGGCGGTGGCGCTGGCGGGGATGACCCGATGGCAGCCATGATGCAGCAGATGATGGCGGCTATGGGCGGCGCGGGCGGCCCCGGTGGCCCCGGCGGTCCTGGTGGCATGCCTGGAATGCCTGGCATGGACGGATTCCCCGGCTTCCCCGGCATGATGGGCCAGCCACAGGCAAAGAAGTCGGCCATTCCGCAGACGCCTGCTGCCCTGTGGCGCCTCGTGCACTTTGCCGTTGCCATCTCGCTCGGGCTGTACGTAGCCCTGTCGACACCCTTCAAGGGCACTCTGGAAGAGCGCCAGCTAGCCGACGCGTCGATTGCAGCCGGCCAGATCGATGACGAGTTTGAGGAGCAGAAGCGGTACTTTTTCTATGCGTTTGCGACGGCCGAGACGGTGCTGCTGACGAGCCGCATCTTCCTGGAGCGGCGGTGGGGCAGCAGCGTGTTTGGCAGCGGCAGCGAGGGTGGCGGTGCCGGCGGCAGTCTTGTGGGCATGGTGATGGGATTCCTGCCGCCGACGGTCAAGCGCAACGTGGAGATTGCAATGCAGTACTGGCAGATCTTCAGCACTGTGCGCAACGACCTGCTGGTGTGCATCTTTGTATTGGGTGTGAGCTCGTGGCTGCGTTCGTAAGGATAGGGGAGAGGCGTTTGCTATGGTTTATAAATTATTTTTTATTCGTTGTTATAAAGTATTATCACGTTTACGATTATTCAGTCTTCTCAGTCTTTCAGTTTTTCATGATCCCGGAAGCAATATGCTTTTGAATTAAAATAGCTATAAAATGTACAAGAAAAAGGGCAAGAGAAAATGAGTGCGAGAAAAGAAGGAATAATATACAATATAGAACAAGACTTCAAGGCTGAAGATATAAAACACAAAACACATTTGCCTAGCAAAGAACCGTCTTGAGAAGACTGCCCATGACACCGCGCACGCGCTTGGGGTTCTCCTGGATGGCTGTAAAGACAACAGCCGCGCTCGCAGCAAAGGCCACTGTCTCGCGCCACTGCTTGTCGAGCGAGTACCGCCGCGGAAACAGGGTGGCCAGCGCGCGCGGGGCGACAAACAGGCCCATGTCCTTGCGGCGGCTGGCACGCTCAATGAGGATGCTCCATCCGCACAGCGAGCAGCCAGCTGCAGTGCAGACACCGCTGTCAATGATCTGGCGCACGTGGTGGTGTGCAGGCTGCGATGTTGCCTTGACAGAGCCGGTTGACTTGGCCAGCTTGAGCAGGTGCGGCCCGATAAAGGGCCCGATGCGTGTGCGTGCAAGACACACACCGTAGAAGAAGAGCATGATGAAGGTGCCGAGGAACGCAGATGACCGGGCTGCCGACAGCAGGGCCCGCACGACGCCGCGCACGTTGCGGTTGGGCCTCTTGAGCACCATCAGCATACTCAGGGGCAGGTAGGTGGCCATGGCCCAGCGCCACGACCGCCAGAGCCGGTACGCAGCATGCACCTCGCACGACGGGCCGCAGTCCATGTGCACCATGGTGCAGGGAAAGGGCACCGTCTCTTGGGGGTCGCCCCATGCCAGCGGCCAGTCGTACTCGGTGCACATGCCTTGCAGCAGGCGCGACTCGGGCCCTGAATCCTGGCCGTACATCAGCCGGTCCGAGCGGCACAGACGCAGGGCGTCGATAAGCCGCACGTCGACGGCAGCAGCAGCTGTGATCCAGTTCTGGTACGCACGCGGCAGACGCGCCGGCACATAGAACCAGGCCCACATCACCAGAGCCGACGACGCCGAGAAGATGGCCGGGTCGGTAAGCTGGCCGACCAGTGCCTCGAAGCGCGACCACCCTCTGCCACTGGCAAGCTTGCGCTGCTTGCGGCGGGCCCAGAGCTCGCCGACAATGACGTCGAGAGCGCGGGTCACGGCAAACAGAGTAAGGTCGAGTGTGCGGCCGGCATAGACTGTTTTTGATGTGCCCACAACCGTGGTCTGTTCTCTAGTCTCGGGGTTGGTGGCGACGACTTCCGTCTCGATGACGTCTGTAAAGCTGGGTGTCTGTTTCTGGAGCAGGCGCAGGCCGCCGTAGCCGGCAATAAACGAAGCCAGCCAGCGCGACAGGCGTGTGCGTGCGACGAGGGACAGGCCAGGCAATAGGCGACCGAGGACGCGTGCGACTGGTGCTTCCAACAGCGTGGTACCGCCGACGAGGGTGGCACAAAATGCCGGGAAGCGGCGCCACCCGAGGCCGGCGCGCAGGGAGTAGAAGAGGGAGTTGCGGAGGTGTGCCAAGGAGGCCTTGTTGACCGGGTCGTCCCCAGGCAACCCGTCGACTGACTTGCCTTTGCGGCGCTGTCTTCGCACGGCGGCAACGTATGCGAGGAGGACAGTGACCAGACGCGGGCCGACGCTGGAGGCATAGCCGAGGAGGTATGCGCGGATGATGGGCTTCAGGGCGGGTGGGATGGCCGGGCCACGGGCTGCCACTGCTGCGGAGGACCGGGCCATTGTGTGACTGCTTTTGTAAAAAGAGGGTGACCGAGAAGAGGCGACAGAGAAAGTAAAGCCTTGCGACCAGCGGTGGCGATGTTTGTCGCTCGTTGAGGCTGCAAAGACGCAAGACGCAAGACGCAAAGGCGCAAAGACGCAAAGACGCAAGTGGTAGTCTCTCCCAAAACAAAATGCAATAATAGTGAACCAACCCCAAGCCGACCCGACGCGCCGGACCTAAAGCAGTCCTTGGGACTATGCGCTTATGGACTGTCGCTGTCGCTGTCACAAGCCAGACGCTGCTGCTTGGTGGTACTTGTGACGACTACAGGACGACAGCCGGCAGTCGATAACGTGCTAAGCGCGTCGTAGGATGTCGTGCAGGGGCAGTACAGGGGTAGTGCAGTTAGACCAGAAGACGTCTGGGCATTCAAATCAGCCAGATTATGCAGAACAGCAAAGTCTATGCTGCAGAGACAACCAACAAACTGGTCGTGATGCTGTCGTTGGATTGCTTACGGCATCTCCTCATCGCGGTATTACTCAGTGAAAGAATGCTCATACTGGGGTATTGAGAGTACTCTGCGCGTTTGGGCAGGCACGTCCCAAGCCTCTGTTCCCTGTAATTAGGCGTGTTTAGCTTATTAGGTAGTAAAGGAGAAGCTGGGGAATTAGAGTGGACCGCGGCTGAAAACATCCCCATTGGTCCATTTAACAGCCGATTGGGGAAGTGGGGATCTACTTACTCGAGCAGTGAGCTCCTTCCCAGACGGGCGCTTTTCCCATCTTCGGCAAGCGGCTCGGCCAGCATCAGCATGTGATAATGGCACGAGACTGATTATATAAGCCAACAAAACGTGTTGCGTTTAATACATGATATTGACATGGTATCGATGTGAAAATGTGACTATATACCATCTAATACAGATACTCAATTTGTGAATATCGACAGCAAAAGACAGACATCTCAACCGGCGAGAAATGCTTCAAGGAGAACTGTCTCTCTCTTCTCTGGCTGTCCCGTGTCATGCATTCAGTGCCTCGACCGAGTGGGGCCTGACTCAGATCCCGTGACCCTCTTTGGGTCTAGTACAGTCAGCTTATCTAAACACTTCATCTACGACGATGCGACGACATCTCTCTGTAGTTCATCATCCTTTTTACGCCAACACTTCAACGTTTTTTATGTCCTTTTCCTTTTTTAAACCCAGACTGATCTTGATCGTGCGCCGTGTTTCTCCTTTTATTCTAGATAAGCCGACGCTCCCCCAGGCTATACTTTCCCAGGCTATACTTTCGTCTGCTTTAACGCCTCATCCCTCAAATCTCGAGCCAATCCCTCTACTTTTCGTCCCCTTGTTTTTTTAATTTCTTCTTACACAGCCCATTCTGTTGTCTACCCGTTTATGCTATTTATGGCCATCCCCACAAACAGGCGGAAGCATGTGAAATTAGCAACGCCACAGCAATGCGCATCGACTCCGTTTCCAGCCAGGCTGCCCGGTGTATTGGGTGTATGATTGCACCCTTTCCTGTAATTGAACACTTTCAACTATTCGCAACTATTCAGTAATACAGTCTTTTCTATGCAGATCGCGACTATTTGCTCCCACCTTTCCCAAACAGCCTCTATCCTTGCTGCATCCCTTGGCTTCCCCGCATGCTACCGGTTTGTCCATATTCACAAGTACGTCTCTATGCTTACTTGCAGCCAACTATACAAATAATCTGCCGTATATCCATACCCGGCTCATGCCTTGCGACTTGCCATGAAGTCCCGGAGACGTGATTTCGACCATGATGAATGTCACGGCCTGCTTTGGCCAACTCGTAGTTCCGAGACGCATCGAGTCCCCAGCACCTCTGGCCTGTCGTCGCCCTATGATCATGCCACCGTAGCCATGCGGAACCCTTCCTGACCGCCGTCTCGGTGCTTTGTTTTCTCTTCCCTGTTTCTTATTGTCCTTCATCTCATCGCCGCCTTCCCCTCTCATGTTCTCCTCCGACAACCGTTCTTTTGTCCTTTTTACCCGTTCCTTTTTCTCGTCTCATTTCTTGTCTCTTTGTCGTCTCCTGATTTCCTCCGCGCTCACCCCTACCCTTTGCCAGACTTGCACTCGTCTTCCAACCAGAGCTCTGCCTTTCTCCTTTACTCTCTCTACTCTTCACTCCTCTGTGTTCTCTGTGTCCTCTGTACCTTTTCTCTTTGCCCTTTTGTCTTTCACCTCCAAAGTCCTTCTCTACTTTTGCCCTAGCCTTTCCCCATACTCCCTAGCCCTCATACCCCTATAGCGTTCTTTCCACGCTCTACTGCAAGTCTCTTGTCATATTTGGCCTCTTTTTCTTCATCTACATATTCCCCTCGTTTTCGCATTCTCATCTCCCAATTTGGATGCCCCACTATTATATCACACATCGTCTTGATATCATTTCCTTCTGCCTCTACTCTGCCTCTGCACACATTCCAGCGCCGTACCTTCCGCATCCTCCTGTTCTACCGCGTTTCGTGTCTGCTGTCTGGCTTGCTCCTTCCTTTCCCGGCGTCCTTGCAGCACCGTGCCTGCCATCTTCACAGGCCCCACTCGACCTTCTTTCCTCTTTCTGTTTCTGGCCTGATGTCTCAAGTTCTGCATGGTGACTATTGTTTACTGCCACTGATAGTACTTACTTGCACTGCAGTTAAGATATTACAATGCGAGCACGTAATCTGTAATGAGTTTATGTTCTAAAATTGAATACCACGGTGGCTGCTATATCAGAACTGCATTGCATTAAAATAGTGCTTTACCAGCAGTGGTGTAGGTGTCGGTCACCCTTTCCGTCTTTGCTTGCTGCACCGCTGTAGTTGCTAGTAATTAGCTGTACTCAGTATTTCGCGCCTTCTCATAGGTTCGGCTGCCCCTGCAGCTCGGCCGCTCCTGCCTAAAAGGTCCTTGCTACGGGCCTGCTTGGTGCGCTAACTCGCTTCTCCGCACCAAAGACATTTGCGCACTCAAGCCTCAAGCCTCAAGCTTACTAGAGACAAACTCTCCAGCTTTCTACTAGACCCACCGCAATACCCATGCCCACTATATATCTCTTTATGGCTAGCCCTGAGGCCCACCACGTATAACCCTGTCGTTTCCCGTTTGCTGTGGCTCGTTCTCTCTTTACTGACTACAAGTCTCTTTGGCTCCTTCCTTTCTTCTTGATTCCTCGCTCTTTCACATGTTCACCATTTCTCATTCTTTTTCGCCCCGCCACAGCCAAATCGTCACAGGGCCACCACAAGACAACCCGCCATCAGTACTGTCACGACAAGGACTCTGCAACACGTCGTCTTAGCCAGACACATGACACATTTTTAAAGTACACTTACTTGCATTGCAATCCACGAATCAATCGAGT
This sequence comes from Ophiostoma himal-ulmi, assembly GCA_029299165.1. Classification (NCBI taxonomy): domain Eukaryota; kingdom Fungi; phylum Ascomycota; class Sordariomycetes; order Ophiostomatales; family Ophiostomataceae; genus Ophiostoma; species Ophiostoma himal-ulmi. The sequence continues at coordinate 162,415 of JANSME010000004.1, forward strand.
CGCCATCCCAGTTGTCGCATCGTCGCCTTGCTGCCTTGCTGCCTTTTGTCGCCTCCTCGATCCGCCCTGACGGCGACATCACGACATTATCATATCACGACTTTACGAGAACACCACCGGAGTGGCACGGCCACCGCAAGACACACCGACTTGTCTCTCAGATATACGGCAGGCGATAGCACAGCGTGGGAACGACTTTCGTTCTGCGCCCTCATGACTATATTTACCACGACACTCGCAGCAACATCTACGCCATCCAGATAACCCCAGACGGACAGCACCTGGCCCGTTCACCAGACTTTTACGTACTTTACGTACTTTCGGCGTCCCAACATAGCCTCCCTCGCCAACTACGAAAAATACATTTACCTCCCCAAAGGCGAGCCGATGCTTGCCGCCCAGAGTCAACCAGCAGCTATGGCCTCCGGGCGATCACTAGACGAGCCTCCCTTGTCGTTCTTTGGATGTAAGTCATCAGGCTGCTCTCATCCTTGCACGAATCACAGAGATACTAACCATCAAATAGACTCGGTCCAAGACGAACTTCCTATCCCTCCTCCCAACCCGGCTGGCAACCATCTTTTGTCCGATAACGAGCGAACCGACATTGACAAATTCCTGACCATTTTCATGAACGGCAACGGCAACATAGACGCCGTGGACAGCAATCTCTCGCTCGACCCGGTACATTCGGAGAACTGGAACGAAATGCCGCCTCATTTTGTCGGCTCGGCGACCTCCTTCGGTCCGTCGTCACAGATCGCATTACCCCCCAATTTCAACATCTCCACGGCGAATGCTTTCTTCGGTGCGCAGCCACCGCAGAACCAGAACCAGAACCAGAACCAGAACCAGCAGCACAACCAGCAGCAAAACCAGCTGTACCAGCAACAGCAGCAACATTTACACTTTCAGTCGCATCAACAGTTTCAACATATGCAACAATTTCAGCATCATCAACAACACCAGCAACACCAGCATCTACCGCTAGGACAGTCGGGCGGCTCCCGATCCAACTCGACTCCCAACCTTCCTATGCACACCTCGCCGAGCATATCCCACCAGTTCCTTGCAGCTGCGGCTGGCACTATGCAAGCACCCTCAGAGCACAACCAGACGCCATCCGAGGACCTATACGCCGCCAATGTGCTCTTGAGCGGCTCGAATGCGCCCATGCAGCGCAATGCCGGCCTCAACTACCATGTAAGACCCGCGACACTCAAGAATTGCTCGAATAGAAAGCTAATGATACAGAATGGAGGAGGTCAGCAATTACTAGACCCCTCGCAAGTGACCCCGGCGATGCTCCTGCAAGCCGCCAGCACTCCGCAAATGGCTCAACGGCATGCGTCAATAGCCAACCCTGTTGGAGCAGGTGCAAGTGGTGTGAACGGCATGAGCGGCGTAACCGCTCATATGAACTTTCAGGGTCTCCAGCTTACCTCCCCTACCATTGGCAACTTCAACGCAGCAAATCTGGGCGGCAACGGGTCTTCATTCATCCCGGCGTCTGCATCTTCAACTAGCCACGCAGCACACAGGCCACAGCTAGCATGGGGAACCGATCAGAGCTTCCAAAATCAGCAATTCATCCCACAGTCAGCCAAGGAAACGTCGGATGCCCTCATAAACCACCAGCTTTCAGTTATGGAATGCTTACAGGTCAATCCCAGTGCGAGCACAACACGGCAAGCAACGCCTACTTTTGAGTCCGAGCCTCATGGCAATGGCCACAGAAATGGCAACGTTGGTCTTGACAGGAATGGCAGCAATGGCAGCAACGGAACTCATGCCGCGAATGGCAACGGCAGCGGCGTGTCGGTACCGTTCAACCTCAAAACACGGACGGCATCCATTGTTAGCAACGACGGACGAGCGCCAGTGATTGAGCTTTCTGACAAGATGGCACCGCCAAGAAAAAAGCGCAAGAGCAAGAGCACCGCTTCATCCAAAGTCGAAGATGAGAGTGCTTTCGATGCCAACGGCGAAAACGACGACGACGATGCAGCAAACGGCGGTGGGCTCACGCAGAACGGCAAGTCGCGCAAGCGCAAGGGCAAGGCTGCGGCCGTCGATGTATCCCAGCCTGTCAAGTCGTTTGGATCATCACCAGATCTCGAAGCGAATCCCGAGCGGTCAGTCTCTCAAGAAGGCATCGACAGCCCAGGCGCACAGGCATCAAGTTCTCAGGCAACGGCTTCTGCGACAAAGAGACGTCGGTCGGCCCAGGTCAAGCCGCCGCGCGAGAACCTGTCGGAAGAGCAGAAGCGCGAGAACCACATCAAGAGCGAACAGAAGCGGCGCACTCTCATCAAGAACGGGTTCGACGACCTGGGGATCCTGGTGCCCGGTCTGGACGGCGGCAACCACAGCAAGAGCACGATGCTGGTGATTGCGGCCAACTACCTAGAGGAGCTGCTAGAGGGCAACAAGCAGCTGCGCGCGGAGCTTGGGCAGTAGCTGGTCGATGCGGGGAAGGGTTGCTTTGCTTGTTTTCTTGTTTCTTGTTTACTTGTTTCTTGTTTACTTGTTTCTTGTTTGCTTGTTATAATATGCTGCATTGGTCTGGAGCATATATCATCATGTTGGGTGCGGTGTTTCTGCTTTTGTCTTTATTTTGCTATTGTGCTTGCTCTTGTGGTTTTGTTCTCATGGTACACACGGTCTGCTTTTGGTCTGCTTTTCGCATTATTCACCTGGGAGCATGGTTTCATATTGATTGGTTTTTCTTGTTTTCCCTGCGGGCTTCACTTGTCTGGCTGCTTTCCTTTTGTATTGCTTAGGATATCCGCATCATCTGCTTATATCCCTTATATCCCTGTATTATTTGCCTATACTCTATCAGTATTCTTTATCACGCCAAATCATTCTTATCTATTCGAGCCTAATGTGTCTTTCAAGGTCGTAGTCATGTTAAAGACGTCTCGATCAGTCCTCTCCTAAGAGATGGAATCGAGTATGTGCTTCCCTTGCAAATGCTGGCAGAAACTGGCCGCACTGCTTGCACAAACTGCCTTCTGTATCGGCATGCCCTCCATCGTCCCATCCGTCCATCTCTTCGTCGTCATCGTCGTCGTCGTCGTTATCATTGGCATTATTGTCCTGGGCTGTAGCGTGGCCGTCTTGGCCTTGTTCTTGTTCTTGTTCTTCTTCCTCCTGCTCATTGACCCTCTGGAACATGGCCGCAATGCCCCCGTCTCCCGCCACGGGGGCCATATTGGCCACACACACATTCAGCAGACCGACAGTCCACCCTCTGTTATTGGAGTTGTTGTGCCGATTAGAAGAATGCGAAGAATACGACGAATAAGACATAGATGACCCCTGGCCGTGATTCCTCACACGTACACTCGCCGCAAGCTTGCGGAACATGGGCACAAGGCTGCCCTGCACAAGACGCTCTACAATCTGCTCGCGCGGCGTTGTCAGGCTCAGCACAAAGCCTGGCAGCGGCTCGCTGCGGCTCATGCGCGAAAAGTGATAGTTCTTTTCCGTGATGCGGTTGTCGGTGACACTGGGCAGCTGTGGCCGCAGCGTCAAGCGGAGTGTCCGGGGCTTGACTGCCCAATCGCCTTTTTTGTGCATCTGATTCGGTGTCGTGGGCACGTCACTTCTCAAGTCCGTGTGCATCCGCTTGAGGAGCGACGTTGCGAGCCGCCTCAGCTCGGTGGCGATGGCATTGGCAGCATCGGGCTTGAGTGTGCCCTGCCGCGGGCCGGCATAGGTGTCCTCGATACTAATCTGCGTGGGCAGGTCGCGGCCGCCGCGGACAGGCAGAGTATCGACGCCATGCAGCAGCTGCCAGACGCGGTCGCCCGAGGGCATAGCAGAGCCGGCAGCACCTGCAGACTGTGCACTCCCCAGGATGGCGTCGAGCAGTCGTGGGGACATGCCCGGGAACAAGCGGGCATCGGCGACTGTCACAGTCTGCCCGTCTTCCTCTTCCTGTTCTTGTTCCTGCTCGTTTGGATGCCAGTTCCAGTTGGGGCCGTCTTTGCTTTCCTGGACTTTCGTTCCGTGAATGTAGTCGCTCAACAGAGTGGCTGTCTTGTATCCAATCCCCGGCACAGCACGCAGCGGCAGGACGTCCATGAACGCGTGGACGACAGAGTCGCCGTCGTCGTCGTCGTCATAGTTCTCGTCGTCCTCGTTGCCCAGACTCAATATGGTGGTCTGATTGGCCGGCTTGTTCTGCTTGCCCGCTAGCTTGGCGAGCACTTTGCTTGTGGCAATGCCGGCAGAGGACGTATAGCCGCTATCATGCTCTAGGCGCGCTCTCACGTGGGCAGCCAGGTGCGAGCCGAGCACAAACCGCAGCATCTTGCGGGCTTGGGCAGGAGAGGCATACTCTGCAAAGTCGACAAAGCCAGCGTCTCCGCTGCCATTTGGTGCAGCACCAACGATGCAGCCGCTCAGCGTTGTGCAGTCAAACGCAAAGCCGTCGCCGTCATCGCCTATAGCAAAGAATTCGTTGCTAGACCAGCTGCTGGCCGGCCGCTTTTCCAGCCGCGCAGCATTGGCATCCACCAGAGCCGTGGCATCGACAAAGAACTCGTCCAGCCCTAGCCGCTCGACAGGCACCGGCATGTGGGACGGCCTGTCGCTGCCAGCCGAGGCAATCTCCTGCACCAGCCGGTACAGCGCCTTGGATGCATCGCGAAACGGCGACAGATCCTCACCGTCAATAAGCACCAAGGAGGGAAGCACTTTGACGGCGTCGGCAATGCGCATGAGCTTGCGGACGCCAAGTCGGCGGGCTTCGTAGTTGCACGTGGCCAGAAGGCTCTTTTGGGTGATGCCCACGGCCTTGCCGGCGAGGTCGGCCTTTGTCATGCCATTCGGCGGATCATTTTGTACAACCTGGGCATAGAAGCAGTCATAGTCAAAGTGCAGGATAATGCGGTCATCGTTGCGCACTGGAGGGTAGGCCGGGGCGTAGGCCGGGCGTGGTCGACCCAGCTGACCCAGCCGACCCCGCCGACCCAGCTGATCTGACTGAGCTGTTGGCCGTACCATGGTGTTTGGCCGGCTGAGTACAATGTACCAGCCTAGGGCACAGCCCTACTAAGCACGAACCACGAACCGCGAATCACAACCCACAACCCACAAGGACAATCCACGATGCCGAGCCACGAGCCTCAAGATGCACGCGAATCAAGACCGGTCAACACCCACTGCGGCTACGCGGCTCGGAATGACTTGCAAGGTGCATCTCGGGTACACCCTATCGGAGCACTTGGGCCGTACTAGTGGTGCACGTAGTAAGCAGCTGCACTTATCAAAGCGTGCCACAGAGTGCGCCGGTAGATTGGTGGTTTGTTGATGTAAGAGTGTGGATTATGTAATACGCGATGTTCCGTTTCAATGTTTCCGCCAATGTTTCCGCTCCCAAAATGCAAGTGGAAAGAAGTGGACCCCACACCAAGCCGCCGGGCTACAAGTATCCACTCTACTACGACGTCTGTCAGACGGACCCACTTTACCGCATCCTTTAACCACCCTCGGCGCTTCTAGCGCGTCAATTTGACCAGAGAGACAGGGAAACAGGACAGAAACAGTATTGGATTTCGGGACTCTTTTACTTGTATCCAGTACTCTTTCTCACGAGTACTGCGAGACATCGTCCTGAAAGAGCCAGTTGAAGGCCTGGCGGGGTCTGCTCACCGCTGGATGGGCGGCTATGAGAAGAATAAAACAAGAAGAAAAGAAGAAGACCAAGAGGTAGCTTAAGAACCGTTGGCTAATGCAGCTGTGACTGACAGTGGTCTGCAAAGCGGTCGCATGAGGGGGAGTGTGAGACGGGCTTGGAAGCGGCCATCGATGTGATCGAAGGGCGAGGGCGAAAGGGGATGATAAAAGGGGTATAAATTGAGGGAAACGCATTGCAGTGCTTGAAATGAAGAGGACGGAGTGGTGGGAAGGCAAGGGAAGAAAGAAGCAATAGAGAAGAAACAAAAAATATAAAAGAACTAAAGAAAAGAAAAGAAAAAAAGAGAAAAAGAGAAAAAGAGAAAAAGAAAAAAGTACATCACAGTGACGACGAGGGCAGTCTGCAGGCATAGAGCAATATCAAAAGTAAAAGACATAATGCAAGACAAAGCACACAATAATAAAGGATTGAACTGCATATGCATGGGATGAATTAGACGCCGGCGTGTGAATGGCCAGGCTGCATCTGCCGCCCCCATTGGCCGGCCTCGACGACCTCATCCCAGCAGGTGCAGATGGTGCGATACTCAAAGACGACCCCAGTAGCATGCAGCATTGTAGCTTGGGCCTGTCAGTATTTGCTGATCCAATAGTGTGCTCAAGTGACAGGCTTGATCCTTCTTACTGCTACTTTCATCACGCACTTGCACGACAGGGGTTGGGCGCTTAGAGGGTGTTGGGATACCACCATGCTACTCAGTAGGACACGGGTAGTGCTTTTTGTACTGGACTGATCAGCTTGCAAGTACCCTTGAAATGTGCGCAACTCTTTGTTTACCGAGAAAAACAATACAATATTGACCGATGGGCTATACTGGCGGAATGAAAATCAAACGCGCCCCTCCTGGTCGAGATGGCTACACCAGACGACCATGGCAGACATCTACAATCAGTAGCAGATGTTTACGAAGCACACAACCAATGCTTTTGACAAAAAACAACGTACAGAGTGCTCATAATGCTTTTATTGATTAGTGGGAGTTGTCACCTATGAGCCTGGCTCGACGACACCACCTCTTCCGACAACCATGCACAGGTCCGGCATAAACCATCACCCGACAGTCCGGACAACATCCAGATGGGAAGGCCATGACAATACCACCCAAAGAGTCAACACCTCGTTTTCCTTTTACTCCTGCTTCTCTTGCTGGGCTCATCTCCTCTCTCACTTCCTCCCCCAGACATCCACCCCCTCACACCACAATTTACCACGCACTCAATACTCGTAAGCCAGACCGCTCCGATACCTCCTCTTTGATATCTTTGCTATCTTCCAACTTGCTATCTGCCATCTCAGATACCCACTCTCGATCCTTCGCGTCTTTTCCACCTCTTATATCCTCTTATTCTGTGCAGTTCTGTATCCTCCTGGCCTCCTCCGGTCTTCCCCTCCGTCTCCCCCCCTCCATGCCTGCATCCACTCTCCACTACTCCTCGCCTACTTTATCTCTTCCTTCTCACCATCCCTGCCATCGCGTCTATTTTCTTGTCCTTTTCCTATTCTGTCTCTCTTGTATCCCAGTCTCTCTCGTCTCTCCTCGACCTACCGCGTGGTACGTGCACCTTACCGTATCTTGCCCAGTCTTGCCCTTTCCGACTCTGTCAAGACCCAACCTGGCGCTTGACCCTCGCTTATTCTGAGCCGTAGTCTTTATTACCTCTTCCTGTTTCCCTCTCCTTAATATTTCTCTCTGTCATCTCTCGCTCTCCATCCTTCGTCTGTGGCCTCCACTCTCTTCCCATCCAGCCTTGACCTCGCTTCCAGCCCAACGGTCCATCTCGATCAGGGCCTCACGGGAAACTAAGCGCAATCATCTGGGAGGATCAGTCTCTTCTTATATCGCTTTCTCATCCTCTTCTCATCTCTCTCTCACTCTCCTTCTTCTCCTCTTCTCCTTCTCCTTCCCCTTCTCATTCTGTTTATCTCCCTCTCTCTCTCCCCCTCTCTCTCGTCCTTGTTCTTACCAACTAATCATCACCACTAGACTTTCTCACCCTCCATCACTCGTCACACTTATTGCCGCCATTACATAGCCGCTGCACCTCCCATCACAGCACATATCCCCTCTGTCTGCTACCACTTTCTCATCTCTTTCTCTCTCTTTGACGTTTCGTTTCGGTTGTTGCTTACTCTCTCTCTTCCTACATAATATTTTATAATATTTTCCACTTCTCTTCTCTCCTTATTCTATATCTTATCCTTCTCTGCCTCTCTTTTGCTTCATATCTACAAGCATTCACCTGACTCGCCAACCACGGTCGACCTCCAGCCGCCCATCTTCATCTCTTCTCCATCCAGACCGTGGCCACCTGGCCGGGCCGTTTCATCCTCCTCCAGAGAAGATACATCACCCCTCCTCTACTACTTCTACTTCTCCATGGTCTAAATAAGCTTGTCTGTCTTCTTCGACCTTGATCTCTGGTTTCACTCGAAATCATCAGATAACACAAAAGATCGCCAAAAGAAACAACACATCTAAACGAAACAAACAAAGGATACAGCAATTAAAAGTCACCATGACAAATCTTAGCCCGCCCAAGAGACCGAGGCTGTCTCTCCAGATCAAGTCTCTCACCACCGGACCTAATATCCGGGCTTCTCGCACTCTTGCTGCTGTCACCAACCCACGCTCGCCGACATCCTTCAACACCCTCACAAATGTCTACTCGACAGCCATCGACCGGTCCGCCGTGACCCCTCTTCCCACAACGGCCGAGCCTGTTACTGCCATTCACATGAACGACAAGAGCCTGCCGGACCAGCCTTATCTGCAGATGCCCAGTGCACTCACTCCTTACATTTCTACACAGTTTCCCGAGACGCCCTTGACGGCAAAGCCCATGTCGCCAGCCGTGGCCATGGAGATGCGGTTCCCTAGCACCATGACCTCGACACCCCCATTGTCTGCCGGCCCCCTTGACACCAGCAATGGCATGAAGCAGGCCTTTTGCTTCTCGACGGACGACATCCAGAGACACAACCCGCATTTTAGTGCCAACGACCCAAATAATGTCGTGACATCTGACGACTGCAGAAATGCCACGGGCCCAAGTATTGGCGACGACAAGGACACGGCCATTACTGATAGCTGCAGCGAGTCCAGCTATGCTGCATCCGACTACAGCGTCGACAGCTACTCTCAGCTGGACCCGCACTCGTCACCACCCGGGCCCCAACAGCGCCTGCCTATGCTCTCAATACCAGCAGTGCCCCCCATGCCCGCAGTTTCTGCAATGCCCGCGGCAACAACGCCAGTCACTGCCATTATCTCGCGTCGGCGTGCAGCCATGCCCGGTCTCATGATCCCCGCCAAGCCGACACCCTACATTCGCAACCGCGCTCTGCACAGCATTCTTCGCAACTCGCCGCTGCCGCCAAGCACGGCCGCCACGCCAATATCGCCGCGCCGCCAGTCCCAGCGCCTCATCGACAAGGCCAACCGCCACGTCATGTACAACAACCCGCTGACACAGACCATTACCACCAACCTCTACACACGGTCGCACGTGGATCTGTTGTGCGAGGAGGCATCCCCTTTTGCATCGCCGTCGGGCATATCTCCCTCGGGAAACGCCGATGCTGACCGTGTGCTCGACCTAACAATGGCGTATACGGGCAACGAGACGCGCGACGGCGGCACAACGCCCGGCCCCTTTGAAGAGATGCGCCGGCGCATGGCCGGACTGGGAACCCGCAGCGCCAGCAACAGCACGGCCGCCACACCCACCTCGCCGGGCGGAGCAATGGCGAGTCCGCGCAGCAGCGGCGGGATTCGCAAGAAGAAGTCGTCGGCCAGCAAAAAGGACAAGAAGCGGCGGTGGGTGTGGACGCTGGGCCAGGACGAGGAGGAAGAGGCAACGCTGAGTGGTGCCATGATTGCACTGAAAGCAGCGCAAAAGGCCGAGGAAGAGGCGGCAGCCGCACTTGCACATGCACATGCAGCCCAGCCGCAGACAGAGGCCGAGCTCAAGACGCCGCTGGCAGCGGTCCAGCCGGCAAACACGCTGCTTGCCGTGTCCGAGTCCAGCTCACAAGAGGTCGAGATGCAGGACGCTATGGAGGCTGCAGTGGAGGTTGCAAACGAGGCAACAAACGAGGCAACAAACGAGGCAACAAGCGAGGCAGCAAACGAGGCTGCAAACGAAGCCGCGCCCAAGACCTCATCCACCCCAGCAGCCAACACGACAGCCCGCAAGCGCAAGAGCACGCCGACGCCATATGCTACAGACAGCGAGAGCGACTTTGGCGGCGAAGAGGAGGCGGCCGACTTTGACCTGGACATGCAGACGCCAACCACGGCCCAGCTGCAGGGCACATGGTTCAGACAGGCGACAGCATCGGCGGGCGTGAGCAGTCAGAGCCGGCTGCGAAACACTTTCCAGTGAGGCAAAGAGAGCCTGTGTTGCTACGAGAGAGAGCACAGCAGAGTACGGGAGCATACACGAGAGCGTCACTGCTTGGGACAGGAGTATGAAGAGTTATGGCTTGCATTGCATACTAGCATGGACAGCGTTTCTAGCGATGCTTATTTGATTGTTGTCTGATTATTGTTTGATTATTGTCATTGAGTTGGGATTTGTTTTGTTCAACTGTTGTTGGATTTGTTCATGTTTGCTTCATCTGCTTCTTTCTTTGCTTTTTACTAGTCTTCTTTTCTTCCTCTTATTTTATATGATTACGACCGATGAATGAATATATATATTATCTATACTGCCCATCTTTCTAACGCGTGTGCCAAACAACAATTGTTCGTCTTCAGCTGCTCCTTTCGTCCTTTGTTTGGTTGTCTCTTTGTTCATCTTCTCCTCCCTACGCTTCGAGCCGAGTCGGCCTAGCAGATGAGTAATCTCCAGGATCATTACACCAGTGCCGAGATGTCTAGATATTGGCTTTCATTTCCTTCAACTCCAATCCTTTTGTTGTAGTCTTCTTTGATGTCTTCTTTTGATGTCTTCCCTTGTTTCTCATTCCCGACATCGACGACATCAACAGCGCCAGCAGCGTCGACGTCAATATGCAGCCACAGCTAACCTTCTCTGGCTCCCCCCAAACTCAATACGAGTAGAGTAATGCCAGCAATCCTCAGCGCTTGGCGTTCTACACAAATCTCCATGTCGCACTTGGATCGAAATATGCCATGTCCATGTTCATAACATGCCAATTGGCACAGTGCTATGACGTCGCCTACCATGCTTTTAGTATAGTGTGAACCAGTATATACACTGTATAGGATGTACCGATTCGGCAACTGCTGTCCACTTACACTCGTGTCTCACACGTGTCTCCATAAATATCTACAAGTACATAAATATGCCAGTGACGTCACTCTCCACTGTAGGCATCCAAATACAGAAGGCGCGCAACCCAGCACGTCTCCGGACCTGTCCAGTGCTGTCTCACTCGACGCCGTCACTCACTGTCTCTGGTGTCTCTGCCTCTGGTGTCTCTGGTCGTGCTGTCTCAACCTGCAACCATCTCACTGCCATTCACATGCATTGTGTAGTTGTACTCTGATGCACATACTCTGGTCCAGCCAAGGTGTGGTAGGCCCTCCTCTGCCTCCCTCCTCTGCCCCCTCCTCCTCCTCTGCTCATCTAGACTTACAGTTAGGCCAGACTCGGCTGAAACGCTATGCTCAGGTCTTTGTTTGTGTGGGGAGCAGTAGTTGATCTTAGCTGAGACTGGGGGTAGCCCATCTCTGGCTAGACGCAGCCAAAGAGCTCTGAATGCAGTGCTAGGAGCTGCCGCATGCCAGTCGGACCTGTCGTCATCTGTGCTGTCTGTCCTATGAAATCATCAACGCATACGGCTTCCTTGATATGCTAAGCAAGTCAGTACTTCTGACATGCTTTGTAGCCCCTTGGACTATCCGTAGTCTTTATATTCATGTAGTCTTGTCTCGCTCCTCGCTCCGTAATCTCATCTCTCCCCTCCTGACTACTAACTACTCTACATCTCTACATCTACCTCGCAGATGTTCACGAGGAAGACAGTTCTCGGTTCACCCCACTGAGCTAAACTACTCACAACCATCAACCCAATCATGGCCAACGTCCAGGATACGGTGGTGCCTTCGGGTCAACACTACTCGGGCCAGAACCGCATCCCCAACATCAAGCAGTTTATCGAGGGCCTCGACAAGGACAAGAAGATGCGCGATGCCGAGATCGATGCAAAGATGATGGGGAGGCCGGGTGGCAGCGGCAGCGGCACACCAAAAAAGCCGGCTGGCAAGGACGGCGAGGTCACGGAGCACACCAACTACGAGACCAACCACGGCAAGAACCGCCGCGTCGTCACCGATCCAGTAACTGGAAATAGTGAGCATCTTTCTCTTGGTAGATATAGGCGTCAACACTACTGACAGACAGGCGTCGAAATCGATGACATGGACAGCAAGATGCTCAAGTCCGTCCAGGACCCCGTGCTGTCCATCCCCAACGCCAACCTCGACAAGCCCACCACCGTCAAGACAGAAGCCAGCCAGTCTGGCGAGGAGTACCGCCGCAAACAGGACATCACAGCGCCACCAGACCCCATTGAGCCCGGCTCGACCAGCGACGTTCCCATTCACGGCGAAAAGACCAATGTCCTCTTCCATCCGACCCCGTCCGTCAGCTACGAGCCCATGTACCAGTCGCTCGAGGCCAGGGGCAACGTCCTGTGTGCCGGCATCTTCGTCGGCATCATTGTCTTTGGCAAGATGTTTGGTGGCCGCCTGCTCGGCCTCGTTCCGCTGGCCGTCTGTGTTGTATCCGGCATCTTCCTCTGGATCAAGGATCTGATCCGCCAGGGCCGCAACATCGAGTGGTCCAGCGAGCAGAAGCGCGGCGAGACTGCCGTTGTCAACCTCATTCCCGAGTCCGTCGAGTGGCTCAACTCGGCCCTGGCCCTCGTCTGGGGTCTGATCAACCCCGACATGTTCTCCGGCGTCGCCGACACCCTTGAGGATGTCATGCAGGCCAGCGTGCCCGGCATTGTCGACAACGTCAAGGTCAATGACATTTCACAGGGCAGCAACCCCATCCGCGTGCTGAGTCTGCGTGCCCTGCCCGACAGCCACATTGAGGATCTCAAGGACGAGATCCGCAAGGCCAACGAAATGACAAAGGACGAGCAGGAGATCCTGGCCGAGGAAGAGGGCGGCGAGTTCTACAATCTCGAGGCCACCGTCGCCTACCACAGCCTGCCCTCGGGCAACGACATGGCCTCCAAGGCGCGCAACATGGGCATGCAGCTTGTCTTCTATCTCGGCATCAAGGGTGTCTTTGGCGTGCCCTTTCCCATCTGGGTCGAGCTCAACGGTCTCGTCGCCACCGTCCGTCTTCGGGTCGCTCTTACGCCGGACGCGCCGTTTGTCAAGACGTTGAGCTTTACGCTCATGGGTCTGCCCAAGGTCGACGCCAGCTGTATCCCCCTCATCCAGAAGGGCGCCAATATTCTCAACCTGCCGCTCATCTCCAACTTTGTCAACTGGGCCATTGCCGCCGCCGCCAACATGTACGTCGCGCCCAAGTCCATGACCCTGGACATTGGCAAGATGCTCGAGGGCGACAACATCCAAAAGGACACGGCCGCTCTCGGTGTGCTGTTTATCCGCATCAACAAGGCCGTCGGCCTCAGCAAGCAGGATACCCGCGGCTCCAAGGGCGGGGGATCGGACCCCTACATCTGTGTCGCCTTCTCCAAGTTTGGCAAGCCGCAGTACTGCACGCGTGTCATCCAGGACAACCTCAACCCCATCTTCTCCGAGACAACGGCTCTGCTTGTCACGCCCGATATCATCCGCGCCGACGAGCAGCTGTCGCTCGAGCTGTGGGACAGCGACCGCTCATCGGCCGATGACGTTGTCGGCAAGGTCGAGCTCAGCATTCAAAAGCTCATCCAGCACCCCGGCAAGATGTTCCCCCAGGTGTCCAGCCTGCGCGGCGTCAAGGCCGAGAGCAACATGCCCGGCGAGCTGCACTGGGAGGTCGGCTTCTTTGGCAAGACCCAGTTCCGCCGTGCCCTGCGCACCGACGGCAAGGACCCCTTCATTCCCAAGGAGCTGCAGGACGAGAAGGAGCTGCAGGGCGACCACGGCGTCATCAACAACGACGAGGAGGACGCTGTCGTGCACACGCCCCCCGACCCGCTGTGGCCCAGCGGCGTGCTCAGCATTGTCGTGCACCAGATTGTCGGTCTCGAGCTCGAGAACGTCAAGGGCTCCAACGGCAAGCGCAAGGGCCGCGAGTACGAGCCTGCACGCCCCGAGGCCGGCGAGCTCAAGGAGGAGCAGGGCAAGAGGCTGCCCAGCTCGTACTGCACCATCATCATCAACGACGAGCTCGTCTACAAGACGCGCACCAAGGTCGTGTCGTCCAAGCCCATCTTCGAGGCCGGTACGGAGCGCTTTATCCGTGACTGGCGGTCCTGCATTGCGACGGTCACCGTCCGCGACTCGCGCAACCGCCAGCACGATCCCATCATCGGTGTCGTGCCCCTCAAGCTGTCTGACCTGCTGCTCAACAGCAGCCAGAGCACGCGCTGGTACCCCATCGACGGCGGCATCGGTTTTGGCCGTGCCCGCATCAGTGTCCTGTTCCGCTCGGTCGAGCTCAAGCTGCCGCCTACCCAGATCGGCTTCGGCGAGGTCGGGACCTTTGAGTTCCTGTCCGAGTCCATCTCCACCGCCAAGTACGCGCCGTCATCGCGCGTCAAGATCTACATGCGCACAGGCGGCAGCACTGCCAAGATCCGCGCCGACAAGTGCAAGCGCAACGGCACCGATAGCCTGGAGTGGGACATTACCCACGTCCACGGCCACAGCAACGAAATAGGTGCCGGCAATGCCCCTGCCTCGACCGATCCCAAGACTCCTGGTGATGGCGGTGGCGGTGGCGGGGGCGGTGTCGTCCCCGAGTCGGAAAAGTCAAAGGGCAACGACAATGTGCGCCTGCCCGTGCAGTACCGCTACCGCTCGCCCGTCTTCTTTGAGCTGCACCCCAAGGGCCACCGCAGCAGCAACAATGCATACGCCTCGCTGTGGCTGCAGGACCTTGTCGACAACGAAGAGGTCGACTTTGACATTCCCATCTGGAAGTGCGACAACCCGCTGCGCCTGTCGCAGAACTACATCACCGAGGCCAACTGCAAGGACGTGCCCGACCTCGAGCTCGAGGAGATTGGCCGTCTGCGCTTCCGCGGCCGCTTCAAGCCCGGCACCGACCGCGACCACCTCAACTTTGTCAGCGACAACGACTCGCGCGAGACCATCGAGACCTGGGAGGCCTGCTTTGCCGAGGGCGTGCGCTCCGAGGTCGTGCATGCCGAGGTGCCCGAGCAGGTCCAGAAGATGCACGAGGAGTCGCTGCTGCAGGGCCGCGATGTGCTTGCGTCGGCCTCGGAGGAGGACAAGAAAAAGTGGCTTGCCAAGGACGGCACCGACTGGACCGGCGCCTTTGGCAAGGACCCGGCCGAGTATGCCGATGTCGACGATGAAGAAGACTCCGCCACCGGCACGCGCGGCCACAACCGCAGCGACACTTTGCGCAGCGGCATCGTCGATGCCAACGGCCACACCCCGTCCTCTGACAAAGACTCGGACTCGGACTATGACGACGACGACAGCTCTTCTGAAAGCAGCGGCAGCCCTTTGAGCCCGACCAGTCCCAAGAGCAGCCGGGCTGTTGCAGACGGAGCTGGCGGCCCTGGCGGCCCTGGCGGCCCTAGCGGCCCTGGCCTCGGCGTCAACGATGTAAGCTCGACACGCGCCGTCAAGGGAGGTGTGGTTGGTGCCGTGCCCGGCGAGGGCAGCTCGTCTTCGGCTGCCGCTGCCGGTGGTGCTGGCCCGCCCGGCCCCACCAGCCCAACACATGCCCGCGCAGATAGCCGCTCGCTGGCAGACGCCTCGACCGTCTCGACGGCTCCCTCGGGGGCCACCTCGGGCGGCTCGTCGAGCCCGGCCAGCGGCTCGTCGCCCGGCCGCAAGAGCACGAGCGGCAGCCTGAATCCCATCACCAAGTACAAGGACTACAAGACGCGCAGCCGCGACCTGCACCGCCGCCAGCGCGGCCTGATGCAGTGGAAGCCGATGCGCAACATCCAGTTTGCCAAGAACGAGGCGACGTTTGCGGTGCGGCGGGTGCTG
Organism: Ophiostoma himal-ulmi; assembly: GCA_029299165.1. Classification (NCBI taxonomy): domain Eukaryota; kingdom Fungi; phylum Ascomycota; class Sordariomycetes; order Ophiostomatales; family Ophiostomataceae; genus Ophiostoma; species Ophiostoma himal-ulmi. The sequence goes on from JANSME010000004.1 coordinate 178,254, forward strand.
AACGTGGGCAAGCTCAACGGCCGGTCGCCCGATGTCGAGACTGAGGTGTAGATGTGTGATATTATTTCATTTATCAAATTGTTAGCATACCATGTTCCCGTTCATTTTTGTATGATATCTTTTCTTGCTTTCTTGCTTTCTTGCTTTCTTGCTTTCTTGCGATCGTTTAGCATAACCAGTGTTCACATCAGAACACGATCGAATCAAAATACTCAAATAAAAAATCAAGAAAATCAATGTCGCCATCTACCAACTCCGTGCAATATGCAATGTGCCATCCTGCCGATAACTAAAATACAAGAATATATACAACATGTACACCTAATCCAGCCGCACACCCGCCTCCTTGCGCTTCTTGAGCTGCTGCGCCGTCGCCGAGCTCATGCCCACATTCTGGCTCGCGTCCAGAATACCCTCGGCCATGCGCCGCTTCTCGGCTTCCTGCTTCTTGAGCATCTTGTCCGTCTTGCCGCGCCCGCTCTGCTGGCCGTGGAAGCCGTGGCTCAGCGCGCGGAAGGCCTCCTTCTGGTTCAGCTCGCGGCCCTGCTCGTCGCGGTACTCGAGCTCAAAGCTCGGCGTGTAGCTCTCGTTGTAGATCTCGGCCACGAGCCGCGACGTCTTGAGCTCGCGCTTGAGGTTCTCGCGCCGCGAGTACTCTTCGCGCTCGCGGTTGGTCATCTGCGACATGGGCCCCGACATCCGGTTCAGTTCACGCTCGCGGCGCTTCTCCTCCTCGATCTGGGCCAGGACGACGCGCTTCTGGGTCACAAACTCCTTGTTCTTGCGCAGCTTCTCATTGCGCTCGGCGCTGCGCGCAGTGTTGGAGCCGACGTCGGCGTCCAGGATTCCGCGCTCCTTGAGCAGAGCCAGCGCGGCGCCCATGCCCTTGCTGATCATCTTTTCTTCCTCGAGACCGGCGACGCCGTTGTGCGAGGCTGTGCTGTCTTCGCGCCGAGCCCGGGCAATTGCATCGGCTTCGTCCTCGTCGACATCGCCGCCGTCCTTCATCGCAACATCCTTGGAGTCCTCGTCATCGCTGTTGTCCATGGCAGTGACCGATGATGCACGCACTGCCTTCTTGCGCGGCGCGTCGTCGTCGCGGTCCTCGCGGCGCTTCAGGTTGCTGATGAACTCGGCTGTCTCGTCAATGACAAGACCACCAGTCTTGGGTGTGCCGTCTCCGTTTTCGTCGTCGCCTTCTGGTGCTGCAGACTCTTCGCGCAGCTGCTTAGCCAGGTCCTCGGGCCGCATGCGCTTTCGCTTCTTGAGCGCAGTGCGCCGTTGTGAAGTGAGGGCAGACTGGAAGTCGTCTTCGTCGCGGAGCAGGTCGTCGTCGTCCAGGGTCTTGCGTTTCCGACGTTTTGCTGCTGCCAGGTCTGCGCCAGCGCCGTCGTCTACATCCATAGACGCATCTTCACCAGCATCGTCGTCGGCAGCACCTTCAGCTGGGAAAAGGCCCTCGTCGTCGTCGCCGCCGCGCTGTCTTGTTGACTTGGACTTGGACTTCTTCTTCTTGGGCTTCTTGACTTTGATTTCAGAAATGTCGAGGTAATCTGCCGACGGGCCACCAGTAAGGATGTCGTCGATGCCGAGATTTTGTTGGTGCTGCGCTTGGGTGCTCGATCCGCTCCGGCCCGTGGTTCCTACTGCAGCCCCCGGACCGCTCTTACTGTCGCCGAGTTCGCCCAGGATTGCATTCGGGTCCAGGGTGAAGTGTTTCCGCTTCTTTCCATAGATCTCCTCGTCGTACTGGCCGAGGACTGTGCGCGCACCTCCTTCGTCGTCGTCGTCGTCAAGCGGATTGTATGCTTGGCGCTTCTTTTTGAGTTTCAGCCGCTCCTCGAGCTTCTCCTTCTCGCGCAGGCCCAAGTTCTCAAGCTCGTCACCCTCTTCGTCGTCGTCGAGCACTGCCGCGTCCTTGAGTGTGAGGATCTGGTCGTCGCCTTCGAGCAGGTCGCCCATATCGTGGCCGACCTTGAGGCCCGTGAGCGCACCGCTGTCTTCGCCGTCGCTGTCGATGCCAGCCATGCGCCGCTGCCGTCTCCGTGCTTCCTCCTCTTCCTCGCGCTGTCTCTCTTCGACTTTGGATATCTTCTTTTGGCGCTTCTTCTGACCGCGCAGCCACGATTTGGCGTCGCCTTCGTCGTCGACCTTTTCGTCATCGAAATCGAGATCCGCCAGCGTCTTTCCCTTGAGCACGGCTTTGCGCTGCGCCTTTTCGCGTGCGGCCTTGACAGCCTCGGCCTTTTCCTCGCGTCGGCGCTTGGCGGCCTCGAGATCCTGCATCTTTTGGTAGTTTTCGTAGGCAGCGGCGTGCCGGCCGTCGAGGGTGGCCATGGGGTCTTCATCTTCGCGGTCTTCACCATTCTCGCTGCCGCTGTCGTCGCTGGCTGGTTGCTGGCCGGGAATCGGTAGGGGTTTCATGCCCATCGACTCGCGGAGGCGGTTCGCCTCTTGGAGCGCGGCAATATCCATGGTGGTGATCGGTTTGTTTATTTTTATGTGTGTGTGTATATTTAGTAAAAGGTCTGAAGCGCAGTAGTGGCGCAATGGTCGTCAATGTCGCAAATACGGCCACGACGTCAACAAACCGTCAAGACTGGCTGCTAATACTACTGCTAATGGCTAATGCTCAGCGCAAGGCTGAAAAGCTCCACGTATGGAGCCGGATTAGCTAAGCACGGCAGGTGGTCAGTGCGAGCGTGCAAATGCAAACGCTAGCAAACGAGAAAATGCAAAGAAAATGCAAAGAAAATACGAAACAGGCTTCCGCCTGCACGTGACCGTAAGTTTACATAATCAGGCTAGCGCCAAAACTGCAAATAGTGGATCCTATCTCGCGAGCATAAATATCTACGCGCAGACTTTTCTCGTTGCTACGCTTTCCTTTCCTTCTTTCTTCTCCTACAATCACGGATCTGTGCCCAGACGTCCTCTGCTTGCTTCGGCGAGTTCAGAGTCGATGTTTGCGGCAGTTCGATAACTCCTATGGAGACATCGCACTCGTCTTTTGGCGTATGGTGTCAATTTCCTATCGACAGGTCCAAGAAGAATCGCAGCAATCTGGGGAGATGCCGAGTTCGCCGTAAAAAGCTGAGCGACGTGGACTAGAGAGCTGTGAGACCGTTATATTCCAAACCGTTTTCCGAAGATCGTCGATCTATGAGGTTAGGGGAAAACCATGACTAGGTCACATCCATTTTGTAGATTTACTTTGATGTCAGATATCTGGCAACATGAACACAGAACAGGAACAGGCATCACAGAATGCACACATGATAGTGTCGTATTGCGTCGTCAAAGATGCCATGTCTATAAATACTTGCTTTCCAGCTCGTGAATGAGAGTGGTTGCAGCCCATTCCAACGTTGTCGCCATGTCCACGTCGACGCCTTGGTCTGCCTGTGTCAGAATGCGGTTCGCGTCCAGCACGGCCTTGTCCGGAGGGCCCTCGACATCGCCGCCGACAAAGAGCCACTTGTGCGCGTCGACATAGTTGGGCCATACAATCTTGTCGACATAGCCTGGAGGATCCTGCCAGAAGCCGTCCAGCGTCACGTAGCCGTCGCGTGCCTCGCGGCGCTGGGTGGCCTTGGCGTGGCTGACGCGCAAAAAGAGCCGCACGTCGATCTGTTCCATGGCGGCGCGTGTGGCCTCGCAGTAGAGTAGGAAGCCGTCAAAGATGCATATCTTGAGCGGTGATGCAGAGTCTTGTGATGCAACCAGCTTGTGGCCGGGCTGGCCGGGCTCGAGCCATGCCTTGACCTTGGCCTTGATAGCATCAATGGTCTCGTCAGACACTGGGCATTTGCCGACCGAGTTTTGGTCTTCTTTGGAGAAGAGATTGGGCTGTTGATTGGTAAGCGGGGTGTTCACAGTAGATGTAAATGTTGTAGATGCTGCAGATGCGGCAGATGCTGGTGCAGATACCGCGTCTGTGGACGACACCATGGCCGGCGTCGACAGTGAGTGAGGCACTGGCCTGCACTTGCCACGTCTTCCATAGACAGCACCGCGAGTCCCATGGTCGGCACGGTGTGCGAGAGAGCTCCGACTGACCGGTGATGTGCCGTTTGTGCGGATGTAGGCGAGGGCTTGCTCCATGTCGGGCAGCGCAATGGCTTCGGGACAGTCCCAGTCCGCCAGCCCGTCGACGCCAATAGGGATTCTGCAGGTCAGTTGTCTATACTGCAAGTATAGCTATCGTAGAGAGTACAAGACGCACTGGTCATCCTGCTTGTAAAAGTCGTCCTCGTGCAGGATAAAGGTGCTGGGGAAGATGTCGCGCAGCAGCCGGGCGAGAGTCGTTTTGCCGCTGGACGAGCAACCGCTGATGCCGACGACGACGGCCTTGTTTGCCATTGTGTCTAGATATCAGTTGGTGAGTTTACGGTTGAGCAGAGTGTATAGACAAGATACGTCAAAATGAGTCAAATGTCCGACGCTCTGATGTGATTGCTTATGTAATATATGCAATATATGTAAGATGTGGAATATGATAGGAGATTTAGATATAGTACAGGTAAGATACAGGTAAGATACAGGTAAGATGCATGGTTGAGTGGTAATACTGGTTTGCACCTTCCGTTTGTGTACTCTAGTAGCGCGGTGTGCAGCAGCACTAATAGAGCCCGAGTCGAGTTTAGGCAATGCCCGCCGCTTTCCATGGTCACGTGTATCAGGCTTCACCTATACATTGAGAGACCGGACAGCAGCTATATGTGTTGGATTCAGCTCGTCGTGTGCTTTTATATAATGCATGATACAGGGGAAATACAAAGAAGAGAAGAGAAGAGAAGAAAAGAAAAAAAAGAAAAAAAGAAAAAAAAACTTTGCAACAGAGCTCGTTGTCATCCTTACAAAAGCTTCAGGTGGCCGGTGACCTTGTCAACCAGGCTCTTCGGCGCCGGGCCGACACCCAGGACGGTGAAGCTGCCGGACTCGATCTGCGTGCGGCCGGCGTCGGCAATGACCTCGGCAGTCACGCCCAGGCTGTGTGCCGTGGCCATGAGCGTCATCAGGGCCTCCTCGCCCTTGGCCTGCAGCGCAATCTTGGCCTGGCCGCGGCGTTCCCAGCGCTGCAGCAGCTTGCCGGCGCCCGACGACGGGTCGCGCTCGGCCGTCTTGCGGAGCACCTTGTAGCACGCCAGCGTGGCATGGCCGCACTGTGCCGCAATCTTGCCTGCGTAGAGTTAGCTTGAGCCTGGTCCTATGGAGCTGCACCGGCTCGTTGGCATGTACTTACCCTTTGTCATGCCAAGGTCTGTCCGCACGACAAGCACCATCTTGTACTCCTCGTCCTCCGAGTGGCTCGAGCCGTGCCGTGCCTTGTCCTTGTCCTTGTCCTTGCTGCTGCTGCTGCTGCTGCCGACAACGCTGCTGCTCTTCTTCTTCTTCTTGCCGCTGCTGCTGCTGCTGATGCTGGCGCCCGATATGCTGGCCGGGCGGCCCGATTTATGGTGCGAATGCGATGCGCGCAGACCGTCGCGAGCATCTGCCTCGTCGCCGTTAGTCCAGTTGGGCGCGTGGTCGAGTATAACATCGTCATCAATGTCCGAGAACTCGCTCTCAATGGGGTCTGAGAGGTTGCGCCGCCGCTCCTCGGCGAGCTCGGGCGAGATGAGGTACCCACGCGTGCTGTAGATGCCGAGCAAAAGTCCCGTCACAAAAGCAACGGCGCTCGTCCCCACGGCCAGAGCCGCAGGGTTCTGCATCGCCTTGTCTGCAAGTGCTGCAGTCATTGACTCGCCAGCTCCGGAGCTCGGCTTCGAAAGCGATGGAAAGTAGGACAGGAGTGTCGATATAGGGGTGGCCGCCGTCGACTCCATGGGTGGGGTGAGAGGCGGGAGGTGGGAGGCGGGAGGCGGGAGGTGGGAGGTGGGAGCTGAGAAGAGGGGGGGGAACAGGAAAGGAAAGGAAAGGATCTGTCCAAGAAGCGCAGACTCGGTATGCGGCTGTGGTTGGTTCGTTTGATTCGTTTGATTCGTTGAAAGTAAAAGTCCAAAGTCGTTATCGCATGGTCTCGTCAAGAACTTGCAATGAACAAGGTCCCTTTTATTCGTCGGCGTCGATGCAGGTGGCAGGTCGCGGGTCGCAGGTGGCTGTTCGGCTCTGTGGCGGTGGGAAAAGACTGGCTTAAACCCACCTTATATGCCCACCATGTAATCCCACCAAAACAGGCAAGTTCCCCAACCTCGGGGGCTTTGCTCTGCCTCACCGCTTCCACGTGCATACTGCATTTAGCACTTTACTAGTAAATACGTAGTGTGCGGCGCTATTGACACTGTTATTTAAGTCACTCCTCGTCTCAACTCTGGGTATGATTTCTTTTGAATTCTTTTGATGCGCCAAACACCGTCCTGATAATTATGCAAAATAAAAGCAGAGCAGCAAACGTCAACACAGCAGGCAATGTAAAGTAAACAGTAAACAAAAGTGCAAAAGCAAACCCCCCCCCCTCATCCCTAGTCCTTCCGCACGAACCGGCCCAGCGCAGGCCCCAGCTCGGCCTTGGTCTCCTTGAACTTGTCGTTCTTGCGCGCCTGCTGCTCCTTGTACATCTCGTCGGCACGCATGCGCTTCTCGTCGATAATGTTCTTCTTGCGCTGCTTGCGGATGAATTTCTTGAGTGTCGTGTTCTTGCCGCGCATCCGGTTGCGGATCTCCTCGGCCACCGTGACGCCCTTCTCGGCATCCCGCTCCGCCTGCCGCTGCTGCTCCGACCGCAGGTCCAGCTTGCCCACAAAATTGGGGTCCAGCGCAATCATCTCCGGCTGCAGCTTGTTCAGCAGACCCTTGACTTCTGCCTCCTGCCGCTGCTTCGACGTCTCGTAGGGGTTGACCTCCAGGGCATCAAAGTTGGCCTCGCCAGCACCAGGGATGATCAGCGACGAGAAGCCCTTGTCGTGGCTCACACCCAGCACATCCTCAAAGGGACACCACCGCACGCGCTCCAGCGTCTTGCCCTCGCCGCCCCACGACATGTAGGGGCTCTGCACCTTTTCCACCGACGACAGCGCGCTGCCCGACGGCGGCGAGCCCGACAAAATGCCCTTCCACACCAGCGAGCGCGTGCCGTGGCCGAGGGCAACAAGGCCCGTGTCGGATATGGCACACGTCGACACGGGGCCGTCGGTGTGGTAGCTGCTGACCTCGCCCTTGAACATGCGCACATCCCAAATGTTCATGCGGCAGTCCTGGCCCGTCGACACCATGTAGCGGCCCTCGCGGTCAATGGCCAGCGACCGCACCGGGCCGCGGTGAGCCAGCAGCTTGACGAGCGGCTCCGACGCGTTGGGCGACCACAGCGTCACAGTGCCGTTCTGGTGGCCCGTGTGCAGAATGGCATTGGCCGGGTTCTGTGCCAGCGACACGGGGGCACCCGACTTGGTAAAGATCTCCGACACCAGGTTGCCCGTGGACACGTCCTGGTACTTGAGGTGGCCCGACATGCTCATCGTGGCCAGCAGGAAATGGTACGGCAGGAACTCCATGTGCGACACCTCGACGTGCTTGCGCAGGCAGTGCAGCTCGACACCGTTGCGGTCGTAGATGTAGGTGTAGCGCTTCTGGGCGACGGCAAAGTACTGGTTGTTGTGCAGCCACCGGATGTCGCGAATGGTCTCGCCCAGCTGCATCTCGCAGCCCAGCTTGCCCTCGCGCCAGTCCATGGTGGCAATGTGGCCCTTGCGGCCGGCCAGCAGCAGCTCACGGCCCGTCCGCGTGAATTCGCACAGGTAGGGGCCGAGGTCGTCGAGCTTGAGGTCGAAGCGCTTCTGGGCCACAGAGATGGGCACATCCTTGGCGAGCTCCGACTGGCGCACCTTGTACGTGCGCTCGAGTTCTGTTTCGGGCTCGAGGAAACCGCCCGTGTGCTCAAGCAGCAGCTCCGAGTCCTTGGCCTGGTCGGCGGCGCGCTGGAACCGCGTCTCGAGATTGCCGAGGTTGCGCTTCAGCTTGCGGTCCTTGATGTTCTTGACGTTGATCTGTCTGCCGCGGCCATATTGCTGCTGCGCCTGCTTGTGCCGCCGTATCCGCTCAGCCTCGCTCTTTTCCCGCAGCTCCAGCCGCAGGTCCTTGACAACCTCGGCGCCATTGTCATACTGGGCCACCTCGCCGGCGCCGGAATTCTTTTTCTTCTTGGATTTTGAGGAGGAGGAGGAGGATGTCGTCGGTACTAGTGCAGCCGCAAATTCGTCTGTTGGGACTTGTTGTCTTGTTGGCGGTGCCGCCGTGGTTGTCGTAAAGTCGGCCATTGTGGTGGTTGAGATACGAGATACCCTGTGGCCAAAAGAAGCAGCCAGAAACAATAGATGAAGTTTGGCGATGCCGGTCGCAGCAAGAGGCAGGCTGAAAAAAGATATCGACCTTGGGATCCACTAAAAAAATGTTATCGTAATCATCTATTTTCTTATCTCTTATCGATAAGATTTGATCAAGTGCCAAATGATAATGAAATAGGCAAGATACCCCCCACCAATGCACTCCCACTTCAAGCCTAAATTTTCTGCCAGCCAGAATTACATTAGTTTATTAAATAAATTAAATAAATTAAAGAAAAAAGAAAAAAAGAAAAAAGAAAAAAAAAAGTAAAAAAAGGACGGCAAAAAAGAGGGACACCAAGAGGGCTGTAGATATAATCGGTCATTGGTCCCGTGCAAGCATCACGACTTTCTTGTCTTTTGTAACCATACACCTCGACAATCATATACCGTCGAGATTATCGCCCATCATGCCGTCATTCACGGCTGGCCACAGCCACAAGTCGACGACCAAGTCGGACCACAAGCCCTTCAAGGGCGGCAAGGGTCGTCACCGCAAAGGTCAGTCGGGTAGATAGATGCCTTGTATACAATATGCAAGGAGGGCAAGGACTAATTCCAGCAGGCAAGATGGCCGACGAGAGACCAAAGACCCCCCACCAGCAAGTCCTCTCGAAGCTCGACCGTCGCAACCAGAACCGCCAGCGCCAGCTCGAGAAGCAAAAGGAACACCGCCTCGAGGCATCCATCTTCAACGGCCGTGACGGTGCGCCCCGCAATGTCGCCGTCATCCCGTTGTGTACTGGCAGCGACGCCATTGCCGCCGTGCGCGCGCTCAACAGCAGCCTGGACATTGAGACGAGCGACGCCATCGCCAAGTCGGACGGCGGTGCATTCCGCGTGCCCGTCGACCGCTTCAAGCAGAACCTGCAGTACATTCTAGTGCCCAGCGACCGTGATGTGCTGGCCAGCATCGATGCTGCCCGTGCTGCCGACTTTGTCGTGTTTCTGCTGTCGGCCAGCGAGGAGGTCGACGAGCGCGGCGAGCTGATCCTGCGCAGTGTCGAGAGCCAGGGCTTGTCGACCCTGTTCACAGCCGTGCACGGTATCAACTTGATTGAGTCACACAAGCAGCGCCTGTCGGTCATGGACTCGCTCAAGTCGTTTATGCGCCACTTCCACCCGGACCAGGAGAAGCTGTTCAGCCTGGACAACCGCCAGGAGTGCTCGAACCTGATCCGGTCGCTGTGCAGTGCGACGCCCAAGGGCATCCACTGGCGCGAGGAGCGCAGCTGGATGCTGGTGGAGGATGTGCAGTTTGGCGCCGAGGACAGCACCGAAGGCCCGGCTGCTATTCTGACGGGTGTCGTGCGCGGCCGCGGCCTCAAGGCCGACCGTCTCGTGCAAATTGGCGACTGGGGCACATTTCAGATTGACAAGATCACAGCCGCGCCGCTGGACAGCCGGAAACCCAAGACGTCTGCCGCCGACTCCATGGCTGTCGATGCCGACGGTGCTGAAGAGGGCGTGCTGGACCTGCCGACTGAGGATCGCGAAGAGCTCGAGCAGCTGGCGCCCGAGGGTGCCGTGCTGGACGACGGCGACGACATGGACGAAGAGGACGAGGAAAACCGCAAGGGTGTGCTGCTGGACGACCACCACTACTTCTCCGAGGACGAGAACCCGCAGTCCAAGCCGGCGCGCAGACTGCCCCGGGGCACGTCCGAGTACCAGTCGGCATGGATTCTGGACGATGTGACGTCCGAGTCCGGCTCCGACATGGACGACGACGACGAGGATGACGACGACGACGAGGACAATGAGGTCATGGAGGGTGCTCCCACAGAAAAGGCCGAGCCCGCCGACGGTATGGAGGGCATTGCCCAGTACGCCCCCACCGAGGGCGGCGGCACCGAATACCCGCAGTCGGAGATGCCGTATGTCGAGAACGACGACGAGCAGGAGGCTGCACAGCTGGCCATGTACCGCCAGCAGAAGCGCACAGAGGCCGAGGACGATCTCGAGTTTCCCGACGAGATTGAGCTGCACCCCAACGTGCTGGCGCGCGAGCGTCTGGCGCGGTACCGCGGTCTCAAGAGTCTGCGGTCGAGTCACTGGAACGAGAAGGAGGACCGGCCGCACGAGCCCGAGGACTGGCGCCGTCTGCTGCGCATCCCCGACTACCGCGCATCGCGCATCCGGGCGACCCGCGAGGCCCTCATTGGCGGTGTCCCTGCCGGCACGCGCGTCAGCGTGCACCTGGCCCGCAGCGCTGCTGTGCCCGGCATCCCGGCCGCCGTGCGCGCTGCCTACACACCGGCCAAGCCGGTCACGCTGTTCTCGCTGCTGCGGCACGAGAACAAGCAGACGGTGGTCAACTTCCTCATCAACCTGAGCGCGGACGAGCCGCGGTCGGTCAAGTCCAAGGACGAACTGATTGTGCAGTGCGGCCCGCGCCGGTTCGTGGTGCAGCCGCTGTACTCGCAGAGCGGCGTGACGCCCAACGACGTGCACAAGTTCAACCGCTACCTGCACCCTGGCCAGTCGGCCGTGGCCACGTTTGTGGCGCCCGTCACCTGGGGCTCTGTGCCGACGCTGTTCTTCAAGAAGGCCAAGCAGAGCACGGTGCCGCTGCTGCCGGGCGTGTCTGCGCCGCCTGCGCTGCGCCTGGCCGGCACGGGCACATCGCTGCCGCCGTCGACGTCGCGCGTGGTGGCCAAGCGTGTGGTGCTGACGGGCCACCCGTACCACATCCACAAGCGTATTGTGACGATCCGCTACATGTTCTTCAACCGCGAGGATGTGGAGTGGTTCAAGGCGCTGCCGCTGTGGACGAAGCGCGGCCGTGCCGGCTACATCAAGGAGTGCCTGGGCACGCACGGCTACTTCAAGGCGACATTTGACGGCCGCATCAACCCGCAGGACAGCGTGGGCGTCAGTCTGTACAAGCGCGTGTTCCCGCGCAACTCTGCGGCGTACCAGGAGTGGGCGCCGGTTGCCGAGGTCGGGGAGACTGGCGATGCCGCGATGGACGAGGACGAGGACATGGAGTAGGCAGGTTTTCAAAAGAAATGATTTATAGGATTATGGATGGATGGACGGGAAAAGACTGAGGGCTTGGATGGGCTACCTCGACATACCATAGACGATTTCAAAAGTTTTACTAGCATGATAATGATTCCTTTTTTTACTTTTTTACTTTATTAAATTTGCATGTTTAGATCATATGCAACGTTGATCGGTCCTACAGACGTCAAGCCTACTTTTTCAGAGCCTCCAGTCCCTCGGTCGGTCGCGGGCCGCCCTGCGCCTTGGCCACCGACTCGGCACCGCTCGCCCGCCATGCACTCAGGATCAGGTTGACAATGTGGTCGACGCCCACGTCCTTTTTGACCTGCGCAAACACGGTCGGGCCGCCCTCGCGCATCTTGCGCGCATCGCGCTCCATGACGCTCAGGTCCGCGCCCACGGCCTCGGCCAGATCCGTCTTGTTCACAACCAGCAGGTCGCTCTGCGTGATGCCCGGGCCGCCCTTGCGCGGCACCTTGTCGCCGCCGCTGACGTCGATAACGTAAATAATAAAGTCAGCAAGCTCGCGGCTGTAGTTGGCCGCCAGGTTGTCGCCGCCCGACTCGATCAGCAGCAGATCCGTGCCGAACACGGCGTGCAGATCCTCGAGCGCAGCCAGGTTGGCGCTAATGTCCTCGCGCACAGCCGCGTGGGGGCAGCCGCCGGTCTCAATGGCGCGGATGCGCTCGGCGGGCAGGGCCAGGTTCTTGGTGAGGAACTCGGCGTCCTCGCGCGTAAAGATGTCGTTGGTGACGGCGGCGATGGAGTACTTTTCGCGCAGGGCCAGGCACAGGGCCAGCATCAGGGCAGTCTTGCCGGAGCCGACGGGGCCGCCGATGCCAATGGTAAAGGCACGGTCCTCCCACACGCGGCCCTCAACAATGGGCATCTCGCGGCCCAGGAAGCTGCCGGGGCCATCGAGGATCTCGTGGCTGTGGCCGTGCTCCTGGGCAGAGACGGCAGTGCTGTGGTCGTGGCCGTGGCTGGCGTGCATGGTGATGCCGCCGTCGTGGGAGTGGAGATGCGACATTGTGTATATGTATCGGGTGCCGAGAATAAATCAAGAATTTACAGTGTTGTTGGTGTGCAAACAGACGGATCGACGAGGCATAAAGAGACGTTGAAAAAGGTGCTATCGGCCGCCGCCGGCCAGAACGATGGCTTCTGCTCCAGCTACCAAGTACACCAAAAATACCTATTTGAGGCTATCAGTGGGGTTGGGAGCTCCCTTGGCGCGTGCTGATAGCGGGCGAACGCTGTGGGAAAAGAGGGGTTCTATTGTATTAGCAAGCTGCATGACAAAAATGGGATTCTTGGATGGGATTTGCTGGCTTCATATCGCAGTCTCAGGTGTGAGTTTGTTGCATATTTTGTAGACAAAGCTGTCTGATTTATTCTAGGAAAATTGGAATATTCGATACTTTGGCCAGTGTTGGCTGTATAGAGGTTTATTGCAAGTGAGAATATGACAGAAAGTAAGATTGATATTTTTTGAATCATAATAAATCACTGAGTGAGAGGAGAAGAGGTATGAGCTTTAAAAACACCAGAAAATACCAGAAAATACCAGAAAATACCAGAAAATACCAGAAAATCCAGTATATTTTCCTAGTATTTTAGAGAGCACAAAACATTATAAACCAAGTGATAAAGGCATGGTAGAACCAGATGTTGTCGTGTGCAATGTACAAAGAGTATGGTGGGAATGGTGCTGGCCAGCCCATCCGATTGGCTTGTTGAATCGAAATCACTGATCAAATAGTCTCTGAAACTCACGTTCTCAAAGCATAAATAGAAAACACAAGAATAGTGAATGAGAGCGTAGATAGAGAGCCGCAAATGTGCTGGCTGTGCTGGCTAAAGTGCACCTACCAGAACCAAAAATGACTAAGCCCCGCATCGCGTCGCGTCTATCGATAACGCGACACACTGATCAAGCCGACACTCCTCAACAGTATTACCGTAGCTACCGTCTCTACCGTCTCTACACTAATTCAAACAACCAGATCACAATGTCTTTTCGCCCGACAGCGTCCTCGGCGGCGCGCAAGACCTACTTTGAGCAGCAGCGCGAGCTCCTCCTCGGCGAGATTGCCATGGTGAGTCGACCTATCCCAGAGGCAGACCTCTTCTCTGCTAACGGACAGTCCTTTGAGCAAGTGTTGGCGAATATCAACAAGCTGAACCGGTCGCTCGAGGCCGTGACGACTGTGGGCAACGAGTTCTCGGCAGTCGAGGCGCTGTGGTCGCAGTTTGAGGGCGTCATGGCCAAGGACGAGACGCCGGTGCAGGCCGGCGAGCAGGGAGAGGAGCACGATCACGATCACGGGCACGAACACGAGCAAGCACAAGACGAGGACGTGCAGCCGACAGTAGAGGGCAAAGTAAAGGACGAGGAGGCAGACCAAGACAAGACAGACGTGGAGATCGACTTCTAGGGTCGGCTGGCACTGCATACGATACCATTTGACGGCACTGTTGGGTGTCTTGGGAGTTGGCGTTGGCTTCCTTATTTATATTCACATTTGCTTCACTTTAATTACTTGACACGGCGCATTGAATCCAAGAGTCCAATTATTCATGCTACAAAGGAAATAAAGAGAGACCGTCCACTTGGCGTGCCTCTCCTGTTGTTGATACAGCCATCCAAAAGCAAACACAACGAGGAATGAAGAACACTAAAGACAGGAAGAAGAACAGAAGTCGCCGGCGATGCAACCCAGAAGCAAAGAGAATGCAAAAAGTGCACCAGCAAAGAACACACCCCTGAAACCTGGGTTTCCTCTATCTTCTGCTCCGATCAAGCAACGAAGCAACTAAGAAATAACACGCAAAATACTGCAAACTGACAAAGGAAATAATACAGGAAGAGAAAGTAGAGAAGCGAACAATGTTGTGGTGTGTCGTGGTCATATCATACTGAGATGTTGGATCATTATGTGTTGGTCAAGGTGAAGGTCATGGTGAGGAGGGTGTCGTGTGTGATGGGATGGGATGATGGGTGAATGCTCAGACCTCTAGCTCGTCGTCGGTACTGCAGCTCCAGCCACCGCTGCTGCCGTCACGGGCTTTGCTCGCGCCTCGCCGCTGGAGTCGAGCCTGCGCCTGCTGCCACGCTCGCATGTATCCGCTACCCTACAAGGGGATGCAGCGTCTCTTCTTGCGCTTCAATGGCGCCACGGGCACTGCACCGCTGCTGCTGCCAAACGTGATGCCGCCGCTGCTGCTGCCCTTGCTGTGGTGTCCGCCATTACCGCCGCTTTTGCCGTTGCCGCTGCCACTAGGCTGGGCTTGGGCCTGGGCCTGGGCCTCGACGTTGCGCCGGTCATTAGCCACAACCGTCAGCAGCGCCTGCTCAAAGATCTCATCCACGCCCTTCATCTCTTTACTGCTGCACTCCATGTACTGCGCCTTCATCTTCTTGGCCACGGCCAGGCCCTGCTCTGTCGTCACTGGTGTCAGGCCCTGCGTCTTGAGCATGTCGATGCAGGTCTTCTTGAAGCGCAGATCCGACTTGAGGCCCACCAGCACAAGCGGTGTGTAGGGGCAAAAGTGCAGCACCTCGGGGTACCACTTATCCATCACGTTCTCCAGCGAATTGGGGCAGTCGATAGCAAAGCACACAAAAATCAGGTCCGTCTCGGGGTACGACAATGGCCGCAGCCGGTCGTACTCTTCCTGCCCGGCCGTGTCCCACAGTGCCAGCTCGACTGTCTTGCCCGAGGGGCCGTGGGTGGGGTACGTAATGTAGTTTTCAAACACTGTCGGGACGTATTTCTGTAAAGTTAGGTTTGTTCGAGTACTTGTGTAGCGTCTGCCTTTTGTCTGCCTTTTGTCTGCTTTCGACTCACCTCTGGAAAGTAGCCCTGGCTGTACGAGATGAGAAGACATGTCTTGCCGCAACCACCGTCGCCGACAACAACAATCTTCTTGGAGTATGTAGGTGGCTCTGTCATGGCTGTGCCTGAAGACTCGCGGCCTGTAGACGAAGACGAAGAGCTGATTGTGATGCCGTCGCTTGACCGTGCCGGCCGGGTATCGCGGCGGTCTGTGTTGGTTGTTGGCCGCCGCTGGACGCCGTAGTCGTATGTGTCGCGAGTGGATTGCTGCTGCTGCTGTTGGTAGTATGATGTGCGGTACTGAGAATCCATGGTGTGGTGAAGCTGTAGATGTCAAAGATGGTCAGCCAAAGCTTGAGCTCGGCAGAAGATGAGGCGATGCAAATGACTCGACTCTCTTCGTTGAGGGATATCTGAAACGAAGTCGATATCGATATTGTAATAGTATTGTTCAAGTCGATGTAGTCTGCTCTGTCTTGATTTTAAAGTCGATGATAGTCTTCAGGGTTGCGGTGCTCAATGTGCTTGTGAGGAATGGAGCAATTAAAGAGGGTTTGGGAGAAATGAGAGAAATGACACGATCGTATCTCATAAACAAGAGGAAAGAGCGAACGACGTCGAGTAAAAAGAGCTGGAAAGAGCTGGAAAGAGCGACCCTGTTTTCGTCTTGCCTGTTTCGTCATAGGTGGCCGGGCCTGTACGTGTTCACCGGGCAACCGTTGAAACCATTGTCACTGTGGGGTCGTTGTATGGGTGATCGCCGCACGCCGAGTGGGTGTTTTGGCATTATTTGTAGGTATTTTTAGGTTTTTGGTGGTTTTGGCGGTGACAGCTGCAGCCAATTAATAGCCAATGGCCAATGGCGAATCAGCCAATCAACGGCCTGTCAAGCGCGTGCATCCCCACTCAATCCAACACCACTTTAACTGGAACCAGTGCATTTTTCACCCTCTTTGTTTGTCCTTGCTGCCGCCTCTTCAGCCTCTCTCTTGTCTACCCTTACATCTCCAAGCTTGCACCCACGCGACGCTCACGTTCCTTGTTATCCACGCGCCAGAGCTCCTGGGTCCTGCATAAACAGTTTTACTGTCTTTATCGATCGCTTGATCCAGCAACACCTCCCCTTGGACGCGCTTCGCTTCTGCTACTCACAATGGCCAGCGAGTATGTCACCCTCGTCTCGGCCGAGGGCTACGAGTTTGTCGTCCCGCGCGCCTCTACAGAGGTCAGCCCTGTCATCAAGCGCATGCTCGACCCCCGGAGTCAGTTCGCCGAGGCCCAGTCGGGCGTCTGCAACTTTCCCGAAATAAGGTAGGACTAGAGCAAACACAGCTGAAGGAACAATGAGCAAAAGAGAAGAAGAGAAAGAGAAGAAGAGAACGAGAAGAAGATACAAAGAAGAAGAAACAGAAGACGACCGTGATGAACAAGACACTCGATGGAGCCACTGGTGTGCCGGTTGCAAGGCAACGGCGGCCACCCTTTGGCACCACATGGGAGCCCATTACACTTGATCTGACGAGGTCGGCAATGAACTGTCTCCTTGTCTGCCTGTCTACACCTGCCCCTTGGCTATAGGACACCGACTGACCGCATAGTACCGCTGTGCTCGAAAAAGTCGTCGAGTACTTCCAGTACTGGTACAGCAACCGCAACAAGGAGGATGTGCCCGATCTCGAGATCCCTACCGAGCAGTGTCTAGAGCTGCTCATGGCCGCCGACTACCTCGGCATGGACAGTAAGTTGCAGATGTCTCTTTGGTCAAAGGTGTCCCATCTAACAACGCAGAACTGGGCTAGATTCGTAATACCCAGCAACCAAACCAACCGAACCAACCCTCGAGCTGTTTCGCAAAGCCGATGGAACAATCACAAGACTGTGACATAACTTGACATGGCTTTACGTGACTAGCATATCTTTAGCATCGCTCTGGCATGACTTGCACCTGAGTTTCATCGTGGCTTGTAGTCTGGCCGCGTACCACCAACAGCACTCATCTCAAGAGATCAAACACTATACCCACCATCGGTCACACTTTCAACTGCGCATGCATCTCGGCCAGCTTCAGGTCTCGGCCTGCTGCTCGCCTTGGTTTGTCTGCCGTGTGGCCGGTGGAAGATTAAACTTGCCAGTCCCCCACACTCTGCTTGACTCATTTGCCTCGTGCGTGGAGTTCTCGCTTTTACGAAAGGGATACATTATGATTCTAATGATTATGATTTGGAAAACATTCAACAATTCAACAAGAGCCTCTTGCA
This sequence comes from Ophiostoma himal-ulmi, assembly GCA_029299165.1. Taxonomy (NCBI): domain Eukaryota; kingdom Fungi; phylum Ascomycota; class Sordariomycetes; order Ophiostomatales; family Ophiostomataceae; genus Ophiostoma; species Ophiostoma himal-ulmi. The sequence continues at coordinate 195,681 of JANSME010000004.1, forward strand.
TTGCAATGTGAATCGTGACATGTCAATAGCCACGCCCATGACCTCTACTGTTGCCTCTGTAGAATCCGCGGCCGCGGCCTCGTCCGCCTCGTCCTCTGCCACCGTAGCCTCCTCCAGAAAACTCGCGTCCATCGTCACGCTCGCTGTGCCCGCCACGGTCGCGCTTTGGCGACGATGCTCCAGGCCCGCGCTGCTTGCGCTCTTCGCGTTCCTGCTTGCTTGCGTGCCAGATGTTAGGCACCTGCAGCAGCTCACAAAAAGCCACCGTGGACGGGTTTGTGTACTCGTCGGGCTGGCCCTTGGCGTACGTCTCGGGCTGCCCAGGGATCAGCTCATGCAACGGCGCCGTCACCTCGAAATTGCGCGGCACCTTGAGCTTGTCCGCCGCCACAATGTGCTCGTCCACCCACTTGCGCTCTGCATCAATCAGCGGCCGGTAGTGGTCCTCGCCCAGGTCGGGCGGCACCGTGTGCGACTTGTCGCCAATCACCAGGTCCGCCGCAAACACTCTTGTAATCGCCAGCCACTCGGGGTCGTACTCTAGGGTGTATGTCTCTCTGGGGGTATTTGTTTTTTCTGCCTGCTCTGCCTGCTCAGAGACCACGCCCCCCGCTCCGAGCTCCATAAGCTGGAGAAAGTGGCGGCCGGGCAGGCACTTGTCCAGCGCCAAAAAGTCGACGCGCGTGTTTGTGATCGTAGGCGGCACGGGCTGGCCTGGACGGCCCTGTCTGACGGGTAGGGAGCCCTGCACGGGGCGCTGGAACGAGGCGGGCAGCTGGGCGAGGAGTTCACTCGACACGCCATCCACATTGGATATGGGGGGGGCAGGTGCAGGTGTAGACTCTGCCGCCGCCTCTTTGGGTTCTGCCACCTCTGCGTCGTCGTCGCCATCGTCGAGGCTGATTTCATCAGGGTTGCCGGCCTCTGGCTGTGTCGGAGCAGGCAGCTCCAGGTTTGATGCCTCCTTGACAGTACCCTGCTCGTCGTCGCTATCGTCGAGGTCGATCTGGTCAGGGTTGGCCACCCCAGCCGGCCGAGCTTGAGCTGGCGCTAGCGCTGGCGCTGGCGCTGGCGCTGGCGCTGGCACCTCTGCAGGCGCTGATGGTGGCAGAGCAGGCACCGGCTCGGCCTTCTTTTCTTGCGGCTCTGCAGCTGGCGGGTCAAACAGCTTCACGGCGGCAAACTTGCAGTGCATGTGTGCAGAGAACCAGTACCGCGGCCGCAGCCGGTCCAGCACGTACTCGGCCGCCACACTGCCCAGCTGCCCGTCCATTGCCTCGCGCCGGAAGTGCGGCTTGACCCGGAACAGCTGCTCGCTGTCGCCCTTCCACTCGATTGCGCGCGGCCAGTCGTGGCTGATGCCAATGTCCACCTGCTCGCGGACGAGCAGCAGCTTGCGGACGTCTGCCTCCCGGACATGGTAGAAGCTCCTAATGTCGTCCTGCCGGAAAGGAAGCCGCTCGTGGTGTGCGCGCCGGTAGTCGACGCCCTTCCAGATGCCGCTCATGCCGGCAATGCGCAGCGGGCCAAGGCGCAGCACATTGGCGGCGCCCATGTAGTAGATGTTGGGCGCGACCCAGCCGCCGTAGAACAGCTCCCACAGGTAGCCTGCCGCCTCGTGGTTGCCGCCGACAAAGATGGTCAAATACGGCGCCGTGCGCGTGCCCGCATAGTACTTGTGGAAGTCGCCCATGGCGCGGTACTTGACAGGCACCGCCATGAGCGCGAGGTCGGCGGCATTGCGCGTAGCCTGGAAATCGCCACCAATGATCACAAGGTCGACGCCGTCCCAGCCGCGCTTGGCACACGATGCATCAACCGATGCATAGATGGCATCCAAAGTGCCGTGTCCCTTTTTTTTAAAAAATCAGTATCTTTAATCCCATTTGCTTGTCAATCTCATTGACTTTTCATATCGTCTCTTCTTTTCATCCTCCATCAATATTGGGGGCATTTTTTGCTCAACATACACATCCTTCAATGGCGATTCGAACACCGCTGGTCTGGTGGAGCTCGGTTGTTTGTGACATTCTCCGAAAAAATCGAGTTGTCTGTATCGAGCCTGATACTGATTTAACAAAGGACTGACGGCGCAAGGCTGCTTTGTACATCGAGAAACAGAGTCTACAAGCTGGTGATGGATTTGAATCTTTCGATAATCGTTCAACAAAAATCGTTTGATAATCTGAAAATCTGGAAATAAATCAGGATCACGTGATTTCCACAAAGGGAAGTTTGACGGCATCTCTACATCGCCGTCAGCCAAATGGGTCACAATTGCGGTCTCTACACTCTATTTGGGTTTTAATTTGGTTGGTTAAACTGACTAATCGTCACATCAAAATATTTTCCCTTTCATTATGGTGGACCAAGTCAATTTAGAATAGAGGCCAACCCTGCTGCTGAGGTTGGCCTCAACGAATAAACATGACTAAATTGTATTTCCCTGGAGAAGAAGCAGCCGGGGGCGAGGTATCTATCAAAATGACAAGAAGCTCTCCAGATTGGAAAAGCACGAAGAATAAAAAACACAGAATCTCCAGTTGTCCCAACTCCACTGAGGACAGGCTCTCCATCACGATCTCTCAAACATGTAGACCACTCAAGGCGCCAGACAGCTAGACAGCCATGGAGAAAAAAAGAGAGCGGCCGTTATCGCCAATGGCGACACTGCTAGTTGGATTGTGCTTGAGGATCTGGCTGTTGATTTTGCAGTGGCTGTTGATTCTGCAGTGGCTGTTGATGCTGCTGTGGCTGCTGAAGTGATATTCTGGCTGAAGTGATGTTCTGGCTGATGTTACTGTGGCTGTTGCTGTGGGTTCTCAAGCTGCTAAGGAACTGCCTACATCAGCTGTTTTGGTCAGTATAACTGTTCAGGTAAGAGATAGTGGGTCGGGGGGAGAACTCACTCAGCTAATATGGAAGAAGAGCTTTTAGTCCTGGACTTTGGCCGAGCACGAGACTAAAGCAGGGCCTGTAGAATCTCATGCGAGGGGTGATGGGAAGGTGGAAGTTCGGACCGCAACGGCGTATTAGAGAGATAGAAGGAATGGTAAGAAATAGGCCCGTGAAGCGGAACCCGGTAGTAGAGGTGTTAAACCTCAAGGGAATCGCACTTGACCTTTGAAGTTACTGAACTAGACAAGCCTGAGCACAACGTTGCATGCCCGATCAAGATGATCTTGATTCATGCCCTCCGGACCAGCGCAGTTTCTGAGACCTCTTGGGAACAGCTTTGGTCTACAAGCGGGTAAAATGAGCCATACACGATGCTCCTATGATTGGTGGCATCGCAAACCTTGGAGACAGTGTCGGATAAACCGGCCAACGGTCTGTTATATGGTAGGGCCGAGGTCGGTGGTCTCCCTACCAGGCCAATGTCAAGCTTGCTGAGGCAGCACTTGCTGCCGATAATCTGTCTACAATCAAAGTGCACAGTGTCGACTCCTTTCAAGGAGAAGAGGCATCAATTGTTGTCATCATGTGCACAGACCGCGCGTCTGAGCCGCAGTTCACGGCAAGCATGAACCGCATGTGTGTCTCAACAACTTGGCACACTGCTGAACTTCTCTTGGTCGGTGACACCAACGCAATGTCGGCGGAGTCACCAGATCCAAGGAGGCCTATATAGTCAAAATATTCAAGTATATGAAGGATAATGGCAGGCTCATGAACATCAGTGTCGAGACTGTTGTCGATGATGGATGGGGTGATTGGCTACAATGCAGTCAGTAATACTGGGGGAGAATCAAAACTTCATTTTTGGAGAACCTGAGATTAGATAACATTGGCCGTGAGCTAGTCCAAGACTTGGAGTATGATAACTATCACGAGGCAAGGCTATACCCTGTGGGCGACCAAAGCTGGGTACGGAGAATCAATATCAAACATTCACCATGATTAAGATTGACAAGTGTTTTCAACAAAGTTACTCTGTGGCCAAGAGGAAAATCAAGCAAGCGTCTGACTTGTTACAGGAGCTACGACAAACCTGCAGTATCCTTACATCTTAAGCACTGGTAGACCATTAAAGCATATCACTGGTTGGTGCTCCTCATCTTAATATATGGCCAAGAAAGGTAAGGTAAGTAATTATGACAAAGTTTAGCTGTCACAGCTTTACTACGAGCACTTATTTCTCTACCAATTACTAGTCTTGGGGTTAAATTCAATGAATTTTTGGATGAAATAACTTTAGAAGTATACAACAGGAATGACTACTCTGACAGTCCCGATGGCGTGAATATCTAAACATTAAGTTCTTCGCTGTATCCTGCCAGAGCAGCTTTGTCTCGAAAAGTTCAGATAAAAGAAAGCAATATTCAGAAAGTTCATCCTCGAATTTCCCCAGCAGTCCCCCAAGCCTTCAGGCTGAGAATCAAGGAGTGCGTAGGTTTAGGCTAGTTTGACGCGAAATATTGTCTCAGTAAGAATGCATACAGAGTCCAGACAGTTGAGGAAAATTGGCAGCGCATGTCCAGGTCCTGCTGACTGGCCCGTTCCTCTATGAATAACAGAACAACATGAATAAAAAAAGATTGATAGTCATAGACAAAGGATAAATAAACACAGGCAGGATCAAGAAACAAGAAAAGAACATAGTAGTAAGGGCATATAGCAGGCTAGTTGGTGGTTCGGTTATTTTTTTGTGCGGTAAATCAGCTCTGTGAACAAGTGGAAAGCGTTAGTCGTTGTAAGGCTCCCCAGTTGCGTTCTATCTCCAGCCCAAGTGGTGAAGTCCTTGATAGATGTGAATGGCCGTTGCGCTATCTCCTCAGCCACCGCCGCCTCCCAGCTGCCTGCCTTCGTCGCTCGTAGGATAATTATGTCAATGACGTTTTCTCTGCCGCATCGGTGCCCCGGGACATAGGGGCACCAATTGGCGTCTTGTGGTGCTTTGCATAGAAAGCACGTGGTGCACTTTGCATATGCAATACCCGATTTTTCTGTGTTTAGCGGGTAGTGCGGCGGCCGTGAGATGCAGGCCGGGTTGTGGCGCCGGGTGCCTGCACCCCACGCCGCCGACTGCTGCATGGTGTATCTCCTTACGAGCGTACATGATGAACAGGGGTCATTGCGGTCCTTCAGGCAGTGGTACGTTTGGTACCACTGCCTGGCATGTCTTATTTTGTCCTGTGCTTGCTGTACTTGTTGTACTGTGGGTGGGACGAATGATACATTTGGTGTGAATGGCACGAACTTGCGTTGCTTGGTTGCACTTTTAAGATTTGTTTGTTCCTTGTTTAGACGGTGTGGTATGCGGGCCTTGTTGTGCGTTGGGTTGTACAGGTGGCCATCGCGGTCTTGTTCCCGTCACAGCATTCGCCGTATGAGAAGTTATCGATGTCTGAGTATACCGCTTGCTGGACGAGGTCGAAGCCACCCCGGACGATGCGCAGTTGTTCTGTCAGAAGAAATGATCCCTAACCAGAGAGCTAATAGTGTCTCAGCAACGTTTTATCCGTGCAGAAGACTTATAATAGTGAAATTGAAAGCAATGTCTCAAGTCCAGGAGAAGAGTGAAGTAAAGGGGGACAAGGGAGAAACGCAAGCAGATATGGGGAAGGTAAAGAGAGTGAATGATTTGAAAATTCGAGAGAAAAGAGAAGAAGGAAGGAGTGGGAGTACCATATTTTTATATGTGGAAGGAGCGATGGGCTGGTGAACGGCTTTGTATGTGCTGTTGCGTGGAAGTTCACACTTAAAGAGCTGTGAGCACCCCATCACTCCTTCCTCATATGTATGATGATTCACGGCTTACGTGTCTCTGTGTCTACACGCAAGCAGGTATTACGACACACCCCTTTTTATGCCCATCACTCCTTCTTCACATTGCTGTCAAAATGCATTTTATCTCAATGCTCCTTCCTTATATTGCTATTGCTTATCTTACGCAAGCAAGCCCATTCAAACGCCTGCTCCACTCCAGCACTTGACCAAAATATACCACCATACTAAGCAATCTCTTGTCTTCCTTCAGTCATGATATTGTGTCCCTATACCACCGACGTCAACTGGTTGTATAAATCCTTCACAATAACATGTCGTAGACAGTACACGACCATAATGATATTGGAAATATAATGTAAGCGAGAGCTGAGTGCAGCACTTAATAAATCACACGAAATATTCCCAATTAGCCAGTGTCATTCTAATAGTCCCTGGTCAGGCTTCCGCACAACCCGTTCAGTGATCAAGCAGAATCAACAACTGTGGTCATTACGATCAGCATCTCCCTACTCACTAGACAAGCTTATATCACCAAGCATTCATGTTTACTGGTATCACTCTCGAATAATTTGTCATCTGCAGTGGATCATAGGTGGTATGTACAATTCAATTTATTTATTTCATTTCTAGCATTTACAAAGTCTTACCGAGCTTAATAGCAACAGTCTTATTCTCGGTGTAGTTGAAAAGGGCGAGTTCTCCCAATTCACGACCAATTCCACTGGACTTGAATCCACCGAAAGGCGACTGCCAGTGTAGGAAGTTATATCTGCGCGTTTGCGTTAGCTGCGTTCAACTTTGTTCAATTTGCGTTTGATAGTAAAAATCTCGCTGTGATGTCGTTGTGGGGAATTCAATATGGAAAGGTGACGGGCCGCCTCCGCACCAGCTCCAACAGGTGGGTATGGTATGCACGAGAGTGGGTATTTATAAATGGACCGCATCCTGATTTGGAATGGTCGATTGGGGGAAGGTGAGGGGAAATACGAAGTTGACATAATGCAATGAGAAACAAAAGGGGAAATACGTACGTGTTAACCCAGACGGTACCGGCGCGCAGCTTGTTGCTGACGTAAATGGCAGTGTTGAGGTCCTTGGTGTGGACGGCGGCAGCCAGGCCGTACTCGCTGTCGTTGCCCAGCTTGATGACCTCCTCGACGTCCTTGAACTTGGCAATGGCGCAGACGGGGCCGAAGATCTCCTCCTGCATGATCTTCATGTCCTGGCGCACATCGGCAAAGATGGTGGGCTGGATGAAGTAGCCCTTGTCGCCGTGGCGGGCGCCGCCAGTGACGAGGGTGGCACCCTCGTCCTTTCCGGCCTTGACGTAGCCCATGATGCGGTCAAACTGCAGCTGGGAGACCTGGGGACCCTGGAAGGTCTCCTCGTGGAAGGGGTCGCCGACCTTGTTCTTCTCGGCGCGGATCTTGAAGGCGGCAATGAACTTGTCGTAGATGCCCTCCTGGACGTAGATGCGGGAACCGGCGCAGCAGCACTGGCCGTGGTTGAAGTAGATACCAAAGTTGACAGAGTCAATGGCAGCGTCAATGTCAGCATCGTTGAAGACAATGTTGGGGGACTTGCCGCCCAGCTCCAGGGTGACCTTCTTGAGGTTGGACGCGGCAGCAGCCTTCATGATGGTGCGGCCGACAGCGGTCGAGCCAGTAAAGGCGATCTTGTCAATGTCCATGTGCGAGGAGAGAGCGGCACCGGCGACTCTGCCGAAACCAGAGATGATGTTCAGAGTGCCAGGGGGGAAACCGGCCTCCTTGACGAGGTCAGCGAAAACCAGGGCAGACAGAGGGGTCTGCTCGGCCGACTTGAGGACGACAGTGTTGCCGGTGGCCAGGGCAGGGCCGATCTTCCAGGCCAGCATCAGCAGGGGGAAGTTCCAGGGAATGATCTGGCCGCAAACACCGAGGGGCTCGGGACGGGTGTAGTGCAGCATGTCGGGGGCAATGTCGATGGTCTTGCCCTCGATCTTGTCAGCCCAGCCACCGTAGTAGCGCAGGCAGCCAACAACGGCGCCAACGTCGCCGCGGGCCATGTTGATGGACTTGCCGTTGTCGAGCGACTCAATCGAGGCCAGCAGGTCAATGTTCTTCTCGCACAGGTTGGCGAGCTTGGTCAGATACAGACCACGCTGGTATGGGGTGGTCTCGGACCAGGTGCCGTTGAACGCCTTGCGGGCAGCGGCGACCGCAATGTCGACATCCTTCTCGGTAGCCTCGTGGACGGCGCAGATGACCTCCTCGGTGGCGGGGTTGATGACATCAAAGGTCTTGCCCTCGACGGAGGGGACCCACTCGTTGTTGATGAAGCTGTTTGTTAGATCATGAAGCAGGCAGTAGAGGACATTTGAGCCGTGTATACATACAGGCCAGTGTTTAGCTTTATGGTGCCGGTGACGGGCGTCTTCAGCTCGACTGAGGTGGCAGCCATTGTGATTTGTGTGTGTATGGGTATCTGGGTATGAAATGGTGATGAAAATAAGGCTAAATGGACAAGGTACTATTGAGAATCAAATGAGAATGAGAATGAGAATGAGAGTGAAGAATGAAGAACGAAGAAAGAAGAAGGAAGAGAGACACTCCAAAGCAGCGAGAGAATGAGGGAGGGGGACGGTATGTTATATATGACGAAATACCCCATTTTTGGGAGTTCCCCCTCGTCTCCATCAAGGTCATACATCCGGAGGTGCTCCTAGAGGGATCTGCCTGAAAGACAGGCAATGTACTGGGCGGGGGCGAGCCATGTAGCAACAAGTACCTTGGCCTGTCTGTTTCTGCTATTTCTCGCTCTATCTTGCTACATTCGTTGGACAGTTGTATTTTGTACATTTCAGTTTTATTCGTCACGGCGCATATCTTGTCGCAAGCCGCATTCTAAATTGGGACTAAAACACCTGTCCGGTCAGTCTGTCTCGGGGTAATGGGCAGCATCACCAGCTGGAAGCTCCATGTATTTGATAATTGATGGTTATGCTATTTCAAAGTACGGTGGATTAGTTATCAACTACATTGATCAAGTTGGAAATGAGAGTTGTCAGCGAGTTGACACTTCCATCGCACCTTCCCATAACGCCCAGATCGATATCACCCTTGACATCGTGAACTTTACGACTCGCGGCTGCGTCAACGCCTCCAGTGTATTCAGTACAGCACCGATACCAACAGTCTTGGCCTGCTTTGGCAAGCCTGTCACGCTGCCCCCCTTCTTCCAAAGCCTATACTGTGCTCTATTTTCCCTTTTCCCTTTCCCCTTTCCCATTGTCCTATTTGTATTTCCGCCCCAGCCACCGTCATCCCCGCATTCGCCGCTCGCAGATCCATGTTTTCTGGCCATCGCCTCTGTCTGATTTGAAATAGTAGATACCAGGTAGTAGTATGTTGTCCTGTGCGTCGCATATCGTTACTCAGTAGGAGTCTATGCCAGGAACAGTGTACGGGGCAGCCAACGGCTCCGCAGCTTTTGGTTCTACTTCCGCCCAGGATACTTTTGGCCATCCGCAATGGTGAAGAATGGCATGTAGAGAAAGCGAATCGGTGCACCTGGCACAACTATTGATCCCACTGGGTACATGTACGAGTCGTCTAGATATACGGCTTCTTCACTTATCTCATTATCTTGATTTTCATTGACTGTGGCCGTATCCAGGAGAGTCGTATATCTCGGGATATGTTCTGCGAGCACAAAGACGCTCGTCAGCATTTTACAGCGAGGAGTATCTATTTCTCCACATAATAGCGCTCTTATAAATCGACATTTTGGCTGCCCCAGACGGCAGATAGACTTTCTCACTCCCCCCCTTCTGCGTGCTTTCGGGACAATAGGTGGCGACTGCAGAGCGGCTCCGACATGGACGTGCTAAGCCTAGAAAAGACACTGAGACATTGAGAAAGAAACAAGGTGGGAGTCCCACACCCTCTCTTGGGTAGATGGAACTAACACCGTTTCCCCCACAATTTAGCAGATTGATCGCACACAAGTCGGCCCCAGAGAACTCCGCCTGCAAAGCTGTCTGCACCTTTGATGCTCTGTGATTTGCCATGATGCTGTGAACCATAATTACGCATGCAGTGCCATCCCCGTATCGGCCAAGACGTCGCGTAGCAAGGAGATGGAGGATGCACGGTTCGATAGTGGCCTGAAGATGGGCAGATCAGTTGACAAATCTAGAGAGCCCGTCTGGAGATGGATGGTCGTTGAGCGTCCCAACACCTCATTCGCCCCCTCTCTTCATCGTACTTTGTGGTTCCCCTCTTCTTCATCCACCCCCTCCTCGATCCTACCCGTCTGTTCGTTTCTCCTCACATGGCGCTGTCTCGCCTTTGTAGAGGAGCAGGCCCGGTGTCTCCCCCAGAGTGAATCGCCTTTGGCGTGCTGACATATCGTTTCAAATAGAGATGTGTAGCCGCTATCTGTCCCGTGATGCTTGTCATCTTGGCTACCTAGCTCTTGCTATGGCTCGCGTCCTAACGCCTGAACACTGCTGGCCAGTCGCAACTAGGCTCCGGAACCCCGAAATGTGACTGGCCTTTTGGGTTCCTTGTCGCCGAGGCTCTAGCTTGGCCTTGCTGCGCCAGGCGCAACGAGTGAAACTTGATAAGATATGTCGGCCATAGGTGTTAAGCTCTTGGGTGCTTAGTGTGTATGGGCCTTTACGAATTCGCTCACATCCCAAGACATCTCCATGCGAGACATCCATCGCGTCCCGAGTGGCCCTGGCTATATTTGGTTGAATGCATATGGCCGAGGCTGTCTGGCTATAGACGGCTCTTTGATTGAGCCTCGCTTCTTCATTCAAAGTCACAATAACGCGTCGTGTATGATTCTGTATAGCGATATCGCCGTGTCTGCCCCTGTCAGCGCAGCGTGCCAGGCACGTCCGATGCATGTTACACATGTCAGCCCGTATTCGAGCTGACCCCGCGAGTCAGTGCACATTCATGATGCGGCTCGTTAACGCGTCGCATCGGCGCGGCAATGCTGACGCGCCGCATATGCGATATATGCGATATATGCGATATCCATACTGGGATGAGATGCCGTAAGCAGGCCGCATTACCATAGATGCACACACAAAGCTGCAATGTCCGCAATCTCACGTCCTGCGTCCCATGCCTGTCCCACTCACATCCTATCCGCAGTCCGGCAGCTCCCGGCCTCGTATTTGGTCACGCGCACCCTGAATCGGCTCCGACAGGCTGTTTTTTCGATGCGCTGCCGCTCTTTATCAACTTTGGCACGTCCATTTGTCGACTTTGGGCTTGTCCGACTCTTGTCTGTTCCAGATCGTCTAATTGACGCACTGCGGAAGCCCCGTGTAGATGACAGTATTCCAGTATTCTGGCTTTTGGATATTTATTTTATTTTGACATTTTCTGTGATGTTATTTTATTTTATTGTGATTTTGACTGTATTATGATCATCTCTTTGATTGTTTGTTTTAAGATTAATGATAAAACACTTTGTATATTTTAAGTTCTTTATTTTTAATTAGAAAAAAACAAGTTTGAGCAATTCGGCAAATATTACCATTCGTATATAATCATCAATCGACTAACATCATGATCTTTCTGTTTCCGTATATCCATTACTTATTCCTCTTCTCCAGATCTATGAATCCTCCATGGGGAAGTGAGCACTCCGTCTGGGGTTTACAGGGGAACAAGATGCAAAGGTCAGGCCATTTTGAAGCTATTCGCCCCCAGTTGATGACAATCCCGCTGTTCCGCATTCGTGACCAGAAACAGGGCAAGGGGTGTGGCTACTTAGACACTGTGCTATGTCACTGTGTGGCTGACCACCATGCACAGCCACATTTGACACTTTGAGCGTCGACAGCATGAACGCCCATCAATGCCGCTCCATCAATAAACAGTGGTAATTGCAATTGAATAGTGCAACCATTGTAGCATGTTACGACTGCCATCTGTATCTCAACGCTGCAAATGGTACACTGACGAGTACGCGATCGGTCAGTCAATCAACTAGGAAATGCATGTACTCAAGTGTAGAATGTAGACCTCGATTGACGGGAGCATCGTCATTGCAGTTATTAGCCCGCTTGACCGTTGACTCTCCGCTCTTTTTTCACTTGGTTCAATCCCAATGACGACGTAATGGTCGATTTTCCCCAGGTCGCGGACGTCACTGACCGCGATGTGTATCAAAAGGCGGGGAGCGCCGGGGCAAGAAATAAGGGCAGCAATCTCGGATTAACCCCCGGAAAAACCCCGAAAAGAATTTTCCGGCGCCTTCCACTTTTTTTCTGCCGGCTGCATCGCATCGCAAAGCCAAACGGCATGCAAGCGGACAAGCATACCCTCGCGTCATCCAATCCATCCGTTCCCGCTGTCGCGTCGTGTGCGCGTCACCCCCGGCAACTGCTTCCGATCACCCTCCCACCCTTGACCGCCTTCTCCCGCGCCGATTGCGGCCGGCCACCGCCCAGCCCCCATATCACACCGTGCCTGTCCCCTTAGCCTTCCCAGTCGCGCCTTCCCTCCCCGACTTCCGATCGTCCCCCTCCCCACCGCCGAATTCTGCCACCCAGCGCAGCCAGTCACCGCCCTGGGCCAGACGCGACCTCGAACCTCATCTTCAACATCTATACATTCATCGTATAATATACCATTCAACCAGCCGCAAGCTCCTGTCTGGCCTGCGGCGTCCGATCATCTCGCATGGCGGAACCCAACGGCGGCGGCAGCACATCTGTCGCCCCCGCACCCACCCCGCCAGCCACGTCCCAGCCAACACCAGGTTTGTCGACACCCTCGTCGTGCTCGGGGTATGCAGCATCGAGCGCGTTGCTAACACTGCCAGCGTCGCAAACACACATCAAGCGCGAGCCCGAAGCGGAGACCTTCTCGGCCATCTCCCACGCCATCACAAATGGCTTCTCCGACTCCATAATGAACGCGTTGAAGCGCGCGCGGCCAGACGACATTGACGACACAAACGGCAATGCCACTAGGACATCTTCCGAGCCCGACACCAAGCGCGCCAAGGTCGACTCAGCAAATGCCTCTTCACAACTGTCGCAACCGGCTGCAACGCCGTCGGCGCAACCCGTGCCCGTCCCCTCGGCAAGTTCCTCTGCGGCTCCTTCGGCAACACCCCCCGCACCACCGCCATCACAACCACAAGCAGACACCGCCGCGTCAATACCGGAAAGCTCTCCAGCTGCAGCACCGCCTGCGCCCTCGCCATTTGAAGAGACGACGACCGCAATCAAGGCGGCTGTCGAGTCTCGGCCAGCGTCAATACCAGCACAGAGTCCTGCACCCGTCGCGTCGACATCAAAAGAGCCCACACCAGTAGCCACAGAAGAGCCAATACCGGCAGCGACTCCCACGCCAGCACTAGAGACTCTACCAGAAGCACCAGCAGCACCAGCAGCACCAGCAGCATCAGCAGCGCCAGAAGCGCTAGAAGCAGCGGAAGCTGTGGCAGAAGCGTCAAAGACAGCAGAGGCTGCACCAACAACAACGGACACAGCACCAGTGACCGTTTGTGAGGCACCATCAGAACCAACAAAGACAGCGGCAGCCGAGCCATCAGTTTCAGTACCATCTGCAGAAATACCAGCGGCAACGCCGCCGGTATTTAATCTTGCGGCTGTACTAGCCGCTGCTACAGCAAAACAAAGCTCGGCAGAACCGACGACGACGGCAACCTTGACGACAGTACCGGAGGCAGCTCAGCCTGCACCTGCACCGGCAGAAGCATCCTCAGCACAGGTTATTGCATCTCCAGTAGTCTTAGCCTCGCCATCTGCACAAACACCTGCCCCAGAAGCATCGCCGGCAGCGATTTCTCCAGCTTCACAAGCAGATGTGCCGTCAGTAGCGACAGCACAGGCCAGAGCACCGACAGCACCGACAGCACCGACAGCACCGACAGCACCGGAAACACCAGCAGCAGTGCTGTCACCGGTACCAGCAGTGGAAACAGAGGTGTCAGCGCCTGCACCGGCACCGGCACCGGCACCAGCACCATCTTCAACTAGCCCTACGCCAGCAGCCAAGCCTACACTGGCAGAGATACTCGCTGCGAAATTACCCATGCCAAAGCCGCCGCCACCGTCAATAGCACCGCGACCTGTTTCCACGACTAGCATGAATAGCGACACTCCAGCGAGCCAAGCACTGGCCACGACTACCACTGCAGCTCCAGTAGCCGCTCGGACAACATCTCCATTCTCGTTCAATCTGGCGTCCCTCTTCCCGATGCCAGCAGCTCCAGCACCAACACCGGCACCAGCCGCCACTTCAGCACCCTCGCCCATGCCGACGTCTACCATACCAGCACCCCCGCCGGCCTCGGCGCAGCCTCCAAGAGACGTCGAGATGTCGTCTGCTTTTGACATTGGCGCCATGGTCAAGTCGGCTTTGGGCTCCATCACGTCTGACAATTCAGCCCCGACATCTTCACCTGCTCCGGCTCCAGGCGTGTCCTCGGCCATGTCGCCGATCACAGCAGCACTGAATGTATCTCTGGCAGCTGCTCTCTCCGAAGCCATACCCTCACAGAGCCGGGCGTCTGTACCGCCTGCATCAGGACCGACATCGCCATCTGCGTTCTTTGAAATGACTGCCTCACCGGTTGCTGCGCATGCTACCCCGGGATCACTCCCTCCCCCTACGCCTGTCATGCATTACCAGTCACCACGGACACCTGCTATCCCGACAGCGACACCATCGCGAGAATTGGCCTCGCCCAAGAAAGAGTCAGTGCCGTCACCAGAAAATGGAATTTCGTCACAAGAGCAGAGGCGGATGCGTTTTGTGCAGAACCCGGCTTATGTCGCACGGTCAATGACTCTCCCACTGCTTGGAAACTTTGCTGTCCAGCTGCTGTACTGCCTCAATGATGTTGCGAAGCCAGACGCACAGGTCGACGAAAACTCCCACGAAGGTGAGCTGCGACGGGTGTACAAGGCCTTGCACAACGCATTCTGCGGATCGCGCAAGCTGTTCTCGGAGACGTCCCCGGTTCTGAGCACAGAAGAACTAGACATTAAGGATGTCTATGACCAGGAGACCATATTTATGGCCAACATGGCGACTGTGAGCTGCAGCATCTTTGACGCCAACGAGATGCCGCTGATCGATGTGCACGACAACTTTCTCATGACGTTTTTGCTCGAGCCGGACTCGCTAAACATGGAAGTTGCGTCGCTGTTTATGGTTCTCAAGCATTGCTTGCTGGCAGACGAGCTTATCCGGCTGTCAGACGATGAGCAGCGCGGCGCCTTCTTGGAGCGCCTGTTCCCAGTCGACCTGGAGGAACAGCTGAAACAGCTGCACGTCGACGCGCCCTTTTCAGATCAGGAAGAACAGTTCATCAAGGACATGATGGTGGCCAAAGGAAAGCTCGCGGAAGCGGCCAAGTCTGAAGAGACACGGAGAATGCTCAAGGCCGAGTACCCCTTTGACCGTCTCCGGGACGAGCTGCGCACCTTTTTGCGGTCCAACGAAGATGCCGTGGTGCGCTATGCCGACTCGCATGGTATCGACCTTCCATTTGATGAGGAGACGGTCCCGGACGAGATGGTCATTGACGACGAGCCGGCACAGGCCAGCGCCAACTCAGAGTCGTTCTCTGTCATTAGCAATAACATTGCTTCGATGCTGAAGGCTGCTCTTGGCGGTCCTAGCACCATCACCACTAGCACTAGCACTAGCACAGCACCACAGCCGGTCGCCTACACGCCATCTGTCGCTCCCGTGCCCCCGGTTGCTCCCGTGGCTGCCCCCGTCCCTGCAACTACCGCAAGTCTATCTTCTCCAACGACATCAATGGCAACACCGTCAATAGCGTCTGCACTGCTGTCAGCTCTGGGAGCAGGCTCCTCGTCCTCGTCCTCGGCCCCAACAGCCATTGTGCCAACTTCAGCGCCCGCAGCTGCGTCCGTCTCATCGCAGGCAACCGCTCCTGCAGCCACACGACCTGCCGACAGTTCGCTGGCCGGCGCGTTGGCTGCACTGGGTGCAAGCAATAACAACAGCAGCAGCAGTAGTAACGACACACCTGCACCCCAAGCCAGCACACCGTCTGCTCCTTCGTCCATGTTCACTAGCGGTGTTGCCAAGCTGCTACAGGAAGCCATGCAAAAGAGCGCTGCGCGCATGTCCGCAGAAGCAGCAGCAGCATCGTCGTCCTCGTCGACAGCAGCCCCAGCTCCGGCGCCTCTCCCCGCCCCGCCCCCCGCGCAAGCACCTGTTTCTGCGCCCACACCCGCATCCGTAGCTGCACAGCCCATGCAGAGTCCCACCGTCGCCCCGCCTGCACCAAACCGGACGCCAAGCACTTCAGTACCTGCTCCTGCAGCATCTGCACCGGCCATGAAGCCGTCCACGATTATGGGTCTGGCGGACTTGATCAGAGCCAAGATCGACAAGGACGGAGCCAACGGCACGCAGCCTGCGGTGGCGCCCCAGCATCCCATGCCAGCCCCACCTGCACCCATTGCTCTGCCTGCGTACAACTCTCCAGGCCAGATGCCGCTTCCCAGTGGTGGTATGATGAACATGAGCAACTCGTTCAACAACAGCATCAACAACGGCAACAACAGCAACGTGATGTTGCAGCAGCAGCAGCAGAACCGCACGCCGACATTTGGATTCCCGCCGCAGATGCCTCACCAGCAGCCCCTGCCGCCACCGCCCGTGTCTGCTGCGTCGGGAGAAAGAAGCGCAAACGGTGGCAACCTGCCTCCGAACCAGTCGTCTCCCAGTGCCATACTGTACCAGCAGGCACGCCAGGCGGCAGCGACAAAGACGCAGACCCACACGCGGCGTGAAGGCCTGCACAGCACACGGCGGCCCTGGTCGCCAGACGAGGAGCAGGCACTGATGACAGGCCTCGACATGGTCAAGGGTCCTCACTGGTCACAGATCCTGCAGCTTTTTGGCGCCAACGGAACTCTCAGCGACATCCTCAAGGAACGTAGCCAAGTGCAGCTCAAGGACAAGGCGCGCAACCTCAAGCTCTTCTTCCTCAAGGCAAACACAGAGATGCCGTACTACCTCAAGTGCGTGACGGGCGAGCTTAAGACGCGTGCACCCAGCCAAGCCGCGCGCAAGGAGGCGGAGGAGAGAGCGCGTGCCAACAACAAGGAGGAGCAAGCGCGCGTTCAGGGTATCATGACTCTGGCCGGCGGTCTGCAGGACAAGACGCAGGGCGCCCCTGCGCAGGCCCCATCAATTGCGCCTGCTACCCCCGGCGTGCAGCGGACGGTCGGGTTCCCCACCACACCCGGCATGCCCGGTACACCCGGCACGCCCATCCAGTCCGTGCCCGGTGCCTTCAACCGCAGTTTTGTTGGCAATGGTACTCCCGGTGCGCAGCAGCAGAGATACAATGGCGGCATGGTCGGTGCTGCCCCCATCAAGCCCGCTGTGAACAACACTGGTGTCCCCACGACCAATGGCGGCCACCAGCAGATGATCAGACCGGCTCTGGCACCAAGTGTTGCCCCTGCTGGCATGAACAATGGTGCCGGACAGGCGAGTACAGCGGCACATGCTGCAGCCAACCCTGCAACACCCGTGTCTCGCCCACTGGGCATCACCCCTGCAGCCAACGGAGGCTCGCACGGTCCTGCGCACAGTGTTCAGCCCAATGGAATGAACAGTGCGCTGAACACGCCCGTGCCGGCCAGCGCCCCATCTGCTACAAACCATACCGCGACATCAGCAGCCCCAGTTGCAGCGACACCGCCGCCCAGAAATGCTACCGCGTCACCGGCTGCGCTGACGCTCAAGCAGCAGATCGAGCTGGAGCTGCAGAAGCGTCTGCCGCCGCCAATACCCACGCAGCCGAACCAGACGCAGCAGCAGCAGCAGCATCAGCAGACGGCCAACAAGTTCCCGCCTCGCACAACGACACCTGTCACGACCACAGCATGCGCGGCCACGACTGCAGGCACTTCTGCATCGACCCCCGGCATGACGAGCACAGCCGGCGCGACCAACACCAATTTGTCGAACCTGGCGACATCGAACCTCCGGCAGCAGTCGCCGATCAGCGCCACCCTGGCGGCAGCAATGTCGCGTACGGGCTACCCTATTACGGCCAAGGCACTCGTCAATGGAGGGTTCTCGTCGACCACATACAGTGCAGCAACTACAGCAGCATCACCATTCACAGCGGGCATGTCGGCGGCTCTGCAGGCTGCCATTAACAGTGCAGCAGCTGCAGCAAGACCGTCGACAACGCCGTACATGACAACGGCACAGCGGATCGCTCTGCAGCAGCAGCAGCAGCAGGCAGCAGCAACCGCCGCCGCCGCCGCCGGCCGCACAGCAGGCGGAGCATCGTCCTCGACCAGCTCGCCGGCGCGCACAATGACAATGACCACGCCGGCGAACAAGGCGGCAACACCGACCATAATGAAGACGACAGCACCTGCTGCGACAGCAGGACCTGCAAACGCCCTCGGGCCGAAGCCGGCAGGTGCACAGCCTGCCGTGCAGAAGCCGCTGATGGCAGGCGGTAGCAGTGCGACGCCTTCTCCTGCCTTGTCTGCAGCCAGCATTGGCGGACCGCCAGCGCGCACGCCTACACCGACCCAGGGTGCCGCTCAAGCCCAGACTGCCCAAGCTGCGCAGACTGCCCAGGCTGCACGCGTCTCGCCGGCTCTGTCCAAGCCCGCGGCCCCGGCAGCGCCCGCGAACGGTGCACCAGCCGGAACGCCGACTGCAAGCGCCAACGGCACGCCCAAACCCGCCGCCGCCCAAATCGCCACAGCTGCTGCTGCTGCTCCTGGGGTTTCTGGGCCCCCGTCACCTCCTGCGGCGACACTGGCGAACCCAGCCAGCAAAGCGTCGACGCCTGGCCCTGTGGCCGCGCCTAGTGCCCCCGCGGCGGCTGCCGCGCCTGCAGCAACGACAGCGCCCGCTGCACCGACTGCACCTGCTCCTGCACCTGCTGCACCAGCCAAGACGTCTCCCGCTCCAGCAGCTGTGCCAACACCGTCACCCGCTGTTGTGTCGATCTCTACACCTTTGCCCGCACCCCCCGCTGCAGCCCCTGCCGTGTCGACAGCTCCGCCTGCTACCCCTGCCAAAGAAGCAGCAGTCCCTGCAGTCTCGTCAGCACCGCCAGCACCGTCAGCACCACCAGCACCGCCAGCACCGCCGGCACCTGCTGCGCCACTGCCTGCTGCGCCCAAGGTCGTTGCAGCTGCTCCCTCGGCCGCGAGCGGTTCTGCTCCTGCACCGGCCAGCAACACGGGCACACCCATCCCGGCGCATGCCCCTGCACCCCAGCCTGCAACGCGTCCCCAGCAGCGCCAGGAAGAGGATGCATCGGAAGAGTCTGTCCTGCGCCGTCTCCTAGCATCGCCGCCTGTTTAGGGACGGGCAGGGCAGCCTTTTCGTAATGTTTGTTTCCTCTTGTCTTATTCTCATTTCTTTATTTTCTTTGCTATTTGTATATCTCTACTGTTCTTGTTTGTACACGGCGCTTGGAGTATGGTTGGAAAGCTACTGGATATTTGCTCTTCTCCAATCACGACAGTGGACGAGGATCATTCTAATGCCGGCGAGCGTACCGGGAAAAAGGCGTTTTGTGTTTATTTGTTATTTTTCTTTTTATTGTCTGTCATCTTTCGAACCCCGTCTTTTAACAGGGCTGTTATGGGCTGTCATCACTATATACCTGTTTTGTTTATTGGGACTATGAATGCGGATTTTGTTTATTCTAAATTTGAGAAATGGTGATTGTCATGGTGGTGAAGCTTCATGTGCAAGTAGCAGACCCGCAATTTCCAGTCAGGGGCAAAGTAAACAAAGGGTCTGACAAGACAATGAATGACGGTAGACTGCCACGGCATTAGTATTTGATGATTAAAATGCATGAATAGGTAGATGCAGACCCAGAGACTGTAGCCAGGTACAGAGATAGCACTCTGGCAGCTTTTGGCTGTAATGCAATCAAACATGACCTCACCGTAGATTCACTCCATCAGAATCATCTGCAGTCAGAGTGCGAGTGATAGCCACAGCAAATTTGGAGATGGCAACAGGCGGGACTGAGATCTCTGCTGCTTCTGGATCACTCTTTGTTGACATTGGAATCGACCATGCTGTCGCTGTTCTCTAGTCACCGTACTATCACCACTTCTTCACACTGGCCATGAGCAGGCCCTTGGACACCTCAGACACACTGTCACATGCCATTTCCAGGGCCTTGCACGCAGTGAGATCTCACTGCCTGACGCAGGAACAGCAAACAGACACACAAAGAGGAAGTGAGACTCGCATCTGAGGTGGATAGAAGCCTCTAGACGGGCTGCCTCCCTGGGGACCTCTATGGCCACGATTTGGGTATATAAAGGGCCCTCGTCTCCCTCGTTACCCTCCTCTTTTCGCTCCTGGCATCATCAGTACAGTACACTCGTCTGCCCTGCCTGCCACCATGGAGACACAGGTTGCTGGCGACTCACTGGACCACTGCATGCGGAGCTATCTATTTTGCATGCTCCCATTTCCCATGCAATGCATGCACCTGCTCTGGTAATTGCATTCTACAGTCATTGTCACGGCATGGCGAGTTTCCAAAGGGCCGGGACCTAAGCCCAAGGCCGTTCTACAAGAGCCTGACACAGTGATCAGAGATGGAAAACCGGCAAAAGTGCCCAGGGAGGCGTTTTGCACCACCGCCAAAGGGATTGTTTCCTCATCGTGGGCCATCTGCAGCAGGCCTCTATAGAGTTCTGCACGGGCTGTTCCTTCCATCAAGAGCAGACAGCCAAAACCCAGCATCTTTCAGCATTGGAAGCGTGCCTGGCCGGCGCGGCAGTGTGTTTTAGCCATGTTGGTTTGTCTTTTCGTCTGTCTTTTCTTTTTACTCGGCCAACTCTTCCACCAACATCAGCCCAGTCGGAATATCAGCTCATGAAAACACCGAAAACAGCTCCCAGCAACAAATCATGTCGCCGGTATATCCTAGGGGACGTTTACTGCACCAGCAGGGTGTATGATCTAGAGATGGCTCGACCATGAAGCCCGCCGGCGTCGTTCATTCCGGCTGCAAGAAGAGCATACTTTTGTCTTCCTGGGTCATCACAGACTGGCTTGCTTCAGCCATGGCAATGCTCGACCGAGAAAAGAGCCCTCGCTTTTAGCATTATGGGAAGATCGTCTGCCTAGGTTCTGGAAGCTCCGTCGGAAGTTCACCGTAACGGTATCACCAGCAGTTCTGTTGACTCGAGACTGTCTTGATCCCCATCCACGAGGCCGAGGGGGTCGAGCTCGTCTCGCCATCCGCCATAGTCCCAACTACACGAGACAGACATCAGTGCTCCTTGATAACTGAGCTCGAGTTGTCTATCAATAGACCAGGGAAAACAGCTCTACTACTATTCTGATCTACACTTGGAATAGAAGAGAGAACAAAAGCAAGGATGCGCAAATACTCTCTCTTCCGTACGATTCCCCTCATACTGAAATCGTACTGTTTCAGTCATCACGCATCCTCTTTCGGGCCTCTTGAACCCATCACCCGGCTATCTCCATTCCCTCACCCTCGGTCCCTATACTCATACTACGTCTTGCCTTCAACCATCTTTGTTCAGAATTGGTTCCTCACAACTATCAACGGGGATTCTCCGTTTTGGTACCCTATCCCCTCTGATTCGCTTACAACCGCTCCCTCTCAAGGGTAGGCCAGCAGATTCCAACTCGACGCTGAATCCAGCTGGAGCCTTGGGAACCAAACTACAAGGCCGAGCACTGCCCAGTGCAACGAGCCGCACAATGTCTTACACGGACCTAGCCTCGGGTGACAAGTTGGCCTTTGGCAAATTGGACTGACGGGAACATCCGTTACGCCATGTTTGCGTTGACGACAAACTTTGGGATCATGTCAACCGCGGCGGAAGAATCCCTTGGATGCAAGCTCCAGCGAACATTGCCAGCAATTTTGTCAAGTGTCTGGATCCCGTTCACGTATGGCTCGAGCACTTTGCGAGGTCATAAAGTAGAAACACAGCTGTATATGGACGTGCTGTGATTTGGCTACAAGGCAACACAATCCGGGACGAGCATATTCATGGCGAGACGTGCATAGGGTGTTGTCGATCAGTGGTACCTGTTTCAACAAGCGATGCCCATGCGTCTGTTTTTCCAGTCGTGGATGATTACGAAAAGCGACAGGTACGCAAATTCTTCCCATCAAGCCGTCTATTGGGAAATGGACGCTGTATTATCAGCTCGCTGTTTCGACACCCATCCTTGGCCATCTGCCATGCCGACCACGTATTAGAATAAAAGCCGGATTCTGCTCAGAGGCACATCTGGTATGTGATTGAGAGAGAGTTCCAGTCAGCAAAATCAAAGACAATGCTGCCTTTTCCCATCAACAAGCAGCCTCGGTTCACAGCTGCTTGGACTCTATATCTCCATGGCAGACAAGGCAGTTCTCGATACTGATCAGTATTGGCCGTTGCTTCCAAGCACGCAAGTTGAAAGATAAAAAGACCGATTCCCAGCTATGGCACTTTGCCCAGTGGAGGAATCATGAGGCGCCAGCTCCTACGCAACCGCATCTCCGCACGCACCACACGTCTTCGGCCATGGCATTGCATGCACCACGCCAACGCCGCCAAGAGAGGCTCTGCCATAGACACGACCGCTGATTTGTTTGACAAACAGCAAGTGCTGCTGTACTCACCAAGTCCAAGTCTCAACCAATACAATGGGGGGCGATGCGAAGCAGCTACCACTCGCCAACAGGACGTAGCAAGCGTCATTTATCGAGCCACAAGCTCCATTGCCTACTGCCTATCCTCGGTCGACAAGGAACATCCGGCCATGCAGAGACAGACAATATCAAGCTAGGTGATCGGTAATGCTAGCTCGGATGCGGCATCTCGGTATCCGCAATCGGAACATCTGACCGCACGGAACTATGCTGCTTAACCTCATACGCAAAGGCAGTGGATCAAACTGTCACAGATGCTGCGTCTCGTGCTGGCTTGAGACAGACGCGGCAAGCAATGGAAATCCCCAGAGCAGGAAAATCCTGTGCCCGATGTCAGGCAGCTTGTGGCTGGATGCCGTTGACTACCATAAGCACATGTGGCATCTGCTGTTTACAGCCAGCCCTTGTCAGATATATCGACACACATGACTGGAGCGGGAGACTGGTGAAAATGATCACATCCTGGGCGCCTTGGACGACAGACACAATATCAAAGGCAGCACACCCGGGATACCGATACCAGCCTCCAGTTTGGCGGGTCATGTTATTTATACGTGCTACTACTACCGACAGACTGGGCAGTCCATCGCCACAGATGCATGGCATAAACCCAACATCTGCATGGAAACACACCGCAGCGCTGAGAATGACGGACTGATACTGCCGTGGCATCCACCCGCAGTTGCACCTGGCGCAGACACGAATATTCCGTGTCAAAGTGGCATCATGGTACTCTGAATGGTAAATGATAACGCCAATGATGGATAAAGAGAAGCAGTCTTACAGTGTGGCATATCAAGGCCATGGAGGCAGTGCCGGCAGACACAAGCAGTCTTGTTCGGCTGCGAGCTGGTTGGTAGCCACCCGGCTTCCTGTTCATCCATAGCTGGCATTCCATTGTCTTCTTCATAAACGCAGATACCAGGATGTGGCGGTCGAGGCCACCTACCCATCAACTGGGTTGAGATCCCGAAACGTTTGTGAAAAAGGAACGCATCTGCCACAATGACGAACGGGGTCGCCCACCTTTGATCATTGCCAAGACGGCCTGACGGTTGGTTCATGTCAGACTTATCACTAGCCAAAGTCGGAAAAAGAAAAACTAGCACGTCACGGAGAGCCCGGCCAGGCTGCGAGGGAAGCAGGGATCAAGGCATCAAGGGATCATGGGATCAAGGGCATAAAGACAGCTCGGCCGCCGAGCTGGAGTACCGGACTATCAGGCGGACCACGACAGCTGCCGCATCCCCGGAAGAGGTATACGCTGGTGGCCGCCACGCCCTGATGAAGCTCGACCACCCAAAGATCATCCCAAACTTCAACCAGATGTGCCCATCACTGAAGAAAATTCAGGGTATCTCGCAGGCCAGCCGCCTATATTCCTGCTGCATCGCAGAGTTTACAACTGTCGAGCTTCGCGACCAAGCGATCACCTGGGGGCCATACGCGTGGCATGGTAAAGTGCGGCTTTGAGATGTGTATAAAGAATGGCTGCCGCCTCGTGGGTCTATCCTTTTTCTCAATGTTTTTCCTACAAGTGTCCAACATACGATGGCAGTCTGAGCAGCAGAGTCCGACTCGCCCACACCAGATCGAGCAGTATACTGCTGCCAGCAAAGGTTTGCCTCGTCTGGGTGCCGTCTTTGCAGTGAACGCTTCAGACTATCAAACGGTCTCGACAGTTGCTACGAGACCAGTATCCGACCTCGAGGCATGGGCAAAGCTAAACGTGATGAACAAAATGGCAGCATAGCATATCAGTACAAAGGCAAGCAGACAGACGCATTTGCAGGAGCATGGTATCTGCAATACTATGACAAGCAAGACCAGAGGGATGCTCCATTGCAGGCGTTGGACGGCTGCCATGACTACCGTGGACAGATGCCATCCTGCTAGAGAGGCAACGCATGATCGAGTCCGGCTTGGATCTTGTCTGCGGCATAGACAGCACAAAGGCATACTGCAGCACGAGATAATGCATCTATAGCATCATTTCTACAATTGCGAAGCGGACTTGCAGAACAAGCAGCAAAGATGCTCGACCAAAGATGGCTCACAGTAGGGCCACGCCAGCTGTTGTTCACGACCACGATAGGCCCATCTCGAGCGTGGCCACAGCCGGAAAGAATATGCAGACTCGTGCATGCATTGGCACGGAAACTTGCAAGCAGCCGTTTGCGACGTACCAGCTTTCAGGGTGCATCAGCGTCAGACACGGCACTGCGTTCCCCTACTGCGCCACCACTGAAATAGGCAGGGCATCGTGGCCCAAAGCATGCAGCCAACACACACACACACACATACAAAAACGTGCGATCAAAAGTCCAGAGCTTTCCCATTCAAAAGGAGTCTTTCCGTCGGGCGGGTCTTGGTGTCTCCCGAGGAGAGGCCGGGATGGTTCGATAACATCTCTTTGTCGTTTCGACTATGTCGTGTGATTGTTGTATCTCTGACGTCTTCCTTCGACTTGTCCGAGCTTCTAGTCGCGATCTCGGCAGCCCAGCCGCGCCAGTTCTCAAGTGTGGCCGGCTCAAGGTACGCATCAACAGAGTCGGCTCATTGAATAGAAGCCGCAAAATGTACCTATCACCCAAAGCGTCGCGCTGAAACTGGCCCGTTTGTGAGACCTGCTCGCTTCTCCAGCAATGGAGCTGGCTCTGGGCCCACGCAAGCGTTCCGCCGAAACTACACCTGCTATCAGACTCGAGATGAGCGCCAATAAAGTGCGGAAGTTGACTGCTGTGATCAAGAACCGGGGCCAGACCGGTGCCGCAGAGCTCTTCGGCCAAGGCCGTGCCTGGGAAGGCGAGTCCGCATCTGGAGAGGACCATCAGGTTCCCGCTCCGAAGCCTAAGGCCAAGAAGCCATCACTGGCCTTTGCTAGGGTCCCACGGATATCCTAGCCATCAGCATGACCTAAGCAGAGCAAGGCCAATAATTTCTGCGGCACGAATATCAGCCTCGTCGGAGCGGGATCCAGACGATACGGAAATCAATGGCTAGAGGGAAAATACCATGTGACTCTCGCCGTACGATGTGGGATCTACCCGTACGACTGGCGGCGCTCACCTAGCACAAAGAGACGGCGCTCGCGGCCCACGCAGCTGCTGCGCTCTCTTCGGTAGACCGACAGCCAGGCAGTATCGTGTGCAGGCCTGGATTATGCCGGCATGTGTGATGGGATATATCAAGCCAGCACATGCTACAAGGGACGGGCTTTTCCCGTGCCACTCGATCTCGGCTTCTTGATCTGGATTGCATCACAAGCACCCTTTGTCTCGTTTCTATCACGACGCTGCATTCTGAAAGAGCAGTGGATCAAAGTTGTGCGACGAGGCGGGACATCTGGCTGTGCTGCTTTGGCGGCCGATGACTGCGAGTATACGCGCTGGGCTCAACACCGCTGCAAGACAAACAGACTCGGGTATCATTGCCAGACGGCTCAACTCTCTCCCGGTGCAGCTGCTCCCACCACACGGTATTCTCTCGATCAAGAGTCTCATCCAGCGGAACACAACGACAGAGCTACAGAAACACTACCTATCAGACAGAACACTCTGGCACATCAGGACTATAGCCGCATCCAAAACAAACGTCCGGCAGCACTATACAGATACCAGAAGCTCTACAAGGATCCCGCTGAGCGTGCTGAGTGTTGTGCTGAACATTCAAGATGCCGCCGCCTCTCTGCTCTCTTTATCCATCGATAGTCCGGCTGTCCTCCTCTGGTTTGAGATTAACAAATCGCCCGAGAACAGTCGCAATGGTGACAATGAACCTTTTCATCTGCACGCGTCTGAAAGCAGTAGACCTGCAGCAGAGTCTCTCGGTCGACAGAACGTATATGCACTGATACGCCTTGTCGATTCGCTTCTTCTTCCAGATCTCCTGCCCGTGCTTCCCGCAAGAAGAGATCTTCAACAGAGGCAGAAAAGGACCCAAATGGTATTTGGTGCAAATGCTGCTTGGATCTCGGAAGAGCCGCAGCACATTGTCGCCACCGCGGCTGGAAAGTCACTTGCCTTTTTATCCCAGCGTACGAGGCTCCCTTCTCCGGCTGCCTACTATCAGGCCGCTCTCCTCGGAGGCAGTATGTTTAGAATCGTCTACCTATTTCCAGCCTGTATCCTAGACGTTTCCAGTGAGCAGATCCTCTGCATTGCCCACCGTCAGCGGGGTGGCGTTCAGTCTATGCTCGGCAAAGCCCAGGCCGCCAAGACTTGATCCTTAACTGACCGCAAGAGAAAAACCGTGTCCTTTATCCACGATTTGCGCTCGTCAACTGGCACACGATAACCAGAGATGGCTTGAGGAAAGAAACTACAGAGACATGTGCCAGGAGAGACTGGAGATAGATGCAGTCAAGTTCTAGTTCTTCTCGCCCCCATCGCTGACACCTCTTTTAAACACCCGGCCCAAAAACGGCTGCTCCATCCGGGACGTCAAAGGAGTGCCAAGTCCGATCTCCGACTACATGGAGATTCGATTCAGTATCAATGTGTCGGCACCGCTGTAGAGCAACTACTACTACTACAGCCCGGCTTTGACCTCTACTTGAGGTGATGAGATGCGGGGGGCTCTTTGTCGACGAGTATATAAACGAGGACAAGCATACAATGCAAGATCTGTGAGAGAATCTGCAGAGGCAGACTTCTTTGCCGTCGTGGGCAAGGATGGCCATCTACTCTTGTCGGGCTCATTCTACACCTTGCTCTCAATCAAGAGAGTTATCTGCACCTCACGGAGAGACTCTTGTTTTACTGGGACAAAGTCTAAAGCTTCTAGTCAACAAACTGTTTCATCCAGACCTCGACGCTATGGTCCTGGCGGAGCTATTGCCAGCCGACAATAGCAGGCAACCCCCCTCACATCAGTGTCTAGCAATGGCGGGTTCTCTGGCTTGACGATAGCCTGCTTTTTATCAAGGCCCTGACTTGAAGAACGACAACGGCGTGCCGCGGACAGTTAAATGCATTGTGCAAGAGCAGGAGGGCACGGAAACGGACCCGTGGACATTGCAAACAGAGTGTATGATACAGATGGCATCATGGCATCATGGCATCGTGGCATCGTGGCATCGTGAGAGCGTCTCTGCTGCCTGAGCAGTCTTCTCTCAGAGGCTTACCGTGACGTGCATCCAACAAAGAGCAACAAACGCTTCAAAAATACATGATCACGGGCACGGGCTGCTTCCGGCACACAGTCGGCCAGAGCCGGGCCATTGGAACGACCGATGACCAGCCTGGCATGCTAGCTATACAAAAGAGAGAGCCATCCTTGGTCCTCACCGTATGCCCAGTTTGTGCCTCGGCCACTACGGCTGGAGGGCAAGTCTCTTTTTTTTCCAGTATTTTTCTTACTTTTCTCTTCTTCTTTGCTAGACTTATTCTACTTCACGGATATACATGGGTTGGGCTGACGCGACTACGGAGTAGAGACTGAACAAAGACAAGAAATAAAAGGCTAAAATAAAATAAAGAGAAAATAAAGAGAAAGACCAGCTCCCCAAACATTGACCCAAGTAGACAAATGGCAGACTAGAACCCCGGACGCATCCAATACTACACATCCGCCACGCAATTTGCTTTTGCTTTGACCTGGACCGAGTATGCGCACGAGGATCACGAGGATCACGAGGATCACGAGAAGCACAAGATTCCAACGCTCTATATGGCAGTAACCCGACGAGGGGCCTGCGCTTATTGCATAATGCCATCTACTAGTCAGATTGCCACAGCACTATTGACTCTTTGTCTGCGTGCCTGTCCCACGGGCCTCCTTGCCGAGACCCGCCACGTGGAGCAGAGCGTGGTAGTGCGCCGTCGACGAGAACTCAATAAACGAGAGCGACGGCAGACATTGTCGACAAGCGAGGCCGACCAGGGCATGGCGACTACATGCAGTAGGCTAGCTGGCTAGCTGGCTCGTTTGGGCTAGCCAGGAGGATAGACCCTTTCTTGATATCTAGTAGCAAGAGTAAAAAGGAAAAGTAAAAAGGAAAGGAAAAGGAAAAGGAAAGGAAAAAAAGTACAGCAGAGGTTGAGGATACGCTGGGACCAGCCGGCCAGGCCCAGGTGCCATCCCGTGCTGGGCTCGGTATGCTTGAGCTGAGAGGAAATGTAAATATATGCCGATCCCCGTGGTCGACCGTCTGCAGCCTGTCTGTCTCTCGACTCGTCCTTTCAGATCGTCTCTTGGGTCTCGTTTGGCATTGTCTCGCTCGTCTGTCGTCTGTCGTCTGTCGTCTGTATCGTCTGTCGTCTGTCGTCTGTCTCTCCAATCCCAATACTCAGACTCGCTTCGCTCGTCTTCGTTACTCGCTTCGTCAAGATGAAGCTCTTCGCCCTCCTCGCCATGGCCTCGGCCGCCTTTGCCGGCGTCACCAACAACAACGACCTCCCCAGAAACATCTTTGACCGGCGCACCTGCGCCGGCAACAACTGCAACCGCGCCATCACCGGCACCAACAGAAACCTGCCCTCGTCCTCCATCCGCAAGGCCGACTGCAGCAGCTTTCTGCTGACCACCGTGACGCCGAGCCCAGTGTAAGCAGCCAGCACGGCGAGCACGAGCGCAGCGAATGCTCTGTCTTTCTCTCTGGCACCTCTCCTTTACTTGTTTACACTCCCTCGCTCTCACTCTCGCTCACCATGCCTTGCTAACAAACAGCGTCAAAACGACATGGATCGGCGACAACTCCTTCTACTACTCCACCGCCGTCACCACCGCCGTCACCACGACTGCCACCGCCAAGCCCGCCTACGCCTCGGCCTGCTCGTCCAACGCCGCCTACGCCTCGGCCTGCAGCTGCTACGGCATCACCGGCAAGACCACGACGGCACCGCGCCCGACCGTCACCGTCACCAAGGTCCAGGGCTGTTAATTGTTCATTGTTGATTCTGTTCATTCTGTCAGTTCTGTTCATTTGGTAGCTGGTCTAGAGAGTCTTTCAGTCGAGAGAGGACTCAGTCATATGTAGTGTATTTGATCTTTAATAATCATTGAATTGTGGTATCGCCAGAATGCTATCGTGATTACGAGAACAGAATCAAAAATACAGAATACAGATACAAAAATACAAAAAACAACTACGTCGGCCTCGTCTGGCCGGCCACTTCGTGGTCGGGTCCATAGTGGCCGTGCAGACGCTCTTCGACGACGACATCGAGTTGCGGCTGCGGCGCACTCGCCGACGGCTGCGGCTGGGGTGGCGGTGCATACAAAGGGGCATTCGCGCCGGTAGGGCTAGTGCTGCTGTCGCTCCATGTCCGCTGGTGGCCATAGTCTGTCATCAATGGCTGCTGCTGCTGCTGCTGCTGCTGCTGCTGCTGTGGCAGGCTTGGACCGAACCCGGCATAGCTCAGCCCCGACACAGCACTGATGTTGCTAAAGGGACGGGGCCGTGATGCGGCGGATGATGCCGACGGCGCGACGGGCAGCTCCGGAATAAAGGCGCCGTCGACACCCAGCTCGGCCGGCTGGTGCGGCGATCCCACCCCGGGCGTATGGGCTCCAGTCAGCGGAGGCGACAGTGCACCGTCGGTGTTGCTCGCACTGCTCGCATGGCTCACAACCCGCGGCCGCCGCCCGCCCTGTCCATCCAGCACGGCCGGCGGCGGCGAGTCGGCGCTGATGCGCGGGTCCGAGCCCTGCGAGTAGCGGCCCGGCCGGTTGTGTGTGCGCTGCTGGGGAATGTCAAAGTAGCCCGACGACGACGACGACGACGCCGCGGCGTCGGCCGACAGCTGCGCGGGCGTAGATGCTGCGGTGCGGTGCCGGTGCTGGAAAGAGTGCCCGATGCCCGACGACGACGACGACGTCTCGTCCACCGCAATCGGCGCCCCCGCGAGCAGGCCGTCCACTTCGGGCGTCGCGCGGTGCAGGGACGCGCGCGGCTTTGTGGCGCTGCCCGTGCCGGGCGTCTTGCCGGGCGTCTTTGTTTTCGGCGGGGGCTTTGGCTTGTCGCTGCTTCCCGACAGCCGCTTGGCCTCGTCCAGCGCTCTGCTGGTGCGGCGCACGTTTTTGATGATACAATACGCGGCGACGGCAATAGCCAGAAGCAGAGCGACCAGGCCGCCAATGAGACCGCCAATCGCGCCCGGTGATAGGCCGCCGCCGCCGCCGCTGTCGCTGCCGGAACCGCCCGACGCGGCGACCAGGCTCGCTTTTGCCGTCGTCGTCGGCACCAGCTTGGCCACGAGGGCGTCCGTCGTGCTGCTGCCCGTCTGCCGGCCACCGGCCGTGTCCGTCGGCGGCGTCGGCGTGTGCACTGTCGTCGACGTGATTGTCGTGACGTGCGACTCGGCCGTGCCGGTCGCGGTCGTAAACGTGGCCGTAAACACGAGCGTCGTCGGCGTCGTCGCATAGCATCCGTTCAGGGCACAGCCCATGCTGGTGGCGCAGCAGCCGTAGTTGAGCGACGACGGGCACAGGTGGTAGGCGGGCGGGCACGACTGGCTGGCGGCCGCGCCGGCCGGTGGCGTGCAGTGCTGGCGGCCGCACGTGTAGCCCGACGGGCAGCAGCCGCCGCCGTCGGCGACGCCGCAGCCGGTGTAGCCGGCCCTGCCGCAGGCGAGCTCGGCTGTTGCTGCTGCTGCGGTGGCGCTGGCGCTGGGGGCGACGGACGTCTGGACGCAGTCGCTCGTGTCGCAGGCGAAGCCGGTGGGGCAGCAGCCGCCGCTGAGGGAGGACGGGCACTGGACGAAGCTGGAGGGGCAGGTGGACGACGCTTTGCGGGCAAACACGAGCTTGCGGCCGGGGACGAGCGGCGCGGCGGTGATTGGCAGCTTGTTGGCGCGCTGGATGCTGACAATGTCGACAATGCCGACGTCGACGGCGATGACGTCAAAGGACTTTTGTACGAGGCCGGCTGTGTCGTCATAGCTGTCATAGCTGTCATGGGTATACTCGGTGCTGGCAGATGCGACGCGGATGATGCTGAGGAGGAGGCCGATGAGGCAGGCCGGCCTTGGCCGTGGCCTTGGCCTTGCGCCGGGGCATGGACGCATGTTGTTTAAAAGAAAAGACAAGCCTTGGGCCGGTGCTTACTGCACGTATAGCGGATGCATGTCAAGGGGAAGATGGAGGTGCCGGTGTGGTAGTGATGCAGTGGTAGAAGAAGAAATAATTCGAATGAACAAAGTAAAGCCAAAAGCCAAAAGAAGAATGACGCTGGAAAGAAGCAGGGAAGAAGCAGACAGCAGGTAGAGAAGAATAGGCAGACAGACAGGATGGACCCGAGTGTCTGAGCTGTTCTGCCCGTGAATGGTGGTGATGGGCGGGAGTGTGGTTGGCTGGATGGCTGGCTGGCTGGCTGCAGGATGGACGCACATGCAGGTAGGGCGTAGGATGGGTGTAGGGTGTGAGCAGTGGTGCAGTATTGCATTGTTGCATTGCTGAAGTCGGGAGTGAGATGTACCAGGATTGTAATAGTAATAAAATAATAGATAATAGGAGTGATAAAAGCAATAGAGGTAAGTAGAGTAATCAAATGGAACTATATTCAAAAGAAGAAACAAGAAGCAAATGCAACGGCCCCCAGGTAGATGCTGATATTGTACTGATTAAATCACAGTCATTTCCAGACTGATACATCGACATCGACATCGACATCGACTGCATCAAGTATATTGTGCAGTGCCAGTGTGCGGGTGTGGCGTCGACTGCGGCAAGAGAGGGAGAATAGAAAGGCCGAGACGCTGAGCAGATACACGTAAGAGGCACAGGGTCTAGTAAGCCGGCCAGAAGCAGTCAGAAGCCAGTCAGAAGTCGGAGAGGAGACGTGAGATGTGAGATGTCAGACGCGTCGAGTCCTGCCCTGCGGCTGAGTCGGCAGAGTGCAAGCAGACATCAAGAAAACTACCAAACAGAATACCGCGATCCAGGAGGATGGTCAAGCATTATAAAGACTGTCAATAATGCAGAAAAATAAAGAATCAAAGAGTCAAGGAATCAAGAATCAAGAATCAAGAATCGTGAATCCAGGCGGTGAGCGCCCCCCTTTTGATCTCGAGCTCTGTACATCCTTCACACTGTCCCTCTATTCCACTGCACCGGAGCATAAGCAGTAATACTACAATATCATACGATGTCGGCAGGAGGGTGGCATGTGAGATGTAAGAAGCTCTACGAGCAGCGAGATGTGGTGGTAGAGGCCACAATAGAGAAGAGGTAGGGCTGTGCAGATGAGGCAGTATGGCCGGGGCTATTTTGGCTTTTTGCTATCTACTATTCGCTATTTTCCATTTTCTATTTTCTATTTATACAATCTCACCCAGTGGCCGCCGACGTGGTATGCAGGCAGTGTAAGGCTTGATACCGCTGCGCTCCAGGGCGATAAAGGCACAGCTGCAGTTGCAGTTGCAAAAGGCGATGCAGAACAAGGCAAGACAAAAAGTGAAATAAATGCCGGCAGACTTGCAGCGTCGTATTACGATGGATTCTGCAGGTAGTCGTGCAGATCTGGTCAATCAAGTAAAGCAAAGCAAAGCAAGCAGGCAGCTCGAGGCGTGACAGAATATTGCTGTTGGAACGCAGAAATACATCTCACGAGGACATTTGCTTCAGCTTCATTGCCATCGGCATATGTGTAGCCAGTCTCGGCAGGCTCGCCGTCCGTTGCCGCGTCAAATGGCTGCACTTGATAACGAGGCTGCCCACCGTGAGCAAGTGCCATTAAGGACTCACTGTCCACGAGCCGTCTTTTGTATCTTCTACGACTACTGTATTCCCGATTGATGCATACTGTTTCAATGTCAATGATTTGTTTTGATTCCAGAAATTAGCACAGAAGGCAACCGCCCTAATACCAATAAAGACGCAAATGTGAAAAAGGTCATAGTTTGCCTGTTAAAGGGATACCTCTATTGCTTAGCCCTTCCTCATACATGCCCAAGTCATATCCAAAGTATAACCAGCTTCAATACAAGGCATCACTTTGAGAATTTTTATTATTTTTTTGTAGCTTCTTATCACTACTCATCTCATCTGCATCTCAGACTCGTCTCCAGAAACCTTCGTCTAGGCCACTCAGTTGGACTTCGGAGCGCTCATCCCCTCGAGAATCCCCTCCCTACCCTCCCTTGTCCTCGTGCGCTGACTGCTGTCTCCGACTGCCCGGTCTTGGTATATGCTGCCGTCCACCGCATGTCCATAGCTGGACGCCTTCTTTTGATGAACCCGCTCTAACCGCCTTTTTTGCCACCAAAAGCACCGTTGCCGTCCTTTTCCGGTCCCTTTCTTTTTTTGTCTTGGTTTTGTCGACCGAGGCTGATATCCCCGTGTCTGTTTTAACTTTTTTTTATCGCATTGTCTTGATTTCGTAGTTTGGAGATGGTATCTCCTAGAAAGATTAAAGAAAAAGAAAGTCGTCTGTCGACTCGACGGCACCATAAATAGACATAACAGAGGGCATGCTATGCTTTCTCAACAGATGCCCTCAATGCCAATGGTCTTGCACGTATCGACCGATACTCGGCCGTCCCAACGAATGGGCCGTGTATCCACGCAACAGTGTGCTGCAGAATTCGAGGGTTGAGGGTGCAATGGCAGGTAGCAGGTAACGGCTACTGAAGCAGGTAAACCTTTAGCCAGCGCGACATCGCTCGCGGCATGTCGAGAACGCAACCGCGTAGCTTGTAACCTGCCATTTGCACTGGCTGGATTGCCTTCATTGCTGCACACTGGAACCGGAGACATCACAAAGAAGCCCGTATATAAAGGCACACCAGCGACCAATAGCCGCCGGTACTTTAGTACCAATCTCAAAAGAACAAAATCATGTCCGGTTGGCGGTGGAGACGTGGAAATGTGCTTGGTGTCGTACTTGGAAAGAGAAAAAAGAAACATGCTGGCGTGCCTCATTTGGCTTCTCCAGGACCGTCACCACCCGCCCTGCGTCCTTGATGTTGGTTGTTGGGGCCGTTGTGGTTCTTTCCAGAGTAGTTGCCGCTGCCATTCCGGTGAGACCCACCGTAGTAATGCATGCCTCCTTGCTGCGGGCTCGTGCCAAACTGCGGTGTGCCGGGATTATTGTAGCCGCCTCGCGTGCCTGTGTAAGAGTTAGTAATCTGAAATAAAGAAGAAAAAAAATAAAGAAAAAAAAAAGGAAATAAAGAGATAAGTCATAAAAACTTACCCCCTTGTCCCTGGTGCTGGTTCTGCTGCGCTGGGCCAAAGACTGGCTGGAGATACTGCATGCTGGGGCTCATTCCGTACATTGGCTGTCCCTGTTGGGATCCTTGTTGTCCCATCATCGGGGCCGCAACAGGTCGTGGGCTGGGGTATCCGTTGGATCCTGCCATCTGCTGCGGCGGTGGGCCGTTACCCGCACCGGGCGGTCCCATAAACTGAGGTCCGCCGGGGTACATCATCTGGTGCTGGCCCGGCATCATGCCGCCACCAAAGTGCTGAGGCATCATTGGCATCATCGGCATGTTCTGCGGCGGCATGAATCCTTGCGGGTTGTTCGAGTAGCTGCGGAACTGGTTCATCTGTGGGCCATTGTGCATAAACGGCATGCCCGGCTGGTTGTACGCCATTTGCGGCGTAGCACCGCCGTGCTGCGGGTACATCATCGCGTGTGGCGGGCGCGGGGATGCATACGACTGTGCAGAGTTTGATGCCATCATCTCGGTTCCATTAAACGACGCCTGTGGCATGTGGCCAGGGCCACCAGCGTGCATCTGCATCGGCGGCATGTTGTGCGGTCCGGGCCGGTGTCCCATGTGTCCGTTGTGCTGCATGTGCATCGGATGCTGGTGCTGATGACCCATCTGCGGCATATGCGGCATCACGTGGCCCTGCAGCGGCGTCGGCATAGACTGCTGCATCATCGCCTGGCGTTCAAAGTATTCCGTGTAGGTAATGTTGATCGTCGAGTCCGGCTTGTCCTCATTTGTCGGTTGTCTCCACACAGCGCTCGTGTCGTACGAATTGGGAAGGCCGCCGTTGCTGTCCTTGTTACGGGCAGGGCCAACAAGTGGCTTCTCAATCTTCTTTGTCTTGAGGTATGCCAAAATATCGCACTTCGCAGGGTTCACATTTTGCGTTTTGCGGCGGATCAAGAGACCGTGGTTGCTGCGTGGCGATGGGATGGCGCCAGTCACAGATGTAGACGTGGACGCACCAGCGATCGGGTCTCCGCCGCCGATAG
Source organism: Ophiostoma himal-ulmi (assembly GCA_029299165.1). Taxonomy (NCBI): domain Eukaryota; kingdom Fungi; phylum Ascomycota; class Sordariomycetes; order Ophiostomatales; family Ophiostomataceae; genus Ophiostoma; species Ophiostoma himal-ulmi. The sequence continues at coordinate 231,283 of JANSME010000004.1, forward strand.
GGTTCAGGGTTGACCGCGGGCTAGAGTTTCCACTAGGACCCGTGGCTGAAGGGTTGAATGTCGCGGCACTCGGGCGGAACTCGTGTGTTGTCGGGTTCAGCTTCTGTGGCATGTGTCCGCTGGTTGTCGATCCGTTGCCAGAAATGTTGCTCATGCGCCGAGAGTAGTTGTTGTCAAACGTGGGATTGGCTGGGCCAGTGGGCGGTGCACGCCCATCGCCGGGTGTGTTAAAGTGAGAGTGCCCGTGATTGTTGACATTCTTGTTGTAGCGGTTCTGGCTCTGGTCGTTGTTCCGAATCCGCTCAGCCAGATTGCCCGTACTGTGGCCTTGCGACATGTGCTGGGGGCCAGACCGGTCGTTACGGTATGGCTGCGGCTGCTGGCGGAAGTTTTGCTGCATGTTGTATCCACCGCGCATGTTGGCGTGGCGGTTGTTTATACCCAAGTTAGAACCATTATGAGCATTGTGCATAGGGCCCTGGGGGCGGCCCCCGGCCATTGAAGATGGCTTGGCGTTGTCTGCGGCCGCAGGACCAGAGCTGGGCGTTGCGGCAGGGCCGGCCGGGGTGCCAGCGCTAGGACCAGTCGGGGCAACGGGTGTTGGTGTCTCGCCGCCAGCAGCACCAGATGCACCAGCAGGTGCGGCATTGGGGGTTGCGGCGCCCGTGGCGCTGGCAGCTGGTGTCGAGTTGCCGGGTGTTGACGTTGCGGGAGTCTTGATCGAGCTCACGCTGGAGCCAGAGCTCTTGCCCTTGCTCACATCTGTCTTTGCCTTGGCAATCTCCTCGGCGTTCTGGATAGCCTTTTCTTGGATCTGTTTCTGCTTGGCAGGGTCCTTTGCAATGATGGAGATCAAGTCACTTGGGACAGGTGTGGACAGCTTGAAGTTTGTCGCAAACTTCTTCAGCTCCTGGAGCTTGCTCTGGGCGTCAGCCTTGATCTTATTAGCCCGGGCCTTTTCCGCATGGAGGCGTTGCTGCGAGGCAAAATCTCTAAAATCCTTGAGCAGAGCAGTCTCGACGCCCTCGGTTGCACTTGGCCCAGCGGGGCTGTTAGCCACTGATGCTGATGTTGCGGAAGGCTTGACAGCAGGTGAAAGTGAAGCACGTCCCGGGGTCACTGCGGCTCGCAGTGTCGCTGTGCTTGGAATGGATGGTGTGACTGGCTTGGATGCAGTCCCTCTTGGTGGCTGAGCGGGTGTCTTTGCGGAGTCGGGAGCAGGTGCAGGAGTAGGTGTAGCAGAGGTAGAGGTAGGAGCCGCGGCTGCTTCAGAAGGCTTCTCTCCCTGCTTTACGTCTGCAGGCTTCTCCGCAGACGATTTGAGCTCGGGGGTCTTCACCAGAGGCAACTGGGGAACAGCAACTGCTGCTGCCGGGCGAGTAGGAATCTGTGCCTGGGTTTTGCTCTTGTCGGTCTCGGCCGGGCTCTGCGCTTTTCTTGGCGGACCGCCCTTGATCTGTGCCGAAATAATGGCCGGGTCCACGGGGGCACCGGCAACAGTAGACTGGCCTGTAGGAGCCCGTCTCGCGGGAGGTGTGTACTTGTTGTTTTGTTGGGAAGGCACGAGAGATGGGAAATCTTGTGGTTGCCGACGAACACCGCTGTACTTGTCCTCCTCGTCACCGCCTTGGTCATTGGCGCCGCCAGAGATGAAGTCCATGATACGCTCTTCAGCAACGTGGGCAGTGGTCGGCGCGCTCGTCTCGATATCTCGTGCAGCACGTTCGGCCATTGCTGCGCGCTCTTTATATTGTGGGTGGCTGCGGTCGATGGCGGTTGTGTAGTAGTTTTCGTTGTAGTCGGTCTTCAGGCCGAACAGGCGCTCGTTTGCAGCGAACTGATCCCATTTGCCATTGCCCTGCGAAGAGCTGCCCTCGAGAGAGCCATCAGCCTCGAGCGGGCCATCGGGAATCCATTGCTGAAGCTGACGCTCCTGCCCTGGGCGGCTATTCGAGATACTGGCGTCTGTGCGGAAGCCGGTCCTTGATCCTGTTGATAACAGAAATATTAGCAATCAATTCTATCTTGTCCGACAATTTGAAAGCTTGAAGTAGACTTGATTGGCGACAATTTTATCGCCAATTATGAATCGAGTATCCATCCCAGCGTTCCCTGGGCTGCCACGTGTCGTCGCCGGCAAAGCCAGTGCTGCTTACCGTTCTGTCTGAATGTGCTGGAGGGACCATCCTTACGCTGGGAGGGCGCGCTAGTCGAGTCTCGCTTTCCACCGCCGCCCAAGGAGTCACCGGGACCCCGTCTTGGAGGAGCCATGCTGGAGGTGAAGGGGCGGAGAAAAGAATGCAAGAATGCGGATGGGAGGAGAAAATGTCGGGTGTCACGATCGCGTCAAGTACCGCAAAGGGGTAATATCGACAGGCTGGGCAGCTGTAGATGGAATGGTTGGGCACGGTTATGCGAAACCTGTCTAATTGGCAATGTTAGAACGTCATCAAACGTGGATGTCGTGGTAGTAAGAAAGCTCAAAAAGCTCGTCTCGGAAAAGAGGAGAAGAAAGTTTGCAGGGAAAGACGGTCGGTGGCTTAGTGTGATGTGGAAGGTAGAAAGGGTGGATAGTGGAAGGGGGCAAGGGTTTGCGCTAGCCACATTCGCTGGTGTTGATTCGAGACTTTGGCTCTATGGGTAGCTTTGCGCACTGTATTTTGGTACTCTTCTGATCGGCAGGAGATGGTTGTATGCCACTACCTCCCCGATAAGAGCTACAGCAAATAAGTGCAAAGGGATGCGGACATGAGCAGAATATAGTTTGAAGAGCAGGTAGAGTGGTAGGCGGCAATGTAGGATAAAATGGTAAATGTAACAGCATCCCGATGGCATTTCTGCATGAAAGCAGTGGTGACAAGGGGGTTGAGTAATGCGAGATGATGAGTCGAGAAACAAGGCGTGATAAGATGCCTGATACAAAGACTGAGAGGATGAGAGAAAACTGGGCAAGAAAAATAGACCTGGGAAAAAAGAGCGGAGACAAGGAAATAGGGACAGCGAAGACGAAGACGAGTGGCCGAGGAGAGAAGGAGAGAAGGAGAGAAGGAGAGACTCAGGGAAGCTGGAGAGGTGCGACAAGGGGCAGCCACCGGGAGACAGCGACAAAAACGTACCTTGAGAGAAGAGCGAGTCAGGGAGCGAGTACAGATTGCACTTCCTTCTCTAGTGCTGGAGGAGCCTCAATCGAGTCTGGCAGCTGTAGACTGGGCAGCTCGAGAAGGAGGTGAGATGATAGTTGGTGTGTTGGTTTGTAGGATTGTAGGATTGTTGGGCGCAGGCGCGGCGATCCTCCGCAATCCAAAGGATATGAGGCGAGTGAGCACGTTTGGAAGGGCTGCACAGAAGCCACAGGCGCAAAGGTGGGAGAAGAGGGAGGAAATGTGCAAATATGTGCTGCTTGTACAGACAGATTGATTGCGATCGGTTATTAGGTTACAAGTCGGTCGAGGAGCTATTTGGTGAGAGCATCCATGTCGAACAGGCGGCACGTGTATAGGGGGGGTTGAGTGGACAGAGAAGTCGGGAGAGGAACGGAACGAGAAGGGCGGCGTCAGGTCGGGGCACTCGAGAGCTCAAAGAGGTGTTGAGACCTATGACGGGAGAGTCGTAAGAGACGGGAGAGTCGTGGAGAAGTAAATCAGCCGCGTCGGGTTAGTGAGGAGGAGGGGTGAGATAGGTCGAGGTCGGCAGAGATTATGATGAGTCGACAGACGACGCTGAAAGGGGAAAATGAGAAAGAGAGACGGAAGAGAAAGTAAGGAATGTAGAGAGGGGGTAGAGAAGAGGTAGATGGCAAGCAAAATATGTCAAGACACCGAGGATATGCTTGGCAAGCTGTTGACAGGAGAGCAACAACGCGAGGCGAAGCGGAATTAGTGACAAGTGGTCGGAGGGTCGGAGGGTCGGAGGGGAAAGGGTGTAGACCGCAGTAAGCAGTGAGTGATGTAGTTTCGAGGTTGCTTGCTGGTTTGGGTGATAGTCGACCCAGTAATCGTTGGACGGTTGTCTGCTAGAGAGAAAAGGGTGCCCGCCGGGGAATTCACTCGTGGGTCCTTTTCTGGTCTGGTGTCACAGCTCTTGGAGCTGTGCGTAGTGGGTTAGTTTGAGGCAGCTTGTGAGCGACGACTAAGAACTGAGAGAGAAAGGAGAAAAGAAAAAGGAGAGAGGAGAAACAGGTGGGAAAAGATAGCAAAGAAGAAGAAAAGGAGAGCTAGGATAGAGTTGAAAAGAAGCAGGAAGGAGTGGGGAAAAGGAGAAATATATGTCAACGAGCTTTCAAACAGCAGAGAATACATAACATAACATAAACACAAATGAGGAAGCAGCGAATTATTCAAGATGGAGAAGGCGCGATGCGTGGCAATTGCTGGATAGAGTAAGAAATGGTGCTAGAGGGTGGTGTTCTATATTTTGTTATATAAAACTGCTAGTTTATTTAATTCATATGGGGAAGTAGAGGAAGGTGCATAGGAGCACAGCGCATCTCAGGGCAAGAGGTAGCGTAAAGAGAAGGAACTACTGTAGCGCTTGCTGAGCGTATCCAAAGATACTGAGATACAATCATTGATGGAAATGATGAGTACTTACAAGTGAGAAACGCCTTGCCGGAGGATGAACGAGGTTACGCAAATGAAAAAGGCACGACGGCCAAGCCAGATGAGCATAAATAAAAGAGGTAAGAGCAAATACTCAACCAAAACTTTAGAACAAAAACAGCTGATACCAGACAAACAACTTACAAACACGGGTTTGTACGCTAGGAAATGCTGCAAAACAGCTAGCGGCAGGAACGATCGACACGCAAAAGACAACACTCGTTGGCACTCGTTGGCACCCGTCGACACTCGCCGACACTACAAATGAACCGTTGAAATACACGGAATAACCTAAATGGTGCGGACGCACAGCAGGCACGAAGTATGAAAACGGAAAGAGCAATGGAGGAAGATAACACAAAAGAGGCAAGAACCTGCAAGATACGCAAGATAAGCAAATGCCAAAATACAAGACCGATCAAGCTCACAAGTACGAGAAACAGGACCTGATGCGTATCAGGCTTTGTAGTCCTTTGTTGTGTTTGCCGTCCAATCCGTAAGAGATCAGCCAATGCCATATGGCGGTGACAGTGGCAGCTCAAGGTGATATGATGGTGATATGACGGTGATATGACGGTTGACTGAATAGCAGTCATGTGTTTAGGGGTTTGCAGGTCGTTCCTTCCGTTTCAGTGTTTCGTCGGAATGTTGCACAGTACGGTAGCAATTAAACTTATTGGGGGGCAGGTGCGGGTGTGGTCAAATGCGGAGAATGAGTTGTCGTGTGGGCGCGCGACTGTCTGTAATACAAAGTAGTGGAGGGAAGGAAAGGAACGGCAGTGGACCAGGGAAAATGTGAGCGGCCGAGAAGCAAGAAGTAGCAGCCAATGATAGTCGAGTAAGTATATCCCAAAGTTGTTTCAACGGGAAGGAATGATTTACCAGGTAATTTGTTCTAGAAAGGAGAAAGGGAAAATCACCTCGGATCACTATCGCAAATAAGTAGCTATCTTATTGTAGTTCCAACCGGGAAAGAGCAGAGCTTTAGTAAGATATTTATACCTCTATCTCGACAACCGGCTCGCAGACGTTCGCCGGGCCATGCCGCCTCGTGTATTCTGCTGGCTGTCATTTATGGACGATTTTTTTATGATATAAATAAACGTTTGCAGCACATCTGCCTTGCTGAAATCCAGGGCTGAATTGGGAGGCCCCTATCAGAGCAACAACAGCCAATGTTTTATGTAACTGTGCGCATGAGGCTGTCCATTGACAGGTCATATCAAATCAATAAGTGCATATTTCGTCCATTGTTCTATTTTGCATTTCAACTGCAATTTCTCACGTACGTGTTTACAATTATGCACCCATGTTTTGCGCGAGGGTCACAACCTCTTGTGACCAGAATGTGTTAAAGTTGGCAGGATAATCTTACTTGCTCGTGCTCTTTTCGTTTCTGTTTTGTTTCTATTATTTTATGTTCTGTTATAAACTGAGTGTTATTATTGGATATGGTATTAAGGGGAGATTGCAAAGGCTTAACAGGGTGAGCCTACCCACCCAGACGTCACGAGCCCTTGCTTGCCGAGAGCTGAGCAAAGGAACAGTAGAAAAAGGGAGCTTCTGTCGTGTTTTTTCTTCTAGAAGGTTTGGAGGTTCATTTCTAAACTTTAGAGATCAAATTATATATTCAGACAATCTCCTTGAAGTCCCTGGTCTCCCTGCGCCCCATACTGTTCAAATGCATGCCTTGGTCGCAGACATCAAAGCACCACGTCCATGCAGCAAGGCCGCATGACGCATGTTTGATCCTGGATCCCTGACATTCTGAATACGTCTTGTTGGCTGTATCAGGATGGACGGCCAATAGCATCTTATTTGGAGACTCCATCCCCGAAAGATGTTAAGCAGAAGAAGAGGATGGCATAAATAGTTGCTATCTTTGAATAACCGAATATTGCTCAGACAGTATCATACCTCTTTGTCGTCTCTTGAGACAACTTACTGACGGTCCTTTTATAGGCCCAAAGGAGACTGGATCAGACAGCATGCTTGCATCAAAGGATATTGAGCACGAGTCCATCCCTTGCATATCGTAAATACCTGTCACAACAGCTCATATAGGTTAAAGTGTTGTCAGTTTTGCCATATCTTCTTTTGTGTTGTATTTAGCGGCTTCATTGAGATATATACATTTCCCTTTTATTATTCTGAATTATATATTTTAACTTCGATGTTTTCTTTTTTATTATTATTACAATGACGTTATGACCCAAATGTAGCTATGAATATTATTATATTCTGAAATGACAGTATCTCAATGTTGCTTTCACTAATACTAAATATAAAGCTATTTAATATTTACGTGCACTGATTCCTGATTACTATATAAAGCCTCCAGCCTTACTTTGTAACCAACCAAAGAGCTGTAGTACCAACAAACTCATATCAGATACACTGGAGGGATTCAGCAAATGACCAAAGGCAATGAATGCTTTGGCAGTTTCACAAACAGCCTCGGCTTGGCAACGCCGTGGCATCTATACTAGACATTGATAGACATGCAGTAGACAATTGTGTATGATTACATAATCATATATTATACAATTTTGTAGTCACTCCACCAACTGCCATCACAAAAGCACATACAGTGTGCCGTTTTATTGACATATAGAGTTGAACGGCTCTGCAAAAGACTTGACCATAAAAAAAGACGGAAAATAACTATACTTGCGAGTGTGCATGCATTAGGGCTACAACAAACGCAGCCACGAGACCAAGACGTAAGACCGAGACCGACGTCTGATACCGTTCATCTTAGCGTATTCGTTATGCACTGTTTCGAGTTCAATATACTAGTGTTAATGTGACTGACCGAGGCATACTTGCGTGCCACCTGGTCTGACGCACACACAAGCTCACTTTAAGCCGCCTTTGAGCTATTGAGCTGTTGAGCCCTTGAGCCGGTTAGCTGCATTGCATTACTTGTATCTTTTAGAGGCAAGTTCACGCGTGGCTGCGCTAGTTACGGGAGCTAAGTGTTCTGATAAACGCACATACCTTGTCGTCGCCGGCATTTTCTATTTGGGGACAGACAAGACGGCAAAGACAGACGCTAAAACGTGGGGAAGCAGCAGTTGGAGAGAGCTCTGTGCTCCACCAAGTGTCAATACAACATGCCAAAGCCATTGGAATATATTGATTAATTTTGAGGCAGTCTGTCTTCGTCTCCGAGGCTTGAATCTTGGATGCCGTGGCAGTAGTACCGGATATTCCATCCCCACCAAAATAATACGTCTCGGGACAATCCGTCGATTTGATTTGATAATCCCGCTATTGCCAGCATACGTTAGATTGCTCACGATGGTCCTCGACATATCACATCCCAATACCGGCATTAACTGCATATCTAGGTTATCATGGCTGTCTAGGATGAACCAGTTATCTCTGTGTACGTAATCAACAGTCAGTTCAGATCCTTGTTCACTCTCCTGCGCCTGCCCTTTTGGCTGCTCCTTCCACACGCGTTTCTCCGCCCTTCATACCCCGTGTGCCCGACCGCTTTGCTCCTTCCTTGTTTCTTCTATCTACTGAATCGCCCTTTCCTTCTTGGTCAGGAACTCCCTGTCGCTCCTCCCCCAAAGGTCCTTTCCAAAGTAGGAAATATCTCAATCAGCCCGCTATCCTTTGTGTCTACATCTCATCTTCATCCCACGATACTTCTGTCGTTCATCTTCTCCTCCTTTCACTACCAGCCGAGTTCAATCAATCGCCATTTTTGTCACCTTATCTAAACATTGATGCGATCTATACTTCTACCATGCCCGCTCTTTCTATCCACGACTCTGGCGCATTCGCTGCCCGCTGATCGTGCTCGATACTCGATTCTACGAATAGCTTCAACAAATACTTTTCTGTTCTGCAAAGCACAATCCGCGCACGCCTTTCCATGGCAATATCTTGTTGAGCTTCAGCCTTACTCACAGCCCGCATTTTGCTGGCCTACATCTTGCTAATGTGACCCGACGCTTTCCCCTCTTTTCGCAACTGCTCACCAGCATCGACGGACCTTTCTAACTCCGCCTTTTGACAATTTTGTATCTAAGCTGATCTCCCTCCCATTAACTCTAAAAAGGACTCGTCTATTCTATCATCTTTCTTTTATTCTCCTCTTCTTTCTACGCTTCCTTCTTCTCGATCTCCTCGTTCAAGCCCACAAGACGCCGGCTCTTCACCTGTTCAGCTTCTTCTGGGCCCATTTTCCCCATCTTTATCCTCCCTTTTGCATCCTCACACGTTCCTTCGCGCCGTTAGTAGCTTATTTCCCCAGTCTTTATTCCCTGCTGTTCCAACTTTCCCTTTGCTCTGCACCTCCCCTCTTTTTGTTCAATTGATTTTGGGCCTTTTAGGTCTTTTGGGTCTTTTGCTCATCAGCTTTCTGATCCCTTGGCCTCAGATCTCTTCTCCTCTTCTCTCTTCTCCTCTCCAACGTTCCCCCGAGCTCCCCTTACCCCGGATTTTTACTACTCCGCGCCTCGCCATTACACAACAGATCAGCATGCGTCGTACTCCTGTGCTCCATAATCTCATGCTCCTCTGATTCCCGTGTTCTGATTTCCCCCACACGCGTGCGACGTTTGTCCACAGGCTACTGTACTATCATACCGTCGGTCGGCCGTCTTTCCTGCCTATCCTTCTGTCTTCTTCTATTTGTATCCGAAAATTCGACTGTGCCTTGTTTTACAATTCTTCAGCTGGGCCGCCATACCGCGAATCCTTTACGTTCTCTCACATTTTCCATCGGCTATCGCACCGAACACCTGGCTGTCGCGATCTCGAGACCCACCATGATCTCTATATAACGGCCGCTTCTCCGTACACCGCACTCTGTGCCGCCTCGCAATGAGTACCGCATCACGGCCCTTACCACCTCTTAAGCAGATTCGCTTTGTCAATAATCCTGGCCAGCCCCCGTCAAAGCGCAGGCGCATCAACGCAGCGTGAGTTTGTCTCTACTTTGTCTCTACTCTTATGCAATCGCGACAAAGAAAACTAATCAAGACTCCAGATGCCTGACCTGTCGCAAGCGCAAGACGCGATGTGCGGGAGAACGTCCAGTTTGCTCAACATGTACAAAGAACAGCCATAAGTGTCTAGGCTATACAGATATACCTGAACGCAAGAAAAGGCAGGCCAGTAATGCTTTACCAAGTGCCGTCGAGGACCTGGTAGAGGCATCACATAACGAACAATGTGCGGAGACAGACACAAAAAGTGACTACGGTGAGCTGGAGGACGAGGATGACGAAAACGACGACGGGTTTGACGAGGAGCTGGGGACTTTAATCTTTCAAAGTACACAAACCAACGTCGACATGACACCACGACGACGGGCCAGCGAGGTGGGCCATAGAAACAATACCGGAAACAGCAACTCAAGTCCCCTACGGCGACGAAGAGCCTCGGGCAACGATCTAGCCCATGACCGCCCGCCGCACAGCCAGACCCACGAATGGGACATGAGCCAGCAGCACAAACAGCCCGAAATTCCTCAAGAGGAAAGTCAGACTGGAAATGCCCAGACAGACTATCGACGCTCCGTGTCATTTCAGGGCAGCAGCCACGGAAGCCACAAGAGCCATGGCAGCCATGGAGGCCACGGAGGCTCCAGGCGATCGCCTTCGCACCATCAGCTACCTCTTCCATACCACAGTGAAAGCCACCGCGTGCCTTACTTTCGCTACTTTGGACCTACTGCCATCGTGCCGGGCTACAAGCAAATGGTTGTCGATGTGTCATCCCGTGATCGCCGCCGCAGTCGCGGTAGCAGCTTCTCCACATCGTCGCCTAGCACAACTCTCACAGAGAAGAATCTCAGTCATTTTCGGAGCCAGCAGCGACGCCAGAGTCAAGGAAATTTTGAGACACCCTTTGAGAGCTTGGAAGAGCTGCCTATCTATGACTCCAATGATGCCGGTCAGGTCCACCCCATCATCATTAACCTCATCAAGACATTCTTTCTACATCTCGGCTGCAACTATCCTTTTCTACGTGAGCAAAGAGTTATTCGCAAGATACGAGACAAGCGCATGGAGCCTATCTTGGTTGATGCCATGTGCGCACTTGCTGCACGCTTCTCTGATCTTCCTATATTTACAAACGGAAACGATGACACAGATGAAGGAGACAGCCGCCTGGCTCGCTCAGAGTACGGTAGCTTTTATGCCCAGCGAGCCAAGGCTGCTACGGTTGACACATTTCCGTGCCCCTCTGTAGCAGCAGTCCAGGCCTGTTTATTGATGGCATATGAAGGCTTCGGGGCCGATCAAGATAGTGCACTGTGGATGTACCTGGGAATAGCCATTCGCATGGCCGTGGACCTCGGTCTGCAAAAGAGGATCTCTGTTGATGCCACGCAGGGTGGTAGCGACCCATGGTTTATACGCAGCTGGAAGGATAAAGCTGGCCAAAACCGGCAGACTAGAGAAGCTGCCCTGGACCCAGACAGTAGTTCGAAACAGCACTACGATTATAGCCGAGATGCCCATGAGCAAGATGGGGTTTCAACAGCAGAGGGGAATACCGGACGGCGAGGTATGGACTCAATCACCGCTGAGGAGATACGAGCTGAAGAGCAGGAACGGCAGGAACGGGCTGACACATTCTGGGCCGTCTTTTTCCTGGACCGTGTCATTTCTTCGGGAACGGGACGGCCCGTCACTTTCCGGGACGATGATTTCGACCTCGCGTTTCCCGAGGCTGTGCTGGACCCTGCCACCAAGCGGCCTGCACCATTTCCAATACTGGCCCAGATTATCCATTTGTATGGCCGTGTCTCGGATGTTCTAAACAATATTCAAAGTGTCGACGATCTCACACAAGAAAAGATGAAGCGTCTTGGCCAGATGGAGAGCGACCTGACGCAGTTGTACCAGCGCCAAGACCCACGTCTCAACTTCAATGCGCCCAACTTCCAGGCATATGTTCGTGCCGGGCAGGGCACAACCTTTATCCTGCTTCACTTTTGGTTTCATGCTCTCATCATAATCTTGCACCAGCCAACTCTTTTGACTCCGTTTGGCAGCCTGCATCGTCGACACCAGCTGCTGCCCAACAGCCACGAGCTGTCCATGTCCAGTGCAAAGACGATTGCCGACATTCTTGCCTTTGCCGAGCTCATCGACCCCAAGAGCTTCATTGGTAACCCATTTACATCTCAGCCCATGTACATTGCGGCCTGTGCGTTCTTGACAGAGTCAATAGCCAATGCTTCTCTGCCGGTTTCGCGCAATGCGTCTCCTCCGCCTGTTGGCAGTCGGGTCCAAGGGCGCCATGGACACGACAACGAGACTGCGGCTAGTGGCGGAACTGCAAGTATTGATGCGAGAACAGCAGCTAAGCACTCCCTTCTCGCATCCAATGCGAACCAAAACTACCAGCGATGCTACAAGTCTCTGCAACAGCTGCACCTGTACTGGGGTGGCGTGCGGTACATTCTGTCGGCGCTGGATCAAAAATCCAAGGGGATATGGGACTGCGAGACATTTACCTTTGAGGAAATGGAGACTACGCGCAACAGCCGCAAGGAGTCGCTGAACCACATTCCTACATTTGATGCCCCGGGCTCGCCCAGTGCACCACCGATTGCATGGTCGCTAACAGGAACGTCAAACTCGGCCAATCCTAGCCTGACAGTCTTGTTCCAGAGCCACTCCAATGCAAATATAGCGGGCCATGCAGCATCAGCTCCAAGCCAGCCGCGACAACAGACGCAGGCAAAACAGCGACAGCCAGATCAGCCAAGACAGCCTGAACCACACCAGCAGCAGTCCCCACGGTCTGCTGCGACGCCGCCAGGCAACATGGTCTTTGACCCCATACGGCAGAGTCTCCCAGAGGTGCCTTCCATCTACCCTGCGACGGCATTCCCACAGGCCAATCTGTCTGCTGTCCGATACTCTCCGCAAATAGCCACCCAGCAGCCGCAATACCACCCGCACAACACGCCCTTCTCAACTGGTCAGGACCAGCCTTACAAACACGACCCAATCCACCATGGCATCATTGACGATGGCAATTCGGGCGTTGCAGCAGATGGACGGCAAGCGGCTGCCATGTATAACAACAACAATGCAGCATATCATGCGCATCGTCACCAACATCAGCAGCAGCAGCAACAACTACATCACGGATATGTGCAGCAGCAAACTCTCCCGTTTAGCACACCGCCATCGCACCAATCGTCGTATGAGGGAGGCACTGCTCTGCCGGGGACGTCACCAACCAGTAATCCCAACAATACCAATAGTTCTAATGGTCTGGGCGACTTTGGGCAGACGCAAGTGGGAGCAGTAGCCGCAGTAGCATCGATTTGCCTCAACCCACCGCCGCCGCCGCCGCCGCTGCAGCCAGATGGCGGCTATAGCGGCGACCCCTACTCATACCTGGAAACGGGCCCGATCCCGGATGTGATCACGTTTGACAGCCAAGAGGTCGACATTAGCCAAGTTCCGCTGCTGACAGACATCATGCCGCAGTGGCTCGAGTACCTGCCGAGCAATGTGCTGAATCTGTTTGACGAGAGTTTCAATAATACTAACTAGGCCATCACGTTTTGGATACGAGCCTACAGTATAGCATTTCTTATTTTGCATGATCAATACGAGTATAGAAAGTAAAATAATGATAATTGGGCTGGTGTATCTATGGAATGTGCTTGTGCTTGTCGTCCCTTATCCTCCTGCTGGAGGAAGGATTACCGCGCGGTTGGGAACGTGCGCGTAGAGAGCAGTGCGCCCTTGACCCGCCGAATGTTCTCCTTGGCCTTGCGGATCTCATCGTCGGGCTCGTTGCGCGTCGTCGTCACATACCCAGGGTACTTGGTGCCCGACGTACCCGAGCTGCCGCCCGTGCCGCCCGAAATGGCGCTTCCATAGTTGTACATGCCGCCGCTGCCGCCGCCGCCGTACGTGAAGGCGGGCGGCCGCGTCAGCTTGTCCACGTTTTCGCGGAACACCTCGACCGTCGTCTTGATGTCGGCGTGGAGGTCCGTCGACCCGACCCAGCCCTGGCTCAGCGAGCGCACCGACTCGACGAGCGACGACAGACGGTCAGCCTGGATCTGGCTGGGCGTGGGCGTGGACGTCGGCGGAATCGGAGACAAGCCCCCCGAGTGATTGGGCACAGTCGAGTCCATGGCGACCGAGGGCGGCAGCGCAGGGCTCGGCGGCAGGGACGTCTGCACGCCAATGTCGCGATGGAAGATCTCGGCCGGGTCGTCGTACGACGAGGCCGACGACGTGTCGTCGATCTCAACCTCGGCAGCCTCCTCGTTCTTGGTGACAGCAGTAGATGGCACAACACTCACAACACCCTCGAGCTTCTCGGTCAGGGCGGCCAGCTTGGTGCCGGCACTTTCGTGCAGCTCGGAGCGCGCATCATTGAGAGCATCGACCATGGGCACGAGGACGAGCTTGGCGGCGGCGTACAGCAACGACGACGTGGCGGCCGTGCCGTACAGAGCGGCAGCGAGCACCTTTGGCGTGACCAATGGCGGTGGCGGCTGGGGCGACGAGTTTGCGACGAATTCTGGGTAGGTGACAATGGGCGGCAGGGTCGCGGCCGCAGCCCGGGGAGCCGCGGGCACGGCGGCGGCGGCGGCGGCATCTTGCCTTTCTTCGTCTTCCTCGTCTTCCCTGTCCTTCCTGTCTTTGTCCTCCTCCTCGACCTCCTTCAGCCAGAGGTCAATGTCAATTTTGGAGTAGCCCTTTTGAGCCAGGTAGGCGGCCTTGCGAGCAGCAGACTGGACCCTGACCTCGGGATCGCGGAGGAAGCTGCGGGCCTTTTCAAAGTTGGGTGGTGTGTTTGTTGATGAAGAGGAAGTCGAGGATGAAGAAGGGGAGGGAGTCGGTGGCTGTGCTTCGGACGTCAAGTCTGTGGTTTCCGACTTTGCGTCCTGCTTTGGTGCTTGTGCTTCCGGCTCTTGTGACTGTTGCGGCTGATCCGGCTCAGTCTGTGATGGAGTGTCTGCGTGTGACGAGAAGGAGGAGTGCGAGGAGGTGTCGTGTGTCTCTGGCGTCGAGGACGACGTCTCGTCTTTGAGGTCCGTGTCGGTCATTGTTCGTATATGGGGTGATGGAAATAGAAAAGAAGTAGAAGAGGAAGAATAGATGAGCAAAGCTGGATTTGGAAGCGTATCGAATGGCGCCTTTTGAGTATCGAAATGGACAAGTGCAGAAAGAGTGGTGTGAAAGTGAAGGTGAAGACGAAGATGGAGATGCAGCGATGACAATAGTAGCCTCGGCAGGCAGTTCAGAGAGGTCGCGCGTGGCAGGTGGATGTGGGCCCATCCGGGGTAGGTAGCCGTATCTGTTGATTGGAGTAAAGGTACAAAGCTACTTATGCTCCACAGAGAGAGCTGCTAGCCTACAACTCCTGTCTGCCTGAAATACAAGGCGCCAATCCCAGCTCGCTCAGCCCAGAGCTCCAACGTCTTGAAGGCGAGGCCAAGGGAGACAGCATCTGGCGTGACGAGACGGCAACAACTGACGCTTTTACAAGACGATACACTCTATAACGCGTCCTATTGAGTTACAGACTTCTCACGTCGGCCATATCCTGCCATATATCTCGTCACACCCCCGAGACGACTCAACATCAGCTCATCGAGCGCGACTCGGTACACCAGCATAGCAGAGCTGCCACAGCTATCACAGCTGCCACAGCTACCACAGCTACCAGAGCTATCAGAGCTGTCAAACCAGCGCGTGCGTCGGCATCGACTATATAGAAAAGCTGACACGCTGTCTGTCTGGCTCGGTCAAGACTGATATCGTCTCAATCGCATCGCAGCTCCATCTCATCGCGTCTTGTTCGCAGTCATTTCATGTATGTCTATGAGTAGTTGCAATGCCGAATTGCTTCATTTTGCCCCTTGTTTTCACCATCTTCATTTTAATTATTATACTTGGCTCGGATAAAGCACCAAGCGGTGGCTTCAATGTCGGTTATGAGCATGCAATACAACATAAAGAGCAGCTATTCCAGTCAAGGCAAGGCAGAACAACGGTCTACTGTCCACAGTCTAGTATTATGTCATCTACGGCTCTTATCCGGCCTAGGCTTTGGTATCACTATCAACTGATTACATACCAGCGCAAGCGTGTGGCAGAATTGGTGAGATGGTTATATTGGAGACCGGCAGAAACAATGGCCATCCTGGCCCGACCGTACTCAAATTGTGCATTGTCTGGCTTTCCGCCTTGGGGTATCCTGTCCTGTATTACGCTCACTGGCCATGCATCTCACCTTCTACCTTTTGTCAGCATACTATTTCCCTTTACGACGCCACATCCCGCGCCGCGTCGCGACAACCCCTTACCCCACCCTTCATCATCCTACACCCAGCTTTCGTCGAGTTGACCTGTGCTTGATCTCTGTTCGAATCAATTACAATCTACACTACAATGACGGGGCGACCACGACGGTCCGCGGCCCAACGGGCGTCCGAGGCAATTACTGACATGGCCGATAGAGATATTTACGTTGGCTCCGAACCACCCGCATCATCAGCTACCATGTCATCACGAGCACGGCGCGGCGAGAGCAGTGGCGGCGGCGGCGGCAACTCGTCTGCTGACCCGCGTAAGCAGCAGCAGCAGCAGCAGCGCAGGACCGGTGTGACCAACTCGTCTGCCAGCCGGCGCGACCGGTCCGAGAGCCACGACGTCGTGCGTAGTAGTCGTGCACGTCCGACACGGGGACCCCAGAAGCGCTACGTGGAGTCGAGCGAAGAGGAGGATGCCGAGGGCGACGACGACGACGAGAATAATGAGGATGAGGATGACGGTGAAGAAGACGACGAGGAAGAGGAGCACGATGTGATCCGTGTTGGCGACGGCATGGAAGTCGATGCCGAGGGCGATGACGACGATGACGCCGAGGGCGAGCCGGACGACGTGGCCATGGACATTGATGCGGATGCTGACGGCGACCCGGACGAGGATGCCGATGGCGATCTTGATATGGATGTGCCCACACCCGTAAAGCCCAAGGCTGCTCCTGTGTCGGCAATACCACCACCGGGAGCCAAGGCAAGCAAGCCTGCTGCCCGTGCGACCAAGGCGGCCAAGGTGCCCAAGAGCAAGGCACCAGCAGCCAACAACAAGCGCCGGTCAGCAGCAGGCGGCGGCAGCAGCGGATCGCGCAAGCGCGGCCGGGTCGACGATGAGGAGGAGGATGACGATGACGACGAGGAGCTGAGCGATGCCGACAGCGTTGCCGAGGGCGAGATCAATGCTTCGGTCGAGGTCGTCGGCGAAGACGACGACGACGACGACGATGAAGAGGATGCGGAAGGTGACGACGACGACGAAGAGGAGGACGCCGAGGGCGATGACGACGACGAAGAAGATGCCGAGGGTGATGATGACGACGACGACGACGACGGCGAAGGCACACCCGACCTTACAAAAATGACACGCCGGCAGCGCGCGCGCTTCGAGGAGACGCCCCAGGAGTACATGAAGCTGTCGGACGAGGTGCAGGCCAAAAAGGTGTTTACGGCCGAGGAGCTCAGCATGCGGCGGGCCGAGATGGCGCGGCGGCGGCGCAACCTGAGCGACAAGCGCAACGAGGAGGTCAAGGCCGAGACGATCAACAAGCTGCTCAAGCGCCAGGCGCCCAAGACGACCAAGAAGAACGCGCTGGGCGACGACGACGACGACGAGAACAGCAACTCGACGGCGTCGGTGTTTATCCGGTGGACGAGCAACCAGCAGGGCAGCCGGGTGGCGGTGTCGGACGATTTGCTGGCGGGCCCGATTGGAGCGAGCGTCTTTGGCGGGCCGTCATCGCGGCCACGGGCGCGAAAGATGGTCGAGGAGGTGTAGTCTTTGGCATCCAGGGCTTGAAATTTGCTTACATAATCTATTATATCGCGCGGAGTTACTTTTAACATGGAAATGGTTACCAAGTGAGTAGGATTTAATCTGAAATACGAAATATGGGATATGGAATCTGTTGATGCTATAACAAGGTCATACAAGTTCACAAGTTTTCCTTTTCTTAAAACCATGATCAGTCGTTATGTGATGCGGTATGCAACACTATTGCAAGCGGATGCTATTGGTGTGTAGATGTGGACCACAGTACAAGGGTATACTCGGCTTACAGAGCCAGTGCAGTGGCGAGACTGGCAGGCAATTTTAAGTGCGCGTAGCAAGATCCGAGGAGCCAAGGTCTAATGACGAGGTGCAATGACTTTAGACCAGCCGACGACTGAAAGAATGGCCGCTCCTGTCCGTTCCAGAGTATCACGCAACATCTGTCAACGGAGTACAGTGCCACTGACTAAGCTTAGTATCAGTTGATGTGTTATGTCATTGTCACCTGCCGCTCCTTCCATCTGCGCTTCTCAGCCCTGTTCTCTTTTTACACCTGCTTCACTTCCTGCTCGTTTTCGTTGTTTTGTTTTCGTTGTCAACCAACGTTCCTTCCTTTTAAAGTCTTGTAGAGTATTTTTAGAGCCTGTCAGTCCCTATTTTTTCTACTCTGCCCTGCTTACGTTAACTTGCTAGTCCCTCAAGTCGGCAAGTGTCCGCCTAAAAGTACTGTCTTTTTCAGTCTGTTTGCCTATTATAGAGTGATTACTTGTGCGTAACAGGCCAACTGGCCCAGCGTCTAGGAGGACTCTAGGCACGGGTTTCGCCGTTGGCATGCTGGCCCTGGACTACTGCACAGTGCTTTCAGTCGCAATTTTCACTCATTTTTCCACTACTTTTTACTCTGCCTCGATAATCGTTATCGACAAGTCCTCATTTTTGCGATTTGCATTTTCACTCATTCCGCGGCGTTCTCTGCAGTCTCACGCCGTCTCACGACCCCTCGCCGCAGCATCTGCCTCGCCCTCTTTGTCATCATTTCTTAATCATCTCAATCACCATCATCTTTACAATCTTCTACTATCCTCTGCTGTTCTCTACTGCCCAAACTTGGCTCGTTTACGTCGTCGCTAGCTGAGCACTTGTAGCCTTTCTGTCGAAGCAGTCTCGAAGCAATCTCGCCACCATGGCCGCTGTAGACGCCGACCAGCCGGGCTCGCCTGGCTCCAACTCAGATGATCAGCATGACCAGCGCGACCATGACCAGAACGACCAGCACGACCAGAACGACCAGAACGACCAGCACGACCAGCACGAACATGACCAACTACCAGGCCAAGCAAGCCAAGCCGGCCAGACCAGTTCCAGCCAAAATCAACTCGACGCATGGACTCGCCTTGCCGCCGTCGTCAATCCTACTGCCACCGTCACCGGCTCTGCAGCAGAGGGTGCACCTGCCTCGCCCACCCTACCAGATGCATGTAAGTGTCAATCTCTTACGAGTTACTTCTACTCGTTATTGAGCTATGGCTATTAGCTGTTAGCTATTAGCTCGGCATCGTCGAAACGCAGTCCATCGACTGTTCCTTGCCTCCCCACATGCGTCTCGTGCCTTCCCAATTTTGCCAATTGCTTTTGTCTTTTTGTCTTTTACTGTTACGTCCATCGTTCTTTCCTTTTAGTTGGTGCTTTCTTTTACATTTATTGTCTATTGCCAATATTTCTTGCCTATTTCCTGTCTCACCTATCCCCTCCTCCCTCATTCTATCCAACGCTCTTACCGTTTCTTGTTCTTCTCCGACTCGTCCTTTCCTAGATGGTTTGCTATTGTCTCTCTTTCCTCTTTTGACCACCATCTTCTCTGATTCCACATCCCATCACCACTTCATCTCTCCCTCTCCCTCAACCTCACTCTCACTCTTACTCTCGCCCTTTTGCTCTCTCTCTGTCCTACCCTTGATCCACCCTCGTCGCACCTGATTTCGAACCCATCTCACTCATACTCATTCTATTCTACCACACACCCTTTTTATCATCTCGTCTTTATTTCTACCACCGCCAAGACATTGCACCTCAAAACATCAAGATATCAAAACATCAAGACCTCAGACAGCTTAAAGCTTCAATCGAGTCGAGAGATCTTCACAAGAACAGTCGATCCATGTCAGCGAATATTACCCCAGTTTGTTGCATTTGACCATCGCTCATCTCCCTACTCTCTCCACCCGAGGACAGCATATATTGCGTTACACCGTTGCCGTCGACTCGTTCGTCACGGTCCTTGCTTTCTGCAGCCTCTGTCCACATTGCCCACACTGTCCACATTGAGCACACCCATTCTATTTGCATACACACTTGTATTACTCGTGCTGTATACCCCAGCATCTGTATTCTCCTTGGCCCTATCATCCCGTTCCTCCATTGTCACGCCACTCGTCTTTCGGGCTGTTGCGAGCAACCGTTTCTAATCCGTTATTGATTCTTTGTTCTCCAACGTCCTTAGTACTTTTGTCGCTTTCATCTTCTTATATCTTGGGATTCATCTGCATTCCTCCTTGACCCATCTTCTGCACACATTCCACTTCACATCTCACTTTGACCCTCTGCCCATCTTATCCTTTACCAGCCCCCCTCTCATTTCAAGCACATAAAACTTGCAAGTCATAATTTCTTTTGCTTGTCTCTCTACAATTTTCTATTCACAATCGCAACCATTGCATCTCTTCACCGTTCAAGGTCTTAATTCTTGTCCGCAACCTCTTATTAGCTGCTAATTAACCAGTGCCCACTGCTACAACTGCACGGGCCTTGTCTCCATCAACGCTTATTTCTACTTGTTCAACTCAATCTGTCGAGCCTGTCAAGTGTGTGCATTCTTTCGAGTCTCCTGCACCGGACTCGGCCTCCCCTTCTGCAGCCAGCGCCCGACTCCCTGTCCTACCACTCAGCGGCCTAGCCCAGAACCTAGCCCCCAGCCTAGCCCCGATAGTCCAGAATCTCACCCTGGAGGGTAAAGTCGAGCATAAAGAGGGAAATAATAAGGAAAATAAAGACAAGAATAAAGACAAAAATAACGAGCGACTCAACAAAGGAATCGAGTCGTCCGACTCTTCAAACTCGACTGCAAAAGGCCTAAAAGACTTGCGGGACCCCGCACAAATCGCCTTGGCACCAGGCCGAGAACCAGTCGCAGTTGCAGCCGTCACACATCCACACTCCCAAAGGAGCCAAAGCGACCTACACACGCTGCAGCCCTCGTCTTACTCACAAGACCAACAGCCTTCATCGACACAAGCGACGCTGCCAATAAACCTCCTGTCCCTGCCAGCCTCTCCTCCGCTTTCATCTCCCTCGCTGTCCCCTCCCAATATAGACGCCCCTTCCCCTCATCCTGCTCCTTTGTCCTCTTCGTCGCAGCCTGCTCCTGCTCCTGCTCCCACTCTCTCTCCTTCAAACTCTTCTCTATTTTCTTCTGTCGCTGCCTCTTCTTCGTTTGCGCCCACTCTCCCTTCCTTTCCTACCCTCACTCTGCCTTCTACTACATTCAACCCGGAGCTAGAGCTGCAGCCTCACTCTCCTGTCCAGTCGACTGGTGCAGGAACAAATCTTTTCTCATTTACACCTGAAGAAAACCAGAACCAGCACAGCCAAGACCACCACCACCCACACAAGATGATCTTCTCCGACTTGTACAAGTCTCCAAAATCCCCATTTTCTAAACTCCGGCACCTCTCCAGCAATACGAACTCGACACTGCAATCCCACTCACTGTCAGAACAACAACTAGCAGACGCCGAACTCATTGACTATGGGGACCCGGATCTAGTTAGCCGAGACAGGGCAAAGCAAAAAGAAGCTGTCCGCCGCTACCTGGCCAAGAACATTCGCAACGACTGGGACTTTGCCTGGCCGGACAGCGACAAGGACTCTGATGCCCTTGATAAAGCACAAACACGTGCGGCCGCTATACGCCGCAAAATAGTCGCAGTCGAGCAGGTCGGTCTGCTGCAGCCGGCCGAGACGTTTGCCAGCCCATTAGTACCACAAACCGTGTCTCTGGCTGCGGTATCGGCTGCCGTCGCTGATGCTGCCGACCGCGACACCGAGTCTGATTCGGGTGCCGAGTCTGTCTACAGCACCATCTCCGAAGATGCCATCAACCTCCGGCCTCGGGCTGAGTGGACTTCGGACTTTTCCGAGGACGATCATGGCGGCAGCTACTACCAGCGCATGCCCGTCTATGTGCACTCGCCCTTCCGTTTCGACTCGCCCGATGCCGTCGGCGGTGCCGATGCAAAGAACGCTTCGCCTGAAGAGCGCAGAGCCAAGGTGCGGCGTGACGTGAGAGCCGAGATGACGTGGAACGACGGTCTTGCTTGCTTCAATGCTCGCCGTGATGCCTGGACTGGCGCCCAGACTGTGCGCGTCAAGCCTGCCAAGCCGATTGTATCGGCCTCGTCGTCGTCGCCGCGCCGCAGTTTGTTCCGTTTCCACTCGCACTCCAAGACCGAGCAGGCTGCTGCCCCGGCCGTGCCCATCCCTGCCACGATTGTCAGCAACACACCTGTACCCGCAGTCTCGTCTCCAGCACCAGATCTGCCCCTGTCGCCCGTCATGTCCAACTCGCGCCACTCGCAGTACTCGCAACAGTCGCACCACACCGGCCAATCGCGCAACTCCCAGCAGTCGGCCGGACTTGATACCGTGGCAACGACCCCCATTACCTCGGACGATGGTGCCGAGGGTGTCGACGCAGGTGGTGTCTTGCTGCACCGGGCCATGTCCAACACAGCACCCATCAAGCCGACACGCAGCTGTACCACACAGGGCAGCAGCAGTAACCGCCACAGTCGCAGCACTACCCAGCACCCCGAGTATGCCGTCGAGACGCTCGTTCCTGTCGCGCACCCGCTGCTGCCGCCCAGCAACCCTATGCGCCAGTCCATCACGCCCGCGCTGTACCTCAGCCTGTACGACAAGCTTGTGCTTGGCCTTACACAGCCGTCGTGCCCCATCAACCTGAGCGACATGATTCGCTCGTGTGTTGCCGGCTGGAAGCGCGACAACGAGTGGCCGTCGCGGGCTGAGCCTCCCATGATGCCCACGCTGCGCATTCTGCCGAGCTCAAGCTCTGCTGCATCTGCAGGCCGCCGCCGCAAAGAGGGCCGCACGCAGCCTGGTGGCCCCTTTCATCGCATGAGAATGCTCAGCAAGCAGTCGAGTGTTGTTCTGCCGACGACCACGACGGCGACAGTGGGTGCTGCACCGGTGGCGGCCCCGACTGCAGTCGACGAGAAAGGCGACGACGGCACTGGCCAGCACGGTATCCGGCGCAGCCTGCAACGTGTGCTTGGCCTCAATGTCACCCACGTATAATATCTCCAGCCTTATTATCTCCTTCCCTCTCATGCCATCTTTTAGGCTCATTTTGTCTTCCATTTTGCCGGCTTCTGTTCTCATGTCACAAAAGGCGCCATATCTATTATATACCCCTGCATCCTTGTTTCTGTCTATATATCCATCTACTCCTAGTATCTTGCTTGCATCTTGTCATCTATTTTGTCATATATCTTGTCACATACTTGCCAAATTGGCCATGACTCTCGAGTCAATAATTCTATCGTTGGATACCTATCTCATTCTCTCGTGGCCGACTGCCGGCACTTTATCCGTAACTGTGATCTAGAGCACCACCTCGCCACCTCTGAAACGCATCATCTTGAGCAACTACACACGTCCATTTTGCCTCCTTATCTGTCTTATTTGACCCGCGCCGTACTTTGACCCTTTCTCATCTCTTTCCCCTTGCATGATGCTGGATAACATCTTGTAAAGAATCGCCATCAACAGGTTTTCAACGTTCTATTTGGTGCCTTTTACAATACACCGTGTCCTTGATGCTGCAGACCCGTGATGATTATGCAGATGTCTCCGATACACGCAGCCAAGACACCTTGTACCACTGGAGTTTAATGCCAAGCCAGCCAAGCTCTCGGCATGCTGTTTCTAGCTATTCTTTTAGTCTCACTTTGATTTTGCATTGGGGTTTTTTATTAATTGCTAGCATTTGCTTTAGAAGTCGTCTTGGGATGCGAGAAATGATGCTGACATAATCCACCAAGACTCTACAGCCCAAACGCCTAGAACTCAGCTGTTGCTAACTGCCCATAGCCACCTAGGTGTACGCGAATCACTACAGGCCTGGGCACGTTTTCGTATCGCATTCGCTGGCGAGGGCATTGTAGGCAGCCATTCGTCCCCATTATCTTAATCCTTATTTGAACAGACATTCCCGTCGTCGGTGTTCATCACTCTCAGTGCTCATTCTGTTATCTTACTTATCACGTCCACCGGTCGCTCCTGCCCTTTTCTCTTTCCCAATTCTTCCTACCAATTGCGTCCCAAAATACATCCCAAATCACCTTTTACCTTTTAACTCTACTAAGAAAGTGCTATTACTAAAGTCGCCCCTTTCTGGGTCGCACCTTCTCTTTTGACCGCAGCCCAACTTTGCTAAACCATTTTCGCTTTTTTCGGACCTCTTTCCTCACAATACGCTCTTTTGTTCACTGTTTTTTTTTTTTTCAATGGACATTTTATTTTAGTAATCATTTAATTAATTGGTACCCATACTAGCCATAGTATCTTATCTGCACCTTGCACCTTGCACCTTGCACCTATCGCACCTGCTCTATTTTTCATTCCTACATAGTACTCCCATATGACGCTACCAATTAGCCCACTGCCTGCAGCCAACACCTCCACACCTTTTCGCACTTCAGCCGCCACCACCGCCAACACCATCACCGTCAGCACTACCGTCAAAGACGACGCTGGGATTGAGCTCGACACTCTTCCGCCGTCAATCGCCTCTTCTCTCGCGACTGCCAACACCTCTGCCGAGCTCACTGTCGTCAACTCATATGTCAACTCTTTTGCCAACTCCGTCACCGACAACCACCCCGACACCACCGCTGCCGGCGACACACCCCCTCCCGCCAACGCGATGAAGTTCTCGCACAGCATCCAGTTCAATGCCGTCCCGGACTGGAGCTCCCACTACATTGCCTACAGCAATCTCAAGAAGCTGTAAGCAGACAGCTCGTCCAATCTCAATCTGCACATCCATCTACGTGCCTACTGACAACCTAGAATCTACCAGCTTGAACGGAGCGTCAACCAGGCCGAGACCAGCCAGCACGCCGACGCCGAATCGCGCCCTCTTATTGCCGACGACCCGGAAGCCGAAACCGTCTTTGCGCGCGCCCTCGATGTCGAGCTCGAAAAGATCTGCTCCTTTTACTCGCTGAAAGAGCGCGAGCTCATTGACGAAGCCGACCAGCTGCTGCAGGACATTGGCCAGTTTGACAGCGAGGCCACCGCAGGCAGCGGAGGCAGCGGAGGTAGTGGAGGTAGTGGAGAAGGAGACAACGAGGATGTCGCTGCATCCACCTCGTCCCTGAAACGCCCCGTGTCGGCCGACCGCAGCAGCACGCGCCACTCGAGCGACAACGAATCCGACGATGACGATGATGACGACGAGCAGCACGACGACGACCAGGGCGATGTTAACACGGCACTGACCGAGCGCCGTCTGCAGGAGGCACAGCAGCTGGCCCAGCAGCACCGCCGCCGCTTCAGCTTTGGCACCAACAACAACACCGCCGGAAGCGGCAGTGTGCACAGTGGCGCTGCAACGTCGCGGCCACAGCCGGCCGGTGCCCGGAAACGGCGGCCCATGTCCAACCTGATGGCATCCACTACCGACATGACGGCATCTACCGAGTTTGCCCGCTCGCGCCGCTACAGCACGACTTTTGAAGACCACCCGGAAGACGCCGTGTTGTTCTCGTCCAGCATCATGCTCAAGAAGCGCATCATCAACACGTACGTGCAGCTGTGCGAGCTCAAGTCGTATGTGCAGCTCAACAAGACGGGCTTCCGCAAGGTCCTGAAGAAATTCGACAAGATCATCGACACGCACCTGCGCCCGCGCTACATGGCCACCATTGTCGAGCCGGCATACCCCTTCCGGCCCGAGACGTGGGAGGTACTGGTCGACAACATTGCCAAGATGGAGGCGGCCTACGCGAGAGTCGTCACCAACGGCGATGCCGAGGCCGCACGCCGCGACCTGCGCTCGCACCTGCGCGAGCATGTCGTGTGGGAGCGCAACACCGTGTGGCGCGACATGATTGGTATCGAGCGCCGTGCCGAAGCAGCCAGCCTAGGCGGTGCCATTGGCGGCGGCGGTCTGGGCCTGATGGCGGCGGCGGGTGCCGCAGCGATTGCGCCTGGCAGCTACAGCAAAGACCCCGTGCAGCGCCGTCTGCAGGGCGACGAGGAGAACCAGGCGGCCCCGACACGGAGTTTGCGGCTGCCCTTTGGCACGCGCCGTGTCCTGGTGACCCTGCCGGCGTGGATGCTGTCGAGCACCATGTTCACGCTTGTTGCCATCATCTCTGTGTTTTTTGGCCTTGTCTACGCCCCCATCCTGCCCGACGAGCCCGAGCAGCAAAATTGCCTAGCCATGCTCGTGTTTGTCAGTCTGCTGTGGGCGACCGAGGCGATCCCGCTGTTTGTGACGTCGCTCATGGTGCCCTTTTTGTGTGTGGTGCTGCGTGTTGCGCGCGCCGATGCGTCGCCGCATGCCCGTCTCCGGTCCAAGGACACGGCCGCGTTCATCTTCTCGGCCATGTGGACGCCCGTCATCATGCTGCTGCTCGGCGGCTTCACGCTGGCCGCCGCCCTGTCCAAGTGCCGCATCGACAAGCGCATTGCCACTTTTGTGCTGAGCAAGGCCGGCACCCAGCCGCGCACCGTGCTGCTGGCCAACATGCTGGTCGCCGCGTTTGCCAGTATGCTGATCAGCAACGTCGCGGCGCCCGTCCTCTGCTTCTCCATTATTGAGCCGATGCTGCGCAACCTGCCGTCTGACTCGGACATGTCCAAGGCCGTCATCATGGGCATCGCTCTCGCCAGCAACATTGGCGGTATGCTGTCGCCGATTGCGTCGCCGCAAAACGTTGTCGCCGTTGGCATTATGAAGCCCGAGCCCACATGGCTGCAGTGGTTCTTCATCTCGATCCCCGTCGGCGTCATTTCCATTCTGCTCATCTGGGTTCTGCTGCTGGTCTCGTTCCGGCCCAGCCGCGGCACCACGATTGTGGCCATCCGCCCTGTGCGCGAGAGCTTTACGGGCGTGCAGTGGTTCGTCACACTTGTCACGATCACGACCATTGGCCTGTGGTGTGCCAGCAAGCAGCTCGAGGACACCTTTGGCGACATGGGCGTTGTGGCCGTGCTGCCGATTGTGCTCTTCTTTGGCATCGGCATCCTGACCAAGGAGGACTTCAACAACTTCCCGTGGACCATTATCATTCTGGCGGCCGGCGGTCTCGCGCTGGGCAAGGCGGTCAAGTCGTCGGGCCTGCTGGACACGGTGGCCGCGGGCATTACCGTCCACGTGCAGGGCATGAGCCTGTACGGCGTGCTCGTCGTGTTCTCGACGCTGATCCTGGTGATTGCCACGTTCATCAGCCACACGGTGGCGGCACTGATCCTGCTGCCGCTGGTCAGCAACGTTGGCGCCGACATGGCGGAGCCGCACCCGAACCTGCTGGTCATGGCGGGTGTGCTGATGTGCAGTGCGGCCATGGGCCTGCCGACGTCGGGCTTCCCCAACATGACGGCGATCATGAAGGAGGACCCGGCGGGCCAGCGGTACCTGCAGGTGAAGCACTTTATCACGCGGGGCATTCCCAGCAGTGTCCTGACACTGGCGGTTGTGCTCACCGTCGGCTACGGCGCCATGCGGGTGACGGGCATGTAGTCTTGATGCACACACCTTTGATGCGATACTGTCACTCGATTAGACTGGTAGACTAGACAGGCGCGGCGTTTAGTTTCTTCTTTATTTCTTTATTTCTTTGGATCGCTCTTGTCTCTATTTGCTATTTGTTTTCTTTTTTGTTTTCTATTTTCTTTTGTCTTTTCTTTTGTCTTCTTTTCATCATCATCTGGATCTAGCTTTGCATCTGTTTTGCATTGTACATTGTGTTTGGACTGTATCGATTATTTCATGCTGCTATATAACTTGCTCACTGCATAGCGATAATACACATTCTCACAAGTCAATTGACTTTCTTTTCGTTTGAAGAACCAATGTTGATACAACATGTCATGCTTAGTCATCCGGTCACCGCCTAATGACGTTGAAGGCTAGGCGTGCTGTCGCTGCTGCACCGGCAGTATCCACCACCCCCCAGCAGCTAAGGAGATTAGGTCATCCGTCCGTGGCATCGGCCAGCTGCCCAAGCTCTCCTCCCTTTGAGCATCGAGACACACGACTTTGCAAAGGACGACTTTCCATCAAGACCACGTTGATTGTGAATTGGCTACTCTACCATAACGTGCCGACTGCAATCTCTACTTTATCGACCTGTACCGTGCTGTCATGGCCGCGGCCGCGTCCGGCTGATCGACTCCCTCGACATTGTCATCGTCAGCATCGTCAACATCGCCATCACGCCATCACGCCATCACGACGACGACACGGCAATACCATCACAACAATGTTGTCGGCATTCACGGCTCGGCCGATTGTCGAGTTCAAAGCCCGCGACAAGTCAAAACTCGAATCCCTCGTTGCATCCGGCGACCGCCTCCTTGTCGGCCTCAACACCGGCGTCCTCCGCATCTACCGCGTCAACGAACTCGCCGCCGCCTCCTCGGCACCCCAAAATACAAGAGCACCCGACCCCAAGACCGCCAAAGAGCCAACGCACCTGCTGCGCGAGATTGAAAAGTTTGCGCCCCGCAGCATCGACCAGCTCGCCGTCATCAAAGAGGCCAACACCCTCGTGTCGCTCGCCAACTATGCCGTGTCGCTGCACGACCTGCACTCGTTTGCACCCCTGCCCGGCGCCGCGCCGCTGCCCGGCACAAAGAACGCGTCCTCGTTTGCGGTGACGTCGAACATTGTCAAGGATCCATCCACAAACATCCCCGAAATCGTGTCGCGGCTGGCCGTGGCCGTGAAGCGCCGGCTCCTGCTCTGGAGCTGGTACGCGAGCGAGCTGAGCAACCACGACGACGAGCAGTCGTCCCTGTCGTCCTCGGAGATTGTGCTGTCGGAGACGATCCGGTCGCTGACGTGGACGAGCGCGACCAAGCTCGTCGTGGGCATGAACGCGGGCTACGTGCTGGTGGACGTGCTGACGCGTTCCGTCGAGGAGATCACGTCGAGCAGCGGCAGCACAGGCAGCAACGGGGCTGCTGCCTCGGGCAGCGGCAGTGGAAATGGCAACGACGGCATCTCGGCGGCTAGTCGGTTCGGTGCACTGACCGGCGCCGGCATGGGCTACATGGGCCTCGGCAGCTACATGCCCAAGCCCATGGCGGCCAAGCTGGGCGACGGCGAGGCACTGCTGGCCAAGGACGTGCACACGCTGTTTATTGATGCCGAGACGGGCAAGCCGCGCGACAACGACCGGCGCCATCGACGGTCGATTCCGTGGCCCACGGCGCCCGAGAGCATCGGCTACAGCTATCCCTACATCCTGTCGCTGCAGCCGCCATCCAAGGGCTCGCTCGAGGTGCGCAATCCGTCGACGCTGAGCCTGCTGCAGACCATTGCGCTGCCCAATGCGGCCCAGCTGCACGTGCCGCCGCCGTCTGTCAGTCTGGCGCATGCCGGCAAGGGCTTCCACGTGTCGTCGGAGCGCGGCGTCTGGAAGATGGACGCCACGAGCTACGACGACCAGATCCAGACGCTGGTGGCAGCCGGCCACCTGGACGAAGCAATCAGTCTGATCGGCTTGCTGGAGGATGCTCTTCTCAAGAACAAGACGCAGACACTGCGCAATGTCAAGATTCTCAAGGCCGAGAAGCTGTTTCGGGCCAAGAAGTACCTGGCGTCGATGGATCTGTTCAACGAAGAGGATGTGCACGCGCCACCAGAGCTTGTCCTCAGGTTCTTCCCGCGATCCATTGTGGGCGAGCTGTCTGACGAGAGTCCGCCGGACGAGGCTGCAGAAGCAGATGAGGAAGGGGAGGGTGGCGACAACGACGAGGGCGATCGTGCAACCGACAAGACGGGAAGCAAGAATGGCAGCAAGAATGGCAGCAAGAATGGCAGCAAGAACGGAGCATTTAAGAGCAATGGCACTGAAGACGGCCCTGATGCTGGGACTGCCTCCACAGCGCCAACAAATGGCGACCACGGCAAGATTGACAATAAGAATGGCGACGACAAGGCAAAGACATCTACCACGGCACCACCACCGATTCCACAAGAGTCGACCTCGTCACTAGCAGGCGGGTTCGGATTCTGGGGCCACCGCAAAGCCAATGCCGAGACTGCATCCATTGCGTCGACGCCCAAGCAGGACGCAGAGTCGGCGGCAGCAAGCACGACAGCAGCCGACGGAGACGCAGCTCAAGCGAAGCCTGCAGAGCCTGCAGCTCCCGTCGCCAATGCCAAGGGCTATATTCCGCTCAGAGGCAAGAACCTCACGAGTGCTGTCGAAGCCCTCAACAGCTATCTCGCAGGCACCCGTGCGCGTCTGCAGCGGGTCATTGATCCTGCGACCGGCAAGCTCAAGAAGACCAAGCGCAGCAAGCAGGTCTCGCAGCCGAGCGATCCCGGGTCCGAGGAGGACTTGCCGGAGGAAGAGGGCGTGGGCGTGGGCGTGGACGACGACAACGAGAAAGAAGACGACGCAGCACGCGAGGCCCGTCTGCGGGCGACATTTACCCTCGTCGACACGACCATGTTCCGCGTGCTGATGCTGATCCGGCCGAAACTGGCGTCGTCGCTGTTCCGCATCCCCAACTTTTGCGACCCCGACGTCGTCAACGAGCGCCTGCTCGAGCACAGCCGGTACAACGAGCTGGTTGATTTCTTCTACGGAAAACGCTTGCACCGGCCTGCCCTGGAGCTTCTCAAGCGGTTTGGCGACGTGGAGGTGACTGGGGACAAGTCTGACGAGGGCAAGGAGCAGAAGGAAGACAAGATTGCACCTGAACTGCGTGGTCCGCGACGCACGATTGCGTACCTCAAGAGCTTGGGCCCGGACACAATCGACCTGATTATCGAGTTTGCGGCCTGGACGCTGCGGGCCGACCCGGTCCACGGCATGGAGGTGTTCCTGGCCGATTCGGAGAATGCCGAGACGCTGCCGCGCGACCGTGTAGTGCGGTTCCTGGCGGGCATTGATGTGCGGCTGGAAATGCAGTATCTCGAGCACATCATTGCAGAGCTCAACGACCTCACGCCCGACTTCCACTACCGGCTGATTGAGCAGACCATCAAGCTGCTCAAGGAGGGCGACAGAGCGGCGAAGACCAAGGACGAAAGCGAGAGCGGCAGCAAGAGCAGCCCCGATGACAGCTCCGATGACAGCTCCGACAAGAACAAGGTCTGGTCGCCGAGCATGCCGCGGCTGGTGCAATTTCTCAAGGAGAGCCGGCAGTACAGCCTGTCGAGGGCGTTTGGCTTGATCCCACGCGATGGTAAGTTCCTTGATGCATTGCTGCCGTTGATGTTGGCGGTTGCTAACGTATAGACCCCCTCTTCTATGAGGCACAGGCCGTGGTCCTCAGCAATATGGGCCAACACAAGCAGGCACTCGAGATCTACGTCTTCAAGATGCAAGACTACGACAAAGCAGAAGAGTACGTTTTCCAATGTGCATTCATTTTTGTATTCCTTTCCAGAGCCAAGCTGACAAACAGGTACTGCAACCGCGTCCACCAGCTGGGCGTGTTGCCGCCGGATAAGGGTTCCGGCCGCACACCCTCGCAGCGCGGATCCATTGACGACAGCGTTTCCGTCAAGGAACAAGGCGCCGACGATGACGCGGCCGAAAAAACGCCGTCCATCTACCACACCCTGCTGGCGCTCTACCTCGGCCCGCCGGCGCCCTACCAGAGCCGCAAGTCCGGCCTGCTGATCCCGGCCCTCGACCTCTTGTCGCGCCACGGCGCCCGGCTGCCCGCGTCGTCGACGCTCCAGCTCATCCCGGACACGCTGTCCGTCGCCGACCTGGCGTCGTACTTTCGCGGCCGCATGCGCACGGCCAACAGCGTCGTCAACCAGAGCCGCATCGAGCGCGGACTGCGGCAGACGCAGGTGTTTGCGGCACAGGCGGCGCTGCTGGGCGGCGGCACGGAGTCGGCCTCGGGCCGCAGCCGGCGCGTGGTCGTGAGCGAGGAGCGCGTGTGCGGCGTGTGCCACAAGCGGCTGGGCGGGAGTGTGGTGTCGGTGCTGCCAGACAACAGCGTTGTACACTATGGCTGTCTCAACCGGGCGAAGCGGTGGTAGGTGTTTTTTTTTCTTTTCTCTCTCTTCTCCCCAGGTAATCAGCAAGGGCTGTAGACAGTCGAGTTCGCGTATACCCATGTACATATAGTATATAAATGATTTGCCGTGTCGTGTGAACCATGTGAACCGTGTGCACCGTGTCTGCCGCTTCCTAATCCTCTTCGACCATTTCTTCGCCGTAGTTTAGCTCCTCTTTGGTGAGAGCGGCCGCGGCCTCGCCCTCCTTGACGTCAAGGACCATGCGCGCCGTGAGCTCCTTGTTGATCTCGGCCTGGGCGTCCTTGACGGCTTTGCGGAGAGCCACGAGGTGTGCCGTCTTGGCTGGCGTCGACGGGGCAGACGTTGAGGCCACGTCATGACTCGCGGTGAACGACTCGTGGTTGGGCGCCGCGTAGACTGCCTTGAGAACGGCCATTGTGCTGTGTGTTTATAGCAGGGTTATTTGCGCTTGAGAAGGCAATTGCGTTGGCAGAGACTTGGGTGTGTTGCCAATGTGCCAGTGAAGCTTGTCCTTGTGCAGGCGGGGTGAAAATAATGGCCATTAGCTAGAATTAGTCAGCATCGCAGCGCAAAAACTCGCCGGCCCAGCCTCGGCCAATGAGGAGCCACCATGAACGTCATGCCTCATTGCCAGAGCATCGCCGCCACACGAGCACAGTCGACCATCCAAAATGAATCAATTACAAAGACTGGCTGTGCGGTCAGCCCTGCCCCTGCGGGCATCACCGCTGTCTCTAGCGCGGGTGTCGCCTTTGCCGCTCTATATCTGCCCGTCATCCTCGTCGTCCTCGTCGTCCTCGTCCTCGCCGTCCTCATCGACTCGCTCACAATCAACACTGTCCGCGCCCACGACAGAAGACGCCCCCCTGGCACCGTCGATGGCCCTCCCGTACAAGGCCAAAAAGGTCTGGCCGCCCGACTTCACACGGCTTTCGCCCCAGGAGCAGCTGCGCTTCGAGAAGCGGTACAAGCGGCGCGTGGCCATCCGGTCGGAGCGGCCGCGCTGGATCAAGTTTGTCAAGCTGGCACAGCTGTTCAGTATCACATGTGAGCAGAGCCTGTTGGCCAAGTAGCAGCCTAGTCATGTGCTAAGAGTCTTTAATTATAGTCGTTGTCATCTATGGCGTATTGTTCATGGAGTGGGACTACGGTCCGCAGCCATTTGCAGGAGTAAGTCCAAGCTTGAGCTATGCCGACCGGCGTGCACCGTCTGTACACTCTGCTAACTACACTAGCTCCGCGCGTGGTTCTGGGAGACCCTGGGTGTGCTGACGGGCCGGCAGCCGGCGGAGCGCAAGGCCGACAGCGGCGAGCGCGAGACAAGGTGATCTATGCAGCCTGCCTCTTGTCTGTCTTTTCTGTCTTGTCTGCCTCTTCTTCCCCGTTCTTCCAGATCAGTGGCTTCTCTTTCTCATCTCGGTATCTCGGCCTCCTCGGCTTGCCCTTGCCGCTGGCCTGTGTATTCATCTCCTTGTATTCTGGCGCATGGTTGTTTTTGATAGGCCCGGTAAAATATACTCTTGTACCTCATACCCGCATGACCAGTGCCGCCGTAGTCTGTATTGTATCGTTCTTCCCTGTCCGCTTGAGCTCTGCACGCGTCTGTCTCACCTGCCGTGCCACACAAAGTTGCTGCCCAGCGTCGCCGCAATGCCCGTGCCGCCGCCGTTGGCACCCGTCAGGCTGCTGCCGCCGTTGACGGGCCGCTTGGCCACGGCGCCCTGCGACCGCACGCCCGCGACAATGCGCTCCAGGTTTGTCTCGATGACAACGCCGCCATTGATCATCTCGCCCAGCGTCGCGTGCATCGACTCAAAGTTGAAGATGAGGTCCAGCTCGCACACGTTCTCAAACAGCCGGTCGAGCGACTCGACATAGACCTGGATCAGGTCGATGAGGGCGAGCGGCGACTCGGTGGCGGTCGAGATGACGATAAAGTAGAGCGTGGCATAGTGGCGGTAGGTGACGAGCGACGGCAGGTCAGAGGATGCGGCGTCGGAGGGCGAGGCCGACGACGGCGCGAGCAGGGGCGGCAGCGGCAGAAAGTTGCAGGAGCCCGCGGGGCGGTTGAAGACGAGCGTAAAGATCTCCGAGATGAGTCGCTGCTGGATGCTTGTGTCCTAGGGAGTCAGTATTGTCTTTGTAGAGGTTATTGTCGTCGTCGTCGTCGTCGTCGTCGTCGTCGTCGTCGTCATGGCTTACTAGCTGCGTGTAGAACTTGGTGAGGCGGGGCTGGCCCTGGCCGTTGAAGACGAGAAACGCGTTGATCATTGTGAGATGAAGGTTTTGCGCCGATCAAACCAGGTAGAGTACCGTCGGAAGCCTGTCTCGAGCGGTTCGCGTTGTCGGAGCTGGAGCTTGCTGTGCTGGGGGAGGGGTCCGACGTCCAGCTGTGTGTCGGCGATAATCGAGTATGGCGGGTGCCTGTAAAAATGGGCCACATGCCCAGCTATGCCATTCATGGCTCATAGGCCATACATAGCCTGCCAGCCGTCCTACCACGCCACCAATCGACCCGGCCACTGGAGTTTTGCGTGCTCCAACGAGCAGTGCTCCATTTGTCACGCCACAACGTCATTTTGTCGATTCACTTTAACTCGCCAGCAATTTTCTTTTTTTTTTCTTTTTTTCTTTTTTTATATTTATCTTCTTTTTCTTTTTCTTCTTCACCTTCTTTACCTTCTGCGTAACCACGGCACAATGCGCCCTGCACTGTCGACATCCTCCCGGTTGGCCCGCCGGCTTGCCGTGCCCATGACGCCGAGAACCTCGGCTGCCTCGACACCTCGGACAGCTTCTACAATTACAACTACAGCATCAACATCTGCATCTGCATCTGCATCTGCATCTGCATCTGCATCTGCACCCCTCCGCACATGCCGGCAGTGCCGCCTGCCCGCGTCCCGGCGCCTCTTTTCCACCACCCGCCCGGCCCCGCTGCAAGCAGGTGCTCCTCGCCGGGGCCCCCCCAGCATTGCCGCCTACAAGCCATCCGCGTCGCTCGAGCCCGCCGCCCTCTCTGACACAGAGTACCACGCCCTGGCCGACGACTACCTCGACAAGCTGCTCGTGCTCCTCGAGGACTTGCAGGACGCGCGCGAAGACGTCGACGTCGAGTACGCGTCGGGCGTGCTGACGCTGGCGTTTGACCCGTCGCCCGAAACAGGCGGGCGCGCGCGCACATATGTGATCAACAAGCAGCCGCCCAACAAGCAGATCTGGCTGTCGTCGCCCGTGTCGGGCCCCAAGCGGTACGACTGGGTCGTCGACGGCGGCGGCGGCGGCGGCAAGGCCGGCGGCCGCTGGGTGTACCTAAAGGACAACACGGCGTTCAATGACTTGCTGCGCGACGAGATTGGCCTGGATCTGGACGAGCAGGACTAGAGACGGCTTCCAAACTCAAGAGCGAACAGGGCAGGACGCAAAGTAGACCGTCTTTGGGGATGCTGCAACTGCTGCAGGGCAATGACACTGTTTGCAGCACACTCAACCCCAAGAGCAAGACGACTGTACGATATCAAGACGACAACGACAAGCATGGCATATAGTATATAGCAGTGCAAAATAATACCACTTGGCAGCGTGGCTACTGTCCTGAATAAAAGTGAACCAACAAAGTCATTGATATCAGGTTGACAACTATAATCGTCGATATCGACTGCTTATGTAATCTTCGGAATATATAGTCACGGCCTTGCCGTTACGATGACATGAATTTATAGTATATCGATTATGCCCGCCAACCGAATCATAGCATCGCACAGCACCCAAAACTATATACACATATATATACACATACCCAAACGTACATGCACAGGCCGTCTTAATCGCCCTTGGTCATCGGGATGCCGAATATCTTGCACACTTCGCTAACTGTCTCGACATGCACATGCTCGAATCCGCTGCCCTCTTCGTCCTGCTCCCGGTACCACTCCACCGTCGGCCGGAACTTGAAGTGCATCGTCGTCGCGTCGGGGTCGCACTTTCTGGCCAGCAGCGCACTCTCGTGCAGGACGTTGCGGCACCGTGTCGTCGCAGATGTGCCTCGTGGGGGGTGGAACACCAGCCGCTCCCGCACAGCAGGGGGCCCCTTCTTTTCCTTGCTTGTATCTATCTTGCCAGAGTCCAGGCCATTTCTCATAGATGCCGGGGCAGTTGGCGGATGTCTCACAGCAGGTTCAGCAGGCTCAGCAGCTGCTGTGGCTGCAGTGGCTGCAGTGGTTGCCGTGCCTGCGACACGCGCTGATGTGCTCTCGGTGCCCGATTCGGAATTCCCAGTCATCACTGGTTGATAGCCCATCTGCATCAGGTAGTGTGACATTGGCGGCATGACAAACTTAAAGTCGCCTGCCAATTTCTCCAGATGTTTCAGACATGCCTGCATAGCACCCTCGTCGTCCCTTGCCGTAGCAGGCTTCCAGGTCTGCGCCCGCGTGCACAGCCATACCTTGGACAGATACGTTCCCGGGTTCTTCTCGCTACCGTGTCTCCGTATAAAGTCCACCACTGCCCGCTGCCCCGACGTCAGGTCCTCGCTCTCAGTCAGTTTGTCGCGCCCTTTTACACGGCCCATTGCCCAAGGGTCCCAGAATATAAGCTCCGTTTCATCCCGGTTGGCTTCTTGCCGATGCGGGTTGACAGGACGCCATACTACCACCCACGGGTGACTCGACATCCCCTGCTCATTGCTTGTGGGTGTATTGGCCTCTTGCGGACCATCAGCCAAGTTGAACAGTCCAACGTACGACCTATGGGCTACACTGAAGCGCCAAGTGAAATTCATCCAGTCTCGGATCGTATGGTTGCCCGAGTTCAGTTGTCCGTACTTGTACGCCTCCTCGGCATCCCGCCACCACACGATGAATCCAAATATCTTCCAAAAGTTTGTTGTGTTGTTCATCGACAAGAGGCGGTCCGACCACATTGTCAAAGGCTGCGTTGGGTGTCGGAACGTAGATGGCATTGACGCCGCAGAACTGGTAGAGTTCGTCCTGGTTGCTCTGCGCGGGTCGTTGGCTGCGGGCTGAGTCGGCGGATCGGCGTGCGCCT
This sequence comes from Ophiostoma himal-ulmi, assembly GCA_029299165.1. Classification (NCBI taxonomy): domain Eukaryota; kingdom Fungi; phylum Ascomycota; class Sordariomycetes; order Ophiostomatales; family Ophiostomataceae; genus Ophiostoma; species Ophiostoma himal-ulmi. The sequence goes on from JANSME010000004.1 coordinate 268,077, forward strand.
TTCTCAGCTTCGCATGTAATGGTCGGGCCACGGGAGGAGCTGGCTTTTGAACGCTCGTCTCAGAAATGACCAGTGCAGCTGTTGCGGTAGGGGTCTTTGCATTGTCTAGTGTCATGTTCACGAAATCGGGGATGCGCACCTTGCGAGACATGATATCGAGGTGAGGGCCCTTGTACTCGGAACCAATGACATAAAATGATCTGTACTGGTCCATGTAGAGTGTAGACCACCAGCCAAACCAGTTTACAAGACTCTGCTCGTCATTTGCATCAATGCACGGATCAGCAAACACAACTGCATCCGGCCAGTCTGCACCGCGCATAGATGAAAGCAGCTTCTGAGTGCCGCTGTCGCATAGCTCATTGGCCAAAGCCCAAGATTCGTGGCGATATACGCAGTGGCTTTCGGCGGCGCCTATCCGCTTGGCCTCCCTCCACACATTTCCCCTTGAACAGCTGCTTTTTGACTCATTTATCATCTCTGTCAGGAGCTCCAGCTTCTCGTCGGCCACCTGCTTTATTTCGTCGCAGAAATCGTGTGCGGCAACCAAAGTCACCGGCGCTTTGCCTGACCGCGCAGCGGCACTCACCCACCGAAGTAGGTGATAGACCAGCATGGGGTCGGCCAGGATCACACTTGGTGTCAGCAGCAGAGCCAGGCCTCGCGGAAACAGCTCCGTCCAGGATATCCGCCCAATCGGGAGAATCTCAGCCGTCGACCGTGTGCTGTCCGCTTTGTCACAGGCTGGTGCGACCATGGGGTAGAAAATCGGAGACGCATATGTTCCTTGCGAAATTGACCAGATACGCGCATTCCATCTTCCTGGGGCCACGAGCCGCCTAAAGTAGGGAAAGCGCCTCACTGCATCGATCGCCAGCTCGTGCACTATCACGACACCGGCGTGGTTTTCCTGCTCGACTTCCCGCATGAATGACATCCAAGCCCCGGGCTGTGTACTAAAGCGCACTTCACACCCTGCATGCATTTCCCGCAGCCAGAGGGCTATCTGCCACATGAATGGCTTTAATGTAGGCGGGAATGCGAGGAGGAAGATTATGCGCTCTTCCTTCTTGGCCTGTCCGTCTGGAAGGAGGTCTAGAAACGATTGCCGGCTCAGGTTGTGGAAACGCCCCATCACTTGCTGCCGGTCCTGGTCGCCAGACAGCCAGTCGTAGTTTGTGCCAGGGCACTCGATAGGGCGGAGCAGCTCTTCACAGTCCACATTAGTGCTGAGCACGACATATCGAAGTGCGACTGTCGCATCGACTTCAAGGGGGGCCGGAAACCCAAACATGGATTCCGGCCACTCCTCGCATTGTGTAGGGTAGACCACCATCACATGCTCAGACTGGACAAGAATCAGTCCAGAGCTCATCAGTTTGAGCCGTTGAGCAGCTGTTTGTAATACTTTCGCTGTCGACAATGAAGGCTCTGTCGTTCTAGAGCTTTCCTGCGTCTCAGAGGGAACTCGCACATTTCCAGAGAACACGTTCTCCTTGGCGATTCCTCTCACCTGCTGCATGAGTGTAGCGGCCAGAAAGGAACAGTCAAATCGGAGAGTCTTGCCAGTGATGATCCGGTCCAGCAGCTGCTGGCTCCCGCCGCTCTCTGCTTGCACATCTAGCATCGCGTGTACTGGGTTTTTCTGTGTGCCGAAAAGCAGATTCACCGGTACCGGTGGCAAAGTTATTGATGCCGGTGTTACAATCTTTTGGGTCTTCTGGGGGTCAAAGTCCATTGGCACATCTTCGTCAGCATCCAGGCCATCTGTGCTTTCGCTTTGGGGAACGGGCGGGGACTTTAGACGAGTCCGCCCCAGCAGCAACCCAGCATCGCTGCCATCGTTGTCGGAGAACCGAACTGATTTTCTCTTTCTAAAGGTATTGCTAGACTCTGCCCTTTTGAGGCTGGGTCGGAGGGGGAATTCATGTGCAACTGGCTTGATTAGGGGCAGTGCTTCTGATGATTGTTGAGTCCCATGTATGGCAATGTCTGGGTTTATTGGGATTGATGTGGTGGTGGTGGTGCTGTTTAGGTTTGCATTTGCATTTACTGGCGGGCCCGAGGTGATGGGAAAGAGCCCAATCTTCAGCTGTGACGGTTCAATGGCCCGGTCTGGTTTGTCTCGTTCGAGGAGCTCGGCGCGGCGGAGAGTGCTCCGATTCCCAAATAGTTGCGGGGTATTGTTAGGGTCGGTCATGGCCGCGGCAAAAGAACGGCCGGAAAGAGTCCGCTTACCGGCACTAAAAGCATTGCCACCTGCGTCTGGTGATGCTGTTGATGCCTGTTTTGCAGCACCAGTGGTTGTTGTCTTTTTTGCTGTTGTTGGGATACTTGAAGTAGATGGGCCGGCCTCTTTTAGCGAGGGCAGATCCTTTGCAGGCCTTGCAGTTGTAGGTGTAGAGACAGAAGCAGACCCAGACGGGTTTGTTGTATGCTTGGTAGGCCTCTCAGCCACTTTATCTGGGAGGGGGGCATTTCCATTCTGCCTCGCGGCCGGCTTTGCTTTTGGAGCAGAGGCGGTAGTTGCAGGAGCTGCAGGTTTTGCTGCATGGTCAATAGAAGCTCTCTTGGCTGGCGCTCTGCATGCGGGTTCTCTGTCTGATACTGAGCCAGAAGATCTGATAGAAGGCGTTGCTGAATGAGGCGTGTTCTTCTGCAACTTGGGAGATACTGTTACTCCTTTGGCTTTGTCCTTTGACATAGGCACTGCTTCAGCCGGTGTCTTTTCCTTCTGGGGCTCACCAGCTGGCACTGGCTTCCCTGTTAATTTTTCCGGCTTGTCCTTGCCCTTATTCTTAACCTTGCTCTTGCTCTTGGTTTTGTCCTCGACCTTATTTCTTGGTCGTTCCCCGTCTTCCTTCTCTGCTTCCTCTACCCTATCCCTCTTTTCCTTTCGCTTCTCCTTGCTTTCCTCCTTTTTCTCTTTCCCCTCCTTCCGCTCCTTCCTCTCCTTTTTCTCTTTGTCTGTCTTCGCCTGCTCGGCGCTGTCTCTGATGTTCTTGGCCTTTTTCTTTTTCTTCAAAGGCATGGCCGGATCATCGTCATTTGCCGCAACTGGCCTCTTCTTCTTTTTCTCTTGTGGGGGCGCTGATTTATCTTCAATCACCATGAGGTCGTCGTCACTGTCGATAATCTCTGTGGTGGCCAAGACCGGACTAGCCGCCGGGGTTCCTTGCATAATGACTGTTGATGAGGCTTCGGCACAGATGAGCTCAATATCGGAAATTTCACTGTCACGAGCCAGGACAGCCGCTTCCATAATGGGTGACGTCTCAGCCAGGCCTAGCCGTCTCCGTTTGCGGTTTCTAGAAATATGCCGGAGGGCTTTGGCTCTCTGTGCCTCGTCAAGCAGGCTCCTGTCAAAGGGCTGGAAGTCGGGCCGCCGCTTCTTCTGCTCCCAAATGTCTTCGAGCAGTTCAGGTGTAAAGTTTTCTGTCGGCTCCCAGGTGCACATCTCCAGCGGGTACGACTTCCACCGGACGAGGTACTTGAGCACACCGTCAAAGTCGACCTCCTCGGCCAGAATGTCCTCGACTTCATACTCAAAATCTTCACTCTCATCCGGGTAGACGGTGGAAGTGACTGAGATGTTGTCATCCAGGTCGGACAGGTCAAGCTGGACAGAAGGGGCGGGTGTGGCAAAAAGGTCAGAGGTGCCCCGGTCGGACGCGAAGCTGTTTAGCTTCTCAAGCCCTTGCCCTTTTCTTGGGTCCGGGGGCTGCTCTGCCATTGTCGTCCTCTGCCGCAGCCAGTGTTAAGCGTGAGACGCGCAATAACGAGATGGCTGGCATGTACCATGAGGTTATTTGGTAGGAACTGCGACGTACATAGGTAATGGGTGCATGAAAGGCTAGGTGCCGCTTTGCTTCACAAAAAAACGAGGTTTGAGGGATGATTATATATAACTTTAGTAGAAGTAGGAGGAAAACAGGAGAGAAGCAGGGACGAGTCTGAGAGAAGCCTCCGTCCAAAACGCGTCTTATAATACTTTTGGTCGTGTGCTTTGTTGACAAGCAAGTGGTTTAAAAGGGGGAAAGAGACGATGGTGAACGGGAAGGAGCGACTGGCGATTTAAGATTAGTTCGCGTGCGTCTTGACGTCGACGGAAAAGGGTGAATGATACGTAATACGGAGTAAAGAAACCAGATTATATCAGGTGGCAACAGCACGCGATAGCGTGACAGCCCTACTGAGATGAGGTTCACTAGGGAAATACAAGGAAAACAGACCTCTGATTAAGAAAAGACAGAGCAAACCGGCTTCTCAAACACCAGCCGTTCCCGGCGTGGCACAACCGGGAGACGGCACGGATGCCGGGATGAAAATGCAAAGGCAAGGGCAACTGCAAATGCATCAACTGTTTGATTTGACTGTCTCACAGACGGCAGCGTTGCACATTGAATTCAAAACTGCACTTTTGACAATCAAACGGAGCAATGTGAATGTGAATCAGTGAGATTGCGTCGATTCTGTGGGGCTGTCGAGTTCAAGAAAATGCAAAATAAAATAGAATATTACTCGTCCCAGACAAGGAAAGCGCGACCATGAGACGCCATAGCTCATACTAAATCTACTGAATCTACTAAATCTACTAAATCCGAGCAGCCTACGTACTGAGCACACGCTTATCCTTAGCGGGCGTATCAGCCCCACATACATCCAAACAGGAAGACGGTGGGGTATTTCTCAACGGTAGGCCCCTAAAACGACTCGTTAATCCCCCTTTTCGACAATGGATACAGCCTGCGGGGACGCAAGGGCCGAATTGGCTCCTGCCTATCGTAGGCTCTAGATTCAGCGTGTTCAGTGACAATCTGGCCTAAATGCATGCTTACATAATCCCTCGCTCTGTTAAACGACGGCCTGCGCACTACTGCACAGCCGCCCCGGCGTGTGCATCTGCACGTCGTAATGCCCCGTAAAATAAGAGGCCAGCAGCGTTATTGAGCCATACAGCAGCATTCTACCCACGGCACATGCCAATTGTGTCTTATAGGACACTCTAGGCCGTCCCGCCCTGTCTTTTGGCCTTTGCCTAGAAGGCAGAAGGCGCCCTGCCTCCCTCTCTCGTTCCTTCCTCTTTCGCCCTCTGCTGCCCGCTAACCTCCAACCTGTCTCCTCTCTTCATTCTCGCAACCCACAACCGCAGTTCCTTTTCCATCACACACCGCGCCTCTTTCCCAAACAACTCTCTAGCATCTCGACGACAACACCTCTCTTTCGCGCCTCCTCGACGTCTTCGACAACCACTCCTCAACAACACGCCGCTATTCCCTTTAACCCATTCCCCAAACACCACTCGCAACCATGGCCAACGACGAATACGATGTGAGCACTCTCCCCTCTTTACTTATGGCCGCCCAGCTTGCGGTTCCGCCCCCCTTTCGGCCATCTTTCTCGTCGGCCTCCGGCATCACCCTCCGTCCATCATCAATCCCCGCTGCGCCGTCACCCCTCTGCTCTTGATCTTTGGATTTTACACAGCTGTCCAATGGTGATGGTATTGTCCATCAACAGCTGCTACAGGTCTTGCCTTGCCCGCCACACGTACCCCTAACCGTGGTGGAGCATCCTGTCGCGATAGCTTTGAGGTTCGGGGCATAAGGCGGCAGCGGTCGATTGATGCGATTGCCATGCACATGCACACAGCACACAGACATAGATGGTCGAATAAAAGACATGTCTCTTAGAAACCACTAGCTAACCTGTCTTCCCCGCAGTTCCTCTTCAAGGGTAAGCGCTCACAACCTCGCCAATACGCAGCACATCCGTGGCGGTGGGCACACGATCCTATCATGGAACTGTCCCGATACAGACTGTATATGCCGTCCCGAGTTTAGATGTCCAAGTGCTGGCGTGTACCCAAGTAGACGTCTAGACCTAGACGTCTAGACATCTACTAGACATCTGCATTGCTGCCTACGTCATACGACCAAAACAGGCAGCATCGAATCAATCACAACCCCGATTACACATACACATACACCCCCAATCAAAGACACATACTAACAGCACAGTCGTCCTCATCGGTGACTCCGGTGTCGGCAAGTCCAACCTGTTGAGCCGTTTCACGCGCAACGAGTTCAACCTCGACTCCAAGTCCACCATTGGTGTCGAGTTCGCCACGCGCTCGATCCAGGTTGATTCCAAGACGATCAAGGCACAGATCTGGGATACTGCGGGCCAGGAGCGGTACCGCGCCATTACCTCTGCCTACTACCGCGGCGCCGTGGGCGCGCTGCTCGTGTACGACATCAGCAAGCACCAGACATACGAGAACGTAACCCGGTGGCTGAAGGAGCTGCGGGACCATGCGGACGCTAACATTGTGATTATGCTGGTGGGAAACAAGAGCGATCTGCGGCATCTCCGCGCTGTGCCGACAGAAGAGGCCAAGGCCTTTGCCAGCGAGAACCACCTGTCGTTTATCGAGACTTCTGCCCTCGATGCCAGCAACGTCGAGCTTGCCTTCCAGAACATTCTGACCGGTACGTATCCCCCTGTATGCCTATATGTCTAGATTGATTGAGCATGACTAACAATATAGAAATCTACCGCATTGTATCCAGCAAGGCTCTCGACAGCGGCGACGCCCAGGCTACGATTGGTGCGGGCACCAACATTTCTCTCAGCAAGCCGGCCGACGATTCTGCAGGACAGGGCGGCAAGTGCTGTTAAGCAGTTAGCTGTTTGTCAACTATCCAGCGGACAGTCAGTCAGTCTGCAGTCTTGAGGGTTGAGAGAAACAGACCAACGACACGACACGTCACAACACGACAGCAAAGCAGGCATGAGGGATCGATTCTGGTCTATGGTGTACTATGATTTATGTGTTATGTCCGAAAACGACACTGTATCCTGTCTCTTTGTGCTGTGTCCTGTTCAATGGGCGCCAGTCGGTAGTCTGAAAGGGGCGCAGACAAAGCACGAGATGCGGCAGCACAAGAGCACACGACCTTTCTTTGTGTTTCTATTCACTATTTGCCCATCCTACCTCTCTTTTGCTCCAATGCAGCCTCTCTCTGCGAGAAGTGTCATTTTCTTGCTACGCTTTCCGTCTGCTGTCTTTTCTTGTTCTTTTCCCGTCTCTTCCGAGTCCTTCACCTCCCTCGTCCTGCCGTCTTGTCGTCCTGTCTTGTCGTCTGTCATTTGTCGTGCCTGTATTTGCACATCTCACCCTTTGACTGCCCCCTGCTCTCGGCCTCTTCCTTGGTACCATGTTCATGCCCTTATTTTGACGTATATTTGTCCCTGTCTAGGATGGTGTTTCTATTACTTTTTGCTTTTTCCCTCAAACAACTTACATGTTCTCTCCTTTGTGTTTGCTCTTTTTGATAGTCAGTCAGACAGTCAAGTGGTGGGTTACGAAGGAAAATGTTTAATGTTATGATGTTAGTCTTGATTGCGACGAGTGACTTGGTTATTGAGTAATGGTAGAGTTTACATGGTAGCATTCGGTCTCACAGAATGATTGAGTGAGGCCGGGACACAGTAAGAGTGGGTTCACCGCTAAAGTGGGTCACCATGAGGCGGGTCCAAATCCGGCAGAAACTAGGCGGTCAAAGCGGACCCAGCAAAAGTTTTTTTGAATGGCAGCCAAAGACAGTGGTGATAGAGATTTGTACGCTATTCTCTGGCAGTGTCTCCAACTTTTCTGATTCTGATTTTGATTTGATTTTGATTTTGAACTGAATCTAAAGTAGAGACTCAAATAGGACTCGATATATAGCACGATTCAAGACATTACGACACCTCAAATCTCCCCAGCATTGTCTTTCCTCTACAATGAGCTTCTACAAGCGCCTCACCAAGGGCTCGGACAGCGGCAAGAAGGACGGCGATGCCACCGGCGCCAGCGACGATGTTCCCAAGAAGCTGCGCCAGCGCGTGCTGACTGTGCCGTCGCGCGGTATCACATTCAGCCACCGCCACCTGATGAACGACCTGGCCGCCATGATGCCGCACAGCCGCAAGGAGGTCAAGTTCGACACCAAGTCCAAGCTGTACGAGCTCAACGAGCTGGCCGAGCTGTACAACTGCAACAACGTGCTCTTCTTTGAGGCTCGCAAGGGCCAGGATCTGTACATGTGGGCAAGCAAGATCCCCAACGGCCCCACCGTCAAGTTTCACGTCCAGAACTGTGAGTATCGACTTTTGCGTATTCGCCCCGAGACGTCTGCATGTACTAACCGAAAAAAGTGCACACAATGGACGAGCTGCAGTTTGCCGGCAACTGCATGAAGGGCTCGCGCCCCGTGCTGTCGTTTGACGGCGCCTTTGACACCGAGCCCGAGCTGCGCCTCATCAAGGAGATGTTTACGCACATCTTTGGCGTGCCCAAGGGCGCCCGCGGCTCCAAGCCGTTCATCGACCACGTCATGGGCTTCTCCATCATCGACGGCAAGGTCTGGATCCGCAACTACCAGGTGCTGGAGGTCGAGGTCGGCAAGAAGAAGGAGGGCGACGCCGCAGACGGCGCGAACGCCGCCGCCAGCGCCGCCGCCGCCTCGGCCGTGGCCTCGGACGCAAAAGACACCGACGTCGAGCTGCTCGAGATTGGCCCTCGCTTCACGCTGACGCCCATCATCATCCAGGAGGGCGCGTTCGGCGGCCCCATCATCTACGAGAACCCGCAGTTTGTGTCGCCCAACCAGGTGCGGTCGGAGCTGCGCAGGACCCGTGCAGACCACCGCAACGAGCGCACCGAGCAGCAGAGCAGCCTGATTGCCAAGCGCGACAGCCTGGGCCTGCGGACAAACAGCGACGCGCCCCAGGCGGCACGGGGCCGCTTCGACTCCAAGGCGCTGTTTGCTTAGGCTCTTTGGCGCCTAGGCTCTGCTAGAAGAGGATTGAGCAGTCCGTGTCTAGTCTAGTTCCTTGACTGCTGTCTGCTGTCTGCTGTCTGCTACTGTTGGTTTGCGATTCCCACGAGGCGTTCAAAAGGGCATTGGGTTTTCTTTGTGTTTTTCTTTCTGTGCTACATTTTGCATTTGTTAATATTATCTTACCTTGTTTATATGTTTCTACATAGACCAGCATTGTGTAATCTAAACATTGTATTGTTACAAGCTGCTTGAAGGCTGCTGTAGTGTCGTCCTGTCGTGCTACCTTTATATCGGTTGATTATATAATCAACAGTGGCCATCACGTGCTCGATGTACTCACATTGTAATCAAACAGTCTTATCAGCCTAATTAAACACTGTAACACAGGCTGACGGGGCCCACCCACACCTCAGTGCCCGCCCTTTGCTTACACTCTCTGTAATCACTCTGTAAATAAAGCTACAGGGGCTTCAGCCCATGACCTCGCTCCTTCCTGTTTGATTCACTCGGCTCAGCCGCACTGGCTCGCACGAGATTACGATTACTGTATCACCAACAGGCACGCCTTATATAAGATTGAGCGTCTCCAGCTTCACCCGCGTCCTCGCCTTTTCCTCTCGTGCCTTTTTCCACTCCGCCCCAGCCGTTGACATTGCCCAATCGTCAACACTGGCAGCTGCTATCATCTACTACGTCATTGTTTACATCCATCTTTTACATTGTCTCGACATCTACACATCTGCACATCGACACCCCTGATCACTGCATCTCAGCTTCTGCAGATGGCATTATCACGACAGCCGGCCTTGCTGGCCTTTGCTTCTCCGTCTATGCTTTCTTTTTCTTGTTCTTCATTTCCCTCTTCTTTCCTTTTGTCTTCGGCGATGGCCAACCTTTCATCAACCCATACAACCACTCTCGACAGCCCCGACGGCGGGGTCTACACCTTCTGAGTCCCACGCGTTGATCAGCGAGTTGAGCATTTTGAACCTGACATTGCATCTTGCATCTTGATATCAGAAGAGCCACTGCTTGCGTCGTAATTTGAATCACTCCGTCTACATCTAGTTCATCCAGTATACTTGTGTAACCAGCATATATCTGTATAAGACACCAGTCATCTACAACTACCATCAACAACATCAACCTCCATCCTCCATCTCTGCAACCTCATTTGCCATCCACAAAATCCCTTTTATATTCACCACACTACATCCCACCATTGCCAGTGCTCTCATCGACTACCACTACTTAGCTCCCCCTGGTGAGTATACCAGCCTCTTTCTCAGTCGGCCTGCAGCTAACCGCAAACGCGTCAGACGACCACAATCCACGGCTGCCAGCATCCAACACTGATACCAGCGCAGCTATAGCAGCCAGTGCGCCAGCATTTTGAGATATAAAAGGCCGAGTTCTCAAATACTCACCTCAGAACTCTCATCTTGTGTCACACAGAAAGACCAGAGGTTATAGACCAGATATCAAGGAGATCGCAAAGAACACAAGATCGCCGAGACCAGGCAACAGTCGCCTCTTGTATATCTACTCTCCTTTGCCAGCAGCAGTCAGACATGTCTCTTGCAGCTTGTATGTCGCCGTCTCGGCCGGGCCTCGCCCAGGATGGCTTGGCTGACCGTGGATCGACTCCTGTTTCAGCCTCCGCTACGGTCGAGGCAGCCAACACTGTCAACACTCCCTTGATCTCTACTGAGGAGAACACATCACCGACCGCAAGGACAGATCCAGTCAAACGAAGCCCGCCTGTTCTAGACCGCACGCCTGTCGAGGTGCTCGTGCAGGTGTTTACGCACCTCGACATGGCTACCGCGCACAGCCTAGCCGCCACCAACCTACGTTTCGCGACCATCTTCGCGACCAACCGCACCGCCATTGTGCTGCATATCGCCAAGCACGAGTTCGCTCCCTTTGACGGACTGCTGCAGGTTGTCAAGGCATCGTCGGCTGACTTGTGCACGCCCTGGGGCACGTGGCTTGACAAGAAGATTCGCCGCAAGAATACGGTCCTGTGTCCAGGCGGCAAGGTCCCTGACGTCCAGGCGGCTGGTGTTGGCTTTAGTCTTGGTTCTACGTCCGGAACTAGTCTTCCGCCAAGAGTGACTTGTGCCGAAGCCCAGTTTGGCGACTGGGATGTCGACAAGCTGCTGTCCATCTGCCGCGTCGTGCGCGGCTGGGAGCGCGTGTTCCCGCAGCACCGCTTCAACGCGTCACCGGCCATGACGCGCAGCCTGACGCCACGCGAAGGCTTCCGGCTGCGGCGCGCACTCTACACCTGGATGCGCTATGCCTACTATTTCCATGGCGACCTGCCGCGGCCCAACATCTACTGCCCGGCCGGCCGCGACATCCGCATCAATTATTTGCGCGTGCTGTCCAACAGCCAGCTGAGCGAGCTCAAGGACCTGTGGGTCACCGTCGAGGACATTGTCGAGCTCAACGTGTGCCCGTCTATTGACAATGTGCGCATCGGCGCCGACTTTGAGCTGTCGGAAAAGGACGCCGCGCGCATCGGCTGGGGCAAGGCGCGCGACAACCGCATCGTCGTGGCCACGGTGCGCAAGCTCTCGCCCAGGGAGATTCTGTACTACTTGGACAATGCACACAAGTATACCAAGCTGCGCCTCATCCAGGACATTCGGCAGCGGCACCCGCACTTTGAGGCCGACACCGAAAGTCTGAGCTGTGCCCTGGCGTGTGTTGTGAGCGAGCGCTGGCGGCAGATGCTGTTTGACTCGTCCACGTCGCTGGCGGGAGCCGAAAACGGAGCGGCAGGAGCAGGAGCAGGGGCCGGGGCCGGCAGTCTCAACAATGCGCTGTACCTCCCCGTGTTTGCGCGCGTGGCCGGTAAGAGCGGCGGCGGCATCCTGGACTGGGCAGACCCTGTGGCGGAGGCCAACTGTGCGGCGATCAGCGAGATGACGGGTCTGGGTCTGGACTGGCGGCCTGACGAGTCCAGCTTTCGGTCGCGGCCCGAGATTCCCACCGGCATGCTGAATCCGTAGTCTTGTATGTAGAGTGGTGCTGTTCATGATGGTGTTTCTTTCTCTTGTTGTTTTCTTTCCTTGACAGTCATCTCCGTTATTTCTTTCCTCGGTTCACTCGAGTGCCATGTCGTGGTGCAAGGGTTTCTAGATGGCATATCCCAGTGTACTCTCAAATAAACGCCTGACAGGTGAATCACTCGTCGACAATTAATTATACTATTTATATTGTTTTAGTAATTGCATCGACTTCGATACATACTTGATAAAAGTAGGAATAAACGTAGCGGTTCAAACCGGTTCATAGCAAATCGCAACGAAAGCGTCGTCCAACGTCTAACACCCACCTGCCTTACATAAGCCCTTATCTTATCGCGCATTCGCTCTTGCACCCCAACCCAAAATCGGCCTTTGTCGGTTCACTCACAAACAACAGCATCGTCGCTGTCGTCCTCATCCTCTTATACTTTCTTACTCGGCCCAACTCTCTCACGCCGCTGTTCTCCAGCCGCGCCTGGCTTTCACTGAGACGCAACCACCAAGCAGTGCCTACTTTATTGATACAGCATCCAGTGCGCCCCCGCTGAACCCAGAGCAGCTTGTCGCATGGCAACGACAACAGCTCTGTGAATAGCTTCACCGTGGCCCTGCAGCTTCACCTTGTATTTATATACACATTTATACTCTTTTTTATCGGCTCTTCTGCGGTCATTGTCCATCTCGCTCTCTTTGCCTGCCACCTTTTCTCTGCCTCATTAATAGTCTTGGCGTGAGCTTCCTCTCACTCCAAGACTTCAAAATCCCCTCTCTCGTCCTGGCAAACGCCCATCTCACTTTACGGTATGTAATATTCAGCAATGATTCACTCGCTATGCAGCCAGTTGTTGGTGGCGTATACTGATCTATATAGCTGCTGCCTGCTTCTCTTTTACTCTGTTTGGTAGCTGTCGCTTTACCGCTCGGTAGCTATTCTTCTAGATTCCCATCCACCTGTCAAAATGGACACGGAGGATGTGGCCATGGACGGCATGGAGACAGCGCCGGCTGTCTCTACCTCGGCCTCGGCCTCTGCTACCCCCGGTGTGTCAGGGACGAATGGCCACTCTACCGAGGCCGGCGCAACTAGCCATCGCGGCGGTACCGGTGCAGGCGGCGCTGCGGATCATGATGGTGCCGGAGATGATGATGCTGACGATGGCGACGAGAGCGACGAAGAGCTTGGCTATCCGTCAGATTTTAAGCGGCGCGGCCTGCTGCCCACGGGCTGCTGCTACGACGACCGCATGAAGCTGCATTCCAATGCCGACTTTGGCGTCGGGCCACATCACCCAGAAGACCCGGCGCGCATCTCCGAGATCTTTGGCGCTCTCAAGCGTGCCGGGCTCGTCTTCCAGGGCCCCGAGTCGGAGCTCGTCAAGATCATTCGCACGTGTCCCACCAAGTACATGTGGCGCATCGCCGCGCGCGAGGCGTCGGTCGACGAGATCTTGCTCGTCCACGAAGCCCGCCATTTCCAGTGGGTAAAGGACCTCGCAACGCGTACCACCTATGAGCTGCGCGAGATCAGCAAGACCATGGACGAGGGCCGCGACTCGCTCTATGTCGGGTCCATGACATACGAGGCCGCGCTGCTGTCGGCGGGCGGTGCCGTCGAGACGTGCAAGGCCGTCGTGCGCGGCGATGTCAAGAACGCCTTTGCCATTATCCGGCCGCCCGGCCACCATGCCGAGCACAACCAGTCCATGGGTTTCTGTCTCTTCAACAACGTGCCCATTGCCGCGCGCGTGTGCCAGCGCGAGTACCCCGACGTGTGCCGCAAAGTCCTGATTCTCGATTGGGACGTGCACCACGGCAACGGCATCCAAAACATGTTCTACGACGACCCCAACGTGCTCTATATCTCGCTGCATGTCTACGGCGGCGGCGTCTTCTACCCGGGCGTGCCACCCGACCCGGAGATCCCCGACGGCAACATTGACAAGTGCGGCCGCGGCGCCGGTCTGGGCCGCAACATCAACATTGGCTGGGACAACCAGGGCATGGGTGACGGCGAGTACATGGCGGCATTCCAAAAGATTGTCATGCCCATTGCCAACGAGTTCAGCCCCGACCTTGTCATCATCTCGGCCGGCTTCGACGCGGCGGCGGGTGACGAGCTAGGCGGTTGTTTTGTGTCGCCCGAATGCTACGCCCACATGACGCACATGCTCATGTCGCTCGCCTCGGGCAAGGTCTCGGTCTGTCTCGAGGGCGGCTACAACCTCAAGGCCATCTCGGCATCGGCGCTGGCAGTCGCGCGCACGCTGATGGGCGAGCCGCCACCGCAGTTTGAGATTCCCAAGATCCGCAAGGACGCGGCGCGGCTGCTGGCGCGCGTGCAGGCACACCAGGCTCCGTTCTGGGAGTGCATGCGGCCTGGCGTTGTCAGCGTGCCGGATCTTGCGGCATGCGCGGGCAAGACCTCGGCGAGCAACGGTGTGATGCGGCTCGACGATGTCGTGCGTGCCTACCAGCGGCACATTCTGTCTGTCAAGCACGGCATGTTCCCCATGTTTGTGCAGCGCGGCAACTTGTTCAAGGGCTATGAAGACCAGGTGCTGGTGACGCGGGACATTCACCACGCCAAGAAGATTATGGTCATCATCCACGACCCGCCCGAGCTGGTGGCGCAGCCCGACGTGCTGAACAACGGCGTCGACGCCCACAACTCGTGGATGGCCGACGGCATGCTGCCGTACATTGACTGGGCGATCGAGAGCGGGTTCGGCGTGATTGACATCAACATCCCCAACCACAACCACCAGGAGTCGCGCGACGACGAGTCGTTTGTGCCGCGCGTGTCGGAAGAGATCCTGCAGACGCAGATCCAAGAGGTCGTGTGCTACATCTGGGACAACTATCTGCAGATAGCCGAGTCGGCCGAGCACATTTTCGTGCTGGGCGCCGGCAACGCGTACCTCGGCGTCAAGGTCCTGCTGGTGAACCGCGACTGCAAGGCGCGCATCGACGGCGTCATCAACTTCGTCAACGGCAGCCTGCGCGCCGTCAAGAGCGATGCCGACCCGGACCTCACGCAGTGGTACAAGAGCAACTCGCGCGTCTACGTCGGCAACGACCACGCCTGCTGGCAGACCAATGAGTTTATCCGCAAGATCAACAAGCGCCGGTTCGGCGACGTCACGCGCAGCCCGCATGTCGGCCTGGCGCGGATGCTCAAAGAGCATGCCAGCGACGCACAGCAGTGGATCCTGGATCGGATATATGACGAGGATGACGACGAGGACGAGGATGGCGTCGCGATGCAAAATGATGGCAACACCAAAAGCACAAACAACACAAATAGCAAAACCGGACCAGTGGTCAGAGGCGCCGAGGTGGACGAATAGAAGCAGCATTCATCGTGTTCCATTCTGCCCAAGAGGGAGCGGGAGCGGGAGGCCGAGGTCGAGGCCGAGGCCGAGGCCGTGTTGGGGGAGGGCAGCATCGGCGAGAGGGAGAACGTGAAGCAGGAGCAGCTGGACGGCGCAGCACCACTGGCATGGCCCGGCCCGAGCTCCTCGCCGGACGACTCCCCCCTGTCCAGTCCCCCGGACAGCTTGCTATTCAACAAAGACCGCTCGAGCTGCTCTCCGTCGGAAGCGTAGCCAAGTCCCCGTGTTAAGCGAGAGCAGTCCAGCCCTCTCTCCAGCCCTCTCTCCAGTCCTCTCTCCAGTCCTCTCTCCAGCCCTCATGCCCTATCGCCATTCAGCTCCATTCCAAGTCGGGCTCGCAGTCGCCAGGATGACAGATCAAACACCTCCAACGATTCAGAGCGTTTGGACAGTGCAGCCGACTCCCAGCCGGGGATAGACTACGGTGCTGCACACCGGGACTACATGGAACTGCAAATGCAGATGCAGTGTTTTGTCCAGAGGATTGGAAGGATGCAGGCATTGCTTGGTCGCTACAATGCAGCTATGCAGAGGTCTGGTTAAGATTGATGTTCTTTTTGTACTTTTTGTTTTCTTGTTTTCTTGCATTTCTTTTTCCTTTTTTTCTTTTTCGTATCTTTCTAATGGGTAGCTTTGCGGCTGGAGTTTATGCTTTTATGCTCTTATTCACGGTAGCTGTTTTTTTGATACCTCACTGTATTCTTCTGAATTAAACAATATTTAATCCTTGTTCAACTTGTGCCGTTCATGATGTGAATTAAAAGGAAAAAGGGAAAAGGAATAAGGAAAATAAAAGCAAATTAAATAGAAATTAAAGAATATATAATGTTGAATTATACTGAATTGTCGTCAAGGCACACTTACTAAAGAGAAACAATGACAATACTACATTCAACAACCAGTAATAATAAATACAAATAAATCTACAATATAAGATAATAATAAGCACAAATCAACATCAAAATCAAAATCCGACAATCAGCCTCGTCGATGCGGCGATGCCGAGCCTAGACAGGTCACGTGCCACTTACATAAGCATTGCGTTTGCTAATCGTGAATTTTGGCTCGCGACGCGCAGCATCCAGACACGGCCAAAAAAAACCGGGCTCTTCATCTCGACGTCCCCTTCTTCAACATTCATCAGCCATCCTCCTGCGCCAGACAACCCCTACCTCTATCACCATTATTTTACTTTTATTCTTTTCGACGCAACTACCACCCACCAGCCTCCAATAGCCTCGACCAGCCTCTACCAATTTATGGACTCGCCTCGCACACCCTCATCATTCTAGAGCCTCCTCAGCGGCCTCGTGCGCCATCGGGCGGCACTCTTTGCTCGTCTGTACTTTTACGACATTGATCATCTCTCTATACAGTCTCTCTATACCATCTTATACCCTCTGCCTCCGTCTCCCAAACCACAATGGATAGGAATATACGGAGGTATGCCTCGGGCCCCTTTTCGCGGCCGGCCCCATCGCCCCCAGGCCCTGCTAACGCTCATAAAAGGTACGACGATGGCGAGGTCACTAGATACGGTGCTGGCGAGTCATGGCGGCCATCTGGCGGCGGAGGACGCGACCGGTCCCCTCCACCCCGTCGCGATCGGAGTCCGCTGCGAGACCGCGATCGGCCACTCCGAGACAGAGGCGACAGAGAATGGGGCGGCGACCGGGATCGCGACATGCGAGACAGAGGCCGCGATACTCGCGGTGACCGCGGTGATCCTAGAGGCGATCCTAGAGGCGATCCTAGAGGCGATCCCCGGGGCGACATTCGGGGCGACATTCGGGGCGATCTGCGCGACCCCCGCGACCGCATTGATAGATTCCATAGGCTCGATAGGATCGACCGCCTCGATAGACTCGACCGCGAACGGGATAGAGTCCCCCGGGACAGAGACATCAGAGACCGCGGAAGGGACCGCCGCGATATGCGGGACAGGGAGCTTCGAGACATCCGCGACCGTGACCTCAGAGATATCCGCGACACACGCGACCGCCGCCCGACACCTCCACAACCAGCCATTGCCAGCGACAGCTATATCCCCGGACGGTCGCCGCCGCCTCGGCGCCAGCGGTCTCGTAGCATGAGCAGATACCGCGGCGCCCGTGAGCGGTCGAGGAACGGCGAGCCCGGTGCAGGCGAGCAGCGCTGGCGGCCATCCGACAACAACAGTCGGAGTCCTGCTCCCAGCGCGCTTGGCGCAGGTCCAGGTCTTGCTGGACGGGTTTCGAGCAACGGGCCGGCCCCGGCTGCGGCGGCAGAAGGAGCGGCATCAGCACCAGCAGACACGACATTGGCAGCACCAGCCACAGACGCTACAGCACCAGCAGCCGCACCTGCACCGACAGGGAGCGCACCAGCAGTGGCCGCACCACCAGCACCGACAGCGCCGGCTCCTCTCCGACGTAGTCCGCCACCGCTCCGCCGCCCGTCTCCTCGCTACGACTCGCCGCACCGCGGTTCGCCTCATCGTGGTGGCCGCATGCTCGAGCGAGGCAGAGGGTCGCCACGGCGCGACATGCAGCTTCGCGACATGAGACGCCGCAGTCGTAGTCCCGACCGCGGCATGCGCAACCGTAGTATGGGACGGCGCTCGCCGATGCGTTTCCGCGGCCGCTCGCGCACACCCGGCCGGTCTGAACGATCTGAGCGATCTGACCGGCCCGACCGCGACTACCTCAGCAGACGCCCATCGCCCAGCTCGGCCAACACACCCGCCTCCAACAACCCGCTGATTGCAGCAGCAGCAGCAGCCGGCCGCGATCTGGGCGGCCGCAATTCAGAATCGAGGCCCAGCTCGCCAGCGACCCGGCGTAGTCCTCCCGGTCATGGTGGTGCTGGGCGGCCATTGCGTGACGTGCGTGACGTGCGTGATGATCGGGATCGGTCGCGTCAGGCCTCGCAGGCTCCGCGCTCACCTCAGCCTGCACCTACACCTATATCTACACCCGCACCAGCACCAGCACCAGCACCAGCAACAACAGCAGCTGTTGCTGTTACCCCTGCAGTGGCTACACCTAGTGGCCCTGCACCTGCCAGCGACTCCACCCCCTTCACATCTACACAACAAGCAGCACCAGCACTTACACCTACACCAGCTCCTGTACCAGCGCCAGCGCCTGCGCCTGCGGCACCATCTACAGTCCTGTCGCCTCCTACCGGGCCGGCGGCACTTCGCCAGCCACCGACTGGCCCCAGCTCGGCCCGCAAGCTGGGTCCTTCGCCGGGCCCGTCTACACCTGGTGCCGGTGGTCGCCCAGGCCGTGCTGAGACGTCGCCGACCATGGCTTCTGGCGGCCCCCCGACTGGTCCTAGAGGATACGGCCAAGGCCGCCAGAGCAGTGTCAGCAGTGCAGGCGGCGATAGAGGAGGACCCATTGGACCTTATGGCCGAGGCATTCCTACGGGCCCTAGAGCCGGCTCTGGAAGCGGCCCGTCGCTGGCCAATGGTGTTGGTCGTAGCAGAGGCGGCTCGCCACGTCCTTTCAACCCACCGACTGGCCCTTCGTCACAGAACAGCAACCACCACCCTTACATGAACGGCGACCGCGGCGGATTCCGCGACCGCGACCACCCGCGGGACCGGGATATGCGAGATCGCGACATGCACCCTCGCGACCGTGATATGCGCGACAGAGACCCCCGCGACATGAGAGACCGCGGCGACCCGCGCGACCGCGAAATGATGCGCGGCGGGCCTCGTGACCGTGATGTACACATGCGGGATCGCGACATGCACCCTCGTGACCGTGAGATGCGGGACCGCGATATGCACCCTCGTGACCGTGAGATGCGGGACCGTGAGATGCGCGACCGCGACTACCGCGATATGCGAGAGCGAGGCGACCAGCGTGACCGCCTTGGGCCGCGGGCGTCCATGTCGGGGACACCAGCTACTGGTATCAACCTCGTGTCTGTGCCCGGCGGACCCAACGGCGCGGGCGGGCCGGGCGGCAACGCGTCCAACAACTCCGGATCTGCTGCCACGTCGTCTGCCGCCACGACAACCGCGACTACTGTCTCCAATGGCCATACCCATATCAATGGAAACGGACACACCAACGGGCACAACGGACATGGAAACGGACATGGAAACGGAACACTGGTTGCACAGCGCGCACTGGCCGACCTGCCCCAAGCTATTCCTGGCGGCCGTCTTGATGCCCTGCTGCACACGGGCATCCTGCCCGAGCTGCAGCCGCACTACCAGCGCCTGCGCGAAGAAGAGGAGCGGCTGCGGGCCGAGCTGGACGTCAAGCAAGAACGGCTGCGGCGGCAGCTGCGGCAGTGGGACAAGATGGAGCGGGAGTCGCGCAGTTTTGAGCTTAAGAGCGAGCTGAGCGGGCGCAGTCTGCGGCGGATAGCGGGCGAGGACAGCGGCGGCGCGTCCTTTTAGTTGTACTATTAGTGTTGGATATACTTGGCGTATTGGTAGCGATTCGATAGGATTACAGGACAATACCACTGCAGCATTTATATTTGAAAATTATCTTGATTCTATTAAGCTGTCTTTATTATCTTAATTATCTAATGAGCTAATGATCTAATGATCTAATTATCTAATTATCTAATTATCTTGTCTTAACTCTACTCAACCAAAGAAGGTAGGGCCGATTTCACCGCCGAGGAGACCGGTGAGCGCCTCAATCAGAATGCCCGGCAGCACATCAAACGTGGAAAAGTCCAGCAGAGATGTCAGGACGGTCTCCTTGTGGCAGCCCGCCTTGGCAGGCTCGCCGTCCAAGCGGTCAATCAGCCACGCCAGCGCGCGCGGGGCTCCCGACACGGCCAGTGCGCCGTGGTTGGACGCCAGGTCGCGCAGATACTCCACCGTCGACCCGGCCGCACAGTACTGGTCCACGAGCTTATCGGTGTCGGAGATGGGGCTGATCTCGTCGAATAGCGACTTGTACACGTACAGCGGGAAACTGGCAGGGGGTGCCGGTGCTGCCAGCAGTGCATTCTCGTTCAGGATGTCCAGGATCTCGGGCGACGACAGCAGGCTCGGGTCGTCGAGCATCGAAGACACGTCGGCAAACAGGAACTCGATCACGTTGGGCGTTATGCACTGCTCCCGGACCTTGGCAAACTTGTCCTTGTACTGGGGGAGCAGGTGTTTCTCGAGGATCGCCTCAATGTAGGGGTACTGGTTGGCCAGGCCCTCGACGCCCGTCGCGATAATGCCGGCCTCGGCCGTGCCGTCGATGCTGGTAATGACCGTCGAGATGTTGGGCACGATGCCGCCGACGGCCGCACCCACCAGATTTTCGGACAGCTCGGGCGCGTACTCGGCCTGCAGCGCGGCCGCCCAAGCCGACGCGATCCCGCCGCCCGAGTAGCCCCACAAGCCGACGCGTGCCGTGCTCTTGATGCCGGTAATGCTGCCGGACGCGAGCGCGGCACGGATACCGTCGAGCGTCGCGTGGCCGGCGAGGCGGTTGGCCAGGTACGCAGCATCGGGACCCTCGTGGTCGGGCAGCACGACGACCCAACCCTGGGAGAGAGCGCCCTCGATCAGCAGGATCTCAGCCTGGGTCACGATGGTGCCCAGGAAACCGCCAGTAGCGGACGCGAGCTGAAACGCATACGACGGCGCGCAGTTGGGCGACGCAGCATCTTCGGCGACCTGGTAGCTGAGAACCTTGCCAAAGTCGGCCTTGTCGGGCACGAGGACGGTGAGGACGGTCGCCGTGGCGTTGCCAAAGTTGTCCGTGGTGCGGTACTTGATCTGGTACGTGGCCTCGAGATTGACGGGAAAAATGCCAAACGCGGCAATGGATGCCGGCGGCGGGCGGTGCTGGAGAATGGCGCCCGGCTTATAGGTGCCAATGTTCTCGGGAACCGAGTAAAAGGCATCCTCTGTGGGCAGCGTAGCGGTCCGCTTGTCGATCATGGGCACGGCCGCGGCGAGGCCGGCCAGGCCGGCCAGGACCGAGAGGCCGGTAGAGAAGATGGAAGCCTTCATCGTGGAACAGAGTAGACAATGGGTAAGAAAGGGAGTCAAAAAGGAGTCGTGATAGACATCAATAGTAAGCAATGAGGAGGCATGAGATACAAAGAGGTCTGTGATGTTATCCGAGGGGGGAACAACGTCCAACTTTATATGTCTCTGAACCTCTCACACATCATGTTCTCTCACAGACATTTTGTGTTCGTTTCCTCTCTGTTGCTTCTTCGCGTCATTCTTCGGCCTCATTTCCCGTCATCGTGACCAAGCCGAGATATGAAAAAGGAAAGTGACACAATGAAAATACACAAAAAAACCAGAAACAAGAAAAAGAAGAATGGCACAAAGCTAATCCGGGGCTTTCATAACGCCATACCATTCATCTTCTCACTCTGCTTCAGTCCAGACGATCGAAAAGGACCGAATTTGAGTTATATCCTCCCGTATTCCAGCATCGTCCAGACACTAGACAGACAATTTGGCAAAAGTATCGCGAGTGTCTGCCCCGGAAATACCACAAATGAAGCTAAACTGCCCGGCTACTCGACTAGGACGGCGATCTTTGCTGTCTTGACACGGCGGCTGCGTCGTGGACTATTGCGAATGCCGCGACTGCTCCGGGCTGTCTTTTGTCTCTTGTCTCTTGTCTGTTATCTGTCTCTTGTCCGTGTTGCTTTGACGACGTCCTTGTATGTTTGTCTTTGCCATTGATAATGAAGACGAGGAGACGAGTCAAGAGGTTGGGATAAGCTCATTCTTGTCTGAGCTGGCCGTTTAAACCGAGTACTTCAACACTATTGTGCGATAGACTCGATAAACGTCTTTCTGCTCGCAAGGATTTCCCTTTTCAATGGGCTTCGTGATTGAATAAAGACGTGAGTAGAATGCCGGCTTCTTTGAGTTTGGCTGGCTTGAACACCGGACGCGACCCTCGTTACCCCAGACGTGCAAATTCGCCATGCGACTCCAATCCCTGCACTTTCACTCTCACGTTCACATGCAATATTGCTTCTCGTAGGGCTGCCTACGGATGTTGTGCCGTCATACGGGCTTCGTACGGGCAGGCCGCATAAGTAAAAGTACGCATGAAAATGGCTTAAGTAGAGGTACGATGGGCTTTACGAGAGGAGCCCAATCCCGGCATATCTCCCGCTTATCCTCGGAGATGATCGAGGCTGAATAGAAGCAAGAAGAGCAGCAAGAAGCAAGAAGAGAAGAAGAGAAGAAGAGAAGAAGAAGACAAGAAGAGAAGAAGGAAAGAAAGAAGAACGCAACAGCTCAAGATAGCATCTCGTCGCAAGAAGAAGAAACAACAGAGATAAAACGACAGCCTTAATTTCAGTGCTGGCAGTGGACAGCAATAACATAGCACCAAGAGCTATTCGCCCTTTCTAAACAGAGTGATGTCCGCAAGTCGCGCTGGATTGAGGATGGCAAAGCAGACTGAGTCTCGGACACAAGGAGGCAGCCCCCACGTCTACAGCTATCGGATACGTTACAATTTTAGTATGCTAGACGTAATGAGGTTATACTCGAGGCGCCTGCTATTGAGATATTGCTATACGAGAAGAAATAAAGACTTTTCGACACCTAATTGTTATACATCAATAAGACACAAGTGATGACTAATTTCTGATGATACGAAGCTGACCAAAGATCATGAGATTTTCGGCCTTGCATTGCCCACGATCAAAATTCATGACAATAGCCAAGGTAAAGCTAGCGGTGGCATGTCATTCATGGTCGGTTGATACGAGTAGAGCAGCTTGGCTGCATACATCTAGACCGCACTGTCGCTGCCACCATGAGCAAAGCCAAAAGTGATCTGATAAGTCTGTTGCAAATATAGTCAAGTCGTCCGAGATATAAGACTCGCAGAGATGTATAGAGAGACTTACATAAGCAGCACATGGCAATACGTATAGATGGGACGAATGTCTGCAAGCTTGGTTAAACCCAGGCAGGCGCGGCCCGTCCAAAGCTATAGCTTCCTGTTTTAGGCATTAACACACGGCAGCATTCGTATATTCGCATGACTGTACTTTTACTGCTATAGTCTCATATGACGTCGGTCACGTGATCTGCTGCAGGCGTTATACACCGTTGCAATGTATATACCTCAGTTGCGTTGCAGGATGAGGTGGTGTGAGGTGTACTTGTATGAAGCTTGCGGTCATGAACATGGATGGGCAGATGCAGAGTGCAAAGAGATAAGTGATGCCATCCAAAACACAGCAGCTAGACTTTTATATCAAGGCAGCTGGCATAATACAGTCGCCTGTGTCTTTGAAGATAGATATCTTGAATGTGGCTTGCTAATACCCTGTAAGCATCACTTGAGCTCACGTGTATGATGCGATGACTGCGATAATTGCGCGCAATCGCTGTGGCGTCAAATCTTCACCGCTCACCCAGCACGGCCAGTGCGGCCAGCCCTCGACAAATTGAGGATCATCGTGATATGTAACTATATAGAGTGTTCGGGAACCTCTTTGGTTTGAGACAACAGACTGCTATCACTCCATATAGAACACGTGCTTTGGTGGTTGGGTAGTTGCGACGGAAGGCGATCATGTACCGCAGACGGGCGCATCTCGGACACGGAGCACACAGAGCAAGCTCGTATCTGGACAGTAGATTGCATCAGCCATCTACTTGATCTACAAATACTAATACTATGACTAAGATACGCACTCGTTGAGAATCATGCATGCACCTCCTGGTTTAGTATTTGCTGCTTCTGTTCCCCTGTGGTTCCCCTCCATGAGCATGATTCTTCTGTCTCCAGTGCTGTCAACTCAGACACTACCCGTCTACTCAGCACATCCCACCATAGGGGGGTTATGAATCAGTCTGAAAAACCTCAAGTAGAACAAGTATGGCAAACGGGGACTGGGGTAGCTCCAGCCAGTCATAAGGGGGTAATAGACATGATAACACCAGTGAGACAAAAAAGATAAATTAAGTGGCCGAGAGAAAACCCGGCCGCTAGCAAAGAAAGCAGAGCTAAGAGAGACCCAGGAAGGTGGGAGAATGACAATCACCGCAAATAGTAAGAAAACTGAGCAATCTGAGGGCAATCTGAGAGCAATCTGGGTGTTAGACCAGGCTGCAAATCCCGCAACACACTGCCCCGATCACCGAGGTCGCTCGCGCGCATTGCTGACCGCGCAGCAGACCGCGCAACCTGCAGCAAAGCTCTGCACTGACGTCGATGGATCAGCCCGATATTCGCAGTGCAAATTTGCCTATTTCAAACTCTGTAAAAGCTCTTCTTTGTTCGTCTCGTTCAAACTGAGCTCGAAATTGAGTCAGAGATGTCAGCATCCGCTTTGAAATCAACACAAAAAAAAAAAAAAAAAAAGAAGAAAAGAAAGAAGGAAAAAAAGCGAGCAGGTGATTCCTATGACTATAAACAAAACATGACGGTGAATGAATATAATCAAACAATCACAACATCCGTTGGCCATCTCCGTATGGCTAGATTTGCATTGCAACCGTTAAACACAAATTGTGTCCTCTACTTTTATTATTTCTAATCCTGAAAGATGATACAGACAAACACTACCCCTCTATAAAAAGTAGACACTGATACAGAAATACGGAGCAGAATAGATTGAAACAAAAAACAACAACCAGAAAAAGACGCATCGGTGGTTTTTTTCTCTTGCGGGCCAACCGCGTTGCCTATCCTCTATCCTAGAATTCTAAAGCAACTCTACTCACATCTCCGTCGCCAAGCCTAATCCTACTCACCTGAGGCATTACTTTGTTTCTGCATCTGTTTCTGCTTACGCTGTCTGCCCTCACTCCAAATGCCCAGCCAACGTGCAACCAGCCGCGTGTGCGTGCAGGTAGGACTTTGGACCCTTTCGAAACTAGATTATTATATTTTGTGATTTTTTAATCATTTCTCAACACTACAATGCACTTTTTCTACATCTTTTATGATGAGGCTGGCCATCGCATGCCATGCTCTTTATTCATTCGCCCATTTCTTGCTTGCCCAAGTGTAGCAGATTGCCGTCAGTCTGCCGTCGATTGTCTGGCCATTCGTGCCTGCCTTCCACGCCAGCCATGCATAGCCCGTTCTTTCCTGTTTGAGTCTGACTCTCCTTGAATCGCCTGCTTGTTATGGCTTATGATTACTCGCTTTATTGCTCGTTCTATTGTGTGCTACGCTCGTCTCTGCATTCATATCGCATACAGCGCACATTACGGAAGGCACGGCATGCTTGGCATCTCGTCACCATCTACCCCTCTACTTTGGTATATTGTATTTGTGCATCCCACAAGTACAGACAGTGAATGATGATAGACACTTGTCATTGGCATCGACAGACAGGCAAGTCCTGCATACACAGTGTTGATACGGATTAGTACTGCATGCAGCCGGGATCTGGTGATGCGTCTCAAGCACTGGCACTAATAGACACTAGGATAGATGGGAGAAAGGGCAGCTCAACAAAAGTCAACAGAGGAAGTCATGATGCGCGCACCTTCCTTGGATAGATATTCCGTATTTGTTCCTTCCGCCTTCAGTTTCAACCATCTTCCTCCCCGCGTGCGTCTGGGGGCTTTTGCTGTTTTCCCTCAAAATAAAAGATTAATAATAAATAATAAGCAAGAAAATAAGACATAAAACAAAGAGTCCGCAGTCCGGCCTGTACAAAAGGCCTCTGACCAGCAAGGGCGCAATGTTGCCCCTCCTGTCCCAAGGAGAAGTGGCAAGTTGCTCGAGATTACATATTTTCGTATTTTTTATGAAAATAAATCAATAAATCAATAAACTAATAATAAACTAATAAATTAATAGAATAATTTATTGACAAACTTGTATGTAATTATGTTGTCCAATGCGTATGGCAGCAAAGAGGAAAGACTGACCGGCGGCCGAACCCCACCATGCCACCATGACCATCTGTAATGACAATCGGCGACCTTGCTGGCTGCTAGCTAGCAGCAGCTGTATCATAGAGCTGTCCACTGTATTATTTCATGACCCTCATGCCACTCGCTCTTTCCCTTTCTCCTTTTCTTCCCTCTCTCTCTCCTTCTCCTTCTCTTTTCTCCTTCTTCTTTCTCTCTTCTCCCTCTCTCTTTTCTCTCTCCTTCTCCTTCCTCTCTTCTTCCTCCTTTCTCTTCATCCACTCTCTATTCTCCCACTCACCACCACATCTTCATTCACATCATGTAAGTTTTCTCAACACGATCGCATCGATCACCAGCAGATTCAGATTCGGCAGCAGCAAAAGCAGCAGCAGTCCAATTCCTCGAAAAAGCCCTCTTCGCGCCGTCGCTTGTCCCTCGACCTCTTCCAAACCCTCTCATTCTCTCATCACTGTGCCTGTTCTTTTGTCTTGTCTTTTGTCTTTTGTCCTTTGTTCTTTGTGTGTTGGCAGCCGTTCACGTCGCGCAAGCACAGTCAACAGCAGCTTTCAACGGCTTCATCCTGTCTTTTCTGATCTTGAACGTTGCCAACGCACTCTGACACGCGCGTTGCTTCAAATCTGTTGAGCCTCGAGCTGTTGCCATCTTTGGTAATTGCTCGCGGCTTGGTAGCTCCTTCCCTTTCAATTTCTCATCATTTCATCGCCGTTATTCTCGCTCCTTTCGTTTTTGTTTACTTTACACTGTGCTTCAAACGCGTGTGTTGTTTGCTCTTTCCTTTTTGAGGCTTGTTCCTGCAACCTGTTGCTACCCCGCTATCGTGCCTGCCCTTTTTGTGGTGGCTCTTTGCTATCTTTTTTTTCTGCTCAGCAAAATTTAGGTGGGGACAAATTAGAGGGGGAAGGATGTTGAGGAGACGAGAGAGCTTGCCCGTGCCTGCCGATTTGGTTGGCAATTGCCCGCATCGCGCGCAATCGCCATCACAGCTTACTTTCAGGCTTCACTTCGGCTCAAAGGCAGAGCTCTTTCTTCTCTTCAGTCGTCGTTCGAGCACTCAATCATGCTATCTCTTCCAAACTACCTGATCACCCCATGTTCACACTCTGCACCCCTCAATTCTTCTTCCCCGCGCCAATCAGGGCGTCGTGCTACCCACTTCTCCCCAACTACCTTGCCCATCGCCCGCGTCAAGCTGTGAGCCACAAAGGTACTTTGTACTTGCTGTACTGTACCTTTCTACTTCCCCTTTCCCCTCATCCAGCTTGTGTTAGCCGAGCGTTTGTGAGCTCTAGCTCGCCAATTCACTAAACAATGCCTCCTTGCGGCTATTTGCCCGGCCGCACCCGTGAATGGCCAGCTCGAGACCCGAACTTGTGTCAATCATGCACTCCAGCCGGCTTCCATTCCTAGTTCTTGTCGTTTGTTTTCGTGTACCTCAAAAGTTTGAAGCTGAAGCTCGGTTGTTTTTGTTTTGTTGTCTTGTCATTTTGGCATTTTCGTGGCCTATTTATTGCATCATCCAGATTCTGTTCATTGCTTCTTTCTCCCTCTTCTTCCATTCTTCATCACTTCCCACGCTGGTCTTTCACTGCTCTACTCTTTTCTGCTTGATCTGATCGGCCGATAGCAACAACAAACTCATCTCGTCCAAAACTAACATCTCAGTCAAAATGGTTGTCAAGGCTGGCATCAACGGCTTCGGCCGCATCGGTCGTATCGTCTTCCGCAACGCCATCGAGCACGGTGACGTTGAGGTTGTCGCTGTCAACGACCCCTTCATTGAGCCCCACTACGCTGTAAGTTCTGAGCACTCTCCTCGCAATACCATCATTCTGTATTGCTTCCTTTGGTCCTTTTGTCCTGTGGTCGATTGGATTACTATCCCTTTGCCCTCTACCCCTCGTCGGCTGCTTTCACAAGCTAGCCCTCCCACCACTTACACGCCAACCCCTGTCTGCATTTGCATTGCATAATCTCCCACTAACACCCCAATAGGCCTACATGCTCAAGTACGACTCCACCCACGGCATCTTCAAGGGTGAGATTACCCACACTGACAACGGCCTCGTTGTCAACGGCAAGACCATCCGCTTCTACCAGGAGCGTGACCCCGCTGCCATCCCCTGGAA
This sequence comes from Ophiostoma himal-ulmi, assembly GCA_029299165.1. NCBI lineage: Eukaryota > Fungi > Ascomycota > Sordariomycetes > Ophiostomatales > Ophiostomataceae > Ophiostoma > Ophiostoma himal-ulmi. Next base: position 296,307 of record JANSME010000004.1, read on the forward strand.
GGAGTCCGGCGCCGAGTACGTCGTTGAGTCCACCGGTGTTTTCACCACCACCGAGAAGGCCTCGGCCCATCTGAAGGGTGGCGCCAAGAAGGTCATCATCTCGGCCCCCTCTGCCGATGCCCCCATGTACGTCATCGGTGTCAACGAGAAGACCTACGACGGCAAGGCCGATGTCATCTCCAATGCCTCGTGCACCACCAACTGCCTGGCTCCCCTGGCCAAGGTCATCAACGACAAGTTCGGCATTGTTGAGGGTCTCATGACCACCGTCCACTCCTACACCGCCACCCAGAAGACCGTCGATGGTCCCTCCTCCAAGGACTGGCGCGGTGGCCGTGGCGCTGCCCAGAACATCATCCCCTCCAGCACTGGTGCTGCCAAGGCTGTCGGCAAGGTCATCCCCGAGCTGAACGGCAAGCTGACCGGCATGTCCCTGCGTGTCCCCACTGCCAACGTCTCCGTTGTCGACCTGACTGCTCGCCTCGAGAAGCCCGCCAGCTACGAGGAGATCAAGGCTGCCATCAAGGAGGCCTCTGAGGGTGACCTCAAGGGCGTTCTGGGCTACACCGAGGACGATGTCGTCTCCAGCGACCTGATCGGCAACGTCAACTCGTCCATCTTCGACGCCAAGGCCGGTATCTCCCTGAACCCCAACTTTGTCAAGCTGGTCTCCTGGTACGACAACGAGTGGGGCTACTCCCGCCGTGTCGTTGACCTGATCAGCTACATCAGCAAGGTCGATGCCTCCAAGTAACTGCATGGTCGGATTACACCTCACATCTAAGATCTGATATCTCTGTTCTTGTCGGCAACTGCATGGCGTCTGTTATTTAGTACGTTGGCTTTATAAACAGGATGACCGAAAGAAGATGGACGCATGCGGAGGCCATTCCGAGAAAGAGGGTTAGACCTGGAGAAGGGATAAATTCTACGCATAACGTTCTATCATACCAATTTTAAATAAAGCCAATTTTTTAATATTATATTGTGTGACTTGTGGTGTACATGCCTTGTTAAGTGACGACTATCAAACTTGATAACTAGCATTGTCCGTTCTCACGTAGGCTGGATGAAGAATAAAAGTATTACATACTCCTAACTATGTGTGGTAAGCTATGAGTGGTAAAGCAAAGCTGTTCGTGATCATATCCAACCAATAAGAACAAAATAAAACTACAACAAAGCTTAACAAAAGAAAAACAAATGCTGTCATAAAGGATCGTATAGCAAACAACGTGAACCCAGCCCCCCCAAAAATCGATTACATAATAACACACTCCCGGTCATTGCGGTTGCTAGCCATGCCGGGCTGCTGTCCGTACCGGCCAGGCTGCACATACGCCTGCCCGCTCGGCGTGGCATAGCCCATGCCACCCACGTTGTGGATGCGCGACGGCTGTGGAAGACCGCCATGCGGGCGAGCCACACTGGGGGCGCATCCATTGGGCGATGTCCGTCGATTGGCCGCCGTCGAGCTGGCATTGCTGGTGGTGCCGGCGAGGGTCGCCGTCTCCGAGCCGGGCGCACCGGGCGGCGGGTGGTACGGCGCCTGCATGGCCGCATGCTCATACGACGGCGGCGCCTCTGCATCGCCGTCGGCGTCTTGCGCTCTGTGCACGGCCGGGCGGCCATTGACAATACGCGTAGGCGCGCTGACCGACGTCGTCGAAGTGGCCGTTGTCGTCGTGGCCGGCGGCACGAGCGGGCGCACGACATGCTGGGGTGTCGGCCGGCGGCCCGAAGCTGCAGTCTGTGCCGAGGTTGTGGATGTGCGCGAGTTGGTCGTGTGCAGCAGGCTGCTGCTGCTGCCACCGGCCGAGCTGCGGCGCGGCGACACCTGGGACGGCTGCTGGCCAGACGTGGACGAGTAGCGACCGCCGCCGGCTGCATTGCTGGGCCGCCGGCCCTGGGCAGTACTGTTGCCGGCGACCGTGACACCCGATGGCCGACGACCGTTTTGCTCAATGTACTGCTCCGACAGGCGGCTCTGGCGGCGGGCTTCTTCTTCGTGCTGCTGGGCCTCTTCTTCCTCCTGCAGCTGCAGGGCAAGGGCCAGATCCCTGTCTTCTTGCTCATGGCGCGACAGCTCCTCGGCCGTGGCAGCGATCTCGGAGGAGGGGCCGCCTGTCTGGTCTTCACTGCGACCACGTCTGCCATGAGATGACTTTACATCACCACTGCCGCCGCCGTTGCCACTGCCCGAGGCGCTCGTGGATGGGGCTGCGCCCGGGTTGCCACCGACAAGACGGAAATCGCCCGAAAAGTATTCGGTATGCTCGCCATTGACGTCGACCAGAGTCTCCCAGACCACCTCGTCGTGCGTCGCATAGCCCGCGTCCGTCACGAGCGACATGAGCTGCATCGTGTCGGGGTGCAGGTAGAGCGTACTAAAGTGGTCGTTGCGGAACAGAATGGCAAACGTGCCGGGGATCATAGCCTTGGACAGCACATTGAGACCAAACGGCGTCAGCTGCGTGGCCGACATGTCGAGAAATGTCTTGATTTCCAGAATGTCCTGGTACAGGCACTCCTCGTCGTAGCTGAGGCCTTGCTCGTTGTGCGGGTTGGTCAGCTTCTCTTCAAGCTCTTCCTGGCGGAACAGCAGGTTCTGGACGTCCTCGTACGACGCTGCTTGGCGGCTGAGGGCGTCGTAGACCGGCTCGACCTTGGCTGGTAGCCAGCCGTGGATGAGCGGAATGCTAAAAGTCGCATACAGCTGCATCTCGCGCGTGTTCTCAAACGTGCCCGGGATCATTTCCTCACGCTCCGTCGGGTGCAAGTGCGTGAGTGATGTGCGCCGAAAGGTCGTGACGACTTCGGGCGTTGGGATGTAGCGCGGGTTGACGTTCATGCCGGTGTGCAGCCCCTTGAGAAAACTGTAGAGGTCGTCGATATCAGGCAGATTGACGTCGTCATCGAGGCCGCTGCGCCGCGACATCAGCTCGTCAAAGACATTAGACAGCAGCAAGTCCAGACTGACCTGCTCACGGCTCGCCAGAGCCTCGACGAGAGCAGACCGCGTGTCGGCCGGTGTTGTCAGAGTAAGCGCATTGACAAGGGCCACGAGGGGACACGGTCCATTGGCGTTTTGCACAAGGATGGGCGAGATGCGGGGGTTCTTGGTCTTGGCTGCGCGGGCATCAAACCAGGTCACGAGCTTAATCGGGTACGTCTCAGTCTTGCTGTTATCGACAGACCGAGGCGGGTGTGCCGGTGGAGGAACGCTGTCGATATCGAGCATGCTGCGAGGAGGCAGCTGGGGCCGGAAGTCGCTGTTGCTGCTGCTGCTGTTCGGCGCTGCGTCTTGTCTCTGGCTCGTCGAGGGTGCAGGTACCGGCGCGGAGAAGATGCTGTCGTCAAACCGGGCCGAGGACTGAGACTGATTTTGTAAAGGCTGATTCTGCTGGCTTGACTGGGAACCAGACGGCAGAGAATCAAATGCAATAAGTGGCTCGTGAGTAGTGTTGGTTGGGTTAACACCCGCCGAGTCAACGACAGCCTTACCCTTTGCCTTGTTGCTGCTGACGGAGGTGGCGTCAGCTACAGTCGCAGCCGGCAGCTGTGGTTGGCTGGTGCTGCCACTTTGTGTACTCGTTGTGCTTTGTGCACTCGTTGCAGCTGTTGCGCTCGAGCCCGGTTGTGCTGCTTGACTCTTGTTCTTCTTCTCTTTTTTCTCCTTTCTCTCCTTTCTCTCGACTTCGTCATCAGAAAAGTTTTCCCAAGTGCTCTGCCGCGAGAGCTGTCCAGGCACCGGCTCGGTATCGACCAGACTCCAGCCTTCACCTGTCGCTTCGGTCACTAGTGGTACAACAACAGCCTGTGGTTCTGATGGGGATTTACTGCCAACGTCGTCCCATGCATGGCTGTCCTCGTATACTGACGAGTCGCCCTCTTTGCTGCCGAGTGGCGCGAACGGCGGCCGCGGTGGCGCTGCTGCAGACACGACTGTTGATGAAGATGCGGACGGCTGGCTCGGCGATGCGACGTCAGACCAGTCAGCGCTATCCTGCTCTTCGTCTGGTGGAAAGCTAATCAGGTTCGAGTTGCGAAAGTTGGCAGCTCCAGCTCCAGATCCAGATCCATATGCAGCATTAATCCCAGCAGGAATAGGTGGTCGTGTGATGGGTGGCGGCCCTCCGCTTGCCATGGCATGCGCCTGTTGCGCCTGTGACGCCCATGCATTCTCGCCGGCCGCGCCCTCGGCCTCGCCTGCATCGATGATGGTCGGCAGTGGCGTGGGCGGTGCAGAGTTGATGCGGCTGTTGTCAAACGAGCCCGGCTGCCATGGGTTTTGTGCGGGCTGGTCGTCCATTCGCATTTGGTCAAAGCTGCTCGTTGGAGGCTGGCTCTGGACTTGCTGGCTGTGGTGGCTTTGAGGTGTTGAGGGAAGCTCTGCGGGTGTTGAGGGAAGCTCTGCAGGGTATGTCATTGAAGATGGCATTGAAGTCGGAGATGCAGAGTAAATGTCGTTGCCGAGGGCCTTGCGCTTGAACGGATTTGTGTCGGAAAAGGCGGATGCAGTACTGCTGCCGGTAGCCGTCTGGAGGAGGATGGATGGGATGGGTGCCTGGGGTCGCTGCTGCTGCTGCTGCGACTGTGGTTGTAATTGCTGTGGTTGGTAGCCTTGCTGTCTCCACACCGACTGCTCTTCCGAGTTGAAATTGGAGTAGTCCTGACTAATTGGTCTGTTGCTGTTGCTGTTGCTGTTGCTGGATGGCGACTGGGGTCTGTTGCGACCGCTGCCGGGCCGCAGGATGTCTGGGATGTCGTTGAAGCCAGAGGCGCTCGGGCTGTAGCTCTGCGGTAATGGCTTCCGGGCGACCATTGTGGGGTATTAGGAAGACGAGATTGAATACAAAAAGATTGAAGAGTAGCGAGTCGGGAATCGAGAGTTTGCTGTCTTGCTGTTGCGGCTGAAGTGCTTAGCTGGAGTGGGGAATGGCTAACGGGACGCGTATGAATGGTGTCGATGACCAGCGCCTTGGGATCGCTCGCAGATGGGCTGTCGATGGTAATTGCGTCACTGCAGCTGTCTTTCTCTCTCCTTCTGAGAGCGCAGTGAAAGCGGCCTGTGGCGGACTTGGTCCTAGGGAGGGGCTGCCGTGGTATGACGAAAGAGTAGATGATAAGATACCAGCCGATGTGAAACCGTGACGGTAGCAGAGCGTAAGATGCTGTATCGTTATAGTGTGTTGTTGTAGTGTTGAACTGTGCGACGCGGGAGAAGAGAAGCCTGGATTGAAGCTTGTGAGCGAGAAAAGCCAGATGCGACTTGAGAGGGAAATGGCAAAGGCAGGTGAGGCTGAGTACAAGAACCAAAAACAAGAACGGCAGGAGCGCAATCGAAATGACGAGTGTTAGTAAGGTGTCTTGGGTGAGTCCACTTCTGGGTGATGTCTTGGCGCGGGCTCGGCCGGCTAACTTGCGAGAAGGTGCGATGGTTGTCTGTAGTTGAAGGAAGCAGGCGCAGCCCGATGCTGTTGCCGTTTGTGATGGTAGAGGATAAATATGAGGATAGAACTGCGGCAAGACAAGCAAGAGCGATGGATGTGCAGAGGCAAGAGGCAAGAGACAAGAGGAAAGAGAAGAGCAAGGTAGAAAGTACGTTGCCTGGAAGGAACGACCGACGTCTGCGTCGTTGCTATTTTATTATTTTATTTAATTTTATTTCTTTTTTAATTCTTAATTTCTCAAGTTTTTTCTTTTCATTTATCCTCTCTTGGAACATCTTCCTCTGGTCTTTTTCTCTTATTTCGACAAACTATCGGAATTTGAAATTGCATTCACGAACCACATTGAACTCTCGCTAAAGTGCTGCCTCAAAGACGCGGGCAAAAACTGACGTCGATGGGTGCTAGGCAGCAGTAAAACGGGGAAGCGAAAGCGAGACAGCAAGAGGCACCGTTCAGGCTTAGTTAGCGGTTCTCTGTATATTAATAGCGAGCGCCAGTGACATCAGCTGTCTGAAAGAGGCTCAGGGAGAGCGCTGTGGGGAAGGAGCGACTGATAATGAATATCCGTATCAAGAGCGAAAATGATCTTGGGATCGGTATTTAGAAATCAATAAATATTTAATAAAAAAATCGAGTATAGTATTACTTTTCAGCCAATGATTACTAATTGCATGTGAATGTAGGAAATACAGTATTAAGGGTAAGCATGTCTGCCGACAGCAACATTGAGAATATCGAGAATATCGAGACTGTTTCTCCTCTTCAGTTGCCTCCCATTGCGCGTTGCAATCGCTACTGCGCCAGCCCCAGCAGCGGGAATGACGCAGTCTGGGGAAGGCCTCCCGCTTAGCGAACTGAAAGGCCTGGCAGCTGAAAGCAGGAAGCAGAAAGCAGAACGCAGAAAGCAGACTTACATAATCCATTTTGCAGGGCATTTTTAGCGGATTTTAGCGAACACGCCTCGTGGCAACACGCCACAGGCAGTGCTCGACGCTAGACTTATTTGGGGAGACAGATCTGCGTAACATCGAGGACGAGAGACGATATATCCAGAGCTCGGCTGTTGGAATGGAAAATCTAGCAAAACATAGGCACTTGTTGACGTGGATATACTCAGTAGACATGGACAAGGACGCAAAAGTGAAAGCAACTGCAGGTCAAGAGAATCACACGGGAGCCAATCAGCACAAGACTTACTCAAGGGCATCAGACAAAAGATTGATCAAGAGACGAGTTGATAGATATCATTGACAAGTGATACGTATATAGCTGATATGAAAGTAAAAGACCAGGAGAGACAGACATGAAGAGGCTGGCAAGAAGTGACAAACGTAAGCGACAAGGCGAAGATACTGGCAGGGAAAGGCACCGAGAGACAGACAGCAGCCAAACGAGTCGACAGCCAAGACGACAAGACGACAAGACGACAAGACATGATTGTGATAAACAGTTTGATAGAAGCTAGCAACGCCCAAACGCCACAAGAAATGAAAACGCACGTCGACATAAACGCGCTCGCTCAGCACCAGCACCAGCACCAGTTCCATCATCCGTCATCCGTCATTCGCCATCCGCCAATCCTCGTGTGGCTCCATTACAGCCCTCGCCTCCGGAGCTCCCTTCTTTTGCCGCCTATTCCTCCCCTATCTCAGCTTGTTCATCCTGTCCAGCCGCCTGCACGACTTCATGTCATAATTTTCGGCAACCTCCATCTTGTCCGGGTCCTGGAAGATCCAGCCCTGCGCCTCGTCCACCAGCCGCTGCCGGTGCTGCATCTCGCGCTCGCACTGGTTCTGCAGCGTTCGCACCAGCGTCACCTCGGCAAAGTTGTCCAGCTGCGCCAGCTTCTGCGGGTTGTCCCTGTAGACGGCATACGCCTTGTCCGCCGGGTCGACAAAGTACTTGACTCTGCTGCTCTGGGTCAGCCGGCCGAGCGTCCAGGGGGCCTTGGGCGCGTCAAAGACCATGCTGGGCATGGCGGGCGTCGAGTCGCTGTTGAACAGCGACGACAGCAGCGGCAGGACGAACAGGAACAGGATGGGCAGCAGGCCGAGCAGCGTCGACAAGGTGCTGTTGTCTTGTGCGGGTGCCTGGCCGTTGGCGTTGGCCTGGCGCGGGCGTGTGCGGGGCCGGCCGCCGCCGAACTGGTGCACGCGGATGCCGGGGCCGCCGCCCATGTTGAACACAAACCGCGGGCCCGTATCGAAGCCTGTTCAGTGTTAGCTCTGGTAACTAATTAAAACTTGAGAGACCTCCAACGTACCGAATGGGAATCCACCACCATCACCACCAAATCCGCCGCCGCCGCCAAAGAACCGCCGGAACATCTCTTCAGGACTCATCTCCTCGCCGAACCCGCCGCCGCCGCGACCGCCAAAGTTGGGCATGCCGCCGCCCTGGAAACCACCGCCCGGGAAACCACCACCACCACCGCCGCCGCCGCCGCCGCCGCCAAACCTCGAGTCCGGATCGCCGCCAAACTTATCATACTTGGCGCGCTTCTCCTTGTCGCCTAGCACGCCGAACGCGCGCGAGACCATCTTGAAAGCCTCGTCGGCGTGCTCGTGGCCGTTCTTGTCCGGGTGGGTGAGCAGGCTCTGTTTGCGGTAGGCCTTTTTTACTTCGACGTCGGTGCTTGTTTTGTGGACATCGAGGATCTCGTAAAAGGCGGTTGCTTCTAATCGGCGGATGCGCAGGACGGCGGCGACCTGTTCGGGGGTGCATTTGCGGTCCTGGTTGCCCTGGTTGTGTTCGCGATTGCGGGCAGAGCCGCTGCCGGCGTCGGCCCCTGAAGATGTAGCGGGCATGTGTGTGTAGATGTTGAGCAGTTTCCGATTCAGGAGGCTGTCGATGCGATGGCGTGATGAGGGCAATGTCGGCTCGACAGAATATTCTCTCTAAACCAGTCGCATAGATTGGCGTCGTCGTTGCTGGTATCGATGCGGTGTGATCTAATGTGATCTGATATGATTTGATTTGATGTAGATGCGGGAAGGGGGTGCTGCACGCGGCCGTTCTGCTGCGTTCTGCGTCTGTCTCGGCAAAATCCAATAGATACGTTCAACAGTCCAGACCAGATAGATAGACTACATAGTATTACAGAGAGACGCTATGGAAAGGACACGGCGGCGTTGGCGTCGCTTTTGGTTGGCTGGATTGCCTGTTGGCCTGGCTCGGCTGGCTCTAGGGTCACAAGAAAGGTGGGGCTCGCATGACCAGCGGAAGGCTGTCAACGACTAGCTGCTGCTCTGTATACTTTTTAATAATACAGCGGCTTCAGACTGCTACAGGGCCTACCACTGTAATAGAATGCCTCGTCTAGATAGCATTCTCGACCTTGGTATTTGGCATGGCCAGCTTGGCATACCAGGCAGTCTAGAGTCTACGAAACAAGCTCAAGAGGTAACTGCAAAAGTAAAGGAAAATAAAATCAACGACGATTACCGCGACGCAAGGCGATGACCAAAATACAGTGGTCGTCTTGCGAGCAGCGGCTGACCAATCACAAGTGGAGCTGATAGCTCTGCTGCTCTCTACTGCTGCCGGCGTGCTCTGGAATGTGCAAAGCTTAGTCATTTCAGCTCCGGTTTTTGGTCGGGTCCGTTTTTCACGACGTCACCGTTCTTATATTCTCATTCTCATATTCTCATATTCTCGCGTTCTCGCGTTCTCATATTCTCGACCTTTTCATACCTTTTCACACTTGAACCTCTTCATATCTATAATCTACATAGCTCTGAAAATGGCCGACACACAGCCCGCGGGCTCTTCCTCGATCCTCCAGAAACTCAATGCTTGGGGATGTAAGTCTCTCTTCTTCTATTTTTTTTTTGAAAACAAAAACAAAAACGAAAAACCTACTGACAGACAGCCAACGCGATGCCCGCCATGGGCTTGGCTACCCTCATCGCCGCCCTCCACACCCGCCCCATCCAGCCGCTGCCCCTCTTCTTCGCCCCCGCCCTCATGTTCTCCAGCTACGTCAACGTCGCCGGCTACGCCGTCGACTCGGCCGGCATGACCGCCGCGTGGAGCGGCATGTACGTCTTGCTGGCGCTCCGGGGGCGCCGGCTGGCGGCGCGCGGCAAGGGCTTCTGGACGCCGGCGTCGCAGCGGACGTCGCGGCGGCGCATGGAGACGACGGCGCGCAAGGGCGTGAGCATGGCAACGATTGGCCTGGGCACGGTCAACTGCGTGGCGGGCGGCGTGACCTATGGCCTCTTGGGGGACCGGGTGGCGGAGGCGGAGGCGCGCAGGGAGCGGAACCGGTGGGGAGATCAGGACGAGGAGTAGGCCGAGGTTAAGGCGAAGGGGGGGTAGAAGCACAGAGATGCTGGCGCACACGAGGACACTATAGGGTGCGGCATTATGGATGAAAGAGAAGATTGCATATGCGCACACAGCGGGAGGTTTACGGAAAGGAACAAGGCATGGACACGCAAAAATGTATGATAGACGGCCGGCGGAAGGATATAGAGGTTAGAGGTGGTTTGCATCGATTTTGTACAACATGAATGTCATTGAATTTGAATCTGGAATCTGTCAATTCATTATATCAGAGCATATCGGCAAGACTGTGAGATTGTTGAGAAAAGCAGGTGACCAAGCATAGTACAGAACTATAGAAAGAGAAGCCTGTAGCCATGTAGAGTTATCAGGCTGGGTATAGGATACGAAAATGTGTAAAAAGGGTAAAAGAACACAGCATAGAGAAATGAAAGTAAGATGGTATATAATGCAGGGGTGATGAGTGCTGGATGTGCGATCTAAAGATGTTTACAAGTGTTTAGAAATTAGAGTGCGGCAGACAGAGAATAACGAGACCGATTTTCATGATTAATAAGATAATACAAATGAAAAGTAGTGTAAGATAGAATAAGACAGTGAGAGCCGGTCCTCAAGTTCCAGTGACAAGACAGAGTAAACCACAGTAAAAAGAAGAAAAGAAATAAAAACAATGAACAACGATGCCCATACCATGCCCGGTGATCCTTCCAAACGCCGTCCTTGATGAAATGAAACAATAAAAAGGAATAAAAAATAAAAGTAGAGTACAAACAGCACCTAGTGAGGAGGACATCTCAGCTCTTGATAAGTCTCCTGCAGCAACTCCCACAATAAAGCCCTGACCACGGGCGGGAGAAGAAAGAATAGAAAAGCAGAAGAAAGAAAGAATGAAGAATGAAAAATGAAAAATGAAAAATAAAAAAGAGGAAAGAGAGAAGAGAGGACAAAAAGACCCGACTTTTAAAGAGCGTAGGGGTAGTAGAAACAAAGGAAAGTCGTAACAGATGCGGCATCGAAATAAGGAACGAGAACGACGGCTCTGCAGGCATAGATAGACGTGTAGACATCTAGAAGTGTAAACATCTAGACATCTAAACTACGGCCTGTTTTGGGTGCTCACAGGCATGGGCATCTTGGATCCAGAGACCATCCAGATCAGTAGCACCGTCATGCTAAAGCACGTGTTGCGGAAAAAGTGCGGCAGCCGGTGCCCAACGGTCATCTGCGGCGGCTGGCCGACCATGGGCCCGCCGACGCGGCTGTCGATGATGAGCTGGTCGATTTGCAGGTCGTCGCGCTCGAGCAGCTTCTCAATGTGAGTGAGTTCAAAGTCGCGAATGTAGTCGACATCGCAGTCGCGGACCTTGGCGCCGGCGTAGGCGCAGTACTCGTCGGTGACCAGGTTGCGGTCCCAGCCGGCAATGGCGCGCATGATGCCGACGACACAGCCGGTGCGGTGGCGGCCCTGGTTGCAGTGGATGAGCAGCGGGTAGTTGCTGCGGTCGAGCACGAGATTGAGGATGGCCTCCATGGTAGCGAGCGGAATGTTTTCCTTTTTGGTGCCCTTCATGGCGAACATGTGGTGCTGGATGCCGTTGTCGGCGATAAATGCTCCATACTCCTCAGTGTAATTTTTGTCGACCAGGGTGCTACATTGTTAGATATACTCATGAAACTGGACATTTATAAAGGTTGAAGGGTGAAACTTACACAATGGTCTTGAGGTTGAGGTCGGTCAGAAAATCATAGTTCTCGGGCTTCGGGTAGCTACTGCGGAAGATACCCGGCATGACGAATCCAAAGTTGACGGGAGCCCCAGGCGGCGTGGGAGTGGTGCTTTCCTCGACGGTCTCGACGGTCTCGGCCATCTCAGCGTCCTTTGTCTCAGCATCGTTTGACTCGGTGCCGTTGACTGAGTTGGCAACAGCAAGGCCCTCGACAGCCCGGACCAGATCTGACTCGTCGTGCGAGGTTGTGCTGGACAAGTAGGATGACGAGGCTGAAGACGACACGAAGCTGCCGCGGCTGCTGCTGGTGCCGGTTGCAATACCGGCGGCGCCAAAGTCGGAAGAACCAGTGACGATATCCGAGGCGTTTAGCTCGCGCAGGTCGGCGTCGAGTTCGGACTCGACAAACGAGCGCGTGCTGCGGCGTGTTACTGTAAAGTCGGCCGACTCCATTGTGAAGTTGCAGTCGCCGAGATTAGAGTCGGGAGGTAATGAGAGAGAAGGTGGTGTTTGACAAGAAAAAGAAGGAAAAGGCGTTGATGAAGACTCGGACGTCATTGAGTGAGGTTGGCAAGCGACAGACGAGCTTTTAGTCTTGTTTTAGTAAACAATAACTGACGTCTTGGGAGGCTTGAGGCTGAGATATCTACAGCTCTGAGGTGAAGCTGAGCTGGAGCCGAGGCGAGAGTCACGATTCGATATCGAGATATTGAAGTGCGGGTGAGCTGACAAGATAGCCCAGGTGGAGAGAAAGAAGAGGAATGACAGAATGACAGCAACAACCAATATCAAGTCTAGTAAGACGTGCACTGACTGCTTTGACTGCTTTATGGTCAAGAATAGCTCAATCACGAAGCCGGGCAGACGACCTCTTAATAAGAGAGTTGAGAGATGGAGAGAGAGAGCAGAGCGGAGGAGAGGGAGAGGGGGCGTTTGGTTAACGAGCTTGAAGCAACATGATGGGCGAGTGTTGTGCAGGTTAATGTGTTTAAATGTAAAAAGGAGGTTGTGATGAAAACAAATGCTTCTGCGGGTGAGCAAAAGCAACAATGTGGTTCTTGAGAAGAGAAGAGAGAGAGTAAGACGGATCGAAATCAAATGGAGTGAGAGTAAGAGGACCTGGGGAATGAAGAGTGGGAGAGACAGGGGGGCGTTTTCCTGCTCGTCTTGCTTCTCTGGGACTTTTTTATTCTAATTATTCTTGTTTAGTGATTTAATTGGTAATTTCCATAGTAGAGTATATTTATTGATTTATATTTAGTGTCAATTTAATAGACTTGTTCACAGCTTTAGACTACGGTAGAAGACTGTGAGTGGATCTAGACTGGATACAGCGGCTTTTACGGCAGTTGGGGTTATTATGAGCGCTGGAGAACTTTAGGGGAGGTCCTGCCTAGTGGTCGGTCAAGAAATGGGAAGCGACGGCGACGCGACCACAAGCATGCCCATGGGTGGGGGTCCTCTTCTGCTTCTCTGCTTCTCTGTTCTTCTTTTCTGTTTCTGTTTCTGTTCCCTCCTTTCTCTTCTCTCGCTCCTTCTGTATTGTGTCGAGCTCATCATGAGAAGGAAGGAGGCAACAAGCAAAAGGAAAGTGCGATCATGCATGACTCGACCTTTTGATCTTTATTAGAAGGAACGCATCACCGTCAGAATCAAGAAAGGAAAAGAGCAAGCAGGAAATATTACATAAGCAGGAAATTTCTATACATTTTCTTTTTAGTTTTCTTTTTTACCTACTTGAAAGCACAAATGGCCCCGGGGGAAGCGTTGGAAGAGAACAAAAATATCTGAAATGGAGCTGAGTTGGCGTTTGCGGCTGCTAGACTAGAGCAGGGCAGGGCATGCCGACTTTTGGTTTCTACAAGCAGCAGTGCTCTGGGCAGTCTGCAACAGCACGACGGAGCTCGGCTTTTTCAAGCTCCTAGCGCTAGTCTATCGGATTTCATCTTTTAGCTGGAGTGGCGAGTTGTGGAATGGCTGTTGGAACTGACTAGGAGATGCAGCGAGCGAAGAAGAGAGGAGAAGGTGAGACGAGAGATGGAGAGATGGAGAGATGGAGGCAAAGATGGAAATGGCAAATGCGGAATTATGACACAGATGTTGGCCGGCAGGAATCAGGAGGCAGGGGAGGCAGGGGAGGCAGGTCAAGCAGGAAAGTAGGAAAGTAGGAAAGCAGGAAAGCAATGGCAGGTGGCACGAGATGGTTGGAGCATTCTCTCACGCCTTCCTGAAGATCCGCCGTTCCTTTCCTTTTTGTGTTTTGTCATCTAGTAATTTATCTATTAATATCTCCATCGCAGTATCTCTGTATCTCTGTATCTCTCTCCTAATATCTCCTAATATCTCAGGGATCTCAGGGATCTCCAGGGATCTCACAGAGCAGGGTTGGGTTTCCACAGCCATCTCTCGTTTTTACATGTCTCTGCACTCTTCTCCATCTCTTCCCCATAACTCCTTCTCACATCCATTCAAATTACAGCAAAGTTTCATCCAATCCAAGATACAAATTCCAGCTAATTACTGAGTACGGCCAGCTCCTCCGCACACTGCACTCTACTGCAGAGATCAGCCCACAGCATTGGCCACTGCCAGAGTTTTTGCTCTTACCCTACCAACGGACCACTAATACTGACTACCAACAGCGTAGGCCACAAGGAGCTAGCATTTTGTACGAGTAAAGTCACGCGAGGAGGAAGAAGGAGTGGACACTAGAGCAATACTCTATCAAAGAAGGAGAGACAAAAAAAGACCAAAAAAAACAACAAAAAAGAAAGCGATGCAGTAGATTACAGAGTCCATGGCAGTGGCCAGACCCTTGTACTGCCCTGATTGTCTTATGGAGTCTTTGAGGCAATGTCCTACACATGTCTCGTGATATGCGAGACGTTGCCTGCGAGTAAAGTGCAGCGCACAATACCTGACAAAAGCAAATGTCATATCAGACGTGAGAATACAACAATGCATGTGCAATTTTACATTACCCATCTGGATGCGACGCTGTTGGATTGATAAGCCGGAGTGTCTCTTTATTTATGCATTTATATGATTATTCATAAAACTTGTATCATTTTGAGCCATTTGCTGTCAATGGCTGGCATTTGCATGATGAGAGTAGACGAGACATCTTGATGGTGGCTGCTGCTGACGGTGTGTCGACTAGCACAGACTACTGCTGGTGCTGACAGCGAGACTGATCATCGGACCCTACAAGTACGCGAGACATTGAGGCCATACCCCAGGTTGAAGAGAGAGAAGAGAAAGGAGAAAGGAGAGAGGAGAGAGATTAAAAGACTAGCAAAACTTGGACAAAAGGACAGAGGGACAAAAGAACAGGGTTAATTGGGTTTGCTGAGCAGGGCGAACGCGAGCGACGGCGCACGCGAGCACCAGACAAAGAAAAGAACCGACTAGGAAGACTCTAAAGACTCCGAAGTGAGACAGCCCGAGACAGCGGTACTGCTCTAGCGACAATGTATTGTCGACGACAGATACAGTGACAGGTACATCCGTCTTGGCAGTCGTCACTAGGTAAGACGCGATATTCCGAGTATAGGTATTGACCACGTGATATAGTATATAAAGTACTATAGTATATATAGTATATAGTATAGTGGCTTTTATGCTCGGCGCCGTTTCGGCTTCCATCCTATTCACACACTGTGTCGCTGCCGCCAATGCTTGATGCAACCCAAAAGTCTATTTCAATGACTCTTCAAGACGAGACACTGCATTGCGTCAAAAATAAATCAAAACATCAACGTCTCATGCCGAAACTGTGTGGAGAAGACCAAGATGCGCCATACC
This sequence comes from Ophiostoma himal-ulmi, assembly GCA_029299165.1. Lineage (NCBI taxonomy): Eukaryota > Fungi > Ascomycota > Sordariomycetes > Ophiostomatales > Ophiostomataceae > Ophiostoma > Ophiostoma himal-ulmi. The sequence continues at coordinate 311,578 of JANSME010000004.1, forward strand.
ACTGTAGCAGACAGTCGACTGTTTGATTGTAATTGACTCGAGAGAGAGACAAAATAGAACGAGGGATTCAAGTAAAGAGAGAGGAAAGAAACAGAGGAAAGAAACACAAGACGAAATGCAGAACCCGCACCCGTCGATCATGACTGTTAAAATCAGAACCAAAACTGACACTGGCTGACGTGGCTGTATGCCATTGCTGGCTCGCTGCTGGACTGCAGACTCGGTGGATCGTGGGGGTCTGAGGAAATCAACAGACATGTCACAGCATATGCATCTCCACTGCACACCGGGCGGAAGAAGTCATGCAAATGGAAAAAGAGGCAGAACATAGGCAGTAAGTAAAAGAGAGACTGCTTTCTTTCGCTACTGGCACATACAAACAGCAGCTGGCGTGCACACCCGCAGTATTGCCCTTGCAACGAGACTATACGCGCATCTCACACGGGTCATTTCCTGTATAGATATAGGATCGCATTGCTCGGTCCATAGCATCACTCGCTCACCACTCTGGCCGGCGATGATGCCGCCAATGCCTCTATACACGTCTTTACATCAGTGGCCTCTGCCTCTGCCGGCTCTGCCGACTCAATGGCATCTATCCCCAGCGTGGCAAACCGCGACTCCATCCTGCCCTTGAGCTTGCCATTGTCGCCGCACATCTCCGCCAGCCGTATCGCCGCCGATGCCCACTGCCGCGACTGTCCATAGCTGCCCCCCGCGAACCAGTCGACGCCCTCGTTGAACGCAATCGTTGCCATGTACTCCAGCTCGTCGCGCAGGTCTGCAGACGTCTCTGCCTGTTTTCCCTGTATTTCCCGTGTTTCCCGTCTTTCTCGAGATTCGCCGAGGTCGGGCGAGCCTTGCACCCTGCCTGCTTGCGAACCCGCTCCTACCAGCTGCCCAACCTCTTCCAGCACCTCAAACGCTGCATCATTGTCTCGGTACAGTGCAGACTGGAACAGGCAGCGGTAGTACCGCACGAGCTTGTCATTGCCGAAATGGCTTGCTGCGTGCAGCTTCTCCACCACCAGCCGCATCGTCGACACAAACACCTGGCTCGGCACCGTAGCCTGCGCCCGTAACAGTGTATCCCCCAGCACTCGCAGCGTATCCGCCGTGCCGCACTCGGCTGTCCTTGCACATATAATCTCCAGCTCGTCCCACTCGCCCAGCCGTATGGCCCCCTCAAAATCAAATACCAGCAGCACCGCAAGCTTGTCGCTGTAGCCCGCTCCGACTAATGAGGATCCCGCCTCGCTAAACTCGCAATAGAATGCCCGGATATGCTCACGCATGGTATGGCAGTCGTCGACCATTTGCTCCTCTTTGGCGTCGCTCAGAGCTGTCGGTGCAGATGCTGTCGACCGCACTAGGGCTGCGAGGCCCGACGCAATCAAGAACCGGCAGGCCAGTCGCTTTGATGCCATCTTTTTCGTAGACTCGATCACTTTAGTCGGCTGGCTAGCTAGTATATCGCTGATCATGATGCACGACTTCAAGAGTCCCATTGTCTGCCGCAGCTCCCACGTTCCGCAGTGCTTCAGTCCAATATTGTATGCTGCCCGGCAAAACCACTCCAGCTCCTCTGCCGAAAAGAGCCGCTGCTTGTCCGGCACAGGGTAGTCGCGGTCTTTTTCAGCGGCATCAATCACTGCCATGTTAGCTGGTCCTGAATTTGAGTTATGCCTCAAAATACTTGACATACCTCCTTGAAAGATCCCCAACAAGTCTCGAACAGCGTTTTGTGTGTCTTTGATTTTGCCATTGTGTGTGCCATCGTTGCCACCGCAATTGCTATCGATAATGTCCCGAAGCAAAAGAATCGTGCACCGAAAGATTGCCGGTGTGTACACCAACGAATCCTTGGCACTCAAACTGGCCTCGCCAAAATCGTAGCTGTTGTCCCGGTTGATCGAGTCTGCCAGCTTCTTGAGTGCCTGCGCAACAAACAGCGGCTGCTCTACGTGCCGCGCATGCAGAACGCACGCATGCAGCAGCTCCTTCTTTTCTGCAGACATGGAAATGCACCGCAGGCACTCGGCAGCCAGCGCCAGATCGTCCAGCTGGATCGCCAGCTTGTACACCAGGTACTTGGTCATCGGCTCGTCGCGGACTGCCTCGCTCATCTTGGCATACGTCGTCTTGGCCGCCTCCAAGTCGCCGCTCTCCACTGCGCACAGCAGCAGTTTCCTCTCAATCAGAGGCCGGTTCGACTGTCCGCCCGCCTCAAACATGTGGCTCAGCGCAAGCCGGCACCATCGCGTCGCGGCTGCGTACTGCTTCTCCTGGTACCCCTGCTCGATCCGCTTCCACATGAGCGTCTGCGCGGCAGCTGCGGCATCTGCACTGATGGCCATGTGCACTTTGCTCATAATTGCCTGGGCTGCATCGAGCTCCTCCATGGTCTGGCGCTGGTGCGCCAGGAGCCACACGCGCGTAATGATCAGCTTCTCCATCCACTCCTTACTGATTCTCTGCCCGTTATTCACCCGCTTACACATCTCCAGCATAAACTTGTCGAGAACCTCGCAGCCGAGACCGGGGCTCTTGCTGTGCAGCTTCTGGATGTGGTGGTGAAGCAGCGCAAATTCTTCAGCAGTGTACTGAAACGAGGCTATCATTTTCAAAAGAACAGCGGCATACTCTTTGGCCTGAAACGATTCTGCCAGCGGCGAGTCGTACAGCTGGAGCTGTAGGATGTGCACGCGGTAGTCATGCTCGCCCCCCGGGTACGAAGCAAGCAGTGTCACAGTTTTTTGTGCTTCGCAAAGGCCCTCGCGTGACTCCAGCCCGAGCGAGGCTAACGCAAGTGCGTGCATGACGGCCTTGCGCGGATTCGTGTTCCTTGCATCGTCTCTGTCTTGTTCGTATGGATCGAAACAGAGACTGGCATGCATCAGCCACTCCCTTGCACCTGCACAGTCTTTTTGCGCGAGCAGCAGCTTGCCGTGGTTGAAGAGCGCAGCAGTCAGTTCTTCTTGGATCTCACGGCTAGCTCCAAACTTGTAGAGATCCGTCCTAGTCATATTGGCCTGGAACAACTCTTCTGCATCCTCATACCGCTTTTCCCGCCAGAGCTGGGCCAGCTCCAGGATCAGACGCTCTTGATTGAGGTGCTTCACCGTTGTATTGCGTCTGGCAATGTCGTCTTTGTTCCCATTCCATTGCCCGTCGTGCTGTTCTTCATCCGTTGAAGGCTTCTTGCTCAAAATGCCCTGGTACCTGGAGGACTTTTCGAGCACCAGCCGGATCAACCTCATATCCTCATGTGTGTGTTCTTTGGGCTCTTTGGGCTCTTTGACCCCTCTGACCTCTGCGAGAGCTTTGGCGGTGCGAATGGCAATCTTGTAGAGATAGATGCAGCGGCTTTTGCTCTCCGAACAGGACTCCAGAGTCTCTCCAAAGCCGGCCTCCAGGACACACAGCCCCAGAACACGGCACTTGACGAGCAGCCGCAAGTACTCGCGGTACTCGGGCGTCGGCGACAGCGTCAATGGTGGCACCTCGAGCTCCAGACGCAGCACTGTGTTCCATAGCCGCACGCCGGCCTTGTGGTACTCCACAGTCTTGTCACTGCCTCTACCAAGATCATTGTCGGTGTCGGTGTCGGTGTCGGTATCGGGGCTGGTTTCAAAGTCTGCATCGTATATCCGTCGGCTCACGTCCTCGGCGAGTGCGGCAGCGGCAATCGAGTCGGCCCTGACAGCAGGCAGGCGGCGCTCAATGTCGGCCAGAGATTCTGTGCTGTTAGTATTCATATGCACTTTCCAGTAAATCAGTGAATGTATGTGATACCTAAAATATCAGTACGCTTGCGCTTGGGAGCCATGATGCTTGGTCTTGACGGGGTAGCTAGTTGTAAAACTGAAAGTCGGCGGGGATGTCTCGACCGACGACTGGATAATCAATCAAGCAAAGGTCTCTCATAAGTCAAAAATCAAAAAGAAGCAGCGGCCGCCATGATGCACCATCTCGGAAGGAGCGACCGTCCCAGATGCCGATATTATGATATTGAACCGTCAGTTTGCCCGACTGGGAAGGAGCAATCGAGATGCATAGTTTACCGAGAGCCGTGGGCGCTACTCACGTAAACTTCAACTTCTAGTACAAGCAAAAGCAATGCACTACCATCACTGCCTTCCTATTGTATCACAATCACGAGCGTGGCCTAATGGCCGGCTGAGTAATCATATTATTGAGGCCGATCACTAGAGTAGCCATGAGGTAGGATGCAACCGAAATAAAACACCACAAGCAAAAGAAAGAATAATAATCATTAATAAAACGTCCCATGGGACTCCAGTCCATGTCGGCGATGACAAGGGTATAAGAAGAGAAAAGAACACAACACAAGAACATCTAGGCAAAAGAGACGGAACAGAGTAACCAAAAGAGATATACAATGGAGGACTATGTACTTGTTGTTTTCGGGGAATAAGGGAGGAGAAGAAAAAGAGAGAAAGAGTATGAACAACATAGCCTCAATGTTGTAATGGGTCATGAGGTAAAAAGTTGCCAATGATCAAGCTCGGACTATAGAGTTAGTAGACGTTTCGGAAAAGTAGCAAAGTATTTAGACTCACATTTTATGCTCGTCACGCCGGATCTTGAGCGAGAAACAGCACTTGGTTATCGGCGGCGGCTCGTGCCCGTCGCTCTTGTTGCCGGCGCCTGTTACCGACGACGACGTCGTGGACGCACCGTCGCCGCGCGCGTCGTCGTCGTCTGGGCTCTTGATGGAGCACGCCGTCAGCAGCGTGTCGTGCGCCGAGTCAAACGCAATGGTGCCAAACTCTTCCCAGTAGCGGACCACGCTCTCTTCTGTCAGGATCTCGTGGATGGCAATCTTGCCGTCGCGCAGGCTCTCCACGGGCACGCCGATGAGCTCGGCCATTTCCTTGTTGCCGCGGAAGATCTCGCCCGTGCGCCGCCAGCAGCAGGCCGGCACGGCCATACTAGCAAACACGCGGTCGTATTCCATGAGCGTCTTCTCGAACCACATCTCGACGTAGATGAGCTCGAGGTCGGTGAGTGCCTGCATCTTCTCGCGAAACTTGGGCCGGAAGCGGTCGAGCTGGCGCTGGATCTTTTGCTTGGACGCGGGCGAGATCTTGTGGCTGTCGAGGTAGTTGTGCAGGCGCGTGTAGCCCTTGACGTAGTTGAACGGTCTAAGCAGGCCGGCATCGTACTTGGCTTTCAAGAGGTCAGACATGCGCTGCTCGGGCGTGTCGTTGCCTGATGGATCGGCAGCCTGTAGGTAGTACTCGCGGGCCTTGTCTACGGCGGCGGTGCGACTCAATGCCGCCGGGTTGGCCGTGACATCGACAGTGTCAAGAGCGTTACGGTCGGGCGGTGGCAGCATAGATCCGGCTGTTGAGCCTCCGATAGTCGACAGGTTGGCATTGTTGCCAGCGGCATTATTGTTTTTACTATGGTTGTTGCGTGCCGAAGATTCTCTCAGGTCATCGGAAGAGGCGTTCTTGCCGTCGTGGGCAGCGCCTGAAGCCGCAGAACCGCTCGTCAAAAAGTTGGTGGCCACATCTGGCGGTGCACTGCGTAGTAGCTGGCTGCTTTGATCGTCGGACACATAGGTGTCGTCGACCATGCTACTCTGCAAGAAGTCGTTGAGGAACTGCAGCTCGCCGCTGACCTCGGGCACTATCATGTAGTTGGAGGCGTTGTGCATATCGTGGAAATGATTTGCGCTCAGCCACGCATCTGAGAAGTCGCCGACTATTTAAGTGTTTTGTTAGTATAATGACGATCAAGTGAGATGGTGTACCAGTGCATCAGTATTAGTGTGTTGGTGTGAGTGGTGTTAGGGCTGGAATGATGGCAAACAGAACTAATGCCCGATCGACAACAAGGATGGCAGGTGCTGGACAACAAAAAAAAAATGGCCAGGATTTGGTTGGGTAGGAAAATTTAGAGAAGTGGACGTGGCAGAGCGCAGAAAACGAAAAACAGAGCCCTGACTGGAGACAGACGACAGGAACAATAAGAGCAACATATGGGATATGGAGAGGTGGAACTCCCAAGACCAGTTACAGAACACAGAACACAAACACACAGACACACAGCACACAGACACAAGGCGCTCAGACCTAGTAAACTTTAACTTACACTGGCTCGCGTCATTGGGTATAATACTGGGCTGGATGCTAGACACGGGATTGGGTCGCACAAGTTGTAGTGGGTTGGCGGCAGCAGCAGCGGCAGCGGCAGCAGCAGAAGCAGCAGAGACGGCATCAAAAGGCGACGGGCGCAGAGAGGCCGGGATGTTGACGCCAGGTTTGTCGAGAGAAACAGTCGAGTAGTCGTCGGACTCGTCGCCAGCGGCAGAGCCCAAGCCAAGGTGGGCTCCAGCACCGGCACCGGCACCGGCAGTGCTCGAGGTAGAGGCAGCACCAGCACCTGCACCTCCAGCAGAGGCACCCGCCCCTCCTAGTGAGTTGGCAGGCGCCACACCGACGCTGCTTGTTTTTGATTTCTTCGACTCGGTATCGCGCGGTTCGTCATGGCACAGGTGACCAATATTACGCTTGATACATCTGGTGCACGGGCGTTCCTAAAGGTATTAGAGGTTGATTCGATAGAGACTAATGAAGAGGAAAGGAGGTGGGGAGGGACATAAGAGGGACAAAAGACGACAGAGGAGGGATTGGGGGACCAGAAGGAAAAGAAAAATGTGGCAGATGGCAGGCAGGAAGAAAATGTCCGGCAGGAACGGACAGATATTGAACAACACAGCGTAAGGATGCCTGGTGTGGGAGGACAAGGAGTGCAGGGGAGGGGCCGCAGCGAGGCAGGGCGGGAATGCATGTTGGATGTAAACAATGAGGGGACAGGGATAGGGACGGGGAGAGACGGAGGCTGTAGAGAGAAAAGTAGAGAAAGACTTACAAGATCACACGTCATGTGCTGCAGAAGGTGTTAGCAAAATCAAAGATGCAAGAGTATGAGAAGGATGCGCATGTATGCAGACGAGATGCATGATGCCACAGGCAGACAGCAGACAGGAATATACGAGATAGCGCGACAATCAGACACAGACAGTAAGCAACATGATTACTGCAGATCACGGAGGATCAGGAGACAGGCTGGTGATGGGACGAGAACGCCCGCATATGCAGGCCGCTGCAGGCCGACACTGGTCGAAACAAGCCAAGCCGTGCAAGATAAGCATGTGTCCATGCCGTGAGTCGAGACCAGAAGCCAGGCCCAGTCGCAGCCACAACGGTCTGCTGGTAATATCGCGTGCTGCAGAAATGCAATAACGAAGTCAAAGATACGAATAAACAGATACTGAGAAATTCAGAAAGCAAAGAAAGCAAAGAAAGCAAAGCAAAGGAAATCAAAGGAAGCCAAAGCTGACATCCCGGCGCCTCGTGTACTTACAGATCGACGGCAATATACGCAGGCTACCCGGTTAGCATCTCTCTCTTTTAGTTTCTCTAAAGACAACACGTACCATGGTTGACCTTGCGCCGCTTTTTTGGTGTGCGCGAATCGCCATTGGCCGTGCTGGCATTGCTGTCGGCGACCGAGGCCGCTGTGCCTGTGCCTGCTGTGGATGCAGCGTCTGTCGATGCTGACGCATGGCCGTTCTTTGCGCTCTTGGCCGTGCCATTGCCGTTACTGGCAGCATTGCTGGCCGTGTTTCCAGTAGAGCCGCCCTCTGCCTTGCTGTCACCCCCTGCGGGTGCTATGCGCGTGGCCGTCTTGTGCACGAGTTCTCTCTCCATGCTGGCAAGTGCTGTTTGTTGCTTGTGTGTGTATGTTTTATGCGGTCTGTGCAATTTGTGCAATATGTGCAATCTGTGCAATATGTGCAGACGTGTTCCTTGTCCTCTGCCGTAGGCTGTCGGTCACTGTCGTTTCATTGGACCGCAGCCGTCTGCTCTCGGTTCCGGCTCGTCTCGTCTTTACCAGAGGCTTGAGGCCGCGCTCTCTCAACGCACTCAACGTCCTCCTCTCGACTAGCAACCACGTCCTATGTCGAGCGGTGTCCTTGGGCGCGTGCGTGCAGCCACCCCTCGTGTTCCTGGCGTCTGTCTTGTTTGCAGTCTTGTGCTTGTGCCGTGCTGGTTCTGCTGCTGAGCGTCTTCTGGCCAGCCCGTAATGGATGGTTACACAAGGCACGCCAACAACAGGCAACGAGTAGTTATGTCGTCTTGCGCCCTATTTAATGTTTGGGCGCGCTGGTTCCACGAGGCTCGTCGCTTGGGTTGTCGCAGAGCTGGCGCAAATTGAAGTCGAAGATGAAGAAAAGACGACAGGGTCAAGGCTGCCGTTTGCTCGCCACGAGTGTCGCCACTATATGCGGGCGCGCGTATCTGCTCAGTCCTGAGACTTGTCGTCTATGATCTTCTATGCAAAAATACCGAATAGCAATGTCGCGCGAGAGATTGGTTCGTGGTCGGCTGGATTGGCTGAGGGTTATTCGGCTCTCAAAGATGCCTGTCGCGAGGCTGGTGGTTTTGGTGGTGAGTAGAAGAGCAGTCTGTGGTTCGAGAGGTACAGTCGCAAGCTAGCTTTGATCGAAATATCGCAAACCAATCGCTGTTGCTGTGGACAAGTCGATTCTCGATTCTCGATTCGCAATACCCAATACTCATTTATCTACTCGACAGTCTGAGTGCTGCGGTTCAGCGGCCAGTGAGGTGATTGACAAAAAAATGGGTTCCCCTTTGGCGCGGATGTCTGCCCGCCAATTGGGTCAGCCTGCTATTTAGCCATTTATTTTTCGTATTAAACCATTAAAATATCAAATACAAACAAGAAAAGGCGGGGGCTAGAATGTTGACAGGGCTGCGTTAAAAGCAAGACGAAAGTGGAAAGAGCCTACGGAGCAGACGGACGACTCGAAGCAAATAGCCACCGCAACTGCCTGCAGAATGCCGCGCTGGGAAAAAGTGACGACTTTTTGCAATTATTAGCAAATAAAGGAAAGAGCGATCCATTCGAGTCATTTGAGTGGCTGGCAGTACTATTCCCGCACAATATACTTACTAATATGTACTCCGCAAGATGTATCTTGGAAGCGCCGCCCAGAGGGAAGGAACGACCACTGCGCCGCACTACGACCTACTAAGGAAAGTGCGACTGTGGCTGGTTCCACTTGTTTGCATCGGTGATATTATGCGAATTCACCTGCTCTCAGCATCGCATCCAAACGAAGACAGTAATCTTCAAGTCTTTTGGACAAGGAAAGAGCACCGTCGCTCCTTTTCTTGTGCCTTTTAATCTCTTTGAATTACTCTTTAAATTATACAAGGAAGACGCGCCTGCTTTTTGCTTCCGGTCTCGCTTCTCCTTCCGCAAGTAGCCACCGCGGTCGCACTTGCCCTTCCTGTTGTCCCGCCGTGCAAGTGCTCCCCTCATCCGAACTCTCGCAGAAAAAACAACACTGTAAACGAATATAGTCTTGCTTAGAGTCGGCCCTCTGACTTTTGACTTTTCATCCTCAAAGAACCCTCTATCAATGGATCGCATCATCAATTCCAGAATCACTCTACATCATGCATCATCATCGTCATTTTGATACATTCAAAGCTACTTTATCGATATTCAACCATCTTACGTTTAATGGCCTTTAGCCAGTTGACAGCAATGCCATCCGATCGCAAGCCGAGGCCAGCTCTGGACGGACTTCCGTTTGAGCTCACCGACCAGATTGTCACCTTGCTCGCGCTCCGCGACGCTGCCGCCGTGCGTCTTACATGCCGCTCACTCTCCATTCATGTGACTGGCAACTTTCGGCACCAGCGGCGGTACCACCACAAAACAGTCAGGCTGACAGAGTCTGGTCTGACCAAGTTTTTGCAAATCACGAGCTCGGAGACGTCAATGGTGGCCCGCTTCTTAACATCTCTCACACTATGTGGCATTGTACGCAACAAGCGCCACTTCAAGTATGATTACTTCAGGGACAAAACACTCCGGCCAGCTGACGTAGACAGTGATCCCGAGGAGAAATACGATGTAGACACGGCGCCAAAGGAAGACTTGACAAGGCACGGGCTTTTATTGAGCCAGGTATTTGCCAATATTAAGACGTTCTCGGCCAAGGGCAGCATCGAGACTCTGGAACTTTATGTCGGGCAGGGCAAAGCGTCGATACTTCAATACCTACCGTCGTGGCGCACAGTATAGGCTGCTGCCGAGCACCTTTTCACATCGACTATGGATGCGCTTTTTTCGTCCAGGCTAGTGGTGGCAGGACATCTCAACATCCTCAGCAACATGCTCAGATGTGCTATCCCACAGGCCGAATTTCTACGGTACTTTTTGAGAAGCTCCCGAGAATGGGTCAAGGTGCCTCGACATGTGTCAGTGATTGTATCGCAACGACCGCGTTCGGCTGCTGGCGAGATACGCGCTGGCCTGCTGGAGGCCGACACTGCCAGAGAAGTGTTTTTAGCAACAGGACACGATAAGAGTAGACGTAACGCACTTACAACGGCAGTCCGGCGGGGGATTATAAGACGTCGGCTGGCGGCAGCGGCTAGACAAACTGCTGCTGTACTTGAGGCCGAAAAAGTTGCAGCAGACCAAATGCTGCGCGCGATAGCTCGCAAAGGCACGGCACTGGATGCTATTGAGGGTCTCGACATCCGATGGTATCCACTAGGTCAAGAGGGACTGCCGCCCGTGGGGGAGGGTCTCGGCCTCGACGAAGACGATGGAGATGACAGTGGCGACAAGGATGTCGATTGTGGCAAGGACGGCAAGGACGGCACCACCACTGAGCCTGCTCGCCGCCTCGCACTTCGCGGCTACAAATTTCATAGCGGCGCAATTGAACGCCTGCTGCCAGTATCACGGCTGTCACATTTGACGCTCGACTCAATCAGATACCCGCCCGAACCAGAGGCCGTAGCTGCACTTGTGCAGTGGCTCTGGGCGTCGCCGCTGTTGTCTCTTTACCTCGAGGACATCCGTCTGGACAGCGATACTGAAAAGCTGGCACACTTTGGTATCCCCGGCAGCCCTAAATTCTCATACGTTGGTGAGCCGGACTTGGGGCCTTCGATCATGAATATCAAGCCAGAAGACAGAGAAGCACTGGAAGCAAGGCCAGCGCCGACTGTAATAGTACCGGAACAGACACCAGTCAATTCGGTAGAGTATCGCAAATGGGTGGAAGCAAGCACTCTCGTCTACCACGTGCCAAACCAGCAGTATATAATTCCGAAAAAAAACGAAGTGGCCAAACTGGAGAGGCCAGGTTTTGTTTGGGAAAGATAGTTTATTTTTATCGTCATACATTATGTTTTATGTTTTGTTTTGAACATCATCCCGTCTTACCTTGTGTTGTGTCCCTGCCAAAATACAGCCATCAACCAGCCAGATACAACAGCCCGTTTATATGATCGTCATTATAGATTAAACTGATAACGAGGGCAAACAGCACTTGCCAGGCATGCCGTCCAAGTAATTGGTTTATCATCTGTCTCGTTAGCCAGTGCTCATAGCAGTATGAATCAATGCAAAAGATGCTATAAAAAAATAATTAAAAAAGAAATCTTCATGTCAGAAACCCCAATTCAAAGCACTACCCTCCCTACCCACTGCCTCTCCAGATCCGATCCTTCTTTCTCGCTTGCGCAATAAAAGAGGGACTTCCTCGGTCCGCCTGCGCCCTCTACACCCTCTCCCCTCCCGATAGAAGAGGCGAGGTGTTACCGCTCAACCGATGCCCGAGCTTGCCGTATCGATCATTCTCTAGTGCGAGAAAGAGACACAGGCGAGCCCAGGAAAAGGGAAAAAGTAGACGAGACGAGCAGCAGGCATCGAGGAGGAAAGACCCAGGAGAGCGCAGTGATACGGCCAGAGGTGGAAGGCCAAAGTAGAAACCGGCAATGGCAAAAGCCAAGACCGGCCTTGGGCCCCCCACAGGGACAGTCTCAGACGGCTCTTCCTGTGATATTGTAAGGGGTGTGTGCATTGGTATAAATAAATGGCACATCATCATTTTGAAGTTGCAGGAGGCAAAGGAAATGGCAAAAAAAGTAGAAAAGTAGAAGAGAGCTTACCATTAGGCGAGGTCAAGGCTACAGGGACAATGGACACGTCACTCGACGCCGTCCATGCTCTTGTCCCTGCGTCCGGCTGTGCATCAGGCCGTTTGTCGTTTGTCGTTTGTCGTCAGCCAGGCGTCCGTCCATCCCGCGTCCATGCCGCGTCCATGGCCATGTCGTGCCGCGCCGCTGCCTTGGTTTGCATCGACCATGGCGTCAACTTTTGGCGTTGGAGGTTAAATTTATACTAGCCGCTGTTGGCCTTGCCATGAACAATCGACAAGTAGGCTCGGCATCGTCGTGCCCGTCGTGGCCAAAGGCCGTCCGACCCGAGTCATCAAGCCATTGTACAATGGTAGTCAAAAACAAGGCAGACTGCAGGCAAAAGACCATAGACTATAGACAAAAGAACGGGCGTCGAACAGATGCGCCCAAAGCTGACTGAAAAAAAAAAAAAAAAAAGCTGGCGCGAAGCAGAAAGCCTGTTTTGCTGCTGTTTATGAAGAGAAAGAGAGGAAAAGACGGGGGGGGAAAATTGCGGCCGTCGAAAACTCTGCTGTTTTGTAGCTCCTTCATGATCACGTGCAAGGGTCCACTATCCGCTGTCACTGTCAGATTGCTATCAGTTATCAGGAGGTAGACATAATATGAGGCACTGACATCAGGCAGCATTGTCTGTTGAATAGATCCAGTTTCAGTATGGCTTTTTCAAATCTACAGTGTTCTGCTTCTTGTTGTTTTGTTTGCATTGTTGTTACTATCTACTATCTAATATCCAGGAGTTGCCGTCCTCTCTGCTGACATAATCACGACTCGGCAGCAGATGGCATCTCTATCTGTTCTCCCAACTAACATCACGTCACTCGATACAGTTTGCAGGAGATGCGATGAGAATATAGAATAATCTCGAGCAATCGTGAGCAGACAGTCTGTATTGTAGAGAGAGACAAAGTTGTAGTACAAAAAAGTGTAGCGTGTAGTAGAATGCCGTTTGCGTGCCAGAGTCGTGTAATCTTTTTTCTCGTTGTTTCTTTTTGTCTTTTCTTTTTTTCTTCTTTTTTTCTGTTGTAGGGTAGAGTGCAAGACAACACGCGAGACGAGAAACAAGCAGACTGGTCACATGACATGAAGAAGCAGGAAATCGGAAAAGCAGAAGCAGAGAATCAGAAAATCAGAGAACAAGAAAACTAGAATAAAATCAATAACGGCCATGGCCCGTAATCCCGGTAGCATAGACATCATCGCTGTAACAGTAGATCCACAGAGAAAGGGAAACGCAAGAGAGAAGATGATTTAAAAAGAAATAACATCCACCCGTATCTGACCGTGATCTCGAGGTGGCGACCGCTCGCTGAAAAACTTGCAGAGAACTAGAATCTAAGAAATAAGACGGGAGAATAAAAAAAGGTTTAAAACTAAAAAATAAAAAACGTGAAACCCAGAAAACAACACCCATTCATATGTCATATTAGTACAGGCCCATGTCAAAGACTTGGGACGTCGGCTGCGAGTAACCGGCCGCCATGCTGGGCGTCAGGTCTTCAAACAGATTGTCAAAGATGGAGTCGGCGCCCTTGGAAAAGTGCGACGGCACGACCGGCGCGACCGATGACGCCATGGTGGAGGTGGTGTTCATCATGGCCATGCTCAGGTCGGGCGTGCTGTTGGGGCTCGAGTTGGTGCTCGAGGCCAGCGACACCATATCCATGGGCGGGAACAGGATAAAGTCGTTGGGCGACGTCGACGCAGCGCCGCCGCTCAAGGCAAAGCCGGCAGCGGAGGCTTTGGCCAGGTCCAGGTCCAGGTCCGAGTAGTCGGCAAAGCCCTCGTCGAGCATCGAGTCGGGCGTGAACAGCATGGCGCCGGTCTCGGCCAGCGGCGAGAAGTGGTGCGGCGACAGCTGAGCGGCCTGCTGCGGCTGCTGCTGAACAACGGTCTGCTGCGGCTGGAGCTGTTGCTGCTGTTGCTGCTGCTGCTGCTGCTGCTGGGCCATCTGCATCTGCAGACTGAGCAGCTGAGCCTGCTGTGCGGGTGTCATGACAGACAGGTCGGGCTGCAGCGACAAGAAGCGCTCAAATGTGGTCTTGTGGTCGGTGGGCTGGGCGACAGCCGTGGTGGCGGCAGCCGTGGTGCGCAGGCTGGCGTTGCTGTAGAGCGTGGGCAGCTGCATGTGGGCAGCGTAAATGTCCTCGTACATGGTGCTCATGTCGGCGCCCAGGTCCTGGTAGGCTGATGTGTTGTCAAGGCTTGACGATGCGCTGTACGGCGAGGCGTAGGCAGAAGCGTCGTTGATGTTGTTGTTGTTGTTGCTGGCAGCGCTGCCGTCAAAGTCGCCGAGCATCAGATCCATGTCGTTCATCTCGGGCGGCGGCGGCAGAACATCGCCGGGAGCGCAGGTGGGGAACTCAATGTCGGTGACCGAGCCCGCTCCCATGGCGCCCGAGGCAAAGAGCGGTGTGTTGAACTCAAACTCATCCTGGGGCGGCGTGGCCACAGCCGCACTCTGGGCACTAGCCGGAGTGGGCATGTTGACCAGCTGCGGCGTAGGCTGGGTGGTGCTGGACGCTGAGGCGTCGATGCTGGGGCGCGGGGTCGACATGATCTGGCCGTTGACAATGCTGGCCTTGCCGGTGCCGTTGGTCTTGGTGCGCACGTACTTCCAGCCGTGCGTCTTCTCCATGTGCTGCTTGCGGTTGGAGTCACGCTTGGACTTGTACGTGCAGGGCTTGTACAGACACTCGTACATGGCCGGGTTGTCCGAGTGCTTGTCGTTCATGTGGCGGTCGCGCTCCTTCTCCGTGGGCCAGCCGTACTCGTGGTACTTGCAGGACTCCATGACACACTTCCAGGGGCGCGAGTGCGTCTTCTCGTGCTTGGTCAGATCGCAAGGGCGCTTGAACTCCTTGGTGCAGCCGGGAACGCTGCACATCTTGGGAGCGTACTCCTCGGGAGGGGCGTTCTTCTTGCGGCGGGCCATGGAGCGCATAATTTCCTCGTCGTCCTCGAGCTCCTGGGATGCGGAGCGCTTCATGCGAATGGCATCCTTGGCATCCTCCTCGAGCTCGACGGGGAGGCCAGTGACAATAGAGACGGCGCGGCCGTCAGCGCTGACGCGGACAAGCTCGGCAGGGCGGCCGTTGACGGTGATGCCGCCGTGCAGCTTGATCTCGTCAGAGCTGAGCAGGTTAGTAAGCCGTGGAAACAAAGTGTTATTCTTGTTCTTGACTTGGGTGGCAGTATACCTGTTGATGTCCATGTTGCTCACAGACTTCTTGTTGTCTCTGGCGTCAGCGAGCTGTTGGGCGTAGTGGTGGATCTGCTCGACGAGGTCGATGAAATAGCCGGCTGTATAGGGAGCGTCGGTAGGGCGTGTCTGTTCACGGTCGGACAGGTACTCGACGGTGGTCTGAAGGCAACGGATCGACTCGAGAGAGAAATCCAGATAGAGCTTGGCGGCCTTTGTCCTCTCCTTTGTACGACTGTGAGTATTTCCACACGGAACGGATGAGAGAGAAGAGGGAGAAGAGGGAGAAGAGGGAGAAGAGGGAGAAGAGGGAGAGGGAGAAGATGAAGAAAAGGGAGAG
Organism: Ophiostoma himal-ulmi; assembly: GCA_029299165.1. Lineage (NCBI taxonomy): Eukaryota > Fungi > Ascomycota > Sordariomycetes > Ophiostomatales > Ophiostomataceae > Ophiostoma > Ophiostoma himal-ulmi. Next base: position 327,185 of record JANSME010000004.1, read on the forward strand.
AGGGGAGAAAAGAGGGAAGAGAGAAAGGAAGAGTAGACTGCACGCTGCTGGGCCTCGCTCATAGAGAGGAGGCGGCAGATGCAATCCACGTTTTCCGACTTGTGAGGTAGAGGTTGTGTGTCACTTACAGGTGCGAGGAGGAGAATGGTCTTTTCGAGATCACGCAGACAGACAATGTCCTTCTTGTTGATCTTGGAGGCACACTCAATGAGGACCGGGTGGAAGGGCTTGTAGTTGGGCTTGGCCAGCAGAGGGCGGATGGTGTGCTCGTAGATGCGGCTGGAGGCGCGCACGCTCAGGCCCGCAGGCTTTTCAGAGGCGGATGCAGCGGCGGAGCGTGTAATGGCCTTGGCCTGGACGGCGGCTGAGGGAGAGATGGGAGCAGACGAGGCAGGGGCAGTCTTGCTCTTCTTGCCAGAGGTCGACGATGCGACAGACGAGCCGAGGCCGCTGTCGGAAGCGTGGTCGTGCGAGCGGCGCAGGTTGGCACCACGAGCAGGCTGGATGCGGCGCTGCTGCTGCTGCTGGGCGGCAGAGGCAGGCTTCTGGTCGGTGACAATGGTGTGATCCAGGATGCCTCTGGGAACGCAGTCGTCGTCAAAGAAGACGGGGTTCTTAGTGTCGGCCTTGCCGGTCTTCTCCGACTTGGGCGAGATGCGGACGGCGGCCAGGAGTTCGCCGACAGAGTCAATGGTCAAGGCGGCGCGGCGGCGGTAAGCGTCGATGACGTCGTCGGGGTTGGACAGAGAGCGCGGCAGGCTGGGAGGGAAAAAGGGAGTGCCGTCGTCGTTGTCAACGGGGCTTGAGTCTGAAGAAGGCGAGTGGAAGGTGGCACCTTTGCGGAGGTTGATTGTCAAGCCATGTCCAGGGTTGGAGACTGGGACACGGCGAGGGTTTGTGGAGGGGGTGGTGGAGGTAGAAGAAGCCATGATAAAGGATGGAGGGGTGTGGTGTGGCGGCGTGCCAAATATAAACAGAGAGGCGATGACGAAAGAGAGACAGGAGAAGAAAAGAGGCTCAGCAACGAGGCCCAAAGTCTTGTCTCTAGTATGAGTTGGGGCTAAATTGTTAGTAGGAGTCGAGAAGGAAAGCAAGTCAAGCGAGGGCGTATGAATGGGGGTAGACGAAAAGGGAGAAGAGGAAGAGAGCGTGGGGTGGAGTGAATGAAGGAGAAGCCGGCACAAGGCGAGGCGAGTGTACGGAGAAACCAGACAGACTCTGGAGATACAGGACAAACGCTAGCACCGGGCTAGACGCGGGAGTGATGCAATAGGAATAAGAAGTCAAGATGGACACAGAAGGATGGAGAAGTGGCCAAGAGGGCGAGGTGAGTCACAAGGCGGAGGCGATCGGTAGCGTGTAGATGTAGATTGTGTAAATGGGTATGAAGAGTGCAAGGTTAGGAAGGAATACACGGCTGATGGAGTGTGGATGTAGTGATTGATGGCAGGGTAGATGTCAAGGGTAGATGGCAAAGGCAGATGGCAAAGGGTATGAGGTGTCCAGTGTGCTGCTGGTGATGGGAATGAGGCCAAAGGCCAAACCAGACGCAAACAGGGAAGAGGGAGGACGCGGGAGTCGTCTTACATTCTCGTCGGAAACTCTAGGACTGGCCGATGCAGTCTTTAATTCCTGGTATGAACCGTTGGGGTTTTGTGGTTGTTCTTGAATCTTATTCTTGAATCTTGATTTAGATGAGGCCGGTCACAAGGCGTCGATTCGAAAAGGGGTCCGAGAGAACGGAGTTTGCGATGTCGACGGTATATAAACGACACGACGAGACGAGACGAGATGACGCGTGATGGCTGATGGGTGGCAAAGACGTTGAGCCGTTGTCGACTCGACTTGGTGAAGGAACGTTGAGGCGAGAGTAAAGTGGTGATGTTGACAAGGCCAAAAGATGAAAAGACGAAAAGACGAAAAGGCGAAAAGCTGAAAATGGCTGAAATGAACTGAAATGAATTGGAAAATAGAACAAAATTGTGATTGAGAGATGAATGCCCAAAGCAGTCTGAATGGCGGAGACGTTGAGACGTCAAGACTGCAAAGAGGACAAATGGGCACACTCGAGCGTCAGGTGTTGGGAAGACGAGACTGGCGAGACTGAAGACTGGCGAGACGGACAAACGAGAAAAAGAGGCGGACCAAGCAAACATATGGGGGCGTGTGAACGTGGCTGCCTAGAATAGGTCCCAAACCGGTTTAGCGTGTCTGCTACGCCTCCATGGGCGGAATCCAAGTGGGTCCACCGTTTGTCGAGCACTCAACATGTATGGCCTCTGGTCTATATTTGATATCTATACGGAGTGCGGTCTACGGTGTGCATTAGAGAGTCAAACGTCGAGTGTATCGGGTGTACAGGGATGAGATATTGGGAAAGTCAGTCGAAGATGTAAGAAGAGAGGAGAGGAGAGGAGAGGAGAGAGAAGAGATGAATTCAGAAGAAAAAAAAAGACAAAGGAGCCTGGCAGGCAGATGAATAGATTGGTCAATAGATATAGTCAACGATAAAAGAGAGACATAGACCCGTGATGACAACAAGACGCAGAGATCAGCCGAATCAAGGGAGAATTGAGCTGCCTTGGCTGCTGCTGGGACACGACAGAGTGAGATCGGACAGTGCGCCGGATAGATTACCCTGTGGTTGAATACAGTGCTGACAACTCGTTCCTACTGTATGCTCTTGCTCGCTATATTCCAGTATTCGCCCCTGAGTAGCGTCTATGTCTGGTAGCGGTCACCGTGTGATGCCCCCAGTCTTCTCTTCAAAAAAAAAAAAGTACTTATTCAACTGACTAGCAGGGCCTAGCCCGCCCAGCGTCCCAAAGTACGGCAGACCCTCATTCTTGTTTTCAATTCTCCTCTCCTTTTACGACACGGAGTATTATGGCAGTCGCCTTTTCCATCGTTTAGAGTTGGATCTACGCTAGGCGACTGCAGTGGAGACGGTGTGGACTGATTACGGAGCAGGGGATGCAGGGAGACAGACGGCAAGAGCGACAGCAAATCAACCCCTTTACCTTCCCAAGTATCGTACTCTTGTAATATTAGCTGCTTCAGTACTATAGGGAGTCAACCCTGCAAATGATGAGTAATACAGAATGACAGGAGCTGCAGCAAATGATGGACAGCCGAAACTCCGACAGCAAACAAGACTCGGATCAGACTCGGACTCGGATTCAGAGTCAGAATCAGAATCAGAGCCACGTCAATACAGATGCACTAAAAAATGGTTTTTAATGTCCAACTGATTCCCAACTGACCGCTTCTCTATTCTTCCGTCTTCCGCAGTCTTCCACTGTCTGACAAATGAGTCGCGGTACAAGGTACTTTCGAGTTGGGCTCTAGCTCAAACTCGAGACCCAGACAGTGTTGGTCGTGTATATACTGTGCCGGTACTGTACGCGTTAAGCGTTATTGCTAAAGTGGTTGTTGAGTATTACTTGTAAGAGTTGAAAGCAAGCTTGGGACCTCGGAGACCGTGCAGTCGGCACGAGTCTACCCCAATGTGCGATATCTCCATCAGCCGTGTGAGTAACCGTGCGTCAAAGAAAGAAACGAGTACTGGAGTGCGTAGAGTCAGGTCGAGTCAGCAGACAAGACAGCAGACGCATGGACAGACTCATAGGTGCAGAGATGCACACAGACATACAGACTCATAGACACGCTACCACCCACTACCACCCACACCAGCATGTGTCGGCTCCTGTTGGTCGCCCTGTAGCTGCAAGGTCCCGGTGAAGCCACACGCATGGAGAGAACCGGCAACTCTAGTCTGCGGTGCCAGCCACGACCTCGACACCCTTAACACCGGACTCCTCGATCGACCGACCGACCAGACTGTATATCACCGAGCACCTCGACTGCTGCTGCTGCTGCTGCTGCTGCTGCTGCACCGATTGGCTGGCGGTTTGCCTGCCGTCGGCGCCTGGTCTCTGTTGGTTGTTCGTTTAGTTTGTTGTGTTGCTAGTTTATTGTTTGCCTGCTTGCCTGCTTGCTGGTTTCTTTGATCCTTTGCTCCATCTCGTATCTCATCACATCTCGTCACATTGTAAGACAGCAAGACAACAAGACAACTGCAAAAGTCGTAAAGTGAAGCCAGGCACGTGATCTCGCGGTGCTTTCCCTATATGGAAGCAGCCGACTATTGTCCAGCCCAGCGGGAGCAGACTCGTTTCGGAGCAGACCTCAGCTGTGCGTCTCGATGCATGTGCGTGTGCAGTCATACAACAGCGCATACACTACTACATGCTACACTGCTACACTGCTACACTGCTGCACTGCACTACGACTGCAGACTTTTGTCTCGAGCGGCTCTATTGGCCGGCCGGCATGCGTGACTGTCTTCACTCATCAAACTGCATCCTTCGCTTCTGACCAGTCAGTCATTTTTGATGTCTTCTCGTCATCAAGGCTGGTAGCAGCATTCGGTGGCATTCAGAGTGCCCCTGCAGTAGTATGAAGCAGAGGGTGTAGAGAAAGTCGATGAAGAGAGCAAAGGCGATACTCTGGATGCAGAAAAAAAGGCCAAAGGTCGACAGCAGGATGATATGAATCATTGATTTAAACTAGAATAAAATAAACATATATGCACACTCGGATGTGATGCCGCATTCTTCATCGTCTCCGTGTCATTGATTACTGCAAAATCGGAACAAATTAGAGCTGTTTCATGAGCCACCGTCCTGTGCAATATTGACTTGTCGTTTCCGCCTTTTTTGTTTATTTCCTATTCAAGCCAGTGTATTGTCTAGATTCTGTTTTATCCTCCTGTCATTGATCTCTGAATAAACACCCTGTTCTATCCCCCACAATGGCAGCCTTATATCGCCACTCTTATTATTTTATTTTTTTTATTGTTCTGATTTTGTTTTGTTTTATATTTTATATTTTATTCTAGCTTATTCCGACTCTGTCATCGATAACAATCCGCTCTTGTCTCGACTTGTTTGATATTGGCTGCTCACTCAAAAGGCCCGTGAGATACTCCGGTCATGCCCCATGGCAGCCAAATGGCAGCCTGACCATCTAGAGCTGCAGGGGTATTGATATTTTATATTTCATTCTAGTATCGACAGGGATGGCCATCCTTCCACCCAGACACCCGAATGCCAAATGCCAAATGCCCGTCTTTTTGTGCGGCAAACATTCACCTCCCCGCATAGAATGACGGTGTCCCTAACAATTTTTTTGATTGGCCGGTATCAGCTGCTCTATTTGTCTTTGGCTGTCCGCGAATGTGAAGATGCGAAGCAGATGAAAACGAGACATGGCGTCGTCTCGTTGTCAACTCATCACGCCACTGACCATGTTTGGGGGCCAAGCTGCAATCTTTTCAGAAGAATAGAAGAGCCGTGAGTATCTCGTCGTCTCCTGGGATGCCATCGCAAAGCGGCCAATCGTAGAGACCCTGGTGCCTACACTTTATGCAAGTTCTTCAAGCACAGGACTAGAACACCAGAACATCACAGTATCGTTTTACATGTCGGTATCGCAGCGTCTGAATTTCTGTAGGTTTGGTGTAGACGAGTCTATGGTGTGCTCCTCTTCGCTACTGTCGCATCATGATTGATATAAAAGTCGTAGTCGCTTCGGAATAAATCTAGTAGTTTCGTCGTTGGAAAGATATCTGGCGAGTCGTAAATTGATAATAATAATAAAGACAAAGTAATCTGAACAATCTGGATAATCTAAATATCTGAATAACTCGAATAAAGCTCATAAATTACCTATAAACATCAAATAATACAAATATATTCCTTAATTTAATAAACCCTTATATATATCTACTAAATTCAGAAACTGTCGAAATATAAAAACCAATAAAAAGAGCTGCACAAATCGCTACTTGGATTTGATATAATATTAAAACACAAATGCATATCATTGAATTAGCAAATCAACAATAGCTACCGATTGACTAGGTCACCTAGTTAAGGCTGCGATTTAAAGCGATTGACTGTGGAGCAGCGCGAGTAGCATCGTCGTGAAGAATGTCGGAGCCTGATGGCTAGCTGAAAGATAGCAAGCTAGCGCTGGGAAACTGGGAAACCAAGACTATGAAACCAACGAGAAATGGTGGTGCCTTGAGGCTCCCGGTATCGACGCTGTGGCTTGCTGACGAGTCTGTTGCGTCTTCCCAGATATATAGCTTATGTAATTTTGCAATTTGATAATCTTGTTGTTTAATCTCTAGGAAATAGTTATCATGTGATCTGTCATGTTAAGCGACTGATTGCTTCAATCGCTGCTGTCGACTACCTGCCGGCGGCGGGTGCGCTGGACTGGCACGTCGGACTCGTCATCATCGTCGTCGTTATATCTAGTAGCAGCAATCCCGCGGCCGGCATCGCTGCTGAGATCGTCCTCGCTGAGGATGAATTCGGCACTCTTGGGTGGCGGCATGGTTGTAGTGCTCTTGCTGTTGGGCTTGGGCGCGGCCTTCTTTGCCGGCTTGGCCGTCTTCTTTGCCGGCTGGGCCGCCTTTGCTTTGGACGCTCGCACAGGGACATCGCTCTCGCTGTCGGCCATGGTCTGTGACAGCCGGATCGGCAGCGCCGCCTCCCGCCCCGGCGGCGAACTTGCAATCGACGACGGGACTCGAGTGATTCCAGACTTTGGCCTTGATGTCGTTTTCGCTCTAGACGTCGTTGCTGCTTTCTGTTGCGTCTTTTTCGTCCTTTCCGTCCTTTCCGTCCTTTTCGTCTTTTTCGTCTTTTTCGGCCTTGGCTCGACGTAGCTGGACGGCAGCTCAGACTCGGCATCCTCCTCCTCCTCCTCATCGTCGCCCACAATGAAATCGACCAGGTCGCCGCCGCTGTCGGACCCGTCGCTTTCGTAGTTGTCGCTTGTCCGCATGCAGTCGTCGCCCTGCTCTTCCAGTTTGCCCCGTCCCTTACCCCTGCCCTTTGCTCCCTTCATCCTGCCTTCACCGTACTCGTCGTAGCTGTCGTACCCGTCGTAGCCACACCCGTCAAACCCGGCCTCTTCCGCCTCGTCCTCCAAGATGGCACTGTGCTCGCGGCCACCGCGGCCACCACGGCCACCTCGGCCACCTCGACCACCACCCCGGCTACTACCGGCTCTACCAGCCCGCCCAACACCGCGCGACGCACGTGCTCGCCCACGGCTGGGCCCGCGCCGGAGACTGTTGCCTGTGCCTGCCGGCTGTGAGAACTTGATGATGACAGGCTGGCTGCTGCGGTCGTCGTCCACTTGCGGCTCGGCATTGTAGTTGTTGTGCTCCTTGTACTCATGCTTCATGTTGTAGGTGCTGAACCTTGCGTTGGGGTTGTAGCTGGCCGTCATCGGCTCGCCGTAGGCTGGCGGGTACGACATGGGGATAAATGGCTGCGGCTGGGGCTTGAGGCGAGCGAATGAGGGAAGCTCGACGGTGTCGTTTTCTGCGTCGGCATCGGGTGCATCGGGTGCGTCGGGTGCGTCTGGTGCGTCAGGAAGCTCCTCCAGGTCTGAGATATTCTGAATATCTGAAATAACGGGCTCGGGTGCGGGCTCAGACATGTCGGTAGACGGCTCTGCCGGTCGTGGGCGGGTGGCGCGCTGGTTGCTCCGCTGGCTTGCTTTGGGAGGCGGAGGCTGCGGCCGGCAAGGCTCTGGCAGATCAAGGTCCGAGTCGGACAGCTCGACCAATGCGGCGGCAGCTTCCACCTCCTTGTCGATGCTGGCTTTGTCTTTGTCTTTCTCCATGACTTTCTCTATGACTCTGTCGATATCATTGCCATGGCCATTGAGGAGTGCGTCCATATCGTCCTCCAAGTCGTCGTCCATAAGGTCGAAACTGTCGTCGGCCGTCAGTTTTTCGTGTTGTCCTTTCTCTTGTTCTGTCCTCTCCCGTTCTGTCCGCTCCCGTTCTGTCCTCTCTCGTTCTGTCCTCTCCTGTTCTGCCCTCTCCCTTTCTTTCTCCTCCTTTTCTTTCTCCTCTTCTTGTCGCTCCCTCGCCTGCTCTTTCTCCTGTCTCTCCTTCGCCTGCCGCCTCTGCCTGTCCCGCTCCAACTCCAGCTCCATCTGTACATCGTCTTCGTCCTCCACCTTTTCTCCTTCGGATTCGGAAAAGTCTGCCATGAGCCGTTGATGCAGGGCTTTTGTCTTGGGCGCACTCTTTGCAGAAGCCTTTGCGGATGCTTTTGTGATTGCAGTCCGGACAGGTGCGCTTGGAATCACCGCCGGGGCTGCCGCCACTTTTGCAACAGCTGCTGCAGCTGGCCGTGTCAAAATAGCCGATCCGGCTGGCCGCGAGTTGTACTGCGGGAGAGCCGCGCGGGCTTTGGTCGTCTTGGTCGTCTTGGACTTGAGTGCAAACGTCGGAAAGTCATCCATGTTCTCGTCCTCGAGCTCCTCTTTGCCGTTGATTTCATCGTCGTCATTCTCCCGCCCACCAGCGAAATTGTACGACTGGAACTGGGAGCTGCGCCACTTGGTCATACCCTTGACGGCCGGCCGACCTTTTGCAGCCGGCCTTTTCTTCGCGGCCCACCGACTGCTGCCTCCATCATCGTCATCGTCATCGTCGTACTCGGCCTTGTCTGAAGGGGCTGTGCTCTCGTTGCTGCCACCATAGTAGGGCGTCACAGTGAGGCGTTCGCGCTGTGTCTTCTTGGCGGCGCCAAAGGAAGGACCAGAAGTCCGGCGTCGTTTTGCATCCGGCTCGGGCGAGGGCGGTGCCGGCTCTGCAGGCCGCGTCACCGGGCGGACCGCTGTTCTGGGTAGTGACAAGGTCGTGGGCCGGCCAATGACTCTGCCGTTGAGCTGTGCATTCGGCCGTGGGGCAAACACTTGTCCTAGATCTTCTTCTGACTCGGACTTGGCCTCGATCATCTGTAAATCGTCGACATCTTCTTTTCCCTCGTCTTCCTCCTCCTCCTCCTCCTCCTCTTCGGAAACACCAGAATCCGTCACAAAGCGAGGCACCTTTTGCCGCTTGTATGCATCGCCGAGAGACCGCGGCCGGTCATAGGCTCCCTTGCTCAAACGGTTGATCAGCTGCACATTGCGCCGCGTGTAAACGCCGTGCTCCAAGTAGGAGGTGCGCTGCAGCTTGCAAAAGTTTTGAGAGTCGCCCGTGTCGATAAACGACTCGGTTTGCTGATTTGGACCGCCAAAACTTGATATGAACGACGATGATGATGGTCCAGCCCGGCCGCCAGTCCGCTTCCCGCTGGCGCGCGCCGACTCCAAAGCTGTGTCGAGATCCGGAATGGCGACCAGAACTTCTATTTCGGCCGGGTCAGGAGTGTTAGCAACCTTTTTCGTTGGAGGTTTTGGCTTTGGTTTCCCCGGTGCTCTTGCTGCCTTTGCTTTCGTTGCTGTTGCCAGAGGCCCGCTACCGGCAGCCCGAAAGCCGAGCTTGGTCTGGCCATCGACTTCGTCCACAGTGGACGCCGTCACAAACCCAGTCTCGGCGTCATCGGGCATGTGAAACTTTTTTTTGGACGCCTTGGGCAGCCGGCCTGCACGCTTCTTGGGCTCGGGCAGACTGGTATCTTGCGTGTTCTCGAGGGGGATCTCGACATGCCGCTTGTCGACGGTGGGCTTGATGCTGCGCGGCACGATGCGCTCCGACAAATCGTCGCGATAGTTAAAGGTGCGCGCGCCGTCACATATGAGCCGCTGGATGCCGAGATACTTGTCCTGCGCCTCGGCGAATTTGTCCTCCTCCTTGCCCTTCATGAGCAGCAAGATGACGCGGCCGGCACGTTTGCGGCCGGTACGGCCCATGCGCTGGAGCATGCGGATGGGCGACGAGCTGGCGTCGTAGCAGATGATGAGATCGACCTGGCCGATATCGAGACCCTCTTCGCCAATGGACGTGGCCACGAGGACGTTGAACTCGCCCCGTTTAAAGGCCTCAATGGCGCGGATCTGGTCGGCCTGTTTCATGCCGGCGCTGCGCTTGGAGTCGGCCTGGCCGACAAAGACAGAGGCCTTGACATTGGGCACGTCGCGGTTGAGGGCGCGCACAATGTCTTCGGCGCTGTCGCGAAACTCGTTGAAGACAATGGCGCGCGTCATGGACCCGGAGTCGGGCCCCTTGTCGATAAAGTGGTCGGCCAGCTGCTGCTTGAGAAAGGTGAGCTTGGGGTGGCTCTCAAACGTGACGTCGTTCATCCAGCGCTCCATGGTCATCATCATTTCTTCCGTGCTGGGGTCGCGAAAGAAGGATTTGCGCAGCTTGGATCCCTTGGGGTCTTCCTCGACTTCGCGGCGCATCTCCTTGAGGTTATCGTAGCATGCGCGGATGCCGTGGAAGCTCAGCAGTTTGATGGAGTGTGCCACTGCTTTCAAGAAGCCAAAGGTGCCCAGAATCATGCCCTTCAAGCCTTGGTTGGCCTGCCGGCCGGGCCCGCGCATCCAGTCCTGCTGCGCCTTCATGAGGCCAAAGGCCGTGATGGACATGGGATCGCGGCCAAACCAAATGCTCTGCTGGCTCAGCCGGTCGCAAAAGGGCTTGAGCGCCTTGGTGAACAGCTCCTGGACCGTCTCCATTTCCATCGAGGGCTCGAGCGTCAGCCGCTCAATCTCGCGGTCGTGGACATACTTGCGGATGTCGATGGATTCCTCGGTGCGGATCTCGACGTGGGCGATGCCGAGGTTGTCAATAACGTCCTGCACGGCGTCGACGCTGGCACCGGGCGTCGCCGTCAGGGCCAGGACGCGGAAGCTGTTGGTGAAGCGGCGCATGAAGCTGATGACCTTGACATAGGCATAGTCGCCCGTGGTGCGGTGGGCCTCGTCGATGACCAGGAGCGCGATAGACTTGGGGTCGGCGTAGCCTTTCGAGAGGTCGTTTTGCAGGGTCTGGGGCGTCATGAAGAAGAGGCGCTTGCTGGCATACTGGACCTCGCGCAGGGCGGGTGCCGTCTCGCCCGTGAGCAGCACGGTGTCGGAGCGCGGGATGCCGGCGATCTGCAGACAGGCGTCGACTTGCTGGGACACGAGGGGCTTTGTGGGCGCGCAAAAGATGAGCTTGGCGTCGGGCATCCAGCGGTAAAAGTTGAGAATGACGGTGGCGGCGATAAAGGTCTTGCCCAGGCCGGTGGGCAGCGCGACGAGGGTGTTGCTAAAGAGGCTGCTCTTGACGATGCTGAACTGGTAGTCGCGGATGGCGCCCAGGTTTGTCGGGTAGACCCACGTCTTCATGGCCTCCTTGTCGGTCTTGTGGTGGGTGACCTTTTCGGGCCCCAGGTCGGCAACATAGGCATAGTTTGAGGTGTGCTGGTGCTGGTGCTGCGAGGGTTCCTCCTGCAGCGTGTCGCCGTGGAGCGTCGTCTGGCGGAAAGGCGTCTGCTGGCTGGGGAAGCGGGCGGGCTGCCGGCCAGTCCCGTTGCTGCTGCTGCCGCCGCCGGCAATGCTCATCAAGGAGCTGTCAAACGCGTCTGACGGGAGGTCGTCTAGCTCTTCGTGGCGTGTGCGTGTCGTGGGGGACAGGGACTTGATGATATCAGCAATCGGTCTGCCACTATTGCCACTATTGCCATTTGGCCGCGGCAGACTTGGCCGGGCAAAGGTCGATGCCGGCTGAAATGTCTGAAATGCCGTTCTCGTCGAGGCGGCCGAGGCGGCCGAGGTTGCTGCCGCCTCCAGGGCCATCAGATCCTCGTCGGCAACATCACCGCTAAACTCGAAATCGTCAAACTCGTCAAACTCGTCGTCCATTTCGGCGGCAGAGGTCAAAGACCATTGCAGAACGGAAGAGATGGTATTTGCCTCGAATATCCCTCTATACGTAAATCTGCTGCTGCCTAGTAGTATATGGTACACAGAATGCACTATCCATACTCTTGTCGTTGCCACCCGATATGGCAGGCACGACCGCCATTACAAGACGCGTAGGTAGACGCGACAGCGCCCCTCCTCTGTCGCCAAGTCACGTGCACTTCACTATAAGTTATAAAATAATGAATTTATGGAAATGATAAATTCCGACTGCTGCTCAAAGATGCTCGCATTCCAAAGGACGCCTACATGTCTTTTATATATTTATATGGTATACCCGCATCCTTTCTCCAGTCATGTAGAAACCAACAACTGATAAAGCAGTAAACCAATAAACCAGTCCAAAGCCAATCCAAACACCAGTGTAAATACAGTGCAAATATGCAAAATAGGTATTACCGCCTCGAGTCATCCGCGACACCTTTTATTACTTCTTGTAGATTCTGTAGACGCCTTTCAGGACCGCTAGGCGACCATCTCATCATCCTTTTGCCGCAGCTTGGCTTCTGCTGCCTCGGCCCGTGCCGTCAGATCGGCCACCTCCTTCTTGAGCTGCTTAATGTACTCAATCGCCGATTCCACCGTGCTGGCCTTGCTGTTGGGCGTCGCACCAGCCTTGTCCTTTTTCTTGTCGTCCTTTTCCTTGTCTTTGCCGTCCTTTTCCTTGTCTTTGCCGTCCTTTTCCTTGCCGTCCTTGTCGGCATCGCCCCCGGAATCGGTTTCGGGAGCGTCGTCGTCTGGTGGCGGGCGCGGTAGCAGTGTGGCAATCTCTTGCAGCGCCTGGTTGATGCGGTTGCGCCGGCCTTGCTCGGCGAGCTTGTGCGACGTGCGCTTCGATGTCAGGTTGGTCGACAGTTCGCTCGGGTACGAGACTCCGGGCACGGTGTTGCCTTCGAGGATGTTTTGGTAGTTGGACTTGCTGGCCAGCAGGAGCGACGCCTGGTCCTCGACGGCAGACATGCTCATGCTGGTACCCATGCCGGGCACACCAGGCAGCAGGGGCTTGATACTGGGCGAGATCTTGGGCCGCAGTGCGGGCGACACCTGCACCGACGAAATACTAGGCCGCTTCTTGCTGTTTCCGCTGCCAAGACTTATGCTAGACGAGCGCGCTAGCATCTGTGGCGTCTTGCGCGACGCAGCACCCAGCAGCGGAGTGCCGCCGGGCTGGAGCTGTGGACTGTGCGTAGTCGATCCGGTAGGCTTGGCAAACAGGGATGGCGAGTGCATGGGGTGCTGGAAGGGGTTGCCGGGTGTCATCCGTGCAGTGGCTGTAGTAGGATCCAACGAGGGCGAGGCGGTAACAGACAGGTTAACATCTTGCGGAGGAGCACTGGTGATCACGGTTGACGATGGCGGCAGAGACTTTTGGAAATCCATGCTGAGGGACTCGGGCAGCTCAAAGTTCTCAATGTGCTCGTTGGCAAGGTTGGCATTGGCGGCGACGGTGCCGGGGGTATTGTGAGCCGATGCCGTGGCCGAGTTGTTGTTGCTGTTGTGGCTGCTGCGGGTGGCATTGTTTGTAGCACTGACCAGCGGCGATGCCTTGTGCGATTTTTGCTTGGGCGACGCGAGCTTCATGAGCGATGCGGGCGTAGCAGGCGATGGGAAGCCGCCACCATTGAGTGAAATGCCGACGACAGAGCTCTGCAGCGGGTTCTGCGGGTGCAGATAGGGCGACGGCCGTGTTGACCGTGGCTTTGTGGGCAGTGGCGGCGGCGGCATATCGGTCAGTGTCTCGGGAGATACAGAGTCGTTCTCCGAGTCGGTGGTGCCGGCAGACAAAGTCATGTGCACACCCGTCATGCGGCCACCGACAAACGAGGGGTGCTGCTGCTGCTGCTGCTGTTGCTGCATGATCACGGGCGACGACAGGGCGCCGTGCTCGAGGGTCTCTGCGAGCTGGTCGAGGACCTGGGCGTTGATAATGGGGGTCGTCGTCGACTTCTTGCGCATGGGCTTGGTGATGGGTGACTGGCGCACATTGGCCTTGGTGCGGGCCTTGGAGGCATTATTTTTTCGTGCCTTTTTGGCAAGGTCGCCAGAAGAAGTGGTGGGTGCGACAGTGGCAGAGGGAGACGAGGTGGGCGGCACACTTGTCGGCGTAGTGGGTGTTGTCACGGTGGCAGCCGGGGGCATCTCCAAGTCCATATCGAGCGGCGACGCACTCGAGGCCAGGCGCGGGTCAAAGACGGCGCTGGTATCGGTCTGGGCATGCAGAGCAGGCGACGTGAGGGGGCTAAAGTAGGCGCCAGGGACGGTAAACTGTGTGTCGATGGAGAACTGGGTCTCGAGAGGTGTGACGGCGGGCGACACGAGGGGGGTAAATGACATGTCCTGCGGGTCCTTGAAGTGCTGGTAGCGGTCGTAGATGTGCGACTGCTGGTGATGAGGATGGTGTGCCTGGTGAGGGTGGTGAGGGTGGTGAGGGTGCTGCTGCGGATGGGAGCGCGGGTCGGGCGAGGCAAAGTAGTGGGTGCCAGCCTGGATCTCGAGACTCTGGGGCGTGGGCGGCACGATGTGGTTCTGGCGTGTGAAGAAGGCAACATTCTGCTCGTCGATCTGGCGCTGCTGCTGCTGCATGCGCTGCTGCTGGAGGTACTGGATCTGGGCGTCGATTTCAGTGATGGCATCGTTGGCGTTTTGCGAGGGCATGAGGGGGGTAGAGGTGAGGGGTGCGTCTGTCGTCGGGAGGTGTTGCTGCTGCTGGGGATGAGAGTGAGAGTGTTGTTGGTGAGGATTTTGCTGGTGAGCGAGCAGGCCGGGCGGGTGTTGTGCGCCGGTCATGGGTGTGTCGACGACGAGCGAGTCGGAGGCCGGGGTCATGGAGGTGTTGTGGTGTATTAAATGAGAGTTGTGGGGGTTGTGGGGGTTGTGGGCATTGTGAGGCTGCTCGTTAAAGTCAAACTGAATGGTCTCGGCGAGGGTGCCCATGCCATTGAGGTCGAGGAACTGCTGGAACTCGTCGTCGCCGACGGGGGCGGAGGAGGGATGGAGGCCCTGGTCCTGGCCGTTCCAGGCGGAGCCGCCCATCATAGCCATGGCGAGGTGTGTGTGAGTGTGAGTGAGAGTGAGTGAGGTTGAGTGGGGTGTGTTGAGGTGCAGTTGAAGTCTGGTGAGAGAAGGCTGAAGAAAATGAAGAGGATTGCCGACAAAAGCCGGCCCGTGCTTGAAGCGAGATGCGATGAGTTAAAGTCGAAAGTCTTGGCCGAGTAGTTGTAGATTGAGTGTATGCGGGCGAGTCGGAGGTAGATCGGGTTACCAGTGAGGGATGCTGATCTGACTGGAAGCCAAGCAAGATGCCGAGAAGAATCGAACGAGCAGCAGGCAAAGCGGGCGAATGGCAGATGCGGCAGATGTGGCAGATGCTGGCAGATGATTGGCAAGTACAATAAGGTGAGTCGCAATGAGAGTAGTGAGAGTAGTGAAAATAAAAGTGAGTAGATAAGAGTAAATGGTGGGAAAAGAAAGGCCAAAATATAAAGACACAAAGATAGCGAGTGAGAGAGAGATAAGTGAGGGGAAGAGAATGGGAGAGAGTCTGTCAGGGTTGCGAGATTGGCGATTGTTGATTGCGATTGAGAGCAGAGAAAAGGACGGCTGGAAGAAGAAGGAGCGACCAACAGCAAGACGGGGACTTGTAACAGACACAGCGGGCAGGAGCAACAGCACAAGACAGACAGCGGGCAGCAGACAACGGCCGGGCTCGCTCTCTTTGGCTGCCTTGCCGGGAGATCGTAATGGCCCCAGAGGAGAAAGAGGTGGCGGAGGGTGGAGGAGCCAAAGAGGAAAGAGCGAGCGACTAAAACTAAATACAAGTTTAAATGGTAAAATAAGTAGAGAAAAAAAGGCTGTTTTACCGATTGGAGGCTGGTACAGAGATAGTGTATAGTTGGCTGTAGTTGCTCGTAGTTCTTTGTGTTATTTGGCAGTCGTTATCTTTTACTTGGTTATATGTACATCCGTGTATTTTGTCTGTTGGCGGTCTTTGTGACGTGCTGTCAACGACACCGAGAGGAAGAGAGAGGACAGAAAGACCACAGAAGACAGAAAGACAGGATAGAAATGCAACAGCTGAAGAATACTTGTAGAATACGAAATCTGCAGGCCGATAAACCCAAACAGGCGAAACAAGCGAGCGTGGTAGTGTAGAGTGAATGGAGGCAAACTTGCTAGACGGTCGACAGCCTAGCTGCAGTGAGTATGGTGATAGCGATAGCATACAGTAGCGTGTGAGTGTGGAAAGAGCAGTAAGTGCAGAATCTAGAAAGTAGAAAGACGAAGAAAGAAACGAAAAAAGAAGGAAAGACCGACCCGCATGCTGGGGCCGACTAATACAGTTAAAGATGCGAATATTCTATTAATATTTAGTGCAAGTTTAATTCATTATTTGCGCTTTTATCCTTCGATGAGACGTCGAGTCTTGCGTCGTTGGAGAGAGGAGACGAGTTGGAGTAGCAAATATTGGTGGCAGGATGCGCTTCTAGGCCATAGTAGGCAATATAAGAGTTTTATTCAGAGCATTTAGAGCATTTAGAGCATGTAAAGCATGTAAAGCATGTAAAGCATGTAAAGCATGTAAAGCATTTGAAGTGCTTAAAGCTTATCAAAGGGAGAGTCAGCCGGGCTATCCTAAAAAGGCAGTGCGGAAAAGGAAGGACAGAGAAGGAGCGACGCTGCAAATCAAATGCAATACAAACAGGGCAGGTGGGGTGCGGACCCTGCTACCGTGGGTACTTACGTCTTACTTCTTTCAATTAGGTGGACTAGACCGCTAGCGTGAACAAGAGCGTTCCACTAGACAGCAGGTACCTGGCGGAGTAATTATGTGTTCTGTAAATATAGAGAGACAGAGACGGCAGCAGAGGCCAAAGTTAAGCGGTGTAAGGACGAATAGCGACAGAGAGGATTGGATTATGAGCTACTTGGAGTATAGGAGATGAACAGGAGTAAGTGCAGAAAGTTGAATAAGATACAGTGGCCGTTAACGGAGTGGGCAATAGGTGAGCTTGTTTGAGTGAGCTTGGGGAGCAAGATGATGCTGGAAAGAATATATATATATTTATAAAGGCTAAATAAATGCGAATAAATGCGAATAGATGCGAATAAATGCATAAATGCATAAATGCGAATAAATGTAGAATGAATGCAGAATAAATACAGAATTAATACAGAATAAATACAGAATAAACGCAGAATAAACGCAGAATAAATGCAGAATAAACGCAGAATAAATGCGAGGCAGGTCAGGCGGGCAGAAGACAGATAGAATAGGATCAAATAAAAAGACCGTTCTCATACAACAACGTTACTCTTTTATTCCTTATATTCCCATTCAATACGCTTAAAAGCCGTTGGTTGCGCTGGCACGACTGCGTGAATGGCTGCACAGAGCCTGCACATGTCGGCTGGGATGTATGCGAGAAACCGTACTGGGCAAAACATGTGAGATATAATAGATATAGATGACGAAGCCTGCACAAGCGAAGCTATGCAAAATATAATAGTCTATTGCGATTTCGCGAAGGGACGTACAGATGAAGGACCAGCTTAGGACAGCCGAGCCCGATCAGCCACCGAGATGTAGAGGCCGACAAATGCAATTAGTGAATAGATGCAATGAAACATACAATAAACTAGATGATAAAGTACGTGGTATTGTTATTTTGATTTATCAACATAGCCAGATCTACCGGCGATGGCAGGCTATTGGTGATATAGTATGGCCATAGAGGTTGATGGTGACACAAGACAAGTATAAGCAGATGCATTCGCATTCGCATCTATGTTCCGTGTCGATAGAAGCTCACAGTACAGTTGGAATACCAATCATTGCTGTTTTCGAATGTCTATATCTGTTCTCGGAACTTTTCGTATTCGATGGCCGTTAACCATTATGGCTTCTGTTGTTTATATTCAGATATTCAGATATTCAGATATTCAGATACTCAGATACATTTGAGCTTTGCAAGCTCTGCCTTTATACCATACCTCTATTCTCTACACCTTGGCACGGCAGCGAGCCGGAGCTCCAAGCACTCCATAGAAGTAGGAGTGGAAGTAAAAGTAGAGCGATTTCAAGCATCTAAATAATTAGACTAAACTTCACTACAGCACATATTTACACAATAATGCCCAAACAGTCCTTGGTTAGCCTTGATTAGCCGTTCGGGCTGTTGACTGTTGAAGCTGTTCGCTGCTGGTAACTGACTGCCAACAGCTCTTGAGAAATGTTGAGCACTGTCAACAACAGACGACTGACCCGGCTCCAGTTTCCGAATTAGGAACGGCGCCTAATAACGTAAGACGATGGATTCCGCCATGTAAAGTTGACGTGTATGATCTCATGTACTGACTCGTATCTCCCATCATCAGGACTATATGCATGCATCTACTGGGTTTCTGCATCTTCTAGACCGGCAAGGAAGAATCGGAAATCCCGGATCCTACTCTCGTGCATAGCATGGAGTATGCAGGCGTGAAGATGTAGAATTAACTGTGGCAGAATAGAATAGTATGACATCTAATTCATAACATCTAACGTCTAATATCCGAGGTCGATGCAGAGGCTTGGAAGATATCACCGACTTGTTCCTATGCTTCTAGTCTTGATTTTCAGTCCCGACTTCTGCAGCCACATGAGGCTCGTCTCGAATTGTCATTTGCTGTTTCAGTCAGACTCGGTCAAAGCATCTGAGCGGTCGGGTGACCGACAGACGGTGCTGTAGAGCAAAGCAGTACGCAAGAGAGGGATGAAGGATTCCAGTAGTAGTAACTATAATGTAATAACAAAAAAATAGAAAATAGAAAATGTAACCTGAAACTCGATTCGGTTGAAGCCAAAGACGAAGCTGCAAATTAACAAACACCATGGGCCAATGTCGGCCTGTCGACTGACCCCCGTGCTATCATCCACGGCCTCTGATTGGCCAGTCTCAACGACACCCGCAACGACACTTGCTGGCTGTCAACCACCATGGCTAAATTAAGATATCCACCAGTAGGGGGCCATCCGCTCCTTGTTCTTCTCTTGTTTCTGATTTCCATTAGTATTCTTAGTTGCTAGCTGCTTCTATTGCTGCAGAGGAGCTCATTGTACGCGATTTGGAACAGCACAAGACATAGAACAGGTGTGAGACGGATATGCCAGGAGCAGCTGCAGCAGCAAGGCTCTCGTGACGAGTCCAAGAATAGAGCCCACGCCACAATCACAAGCAAATATCCGCCAGTCACCAGTCCGTATGCAGCAGCAGACCTCTGCAGGTTTCTACCCCTGTCTATCACTTCTTATCCAACGGCTGACCTGCTCCGTACCCTGCCGAGTCTAGGCGCAGGCTCGAGCTGTGGCTGCGAGCTGCGCGCCGCAATGTCGTATTGGAGGAGTTTCTAGAACGTCTGTAGGCGAGTAGTGTCCATCTCTTGCAGCTTCCGGTCTCCAGACTCGAGACTCCCTCACTGACGCCGAGTCGGTCAAGCCGGTGATCACTCCTGCAGACTCCAACTACTCTACTCTAGACTCTGAAATACTTTATACTCTACAGAACCTAGTCCTTCGGGCAGGGCCGAGCAGGCATAAGGAACAGAAATGATAGATAGTCAAAATGCAAATAGACAAATAGACAACAAGTTGACAAAGAAGAAGCTGCAGCAGGAAACTTGAGAATCTAGAAAGACGCATGCGACATAATAATGCTCACTCAATCTAGTCATACCACGCCCTATAATAGATCGCGTGCAACGGAAACGACAGCATGGCTTGAATTAATAGCTATCTGAGTTAGAAGAAGAATGAAGAACTCGAAGAGAACACATATATAAGTAAAGAATAGAGTATAAAATAGTAGAAAATAATACTTAATAATAAAGAAGAGAAGAGAGACTATCTAAACCGTATGGACTCTGTAATTATATAAAAGAGTGTAAGAATGAGTGGGAAGATGTCGAAAGCAAAGTATGAACAAAACTCAAAACCAAAACTAAATAAGCTAAAAAAACTAAAAATATTAAAAAATAAATCAAAACCTAGTCGGTACACGCTGCGGCACCCTTCTTTGT
The DNA here is from genome assembly GCA_029299165.1 of Ophiostoma himal-ulmi. Classification (NCBI taxonomy): domain Eukaryota; kingdom Fungi; phylum Ascomycota; class Sordariomycetes; order Ophiostomatales; family Ophiostomataceae; genus Ophiostoma; species Ophiostoma himal-ulmi. The sequence continues at coordinate 346,973 of JANSME010000004.1, forward strand.
GCTCGTCACCGTGCTCGTCACCGTCTGCGTCACCTTGCTCGTCCTCGTCTTGAGGACCGTCGACTGCACCGTGACCGTCGCCGGCGACTCGAGGGTGGTCGTGGCCGTTTTCCACTTGGTCTTTGTGGTCGCCGGGATCGTCGTTGTCGACTTGACCGTCTTGGTCTTGCTCGTCGTTGTGGTGGACGTGACGGCAGGCAGCGTCGACGTGGCAGTCTTCAAGACCGTGCTGACCGACGTCGTGGTGACGGCCGGCAGCGTCGTCGTCTTGGTGGCCGTCGTCGTCGTCGAGACCACGACAGACACAGTGTCGGCCGACGTGGCCGTCTTCAGGGTGGTGGTCTTGCCGGTGGTCTTGGTGGCCGTCGACGAGACTGTGACGGTGCTGCCCTGGCGGGTCGTGGTCGAGAACTTTGTGGCAGTGGACGTGGACGTGACGGTTGCAACGGTCGTTGAGGGCTTGATGGTCGACGTCTTGCCGGTGGTCTTGGTGGTCGCCGACGTTGCCGTGTACGTCACGCCGGGGATGGTGGCCACGGTGGTTTTGACGACCGTGCTAAACGTGGTGTAGGCCGTCGTCGTTGTCGTCCTGGTCGTCGCGGCCGTCGCCGTGGTGGTCACGTACGCCAGAGCGCGGGCCTCCAAGTCGCGCGCCGCCAGCTCGCGGGCCTCCTCAATGCTGAACTCGGCCTCGGCCTCGACCTCGACCTCGACCTCGACCTCGACCTCGAGACCGCGCCTGAGCTTGGCGGCCGTCGGGATACAGCTCAGAGTGGTCTTCTTGGTCGTCGTCTTGGTCGTCGTCGTAAAGACGGTCGTCGTGCTCGTCGTCGCCTTGGCCGTTGTCGTCTTGGCGTCGGTGCTGCCGACTGTCACAGTGCTCGTGCTCGTGACCGACACGGCCTTGGCCGACTTTATGACCGTCGACACTACCGTAATGGTGGTCGACACTTTGACGGTGCTGGCCTTGGGCGTCGACGTGACCGTGGACGTAATGGTGGTGGACGACCTGACCGTGCTGGTGGCAGCCGCGACCGTGACTGACTTGGTGGCCGACGACACGTCCGTCGACGTGATTGTGGATGTCGTGATGAGCACGGGCGTCACCGTAGTGCCGACATCGACCGTCGTGGTCGTGGCATCAGTAACAGTCTCGACATGCCCGGTGGTGGTGACGCCGATGGTGGTGGTGGTCTTGCCGGTCGTCGTGGTGGTCACGGCCACGACAGCCGGCGTGGGCGTAACGGTGGTCCCGACATCCAGCGTCGCGGTGGACTTGATGGTGGTGGTGGTATCTGCCGCAGCGACTGTGGTTGTCAGCGTCTCCTTGGTGGTCGTCACGGCCGTTACGGTCTGGATCGTGGTGGTCGTGGCCGTCGTCGTGGTCGTGGTGGTCAGGTACGTTGTCAGAGTGGAGGCTGTCGCGGTGACCTCGGGAATGGCGACATTGCCGGCCGAGAAAGGAGCCACGTCCACCAGAGTCATGTTGATCCAGGCCGTCGTGGCAAAGAAGTTGGCAAGCTCAAACTGGGCAGCCGCGTCCGCCGTCAGCTGTGTCGAGAAAGGGGCACGGCCTGCCGTCGATGCGCCCGGGCCGTAGTTGGCATACTCGCCAAAGATGACGCCGTCGGTCCGCGGCGAGCTCGTGGACCACTGGCTCCAGCCGGCCGGCTGGACCAGCGAGCCCAGGTAGCTCGCGACGTAGGCGACGCGCGCCAGGTTGTTCCAGGGCCGACCCAGGCTGACCGCGCTGAGCGAAGCGCCGTGGGCGGGCGTCACGCGGCACTGGTCAAACACGAAGCCGGCTGCCGTCGTGTTGGCCGCGCGCTTGTTGGCCGTGATCGACACGCCGTCGTCGTTGGGCGCAATGGTCGAGTTCAAAAAGTATGCGGCGCCGCTGCCCCAGATCATGTCCACGTTGCCCTCGACATACGTGTTGTAGGCAAACAGGAAGCCGTTGACGAGCAGCGCGTCCTGGTTGCCGTAGACCTGGCAGCCGTAGAGGCCGGCGTACTTGCTGCTGCGCACGGCAAAGCCCAGGCTGGCATAGTCTTGCGCGGCGCCAAAGGTGTTGGCAAAGTTGATGTTGACGGCCTGGAAGTAGTTGCCCGTGGCGTAGACGGTGGCCGCGTCCGCGTTGGACTGGTCCGACTGGGTGTCGACGCCGGCGTTGTAGGCAATGGTGACCTGGTTCTTGGCGTAGTCGCCCGTGCTGTCCGAGTAGCCCATAAAGATGGTGGTGCCCGACTTGTTGAGCACGAGCTGCTCCGTGTAGGTGCCCGGGTAGATGAACACAATGGCCGTGAACTTGCTCGACGCGGTCGTCGCGGATGCGGCCACGGCGTCGAGGGCCGACTGGATCGTGGTGTAGGTTGTCGCCGACGAATCGGCATGCGACGCGAGAGCGGTCTTGGACACCACAAAGGCGCCCGCAGGCGGGACGGTGCCGTCATACGCGGGACCGGCGGGGGTCGTCGTCGTGTTGACCGCAGCCGGCGTCGGCGTCGCAATCGAGTCCCAGTACGTCAGGTCGATCCAGTCGGTGCTGTCCATGACCGCCGCCAGCGGGTAGGTGTCGCTCGCGAGCAGCGTGCAGTTCTCAAACGCCTCGCGCGCCGCCGCATTGTTCTCCCAGCTTCCCGGGCCGCTGTTGTTGTACTCGGCAAACGTGATGTGGTCCGTGTTGGGCGACGCCGCGCTCCACACCTTCCACCCGGCCGGCTGGATCGTGCCGTCCAGGTACGAGCTCTTGACCACCACCAGCGCGTAGCTGTTGTACGGCCGGCCCAGGTACACCTTTTGCGTGAGGTCGACCGTGGCACCGGGCGCCGCCGTGAACAGGCACTGGTCAAAGATGTAGCCGCCAATGGCCGACAGCGACGCGCGCGCGTGCGCCGTGATGGCCGACTTGGCGCGCTTGGCGCCGAGGGTGCAGCCCTTGAAGTAGGCCTTGCTGTAGCCCCAGACAAAGTCAATGGCGCCCTCAATGTAGCAGCGCTCGTAGTACTGGTAGCCGGCCCGGGCGCCCGTCAGCAGGGTGTCCTGCCAGCCGATGAACGTGCAGCCGTAGAAGCCAACGTGGTTGCCGTAGATGCTGCCGGCGAGCGTGACGTAGCTGGCAATGGCGCCGTCGAGGTTGTCCGAGTTGACAATGTCAATGTTGTACAGGCTGACCTTGGTGACGGTCGCCGCCGTGGCAAACGTGGCCGTCTCGGCGTTGCTGTGGCCGGCGGGCACGGGGCTGACAGACAGGCCGCGCGCGTTGGTAATGGTGACCTGGTTGCTGTCGTACGACGAGCCGGGCGCGGTGTCCGAGTAGCCAATGATCATGACGGGGCCGGCACGCGTGAGCGCGGGGACCTGCTCGTTGTACGTGCCCGGGTATACAAAGACAATCTGCGTCGACGCGTCGCTAGGCAGGCTGGCCAGTGCGCTGGTCAGGTTGCCAAACGAGCCGGCGACCGTGGCGTTGGCAGAAACCAGCACGGCACCAGCAGGCGGCGTCGTGCCGCTCGTCGGGTGCGCCCAGACTGCAGCGGTCGCGGGAGTCGTCGTGGCTGTCGCCGCGGGGGCGCTCAGGTTGTAGCTGGGGACGTGGTTGTAGGCTGCGGCGTCGAGCCACGAGGTGCTGCCGATCCACGACGACAGCGCGTATGCGGCCGCTGCCGACTCGGTCAGGTTGGTGGCAAACGAGGCGCGCGCCGTCGCCGACGTCCAGCTGCCCGGGCCCGAGTTGTTGAACTCGCCAAAGATCACACTGGCCGTGTTGGGCGAGCTCGTCGACCACGTGCTCCAGCCCAGCGGGCTGATGTGCTTGTCGAGGAACGAGTTCATGAAGACGACAATGGCGTACTGCGACCAGGGGCGGCCGAGGTAGGTTGTGCCCGTGCCGGCCAGACTGTACGACGGCGTGTGGGTGACGTAGCAGGCGTCAAACACGAAGCCGCCCGCCCACGCGGCGCTCGGCCGGTTCTGCGCCGTGATGCACGCGCCGGCCGTGTTGGATGCAATGTAGCACTGGTGGAAGTAGGCCTTGCTGTAGCCCCAGACAAAGTCGACGCTGCCCTCGATGTAGCAGTTGCTAAACACCTGCACGCCCTGGTTGGCCAGCAGCGTGTCCTGGAAGCCCTTGAAGGCGCAGCCGTAGGCGGCCATGGCGGCGCCGTAAAAGTCTGCCGCGAGCGCGGCCGTGTTGCTGGCCTGCGGGTTGGTGTTGACAAAGTTGATGTTGTACAGGGCCAGGCCGGAGCCGTCGGTCTTTTTGGCATTGATGACGGGCGTCAGCTCGTTCTGGCCGGCACTGGTGAGCACGCCATAGGCAAACTGGACGGTGACGGTGTTTTGGGTGTAGTCATTGACAAACGCCGTCTCGCCGCGCAGGGTGACCTTGCCGGTGCGGTTGATCCAGACCTGCTCGTTGTAGGTGCCGGCGAGAATGGCAATCTCGTAGGCCTTGCCGTCGCTGGGCAGGGCGGCGACGGCGGACATGACGGTGCCGTACTGGCCAGCCGTGGGCGTGGGCGCGACGGTCAAGGTAGACGTAGACGCCGCGGCAGTGGCCGTCAGAGTAGCACTCGTGGTGGCACTCGTGCTCGTCGTCGTTGGGACGACAGCATATACTGAATCGGGGAAACCGGCAAAGGGGGCAATGGCGGCCGTGTCGAGCCAGCTGACATCGCCGAGAACACCGGCAGCCGAGTAGGCCGCGCTGCCGCCGAGCAGAGACACGACGGACGGGCGGCCCGATGTCGCCGCACCCGGACCCGAGTTGTTGGCCTCGACAAACCTGACCGTCGCCGACGACGCCGCAAGCTTCCAGCCGACAGCCGCAATGTGCGCGTCCAGGTACGAGTTGACAAAGCTCACATTGGCCGCGGCCGAGTAGTCGCGGCCCAGGTAGGTCGACGCCTGGGGCAGGGCCGAGGAGGCCGGGACGACGGCGCACGTGTCAAATACCAGGAACGACGGGCCGACCGAGGACTGGTGCTGCTGGGCGGCAATGGTCTGGCCGGCGGCGGCGCCGTCGGTGACCACGCGCGAGTTGTAGATGTAGGCGGCGCCCTGGCCCCAGACGACGTCGGTGGTGCCCTCGATGCGGCAATTGCTAAAGTAAAAGGCGCCGTAGTTGAGCAGCAGCGCGCCCTGGGAGGACTGGATACCGCAGCTGTAGAAGGCGGCCTTGGTGGCCTTGAGGGACACGGCGACGGCCTGGTAGTTGGCGGTGGGCGCGTAGGTGTTGACAAAGTCGATGTTGTAAAAGGTCAGCTGCTTGGTGTAGTACTGGGTGGACTGGAACGCGCCGGTAGCAGCCGCGCCGCCGGCACTGGACAGGACGGCGCCGGAGGTGTAGACGGTGACGTTGTTGGAGGACTGCGACAGGGGCGCCGCTGACTGGCCGCGGAAGGTGGTGGCGCCGGTGCGGCCGTTGGGGAAGACGACCTGCTCGGTGTAGGCGCCGGACAGGATGTAGATGTACTGGGTGGTGGCATCCACCGGGAGGGCAGCGACGGCGGCGGAGATGGAAGTGTAGCTGGCGCACGAGCCAGCAGGGCCGACGACGAGGGCAGTCGCGGGGACTGTGGTGGGCAGAGCACAGCCGGTGGCAGTGGGAGCAGCCGAGGTGGTGGATGCAGACGTGGCTGACGAGGACGTCGCCGAGGTGGACGCGGACGTCACTGCGGCGGCATACTGCTGGGCATCGTCGGCCTGGATCTGGTCCACGACGCCGCTGTCGATCCACGACGTGCTCGTCGTTGCCACCGTGTAGTGGACGCCCGCAAAGAACGACGGCAGCTCATAGGCCGCCATGACGGACGCGTCGGTCACCCACTGCACGTGCGCAGCTCGGAGGGCGGCGTTGCTCCGGTAGCTGCCGGCGCCGGTCGTCTTGAACTCAATGTACGTGTTGGGCGACGCCATGGTCTTGGTGTCGGCATACGCGCCCGTGCCGGCAATCATGCCTGCCAGCGACGTGTTGCGGTAGACGACGACGGAGCCGCCGAGCGAGTTGGCCGCCGCCAGGAACACATTTTTGTTGGCGGTGCCGGCCTTTTGCACGACGGCACTCGAGTCGAAGACGACGGTGGAGTTTTGCTGGGCGCCGTTGGCGACGACGCCCTGGTTGTAGACGAGCAGGGCGTTGTTGTTGGTGGCGGCCAGGGTGGTGCCGTAGATGTACCAGGACGGGTACGCGTAGACGAGCTTGTCGTAGCCGTCAATGTACGAGCTGGCAATGAGGCCGGCCGAGTGGGTGCCGGTCAGGCAGACGGAGCCGGCACAGACGAAGCGGCAGCTGTAGAATGCGTTCTTGGCGCCGCGCAGGTAGACGACGCCGGCGGTGGAGGCGGCGCCGGTATTGTTGAAGTTGATGTTGCGCCAGGTGACGCCGAGGTGGGCGGCAGAGCCGGCGGCGTAGTTGACGGCGAGGCCGGCGTTGGCGATGGTGACCAGGTTGTCTGCGTAGCTGCTGCCAGACGCAGTCTCGCCGACAATGGTGACGGCCGCGGTGGCCTGGATGGAGACGCTCTCGGTGTAGGTGCCCTGCCTGACGGTGACGGTGGGAATGGCGTTGCTCTGGGCGTAGGCGATGGCGGCGTGGATGGCTGTAAAGGGGCCGGTGGGAGCGACAGTGATGGCTGTCGGCGGGCCAGCCGTGGTCGAGGCCGAGGTTGATGCAGCGGCCAACGACGTGGTTGGTGCTGTCAACGTCGACGTCAACGACGAGCTTGCAGCCGCGGTAGATGACACAGCTTGATAGTCAGCATCCTTCTGCATCTACATATTGCAATTACACACGGCAACATACCTGATGGCAAGACAAACTCATGGCTGGCCGACACCTGGTTCTGGTTGCCGGCAATACCCCGTCCCTTGCATGCTAGGAGGTTAGATTCGTTCAGGCGACAGTCTTGGTACTCAAACAAACATGAAAATCAATCTCACCGGACGCAGCAGCCGGGCCGAGCAGGCCGAGCAGTGCAATGTACTTCATGGCGAGCAAGGGCACGATGGTATCGTGACTGTCGATGCTCGGTTGTCAGGGATGGGAATAGGGAGAGGGGGGGAAAGAGAGGAGAGAAGAAGAGAGCAGAACATAACAAGAGCAAAACAGAGGATAGCCAAAAGGATATATCTCGACCAGCACACAACTGCCATCTGCCATCACATGCACTACCCCATACCCGTCCAAGCTCAGCCGTATCTAGACCTCTTCTCCGTAGCCCAATGCGCCGGCGTCCCCGTCCTGCTGTTGCCTGCTCTCGCTGCAGATTTATTCCATCTTTTTTTGTTTTTATCAGTCTTTATTGCATCTATTGATTTATCTTAGTTTTCACATCTCCCGGAACCGACCCGACCGTTGCCCTCGCCACATCGGCCACCACCATCGTGACCATACTCTTGCGTGGATGGAGGCTGGAGCAGTCCTAGCCAGGTAGCCAGTCTCTAGCCAGCCGTCTATATCCAGTAACCATGTCCGCATTGCCTACTTGTATCGACGTCAAACGTATCCAGCCACCTCACAGACAGAACAAAATAAACAAGGACTTGTGGCGTCGGTAGGCTGTTGGCAATTCTCTCTCTACCGAGTACAGTCGACGGCTCCTCTGCCTCTCATACACGTCGCCGCAGACCAGTCCAGAATAGGGTTTCAGCTCCTGGGTAGAGAGACGAGACTACGGAGTCGAGTACTGAGTGGAGAGAGACAAGAACAGAGAGCCACTCCTCCGCTGGACGCATCGACGCGCTGGGCTGGGTGATGGCATTTGCATGGAAGTAGTCTGTGGTTGTAGCTCGTGCTCATGCTGGACGTTGTTGTCGTTGCATGCGTAGCTTGACTCGGGAGATGCGAGTAGGCCAGTGAGAGTACGACGTACGACAGGCTGCGATCAGATCACCACACTATTGGCGCTAGCTACAAGTCTAACACTGTTGGATACTGCAAACGTTAGACGAGCAAGTGTATTGAGTCCAGAGTCAATACTACACTTGGGATGCGGCTAATAATCAATAGTTTGATGATGAGAGGGGAGAGCGAGAGGAGAGGTGAGTGGAGGATGATTTATGAAGAGACGAGGACGAGAGATGAGACAGGAGTAGTGGTCAAGATAAGGGGGAGGAGGCAGATGTTCGATATCAAAATCAAACGGAAGACAGCTGCACTGCAACGCACAACAAAGTATCATCCCACGAACCCATTCTGGCATTGACTGGATAAGTACAGACGACGTCAAGAAGACACGACAATACAAAGGCAATCAACAAGGCACTGAATATTCAGAAAGAATAAAGGCTAATTCAAAGCAAAGTACCTCAACATCACCTTGCACTCTATTCTCTAATTTCTACACACTGCCCCATCTTTGTGTTTGATATATCCCATGCGAGTTAGACCGTCCACGATGATAGCTGACCTGACCTGACCCCGACTTGACTTCGCTCCTGATAGTGGTTAACCCAGCTTGTCTGACAGTCAGCCGTTGTGCCGCACGCCGCCACTACCTCAACTACAACCAGCACTGAGTACAATACCCGAAAAGAAAGAGACGAGCCTCCACAATGGTCGACGGGAGCCTCGACCTTGCCAAGCGTCGACACATGGCTGCATGGATCTATGCTTGTGGTTGCGAGAACGACGCGGTGGTAATGGATAGCCTATTGATGAAATATTGTGTAATATTGAGAATGCCCGGGATCAGCTCCGATGCTTGAATTGGTTCAACTAGAGTAGTTACGCATCTTCTACGTTCAAGAGTGTCTCACGATCTGAGATCGTGATGCAAGGGATGGTAGTCTCTACCCTACCGAGCAAAGGATCATGTGCGAAGCGAGTGAAGAGAAGAGCCGCGGAATCAAACAATGAGAGAACAACTGGAGAAGCTTGGAGAACAACCGACTAAAGAGAGAATACAATGACGGAAAATCAAATGGAAAAACAGAAAAACAGCAGAACTCTTGGCGTGCTAACCCGTCTAACCGTCTACCTCTTGAGCGTATGGTTGTCAGCTTTTGTGGATAATCTAGAGTCGCATTCTCGTCGATTGCTTCTTCTTTTCCTCCATATGTCTCCCGTTTGGCTGTCAACTGATCGTGGTGTAAAAGAGATGGGATAGGAAGAGGAAAAGAGAAAGAATACCACGAACAATGATCAGTGATCATCACAAGAGCAACAGATAGAGAGCAAACAAGTAAATGAGTTTATTCGCAGAGAATTGACAACAAGTGAATAACAGCCTATTCATTGACTATCGTGAGATGTTGACGCCGGCTACTCTGACCCTGATGTGATGGCAGTGTTGCTGATGTTGGTGCTGGCGGGATTGCGGATTGCTCGTGCATGGCATCTACCCTTCCGGTCTGCGACGACAAACATATACTACACGGAACCCGGCTTGCCACACCAGTCTCTGACTTGTACACATTGTGAGGCTCGTCCATGTACTGTGTCGTGTCGGCTAGGCCCGTGGCATCACGAACATTCTTGGTAGACTCCAGAAACAAGTCAATCGCGTAGAACTTGATCTATCTGAGATGGGCTCTCGCCAAAGGGTCTGTCGGATCTACCATGCGCTCCGTGAACAAGTTGGGAATGCCAATGGCTGCCGCAAGTCTCTGGACATGGGCATCTCAGACGTCAAACTGGCCGGGCTGCAGCTGCGGGATGGAGAAGCCGCCCGCGCGCAGGGCGTCAAACGCTATGGTATAGTCGGGCATTTTCGGAGGTTTCCGAGAGTAAAAGAGAGCTGACTGAAACGGCAAGGGATTGTGTTGGATTGACAAACATGTAGAGCTACAGTACGGAAGATGAAGCCATATATAGGTGGTAAGAGATCACTAGAGGAGGTGCATTTGAGATGCAAACGGCAGTGAATTTAAACAGTGAATTTCTGTAGGCAGCAGCAACAACAACCAGAGGGGCAAAGAACAAACAATATGATATCACCCTTCTAAGATGACAATCAAACCACTTCGCTGTCGATGTAGCCTGTTCAAAACCGACGTCTACACAGAAGCATACTCGTCAATGACGGATCGCGGCTCCTTGAAGACGGCAGCAGGGACATAGCCGAATGTGAGTCTGTGGATGTCAGCAATGTTCACTCTGGACTCTACGTGCCCCGATAATCAACTCACCCAAAAGCCTCGGGGCCGCCATTCTTCAGACCGGCACCCTCTGTCCACTGCGGACTGCCCACCAGCACCACAACGTGCACGCGCAGCCCGTAGCGGTAGTCCTGCGTGCCCAGGGCCCGGCCGTCCTCGGCATCCAGCACGCAGATGAGGTCCGGCACCGTCGCGAGAGCCTCGCCGCCCCGCGCCAGCAGGATGTTTTCGTTTTGGAACGTCACGCGGACCGTATCGGTGCCGGTACTGGCATTCGGATTCGCGTCGCCTGCAAACGGCACAATGTCGGCTGTTCCGACCGTGAAGGCGCCCGACACGTCTCTGACCACGCGCGCAATCTTGCCGCTCACGACGCGCCGCCCGGGGTATGCCGCCAGGATGCTGTCGACGAGGTCCTGCTTCTCGGCGCGCGCCAGCTGCACCGCGCGCCCGACGCGCCACGCCAGTGACACCGACTGCTGCGCCGCGTGCTGCCGCACCTGCGCGCCCGTCAGCGCGCCCAGCGAGATGCCCGCGGCCTGGCCCATGTGCACGCACACGGCGCGCAGAATGTCCTCGACGTCGCGGTTGGAGCTGGCGGCCGTCTGCACAACGGTGTTGCCCTTGCCGTCGGCCGCGGCCGCGGGCACGAGCGCGATGCCGGCATTGTTGGGCGTGACCTGCCACAGGTTGGGGTACGCGCGGCCCATGAGGTCGGCGTCGACGAGCGGCTTGGCCGTCCAGATGGCCGCCTGGAAGCCGCGCATGCCGTTGGAGCCGCCAATTTCGAGGCTCATCACGGCCGTCAGGTCTGTCGATGTGGCCGACGTGGCCGACAGGGCGTCGGCCTGGGCGTCAGCCTGGGCGTCAGCCTGGGCGCTGCTGCGCGCTTTGATGACGGCGCCGACGGCGTTGCGCAGCTCCTCGCCCGACGGCAGCCGCTCGGAAAAGGTGCTGGGCGAGCCCATGACGGCCACCGCCGGGATAAAGCCGCCATCCGGCAGAGCCGCCGGGGACACGACCTCGATCACGGCCCCACGCGCCAGATCATGGTCGACACTCAGGTAGCTCGCGTACGTGTCGCCGCCGCCGCCGCAGCCGAGAATCGCACAGCCCTCGGCAATCAGGCGCAGGTCGGTCCGCGAGATGATCCAGCGCTTGTCTTTGATGCTCGGCCGGTATGTGCGCAGGTCGAGTTTGGGCGTCGCACTCGTCTGGCCGGGGCCAGCCGGCGCTCCAGCCTCTACCTCGAATTCAGCCTCTGTATCTTCGTCGTGCACCTCTGCAGTCGTCTCAGGGACCGGGCGAGTCTTTGGCGATGCCGCCGTCAGTCTGCCGACAGCCCGCACCATGATCCGGCGCGACCGCGTGGCCACGTACGGCACCGGCAGCACCGTCTCTTCCACAATCTGCGCGTCCTCGGCGCCCCTGGCCAGAGCCTGCGCGATCGCCTCGTCACGCAGCCGCGCCACCGCTGCCGCCTCCGAGTTGGCGTCCCCGTCGGGCAGAACGACAATGGTGTCCACGTGGCTCGACACCTTGGCCATGGCAGCGCCGACCGCATTGGCAACCTGCGAGTACGGGGGCCGCTTGATCTCGGACACGCCGCTGAGCGTCGGCGGACAGATGATGCTGCCGCCGCCGACGAGAATGAGCGCTACGTCCTGCTCCGAGGTCTTCATCTCGTCAATGACCTGCTCCAGCTGGGCTTGGATGCTGGCCTCGACGGCCGCAATATCGGCTGCCGAAATGTCGTCGAGCAGCGACGCGTCCCCGATGTTCTCGTTTCCGGCGGCGACCACAATGTCCGTCGTGGTCAGCACGCTGCCGCCAAACGACCGCGCCTTGACAGCAATGTCTTTGCCCACCGAGTCGGGCCCTACAGCCGCGCGGCCTGCCGCTCTGTCGAGCCGCACAATAGAGCCGCCGCCGACGCCGATGCTCTTGAGGTCGGGAATGGTGAAATTGGTGCGGATGCCCGCCAGGTAGGAGAACGCTGCTGCCGGCCGCGGCAGGCCCGACGGCTCAACGCAGCAGACGTCCGCTGTGGTGCCGCCAATGTCCAGCACGAGGGCGCCGTGGGCGGCGAGGCTCGCGCGGTCTGCCAGGAACACGGCGCCCGTTACCGAGTTGGTCGGCCCCGACAAGAACGTCGAGATGGGCAGCCTGGCTGCCTCGTCGGACGTGATCAGCGTGCCGTCGTTTCTAGTCAGATAGCTGTCATTGGCTGTCATTAGCTGGTGTTCTCTGTTAATCCTCATAGGCACAAACGTACAGACTCGCCGAGATGCCGAGAGAGCGCAAGGACTTTTGGAACTGGCGAATGGTCCGCTGCGCCAGTGGCAGGATCGTCGCATTCAAGATGGACGCGTTCTCCCGCTCGATAAAGCCCAGGCCGGCCACGTCGCGGGATATGGTGATGTTGGCCCGAGGCCCCAGCTCAGACTGCAGAATGTCGCGCACAGCCTCCTCTTGCCGGTGCACAGTGTCAATGGTGGCGTATACCCCGATCACGGCCACATTGGTGATGCCGGCGGCGCGAATGTCGGCGGCTGCCTGGCGCACTGCGTCCTCGTCCACCGCGGTAATGACGCGACCGTCGACTGTTGATTAGCACGAATGTTTTGCTGTATATTAGATAAATAAGATATTAGATACAAAGAGAACCTACTCTCGAGTCCACCGGGGAGCGATGCGCTGTAGCCCTCGACGAGCGGCCGCAGATTGCTCGGCAGCCCGGAGAACGGCGGCACTTCGCGCGCGTACGGCCCGCAGAGACGGAGCACGGCGACTTTGGCTAGTTTGCGCGCATCTTTTTCGACAATGGCATTGATAAAGTGCTGCCAACGGATGCGGCCGTCAGTATGGATGTCCCTGCTTTCGACAGTCTGCGCCGCTACGTACAGTGGTTCCGATATTCACGGTAACGATCTCGCTGCGTGCACCCGGCGGCAGCGCCCCGAGAAGCGTCTTGACGGCATGCTCGATGCCTATGCTGGTGTCGCGCGTCGTTGGTGTCTTGGTAAAGGCCAGCACACTGCCGACCGGGTCGGTCGCGCTCCGAGCAAGGTCAATGGCCACGGCATCCGTGTTGGTGCCGCCGACGTCGACGCCGATGATGATGGACATTGGTAATCTGGTGTCTGCTGTTCTGACGCTGATGTTGGTAAATCCGAGGTAGTCGCAGCTGTCGGGCTATGTTCGTCAGAGTAGAAGGCACACAGTTTGAAGCTTGGAGAGGCTCGGAGAAGCTGTGCGCAAGCTGTGCCAATGCGCTTGGCTCTTGTTGATGTCTTGAAGTCTTGATAACCATTACATGCAGTCGTTACCCAACCGTTGCAAAACCGTTGCATGCAACCACCCGGAAGCCCGTCTAGCCTGGCCCTAGACAACGATACCGGCAGGGCACAATAGGTGGCGTAGATGGTGTGATCGACATGATGAAGAGAGTGGGTCGATATAGACGAGATGTAGAAGATCTAGATGTCTTAGATTGTAAGAGTTTCTATACTTTTGGGATATCCCAGTCATTTTTGTTGTCCTATTGTCCCATTGTCTTTTGTCTTTGTCTTTTGTCTCTCATTTTCAACGTCTGGTACCGCTTCTCTTACATCCGTGAATGTCAATGCCACGCCAAGCCAATAGATTGACGGAAATACGTATGCCAGATTGAAAGAAGCCTAGACTCGGTAGACTGCCACATGGTGTGTGGGTTTGAAACGGCACTACTTTTATAAGTGATATGGACAATTGACCGATCGAGTCATACGCAGCACTTGGTATATCATATACTGGGCAGTTGAAGCTGGTTTCGGAACTATCCCCACCGACATCTTTTATTCTTGCGCACACAATCTCGACTATATAGCATCCAGACCATCACGACATCGACTAGTCCAGCCCCCAATGCCCATTCTCTCCCGCCGTCCCGGTAGCTGCTGGCGCATGCCGTTGCATGCCGTTGCATTGCATTTGGCGGGATTCTACACCACGTGGCTCTGCGACGGCCGCTGGGCCTCCTGCTCGTCGTTGAGCGAGGCCCACGCCTTGAACTCCAAGAGGCCCATGGAGTTGCGAATCGCCTTGCCGTTTTTCAGATCACGCCGAATGGCATACAGAATAACAAAGACGGACACAATACCGGTGGCAATGAGGCCTGCACACACGGCATAGCCGTACTTGTAGTGGGGGGCATCCACCGCAGGGAACAGCAGCACCAAGGCCCAGGCGTTGATGGCATACACCAGCGTGTTGCCGATGGACACGATCAGGCCGCGCAGGGTGCCGTTGCCCTGGCACACCTCGTTGAGCCAGGCAATCGTCTGCGACTGTGCCGGGAGGCCGGTGGTGATGAAAATGTAGCCCACAAACTTGAGCCACACGGGCGACTTCCAGACCGACAAGAAGGCGTTGCCCGACATGCACACCACCATGTTGGCGACAATAATCAGCGGCCGGTTCTCGAGGTAGTCGGACAAGTAGCCGCTGAACAGCGAGTTGACAAAGGCCGCAGCCGGGCCGGCCGTGGGGATGTTGTTGACGTCCTGGACCGAGTACTTGCCCAGAGACTGGAGCCAGAGGCCAAAGTAGCCGTCGCCCCAGGAGAATGCGCCGTAGAGGCTGGAGGTCAGCTTATGCATTCAGTAGTCTCTAAGTCTGCGAGTCGGAATCACTTACACGTAGCAGGCAGCAAACAGGTAGACGTGCCAGGTGGACCAGATGCCCTTGAAGCGGTCCCAGGTGATCTTTTGCACGGGCTTGCGGCCGGCGTTCTCCATTCTCCGGATAGCCACTTTTTTGTTCTGGACTGTCAGTTTCACTTTGCGATATCACGTTGGTATGTGGCGAGAGCTACGTACGGCAGCACTGAGCCATCTGGCCGTGGAGTTGTTGGGCTGGTCGGGAATGGCGTAGAATCCCCAGAGGGCAATGGGAATGGAAATCACGCCGTCAAAGATGAAAAGCCAGCTGCAGCCGTTAGCATACGCAAAAGATGGAACCAGTAGAGATGGACGCACCGCCAGCTTGCCATGCCCTTGCCGTTCATGCTGGTATAGAGGCCGGCCTGGATGTATCCGGAGAACATGCCGGCCGCCGTCGACGACACCTCGTACAGGGCCATGCGCTTGCCCAGCTCAGAGGGCGTGTACCACGAGCCGACAAGAGCAGCGAAGCCGGGAAAGGCAATGCCCTGGAAGAAGCCGATGCCATAGCGAAGGCCGTAGAGCTAAAGGTCAGCAAGCATATCTGCAGTCGGGAGTTGAAGACATGACTCACCATTCCGGCATTCTTTGCACCGGCCATGGCCATCACAAGGGCCGTCCAGGCGAGCTCGCAGATTGGCATCAGGATCGACGGCTTCACCCGCGTCGACAGCAGCATGAGGGGGACTTGATTGTGAGACAGTGGGCATTGATAGCAGTGAGGCAGATGGCTACTTACTTGCACCGGTGATGACGCCACAGTTAAAGGTCGTCGAGAAATAGTTGAGCTCGTTGCCGTATAGACGGAGCTGTGCAGCGGTCAGCGTTAGCATGCACTCTGCACACACAGCGGATTCAGAGAGCAACTTACATCCGTCTGCATGCCGGAAACGTAGGCATTGCTGTTGGGTTAGCACTGGCGCTGTCGGTGAGATATGCGCTACTTACCCAATGTTTGTGTTGTCCAGCCTCTGCATAAAAGACGACAGACACGTGTATGACCTGCGAAGATGTCAGAAACGGATTCTTTGCCTGGAGAAGGACGAGCACTTGCAGCAAAAAGAGGTCGAGCTTCCGCACGACGGCACGTTCTTCGCCAATGTTGTAGTAGCTGGGCAGCTTGATGCCAAGCAGATAGCGAGGCTGCTCGTCGGCCGCGACAGTCTCGGGCTGGTAGTCGTTGCTGCTGCCGTTGTCGACCACGGCCGTGGCCACGCCCTTGGGCTCGTCGTCGTGGACTTTGGACATTGCAGATCAGATAGGCTGGTAGATCAGTAGAAGACGGGTAGACCTTGCAGGATACAAGAAAGTGACATGAACGACTGCGCGTCGACCCAAGCATCTGCGCAACAAGGCGGCGCGCATATTTATACATCTATACACGGTGATAAGCCATTGGTTTTCTTTTCCACTTTTCCACTATTCTACTTTTCCACTTCACAATATTGTCCCCAGTCGCGAGACCAAATGACTGGTAAAATTCATGCTTCATACCAAGTAAGCAGACGCGAATCGAACACTTGCAAATGGCGACATTGTCAGGGTTGTCACCTAGACTCCTGAGACCCTGGATCGACTTTGGATGGGAAATGGATGCATGCCGGCTCAAATCGGACTAGCTGGCTCAATACATGCCATACTGGGCATTGGCAAGTAGACAATCTCAAGACAATGCCAGGGTATGGGGGCATGTTTGCATGCGAAGGAGGTTTTTTGGGTAGTGTTGCTGCAGATTGCTGTTGCAACTTTAGCCAGAATGACGACTTTGACGACTTTCCTATCGGCGGACTATCGGCGGAGAATTGCTGACTATATGGCCATATGGCTATATGGCTAAGCGAGCAGCATCCACCACGACGGATAACAGCATCAATAGTCTGTATCTGACGATGGGAACGAGCGCGTAGAACTGGGATAGTCCAAGAAATATAGAACAAAAAGAGGATTGCATCTGAATGAGGAAATAAACAATAATGGCTTTGACAAAAGGCAACGGATAAAAAAACATCTAGCTCTCCGAATCTGGCGTCTTATATTGGACGGCCCAGCACGCAACGTTTTTGTGTTTTTGTGTTTTTGTGTTTCTGTGTTTCTATTTTTTCTTTTTCTTTTTCTTTTTCTTTTCCCTTTTTCTTTTCTTCTCTTTAAACCACCTTGGCAACGACTCCTCCATAACACAACACCATGACAGACTCAACCACCCCGGCAAAAAAGAGAATCTATCTCAATGCGTTTGACGCATGCACCGTCGGCCATACGTGCCCGGGCCAGTGGCGCAACCCCCAGGACCAGTCCGCCAACAAGCGGGACCTGGACTACTGGCTGGAGACGGCCAAGACTCTGGAGCGCGGCAAGTTCCTGTCGTACTTCTTGGCCGACACCGTAGGCGGCTTTGACGTGTACAAGGGCAGCCGGGACCCGGCCATCAAGGTCGGCTCCGAGTTCCCCGTCACCGATCCATTTATTGTAAGTCGTGTCCGGTGTTGCTGGCCAATGTCAAAGTCACTAACAAAAAGCCCATCTCGGCAATGGCGGCCGTGACCAAGTCGCTGGGTTTCGGCGTCACGGCATCGACCAGCTACGAGCGGCCGTTTCTGCTGGCCCGCCGCCTCTCGACGCTGGACCACTTTACCAAGGGGCGCATTGCGTACGTATCGAGTTGTCATCAGGCTCTTGTCCGTCTGTCATCAGTCGAAGTTGGTTGCTAATGTCTACACAAAGATGGAACATTGTCACGTCGTGGAACAAGGCCAGCGCCCTTGCCATGGGCCTCACCGACATCATCCCGCACGACGAGCGATACGCTGCTGCCGACGAGCTGATGGATCTCTTCTACAAGTAGGTGTACTCGCTATGCAACGACGTTTTGTTTCCGCAAACTAACATGCAAGACTATGGGAGTCATCCATCGCAGACGACGCGCTCGTCCAGGACAAGGAAACGGAAACGTATATTGATCCGTCGCGCGTCCGGACCATCAAGCACGAGGGCAAATACCACAAGCTGGAGAGCCCGTTTCTTGTCGACCCCAGCCCGCAACGGACACCGTTCCTGTTCCAGGCCGGAACGTCGCCGTAGGTCTTTTCTTTTAATTGTTTTATATGTTTTTGTTCCTGTACGTCAACTACTAACATATATGTAAAGGGCCGGTTCTGCCTTTGCAGCTAAGCATGCCGAGGCCATCTTCGTTGCCGGCCATGTCCCGGGCACGCTGGCGCCCAAGATTGCCCGAATCCGCCAGCTGGCAGCAGAGGCCGGCCGCGATCCGCAGAGCCTCAAGTTCTTCCAGTGTCTGACCGTCATTGTCGGCCACACAGACGCGGAGGCCCAGGCCAAGTTTGAGGAGGCCAAAAAGTACCAGTCGATCGAGGGCGGCCTTGTCATCTTTAGCGCCTTTACCGGCATCGACCTCAGCACGTACGGCCTCGACGACGAGATCAAGCCCGAGGACAGCAAGTCGTCTGCCATTATCCAGTCGGCGTTTAGCAACCTGTTCAACGAAGCCCAGGGCACCGGCAAGTGGACGCCGCGCCGCGCCGCCGAGGAGCTCTCGATTGGTGGCAACGGTGCCGTGCTCGTCGGCAGCGCCCAGACGGTCGCCGACGGCATGGAGAAGTGGATGCAGGATGCCGACCTGGACGGCTTCAACTTGTCGCCCGTCGTGCAGCCGCAGTCGTGGGTGGACATTGTCGATATTCTCGTCCCCGAGCTGCAGCGCCGCGGCCTCTACTGGGACGACTACGACGTGCCCAGCGGTACACTGCGCGAGAATGCCCAAGGCAAAGGCACGCGCCACTTGCGGGCAGATCATATCGGCAGTACCTACAAGTTTGAGTAGCCAACGTAGAGCAACTAAATAATAAAAGTAGATGCTGGTATAAATACAAAGACAGCCGAGACAACTGAGGCAACTGCTGATGCTTAAGACCTTTCTTCATCGTTTTCCCCTGTCGGCTTAGATCCGTTTGCGCGTGCCGTAGGCCTCTCTCTCTCCATTAGCAGACGGCGCTTATTCTGACTTTCCAACAGCATCAACTGTGCTTGGTAGTCAGGGAGAGCAGCGTTCTTCGGCTCTGTCTGGGAGTCTGACAGACGAGACTCTTCAGTGGATGGATAGCCGGCATCGATCTCCGCGGAGAAGGAGTGCTCTCCAACCCGACGCCGCTTCTGTTGTCTCGCTCCGTCAGCTCCGCCAGTCACATAGATATTCGAGCCTGACTGCACAGCGCCGGTGCTGGCGGTGGGAGCGGCGGGGCCTGTGTGGTGACTGTCTGTAGGACTGGCTGTAGGTCTAGCACTTGGCCTTGCAGCCGTGATGGGGGCCGACGCCGTTGCTGCCACACCGTCCGTGGCCGTGGCCGTGGCCGTGGCATTGGGAATGGTGAAGATGTCCGTCACACTGGCAATGGCATACTCGTCGTAAGGGTTGACCACAACGACCAAAAAGTACGACTCGCCGGGTACAGTACCTGCCACCACATGGTTCGGTGCCGACTTTGAAACGTATCTTGTACTGCACAGATTGCTCGTGCCGGTCGCTGATGAGACTGTGCTGCGCAAGCAAGGCATTTCGCGAGCGTTCAGGTCCCGGGCAAGCAAAGTGGCGTTGCGAATGGGCTGCTCAGCGGATCTGCGAAGCAGCTCTGCGGCATACCCCCGTACCGTACACGATTGCCGGTGGCACTGAACAGCAATAGAAGCGGTTTCTCTGCGAAACAGCACCGGGAGCCAACTGAACTCTGTTTTTTGCTCTGCTGCTGGGGTCAACGCGTGGTCTTGGCTGACAGCGGGCGGGCCTTGCACGAGGCTGAAATAGTCAAGAAGACGCATTTCGGCCCGCACCACGCATTGCTGGAGGATGTCTCTCTCGCGCAAGTGCTCTCTGTGCTTATCCTTGGGCGGCTCAGGTACAATGTGCGCACGAGGCACGTGCTTGAGTGATCGCTCCAGTGCCCACGTAAAGAGAGTCTTGACGGCATAGAAAAGAACAGATCGCTCCCGAGCCTCGCCATGCAAATTCAGAGTGTGAAAGTGACCGCAATGTCTGACGATATGGGAACAACGGTCAGACATGCCAGTCGTAAAGCCAAGCTTGGACGCGGCCATGTTCACGTCAAGCCAGTTGGCGTGGATGTAGAACGTACGGCATCGGTCCATGTAGGCCATGTCAAAGTTGCTCTTGGCTGTCGGCTGCACAAACACGAAGCCTGATGTGTGTGTTTTCTCAGCGCCCAGAAAGCTGGCATGTAGAAGCCGAATCAAATTCGATTGGAAAGCAGACGGGGACACGGCAGCGTGTGAAGCCGCCATTGCTGTTGGGCAGGTTACGGTGACGGGCCCGTGCAGTCGTGCATCCACGCGCAAACCTATCGCCACGATCGGGGCGGAAACGAGATCGTGCTGCTCCATCTCGCTCAACGTGTATATGTTGCAGTGATGTCGCAAAAGTTTCCAGTAGCAGTCGGTCAAGCATACGCCGCGTCGGTTTTGTGCAGAAATGAGAGCAGGCAGCTGGGGGTTGGCAATGCAGTCTTGCTCCGAGTAGTACCATATGCCGCCCCGACAATCTTTGCTCTGGTCACAGCGGTGGTCGGCACTGTCATTATCGGCCGCGCTGCCCTCCGCCAACGAAGTGCCCCGCAAGTGCTGCCACAGCTGTCTGGCCACAACAGAGTCGTTGATGCGTTGGATGTACCGGACGTCGGCACACGGTTCAGCGTCTAGGGCCGGGACAAAACTGCCATGTTGCTCGGCCATCATGTGATGCCTTTGCTGGAGCATCTCATGGAGCAACAGCAACAAGTCGGGTCGCTGCGCTATCGCAGAACACCAGATGACTTTGATCGCCAATGACTGTTGGTATGGCGATGCGAGCCATGTGCGACCGCGGGTGGCGCCCATCACGTGGAAGTTGTAACCATAGCGGAGGCCGTGCATGGTCTTGTCGCATAGCAGGAAGCCGTTGCAATACTGCCGCCCACCTAGCTCGGGCGCGAGCAACAGGTCACCAGAGGGCGTCTGGACAATGCTGTCTGCAGGTAATGCGCTTCGCGCCAGAAAGAAAACCGTCGTGGTCCACGCCGTGAAGTCGGCCAGGGACACGCCACGACGGTCCACTGGCTCTCCCGACTCGCTGCGGCTGGATACGCCGTGGGCGCAAGGGCGGTGTGCACAGCGGGCACGGCGCGTTTCTCCAATGCTAACATGCACATCCGTGTCAGTGTCGGGATCAAAGAGCTTGTGCGCGCCATGCACGGTCCGTGGCAAATGCCTGCTTGCCATATTGATCCTGGCATGTTCATCATGTGTGCACAGCCTGCCATCTCCTGGCAGTCGCCGGAGATGCACGACCGGGCGGCCGTTGCTGCTGTGGTTGCCTGTCCAGAGAAGACCCCCCGACGTGCAGGCAATATTATGCTTGTACTCGTCGCGCATGAGGGCAACGAAAACCAGTGGCAGTCTCTCGCAGTAGATGCGGGTCTCCTCCTTGTCCTTCTTCTTGTGGCCCTTGGAACTAGAAGCTCCGAGATCAAAGTGCCAGGGCTGCAATGCTGCTCCACGATTGACCACATCGACGGTCCCATCACGAAACTCGCCGTCGCTGTCTTTTGCTGAAGCACTGTACCGGATGTAGCCGAGGCACTCTTCCAGTCTGTCGTCGTCGTCGTTGTTGTTGTTGTTGTTGTTGTTGTTGTTGTTGTTGTTGTTCTCGTTGTGATGGCCGCCATCGTTGCTACAGCTGCTATTGTTCTGACCGTCATTACCGTCTCTCTCTTGTTTTTCTGTTGCTATGAACACAATCTCGACTGATTCTCTCTCTGCAGGGGTACTGAATCGCTGGATGCATAGCTTTGACTCGGGAAGGCGGTGCGTAGCTAGGATGCTGTCGCGCCAGCTCCTAGCCAGCTCTTGGAAAGCATTACTGGGCGTCCATTCCGTGTGTGCAGCACTTATGCCCAGCTTGATCGTGTACTCAGTGGCAATCTTGCCGACAGTCATGGGTGTGTCGTCGTCGTCGTCGTCGTCGTTGCTTTCCGTCCTCGCGGCGTTGGTGCTGTTGCTCGTACTTGCTGCAAACGGGACACTCCGCGTGCTGACATCAATGCGGTTGATGGCGCTGCCGTTTTCATCTCGAGCAATGATGGGCATGGCTAGTGGCTTTGTATGTCCTTTTCTTTCCTGCAAAGACAACCAAGACGTTTATGGGGAGTGGCAAGGAGTAGCCTTGGAAAAGAAAGATTCCAAGAAAGTTGACAAGCTAAAGTATTTCAAATGAAACGATATTTTTGCAAAACAAATCAAAAGAGAATAATGAACCGAACGCGATGCGAGCCGCCAATGATCAGTGCGTTTGAAGAGACGTAATCTTAAGAAAGAATTTATTGCAAATAGAGCAAGCAGAAACGCAGTAATATATGCTTCTTCATCTCTCCCTGTTGTTATTGCCCTCTCCCCCTCCATCTCACTGCCACGTTGCCAGCCTAGAATTCCAAAGAGTATCCTATCTCTGTCTCTCATCCCCTCTTTTCAAGGCTAAACAGAAATTTCCATCACATGGTCCCAACTTGTGCAGTTTTGGGCGTAAGAGCATGATATCTGAGGTGCCTAACAAGGTATAGAAAATGGCTGTAACCCGACAGGGAGAATTCCGATTGGCCAAAATACGCTATAAGCCAATACTGATAGTTTGAGCGAGCTGCTTCATTCGATAGATAAGGATAGACACAAGAAGTGTTATCACACGGCGGGGAATCCGCAGTCAGTGTGACGGGATGGTTTTCTCACGCGTCGAGTAATATATTCAAGGAAGATGTATTTTTGTTAAAACAAAAACAACCCGAAGAAAATAAGAACAAAAAGCAGCATAAAAACGTTCTGATAGCCATGCCCATTGGGGAGTTATGTCATAGCGCAGGAGTTTACAAGCACAAAGCTCAGGCAGTGCTAGATGCAGCCTGCAAAATTGCTGTGTGCTATGGGAGAGCGAGAGACAGAGCATTGTCATTGACTTGAAGATATAGACTTGGAGACAGGACAAAAAATAGTGATATTTTCTACTTTGGGGCTTTTTGGTTGTATCCGCACTTGTAGACGGGAGCGGCCGCTCCGTTAGCGTGTCCCACTGCCCGGTTGTCGTGGTCGCCTTGCCTGCGAAAGAAAGTAGACAACTGCGATATCCTCTGACGTTTCCGGGCCTCGCCAACAAGCCATGACAGCACAACCGACACCACAATGGGGCCGAAAGAATACTCACCATCAAAAGTCAGGCAGATCCATCATGGATCCAAGAGTAGCACGGCAAGTTCTTGTAGGGATAACCTCTGGCAGTATAAACTCGTATGGACCACGCCATGTATACAAGTCTGAGCGCTTCTCTGAAACAGTCAAATACCTCCGTCAATACCATGTCTGATTTATAAACCTATGAACCTGTATTCCTGCAACCTTGATTGACAACAAAGCACAAGCCAGCATTGCCAATTACTATAGAGAGACATCTGGTAATAATATTTGCCATGTCATTTGTCTGGCTGACTGGGATATTCGGAATCATAATGTTATCACTCGAAAGAGAGTTTCCGAAACTCTTCCAAACATGGCTACATGGGCACTCTATCAACTTACCCTCAGTGAGTAGTTTGCAGCTCGATCGTTCACAGCACGGGAATACATGGTCACTGGTCGGCCATATCCAGCCGCCACTGTTGCTGCACTTCCTTCAGCATGCCAGGCTTGTAGCACACATCGACCGCAGTTCCGGCCATGGCCTTTGCGACCCGCATCGCTCTGGTAAACGCACCCTTTGTCCCGGACGCATACTCAAAGTCGGCGCTGTGCGGCTGCCCTGCTTCTGGCCCGGGCGGAATGGCAAAGCTGACGTTTATGCTGGGCAATGCATGGCTCACGTCGCCCTGGTCAGTACTGGCCACGACCCAAGTAAACTGCCCTGGCGGGGGCAAGTCGGGCTTCGGCGCGTCTCCCATGGCCGCCCAGTACCGCCCGTACGATGCAGCCAGGACCCGGTTTGGCACGTGGTCTTTATACCCTGGCCGGATGCTGATACCGACCGTCGCCCCTGTAGCCTCGGCGCCGGCTCGGAAACATGCCATGACCCTGCGCTGCAGCTCTTCGAGGTTGGCGGCAGTACCTGCGCGGAGCACGGCCGCGGCCGCGGCTTGTGCGTGAATCACGTTGGGCTTGTTGCCGCCGTCGGTGATCTGCAGTCCGATCACGTCGTCGGGGCGGGTCTGCTGGCGCAGGGCGGAGATGGCGTTGTATGCCACGACAAGAGCGTCAAGGGCATTGATTCCCAGCCAGGGGCTGCGCGCTGCATGCGCGGCGCGGCCGTGGTATGTTGCATCCAAGTGTGCAAAGGCGGTTGTGCGCACCATGGCGCTGTTGTTGCTGATGCCTGGGTGCGAGATCATGGCAACATCGACGTCGCTGTAAGCACCGGCTGCGAGACACTGGATCTTCCCGCCACCGCTTTCTTCTGCCGGCGTGCCGATGATACGGATCGAGCCCGGCAGGCGGTGACGCCGCAGGGTGTCGGCGGCGGCTAGCCCAGCGGCTACAGAGGCCATGGCAATGAGGTTATGGCCACAAGCGTGGCCCATTCCTGGTAGTGCATCTGCCGGCAGTATGTTAGGATATAGTACAGTTCTTTATCGCGTACCGTGCGCACGGGGAATATAGAAGAGCATACCCATCTCTGCATTGAATGCGACCACGGGACCTGGCCGGCCGCTGTTGTAGACCGCCACCCAGGCTGTCTCCATGCCATATGCGGAGCGTGTGACGTGCCAACCTTGTTGCGATTCCATGAAGCTGGTCAAGGCATCGTGGGCCTTGTATTCTTCAAAAGCAAGCTCGGGGTTGCTGTGAATGTAGCTATTCAATGGCCATAATGATATGTGCAAATCGTCGACAAACCGTTCAATCTCGGCGACAAGATTGCCATTTGGAATAGGCATATCTGCAGTCGATGCCTCTGCCTTGGCAGACAGTATGGGTTCGGACACTATCATCCTGATGTATCTTTGATTTCTCTGTCTTCATACAGCATGGTATGAAGATTGAATCCTACCAAAGGCCAAAGATGCAAAGGCATTACGGGCTGCAACTGCATGTATCTTGTGTTGCACTAGGCGAAAGATGCAACAGCGGGACCGCACAGAAGAGGACAGGACCGGACGGCCTGGTGTCGGCCTCGCGGAGATAGGACTCAACTCCATACAGCTAGCTGCATGAACAATACGAACTCCCAAAGTGCGGTGCTTGCCAAAGCACAAGCTATGCGCCAAGGATGCCAACCCTATAATACCAATGAAGCTCTGCAAGCAACGTGGCCTCCCTAGATTGGCACATTTCAATCCGTGCCGCTACCCTCCCTGGAGAGCTGAATGCTGAGATGCATGCCCCGCCTCCTTTGTGCTTCAGCTCGGCGATCTGGAAGTACTAGTCGACTGTACCTGTGTGCATATCATGTTAGCGTCATGTCGTATTGTTGATATCCAATATATAGGTCCCCATTAATACACTCCACACCTACAAAGTACATCAAAAGAGCTGCATGTGAGATGATGGACTGCGCTCTAGATGAAAAGACCCGTGCATGCAATATAGGCTAGGCCATCATCCATCACAAGTCAAAGAGACGAGACCTCTGACCAAGCCGTGCCAAGCCGAGGGGGTCAGCCGCGATAAGCAGAGCATATATATATATATATATATATATATATATATATACATCCCGCCATTCCTAGCTAAAGAAACAAAGACAGCATCCTGTCCGATTCATAGCATCTTCTTCTCATTATCTCCTCGACTCACCCAACCAAAGACACCAATATGGCTCCCACTCTCGACGTCCCCAAGACTGTGGACTGGATGGGCAAGACAGTCCCTGTCTGGTCCATGCAGACGATCAACTACGGCAATCTGCTGTCCCAGGAACCTGGCGAGGTCGACAAAGTAGTCAATGCCTGCATTGAGGAGGGCTACTTTTACCTCGACCTCAAGGGCATTGACGGCCGCCGCATGCTCTCCGACCAAAAGGAGCTGCAGGCGCTGATGAAGCGCTTCTTTGCCGAGCCGATTGAGGTGAAGAACGAGTTTGGCCTAATTTCCTCGCATCTGGGGTATGTCTCTTGTTTGTATATGCGTAATTTATATCTTTGTATCTTATGTGCTAATCATCGTGCACCCCACAGATACGAACCTGTCGGCAGCCGTACTGGTGTTGCTGCCGGTACCAAGGATAGCTATGAGATGCTCAAGGTGTCGCGGGACGAGATCCAGGCAGACAGCCCGCGCATTCCCGCTCCGGTCAAGAACAGCGCCGACATGCGCATCCTCGAGAACGCCATTGGCAGCTGCAACACAGTCACCAAGGTCATCCTGTCGGCGCTCTCGACCGGTCTGGCTCTGCGGGGTGCCGGCCGATTTGAAAACTCCCATCGCAACGAGCGTCCCTCGACTACAACGGTACGTGCCCCTTTGCCTTGTCGGTTTCTTTCACGCGCTACAGTTTGACTAATGTCTGTGGAACAGCTATCCATGATGCACTATCTGCCCCACGAGATCGCGGGCAAGGACCGCATCGGCCACCAGAAGCACACGGACATCAGCACACTCACCCTCCTGTTCAGTGACCAGTGGGGACTGCAGGTGCGCCCGCCCGGCACCTGTGGTGCCCGCGAGATGGGCTTTGTCGAGCCCAAGGAGGGCTGCGCATTTGTGCATGTCGGTGATTCACTGCGCTTCGCTAGTGGCATGAAGTTCCAGAGCTGCATCCACCGCGTTGTGCCTTTTGACCCAGCCGAGCACCGGTATTCGATTGCATACTTTTTGCGGGCCGAGAATGACACCATGTTTATCGACTCGGAAGGCCGTGCCATCACAGCAGCGCAGTGGCATGACGAGAAGTTCAAGGCTTTCACAGATCCGGAGATGTGGCAAGCTATGGCACCGTCGTCGATGATTCTCGGCGGCATGAAGGAGGACGGCGAGGACGAGCCGATTATGGTCCCTGCACAGGTGCCGGCTGTGACGCCTGTGTCAGTGCCCGTGCAAACCTAAGCAGGTATGCGGAAAGTATTAATATAAACCCAATATACCACCCGAAAACCTTTACAAAAGATTTCTTTCTTTGGACGTGCCCTTCGCCGTATTGATTCCGTACAAAATTAAGTCAGCTTTCTATAATTGGAAGAATATGTGTTGAGTTTGATACTACAGAGATAGGTCTCCATTCCTTTCCCCAGAAACGAAAACTGCAAAACTGCAAAACTACAACTTCTTCATGTATATCCTCTCTTAATCAGCTCTGTCGACGATGTTCCCACATGCCACCCTTTCCATGGACCCTCTTTGATTTGATACTGAAAGAAAGAGAGTATCTTGTAGTTGGAAGTGTCATATGCAATGCTGCCACAAACGCTATCGGGGAGCAGCTTGCTAGAACCCTGACTCTCAAATATCCAGTTGTTCGTTACCCAAACTTGCTCCTCCACACCATCCTCGTTAGGAATCCTGCGACGTGATGTTGCCATAACCTGTCCATCGAGATAGCCGGTGTAAGGCGAATCTATCGCAACAATATCGAATTGTCTCGGGGTGCCAAGTCCGGTTATGAGTGAAGATGTTCCACCAACGGTGCTGGAGAATGTTTCGTTAACATATGTCTCACTCGAGCGAAGAGACAGCAGGCCGATATCAGTATTATCAGCACATTTTACCATATGGCCAATGAGTCGCCCATTTTCTCTGCTAGGGTGGAAGACTCCAGCGCCG
Organism: Ophiostoma himal-ulmi; assembly: GCA_029299165.1. Lineage (NCBI taxonomy): Eukaryota > Fungi > Ascomycota > Sordariomycetes > Ophiostomatales > Ophiostomataceae > Ophiostoma > Ophiostoma himal-ulmi. The sequence goes on from JANSME010000004.1 coordinate 374,572, forward strand.
GTCTTGTTGAAGAATCCGTGGGCGGCCACTGTGATATACTCATTGCCATCTTGGTCATGCACGCGGGCACCCAGGGTAGTCGAGAAGGACGCTTCTGAATTGGGCACGAAATCCGAGCTGACTTTGATACCGGGTTGTAGGGTCTCGTAGTTTGAGTCGTCGACAGCTGCGTCATGACCTGCGTCCTTGATTTTGGGCCTCGCTTGCAATGTCGTGGGCCGCTGCATTTCGTGCTCAAACATGTACATGCATGTCAAGGAAGCCGCACGGCAGGGAAGTTTGCCCATTTCAGTTTTTGCATCTTCCAGCACGATGTAGACAAAGTGGCCGAAATAGATGACCTCTGTGATCGGGATTGCAAGACTTTGAAAGTGTGCTTGAATTTCCATGAAAAGAGGTTCCCAGACAAAGTCCGTTTTGTTGCGGTAGTTTAGATGAACTGCAATCTGTCCTTGTCTACCTGGTACAAACTTGCCTCGCGGTATGACCAATTGTGGCGGCAAAGGAATTGGTCCAGTGACAGTCGGCACGAAAAGAACTGGGACGCCGGCAAACGACTTGGGGATAGGCTGGGGTGGTTTGCTGAGGTAGATGTAGAGAAAGAGGTTGTCGTGTGCATACCCTTCATTTCCAGGGAATGTTTGCTCGAAAAAAGCCAGATTTTCCGGCTTGCTGAGGCTTTCAAAGTCATGCCGAAGACTGAATGGAGCCGAGATGTGCCGACCGTCGGTTTGGAAACTGGCACAGACAGCTGACATGTCTGTTCCTCGGTGGCGGCAGCCGAGACGCTGTGCGGGCAAGTCCGTCTCCTGCGCAGAATATCCTAGAGTAGTACGCATGATGTCGGAAATTCCAGATGGCTTTGAGTGACTTTGTTTTGCAACGAGTGGCTAGCTAGCCCGTGGGTCGTTTATGTTGTGGGTTGTGGGTTGAGGGAGAATGCGGCAGTCGATATAATGAACGAGTTACAAGGTGAATCAATGCAGCAGAAGAATACAGGCATTTGTTACTAGGTGCAAGACACAAATACAAGACTGAGAGAAGACAAAAACAATTTCGTGTCGGTGGACACAGAAAACAGTAAGAAGCAAGGAGGGGGTATAGGGCGCGTATGAAGGGGAGGGGATCTGGGGATGGAGAAAGGAAAGGGGAGGATCTGGGGATGCAGAAAGGAAGCATCATTTATATACTGGATTCTGATCAAGCGGCAAAATAGAACATCCCTCGGGGGCAATAATATTGAAAACAAAACACTGGTTGTTGTTTGCCTTGACGGTAAGTGGCGCAACATGTGACTTATGACTGCAGTTAAGGAAGGCACGACACATGTAGTATATTATTTAAGTTGTTGGTTATTCAAGATAGTAAGAAAGGCACACGTGATTGCCCAGTTAACTAGGTAAATAGAACGTAATAGGGCAGGCTCCACCCACATAGGTGGGGAACCCACCCCGTAAAAGGGAGTTACGAGTAACAGTGAGGGAAGGAACGTGAGCATATCGCGCTGCTCTTTCCCTTTTTACAATGTGCTCCGCTGAGATGCGAAATGATGCATGTTAATAGCAGCCAAGAGGAAGGAACGAGCGAAGGCTCATCTCTATTCTTTTATTTCAAGAAGGAACTACTAAGCCCCTAGAGGGGCACCTGCCGAGTTTACCTCTGTTTTTTTTTTGCTATCTAGCGTCTCTTTATATAGATTATGCTTAGATAACCCGAATAAGCCACAAACTACAGTACTACAGCGAATACACTAGGAGTCTTGGGTGTTAGAGGTGTTGGAAGATACTATATAAGTAAGGTGTTACAGGCGAAAAGGCGATAGAAGACATAAAGTTTCATAGTCAGCTACGTAGACGTGGCGAATCTCTCTTTGTATAATCTAATCCTTTGTGTCTGGTCAGGAAAGTAGATACAACAGTAAAAAACTACTCTATATACAATTATATACCTATTCGTGTTCGCTTAATTCTATTAATTACTTCTATAAAACACTTATATATATTGTTTGACAGTAGTCTTTATATGAAACGAGTAAAAAGTATAATTCGGATTTTTATTAATGTAGTAACCTTTGGAGTTTATACTGAGTAGTTGCCGTTACTTTGTGCCAGCTCCATCTGTGCTGGCTCGTTATGTGTATTGAAAGATGAGTAAAAACAAAATACTAGAGAAAAAGAAATCACGAATTTGTTATAATATAGTCCTACTCAAGCTGCTACTTAAAACAAAAAGACAAAAATAATGCGTCGGCCGGGAATCGAACCCGGGGCCTGTCGATGGCAACGACAGATTTTACCACTAAACCACCGACGCTAACACTCGAGGTGGTTTTTGTTGAAGGTGGGACTGAGTTTACGTACTATAAACGCGATAACCTACGATTCGGCTATGCTGAACAAACGCTAGATAAACCCTTGAGGTTAGTTTTATGAATAAATCAATTATCGATCATTATGAATAAGATTAATATGAGTTTACAAGTTTATCTAGATTTTCGGATGCCTTTATCGCTCTTTTTTTCTCTTAAATGTTCCCCGGTCTCATTGCATTACCCCTGCTCTTTATCTCATTTACACCAGCATGAAGCATACAATTTGCGATACACTCTCTCGTTGAAAACATATCTTACCATTTTATATTTTAAATTCGAAATTCGAAATCCAACTAAAGTGCAGTCTATACGATTCACAATCCACCTACAATCATCAAAACTCTAGCTAGCCTTCACCCTCTAGCATATTCTATTTAACGAGGCCAACAAGACGGCGTATATGGGGACACTTGGCTGTATCACTTTGAACCCATCACAGGCCAGCACCTCCTTAGCATGGGGCAAAATTTGGAATAGGACGAAGGTGGAATACAACTAATCTGGTTCAATGCTGTGCTTAACGGTCTGCCATCCAAATTGTACTAGGACTAGTACCAGACGGTCTTGTCTCGGTGCCATACAAGGAAGGAAAGTGTTGTACTATAAAGGGTGGTCCGAGGGTATCTGCCTGGAGAAGGCCCCCAGTAGAAATGTGGTAAACGTGGCTATAGATACAATCAAGGCGAGCGAGACAATGGAAGAAATATTTCCTGGTGTCGCACTAGAGATGGATGCAAACGAAGTAGTGCAAGTGAAGGCGCTCATTAAGCGTATCTTGCAGTAAAATCCTGAAAAAAAGTCCTTCTGCCAGGGCTCTTCCAGACGAACCTTGCTTGCAGGAAATCTATGCTGGCGCCGCTCATGACTGAACATATGAGATAGCTGCCGTTCAAAGGCGCGGCAGGTAGTAGAAATACTGCCAGGTACCTGGAAACGGTAGATAAATGCAGAGTTATATGGAAGGGGTACGATGACATTTCTTGCGATAAATGATAGCCATGATGCCTTTTTGAAATTTCTTTCGTGGCGTCCTTCAAATATCTTGAGTGCAAAAGGCATTGAATTTATTGGGCTGCCTTCAATATCGAGTCTTGACTGAATTCTCCCCATGTAAAAGTCTGTCCCTCTTGGCCAAACATTGTTGAGTCTCCAACAGAGTATAACTTATTGGCCTGCACGACTGGCTTTGAAAGTGTATGTTCCGTCCTCTCGGGCATGGGCACTTCCAACTCTGGTTCCCTTGGCGCTAAAGAAGGCCAGTGTGATGACGTCCTGGGTTTCGTTCGGATCTTTGCTCGATTTGTGAGCCTTTGCTCCCCTATGACTGTTTAGAATGGGATCACAGGCCCGCTAGCATGTAAGCACAGAGGAGGCAAGCAAGTATCTTACTGGATTTCATATGATTCCACGTCGGTACGCTGGGGGAAAACATCAGCCTTATTGTATGCACTGGGAGTAATTGCAAAGCTGTGCAGACCTCTGACTCGAGGGATTGTATTACTCAAAGGATTGCCGCGCGGTACGGCCTTCTCTTCACCAAAGTCAATGGTTTACAGTTTGCAACAGCCCGCCTCCTGACAGGTTAGAAAAATGCAGGCCATAAAGGAAGCCTTAATGGGGCCACAATGTCTGCGCCTCCTCAGTTGCTGGTTGAATGAAAGCTCATGCGAAGCGCGCGTTAACTGAGTATTGATAGCTCCCGCAGCTATTCATTATGGGTGGGTGCAGATCCGATAATATAAGCATCGCGCATTGATTGGATTCAAACAATACTCGAAGTTGCTCCATTTTAGCCTCCCTTTTTTCCTAGGCCCCGGTTTTCTGCTGTCATTACTAGTTCGATTATTTGGACCATCCTTAGTTTTGACCATGACGTTGATACAACACGCGGTTGAAACCCCCTATAATATTACGGCAACATCTAGCATGGCACTTTACCGGGTCATGTATCGACAATCTTGTCGTTTCCGACAGCAGTTCTCATCCAGTCTTTTCTTCTCAGTACGGCCACATCCACCTCCAGCGCCTTCCTTTATGGCTCTCCGAATGCTCTTCAGCTCGCTTGCTGCCAGGTTGGGCGCAGCGCAACGCCCGCGGTCGGCACCTCGGATCTTGCCAGCGACCGGATTTGACCTTGTCGCGCATGAGCAGGTAGCCGAGGAAGAAACCATGCCGGAGTATTGTGCAGAGCACTTCTACCCGGTGCGCCTTGGCGAGGTATTCCACGACCGATACCAGACGGTGGCCAAGCTAGGCTTCGGCTCATCGTCCACGATCTGGCTTGCACGCGACCTGCAGTAGGTATACGAAATTTCTTCTTTCCTGTGTATAAAGACTAAAGCACAAGGGAGCATCAGTATGTGGCGCTGAAAGTCTACATCCACAACTCGGTGCAGCACCGGGAGCTTCCCTTCTACCAGCATCTGGACAAAGCTCTACCCAGCCAGCACCCCGGTGCCAAGAACATCCGGAAGCTTTTGGATTCGTTTCAAGTCGCCGGCCCGCGTGGTACACACATGGTGCTGGTGCTCCAGGCGTCCCAGATGAGCATCCGCGACATGGACACTGTGTTCATGAAGGGCGGTGGATTCGACGAGACATTCGTGAAAAGTGCCATCAAAGAACTGCTTGAGGCGCTCGACTTTTTGCACACTGAGGTTCAGTGTGTACACACTGGTAAGTCTCTCTCTTCTGCTGGGCGACCTGGGAACATGACAGCTGACACGAGAGCCAGATGTCCATCCCGGAAACCTCCTTCTCGGGTGCGACAACAACTCCATCTTTCAAAAGTTGGTCGACGCCGAGTACAAAAACCCCGTCTCTCGCAAACAACTGAGCGACCGCACAATCTACCTGTCCCGTCTGATGAAGCCCAAGGTCGGTCCTATGCTGCTGTCAGACTTTGGCGAGGCCCGGCTCGGCGCCGGACCCCATGCCGGTGATATCATGCCCATCATGTACCGGGCCCCTGAAACCCTTTTGCACATCCAGTGGAGCTATCCGGTGGACATTTGGAGCGTAGGCCTCACAGCATGGGATCTGCTCCAAGGACGGACGCTCTTCAGTGCCCGCAAGGACGACGGCAGTTTCTCAGACGGCGTGCACCTGGCCGAGCTCATTGCAGCACTCGGCCCACCGCCGCAGCAGCTCTTGGACCGGCACCGTGCGCGCGCGTTGGAGTACTGGGACGAACACGGTATGCACAGTCGACATTTCATAATCTTATAATATACCCGGCGTTGGCTAACTTCATTTCTACACAGGGAACTGGGGCAATTTTGTGCCGATTCCCGTCGAGAAGACGCTGCAGGCAGCAGAAACCAAGCTCGGCGGGACGAACTCTCCGTTTCTGCATTTCATCCGGCGCGCCTTGACGTGGGATCCCGAAGCTCGCCCAACGGCACGCGAGCTGTTGGGCGATCCATGGTTGGCTAATTAGGCCAGGGAAGTGAAAGAAAGTGCAAGATAGTCAAAATCCCAGTCTGCTTACAGATATGAAACAAATTTATGTAGTTTTTGTACATACGGTCTTGGCTGGATGCCCAGACATTTGAATAGATGGGCCATATATCATCCTTGTTCATGCGCATTTACCATAAATATGAAAATAAAAGAAATGTGATTTAATAACTAAATAATTTGATAACTCGACACTATAACGATCACATGGCCGGACTTTGATAAAAAAAACGATACAGCACGCCTAATTAAGCCTTGCGTGCGTGATTCTTTGCCCATGGTCATGTTCGAAGACGGACACTTAAATAACATAACGGAAGGACGGGTTCTCCTTGTCCGTGAGATCCTCAAAGGCATGCGAGAGCTGGGTTTCCTGGGCCTCGTCGACGCCCGCCCGGGCCATCTCATCACGAATCTTGTTCTGGCGCACAAGGTACATGCGAAGACCAATGATGACAATGACCAGCAGGGAGTAGCAGCCAAGGTGCGTGGCAAATGCAATAAAGTAGCGGGGGCCGTTCCAGCTGAGGAACACCTGCGGGCCGATGGCGTTGCCGGTGGCCCAGATGATAAAGTTCATGGCCACCGCCACCGACTTCTTGGTCTGGCCGGCGATGTTGCGCGAGATCATGGACAGGGCGAGCGTCTGTGCCGACCAGAAGGACAGGGTGATGTAGTAGCAGATGAGCAAGCCGATCTCCTGGGCACGGGTCTCGAGCGGCACAGTCATGAGGCAGATGGTTCCGATAAACGAACTAGCAATGTTAGTAGAGTGTTAGAGTACAAGGACAGACTTGACAGACTTGTAGGATTGACTCACGGAATACAGAAGCCGAGCATGACCAAGAGGTTCTGGCCCGTCTTCTTAACCAGCCACACCGAGCCCATAAGCACAAAGATAATGTAAAAGCCGAGCACCATGGACAGCAGCTGCGTCTGCAGAACACTGAAACCAAAGCCCTTGATGATGATGCCCTGGAAGGCGCCGAGGCCACTGGTAGGGAGGGTCGTGCACAGGGCAATCAGCGAGTAGCCCCAGCACTGGGGGTCCAGGAGGGCCTCGATGGCCTGCGACCGCTTGAACTCGCGGTTCTGGATGCCCGTCTGGTTGCTGCGCACGCGCTCAATCATGAGGACCTTGTCTTCCTCGGAGAAGCACTTGGCGCGCATGGGGCTGTCGGGCATCCACCAGCCGACAAAGACGCCAAAGAGGACAGAGATGACGCCGTAGACCAGAAAGATCCACTGCCACGACTTGAGCGGGCCCTTGTCGATGAGACTGAAGCAGTAGGCCAGCAGGCCGCCCACGATCTGCTGCGCACCGTTCATCATGTACCAGTAGGTGACGCGCGCGGCCTGCTCTTCGCGCTTGTACCAGACGCTGGACAAGATGACAAACGCCGGCTGGCACGCCGACTCAAAGAGGCCCAGCAGTGTGCGCACGGCAACGAGTCCGGTAAAGTTGTGGCACGCGGCCGTGCACGCGAGCACAATGCCCCAGGAGATGATGCTGAAGCTGAGGTACTTGGCCACGGGCACACGCGCAATGATCCAGTTCTGCGGGTACTCAACAATGAGGATGGTGATGTAGATACAGGTTGTGAGCCAGCTGTAGTCTTGGCCATGGAGGTTCGTGTCCTTGATGATGCCCATGATGGAGGCAAACGACATTGTGCCCTTGTCGATGGCCTGCAGGAAGTACGTGGAGATCATAATGGCGAGCACGCGCTTGTCGATCATGCGGCGCAGCTCCTTGTTCTTCTCGGGCGTGATGTGGATGCGGACATCGGACACGTACTGGGCAAGCTCCTTGTCGATGGCATCAACGTTCATGTCCAGCACCTTGCTGCCGGGGTCGTGGGACACGGTGGGCTTGATGTCGCCCAGCGGCAACTCGGGGTTTGCCGGGTTGATGGTCGTCATGATGGATTAAGGAAGATATTGGCAGTAAAGGGAGGATGTGTTGAGAAAAGGGTAAGAGCTGCTACTTTCGTAGAAGAGCAAAGACCGAGAGACTGGTGAAAGCTGCTTCTTCTTCTTCTTCAAGAGCATGGATCGGACTGGCATTTTAAATACATTTTCGATTGACATGCTGGGATTGACTGGCTTTTATGACCGAGGATGGCATGCACTTCTCCACATCACAGTCACAATGTAAAGTCAGGTAAATGAAAAGGCAAAGAACCACGCAACCAATTCAATGTGACCAGGGGGGTGATGGATGGGTAGATGGTGGGCTGGCATGGTGAGGGGAACATCCCCATCCCATGTGCCAAGCTGGTTGTTATTGCTTCGGTCCAAGTCATGTCTTTTATCCCGCCACTGGCCTCGCTTCTTTACTTGTGCTTTTACAGTAAGTGGGTGTCTTATGAATATCTTTTACTTGGTGATAGATTGTGCAACTATATGTCAAGATGGCCGTGAACCTTCAAGACTCGTATGATGATCCAACTTCAGCCACCATGAAGAAAAAAGAGATACATGCCGAGTGCATGTATCTTTCTACTTGGACGCCTTATCAGTCATAGTAAAAAGCCAATGATTTAGTGAATAGGGGGTCACGTCCGATGGGGCACTCACTTGAACACGACTATATCGACTTTGTCCACTTCCTCATCCCTCATATTCCCCAGACACTCTCCGCATTTTCCCCGCGCGGAGAAGTGGGTGACTGGGGCATGTGAAGAGAGAAGAAGCTTTGCAAAGGAAAGACGGGAGAGACGGTAAAGACGGTAAAGACGGTAAAGACTGCCAGCAACATTGGCATTGGGGCTGGCAGCGGGACTGGCAGCAAAGGAGAGCGAGACGGAAGCTGAATTTCCCTAGCTCGGTGAAAGTGAGAGAGAGAGACAAAGAAACACATTGGACTCGGGCAGCATGTACTCAGTAGGCACGAGCGGTAGCCAGGCACATCAAAGATTTGTGAGATTGTGAGAGAGTAAGAGATAACAGAGTGAAATCTGCCGCTGTATAATCGACTCAATACTGTGAGAAACTAGGCGAAATAAACAAATAGGCAAATAGACAAATAGACAAATAGACATAGACAGTATAGACAAAAAACAATACAATTTTCTCTTGATAGTCTTAGCTCTTATTTCCATTGCAGCATAAACACCGCATGTCCAAGGTGACAGCAGTGCTCCCTTCTGTGGGCAATTCTGGCAAGCCATCGGGCTATCTTAGTCGGTGGACTATACGCTGCGCATCCTGATTCGTGGGATTATCTGCCGGTGCAACGACACCCGAAGTGGTCTTGTCGAAGAAGCATGATCCAAAAAAAAGTAAAGCCGACACTACAGCTTGGGGACTCGGGGAAGACTGCAGCGATATGAGGAGGAGGAACGCACCCATGCAAGGTGGTTGGGGACCGCCCCAGAAGACCAGAGAGGCTAGCCATCTAGGGAGCGGGTTGCACCTCGGCAAACATTAACCCAAGACTGAAGTGGCATCGCGCAATGTGACGTAAAATATGGGACGGCCTGGCCCACGCTGTATGGATAAAGCTTCCGCTCAAGCGACAGCTGAGGGTCAGTACTCTAGACCTCGCTGTACGAATGATCTGGTGCGCTATCTTGTGAGCTGAGAAAACAGCAATAAGATCAACATCAACAACAACAGCATCATCATCATCATCATCACGACAGCAACAGACACAATGCCATCCGAGCTTCACGGCATCAAGGCTGCCGATGTGCACGCCAAAATCAAGCTGCTCATCAATGGCATGGTCAACATCACCGACACCACGGGCGAGTTTTTGATGACCCTCGAGGACGGCCGCGTCATTGACACAAAGGGCTGGAACGATTGGGTGAGTGCAGCAGGTGACAACAATGCGGGCATTTCTTTGTCGCTGATACCTCTCTCTCTCCTCTCTAGGAATGGACACACGGCATTGGCCTGCTCGGTCTCTGGCAGTACTACGAGCTGACCGGCGAGGCCGAGTACTTGGCCATTATCGAGGCCTGGTTCCGCGACCGGTTCGCCGCGGGCGGCACGACCAAGAACATCAACACCATGGCTGTATTCTTGACGCTGGCATACGTCTACGAGCGCACCGGCAACGAGACCTACCGGCCCTGGCTCGACGCGTGGGCCGAGTGGGCCTACCACGACCTGCCCCGCACGCGCTACGGCGGCTTCCAGCATCTGACCTACCTCGAGATCAACACAGACCAGCTGTGGGACGACACGCTGATGATGACCGTGATGCCGCTGGCCAAGATCGGACTGGTGCTCAACCGCCCACACTATGTGGAGGAGGCCAAGCGGCAGTTCTTGCTGCATGTGCAGTACCTGTACGACCGGAATTCCGGCCTCTTTTTCCACGGCTGGCAGTTCACCGACGCGCCCGGCAGTGCACGCGTAGGGGGCCACAACTTTGCCGATGCCCGCTGGGCGCGAGGAAACAGCTGGGTGACCATGGTGATCCCCGAGTTCTTGGAGCTCGTGCAGCTGGACGCGAAGAGCGACGCCATCGGCATGATTCTGCGCGACGTTCTGGACGCCCAGTGTGCAGCCCTGGCCAGCCTGCAAGACCCCGAGTCGGGCCTGTGGCGGACGCTGCTGGACGTGTCCGTTGCCGACGGCTCGTACCTAGAGGCCAGCGCGAGCGCAGGATTTGCATACGGCATGCTCAAGGCACGGAGAAAGAAGTATCTTCCCAAGTCAGAGATCACAGAGAAGTCGGCTATTGCAGCAATTCACGGCATCCTGCGCAATGTCGATGAGCGCGGCGAGTTGCTGAACACGTCGTTCGGTACCGGCATGGGCCACAACCTGCAGCACTACAAAGACATCGCCATCACCTGCATGCCCTATGGGCAGGCCATGGCCATCATGGCCCTAGTTGAGTTTCTACGCGAATTTATCTAGACATAATAGACACGTCGTCTAATGTTCAACTGCTGGCATTAAAATTTGATTTCAAAAAAGTCAGGATATCATGCTGCGTGTTTACTACATTAACAAAGAATACATATCGATGAAATATGACTGGAACAGAGATCAAGAAAACACAGATGAGAAGTAGAAAGCGCGCCGGCGAGATTTGAAGTCCTCTTTGCGTGTCTCGTATAATTACATAAACGCGGCCACATCGCTGCGGTTGCCTTGCCCTGATGCCCCGGAGATAAACCCTTCTATGGGGTATCGAAGACCGGCGCATCTAGAGTGTCGGAGCCCAAGTCCAGCGGCTCGATTTCTTTGTCATGGGCGAGCCAACCGTTCAAAAAGGCATTCTCGATATAGTCAATGGTGTCTTTGTCGGCATCGTCGACATCGTCGTCGACATCGTCAAAGTCGCCATCATTTTCATAGTCGACATCATCATCAGGCACATCGGCTGCGCCGCACATGGCCGCCAGCCGCGTCAGGTGCCACTGCACCTCGAAAAGGGAAAACGACGGAAGCTCTTCAGCCCTGTCTACACGAACTGTGAATACGTGTCCAGTGTGTAAGGGCACGCCACTCTGACGATGTGCCAAGGGCTCCATAGCCGGTTCCAGATCGCCCAGCTTCCCTCACGCCATGTCTTGTGCATGTCGTCACCAAACAAGCTTATAAGACTGCCAATTGCCGCATGCCGTGTTCTAGCTTGATAAGTTGCGCCTGTAGTCGCAAAATACGCGAGTTTCGTGGCCGAATACGGGTGGATATGGGCCAGTTGAACAAGCGGGTGGTCTGTGAAGACACACCGATCATTATCGCGGCTACGCGCTGCGGCAACCGCCGAATTGCTGCGTCGAATGAAAGACGGCGTGGGCGATGGGGGGTCGAAAGGCGAGCCGGGAACAAATCCTGGTAAAAGAGACGCAATTTTTGATCCTACCGATGTAGGAGCGGGATCAGATTCGGAGCCAGGTCCAGAGCCAGGCCTGGGCCCAGACGCAGGCACCAGCGCAGCGGTCGCAGGTGCTGGCAAACTAATGGGCGGAGCCTCATGCAGAGGTGCACGGTTTGGTGGCCTGGTCGGTTCACTGCGAGTGCGAGTGCGAGATTCTTTGAGGGTTAGTGGGGAGAGCTGGGAGATGGTGCTCTCTGCCTTGCATGTACGCAGGCGAGTCAGCGAACTTGGGCCATCATGATTTGAGGGCGGAGCTTTGCGCTTGTTTGGGTTTCTTGCAGGCTTGGGGCTTAGCGATGCAGCACACATCGGCCGCCTAGACAGCGGGGGCGACGATAGGGCAGACACTTGGCTGACGCTTGGGATGGTTCCTACTGCCGCTGTGGCTTGCGGCTGGGCTACTGCCGGTAAATGTTCTGCTGTCCAACGACATCTTGGCCAAAACTGCAGCATAGGCAAAAGAATAGGTTAGCAGGAGTCAAGTAACAGGATCAGGCAGTGCATACGTACAGACGCAAACTGCCTCGCGTGCCGTTTGAGCAAATCTATCACTAATCACAGCAGCCTCGAGGATACGCTGCAGCTTAGGCAGCGATGCGCTGAGGAACACCGATAGGGCTACAGTATTGGGTTTTTCGAGGCCATTGTCATTGCAAATGCTAACAAATCGGCGAAAAAGATCTTGTCGCTGTCTGAGGTCTGTGATACCCCGGCCATGGGGCTTGGTGGCTCTCGGCATGTCCCTGTGCATTCAAGGTATCGCCGCAGATGTGAGATCACGGTCCATGTGGTACATCTCAAAAGCCTTTCCAAGGACAGCCTGCAAGCCAGGCGACTCATTTGGGGGCTGGGCAGACATTCCACAAGAACAAGAGTCAGACTAAGTCGGAGAGAGGTAATAAAATAATCATTTTGCAGATGTGAACGAGCCTCGGGAAGCGGAAGTCGATGAGAAATGATGAAGAGGGGTATAATAAGGAGGGGGATGAAGAGGATGAGGAAATGAAAGAGGAAGAGGGAGAAGATGAGGATCTAGATCTAGTAAGGAAGACGCGAATATAAGAAAATGAAAGAGCTAAAATACATATAAAAGAATTCAATAGTACATCCTATACAAGATGCAAGAGCATGTCATGTCATGAATGTGGTCATGTGACTGGGGCTCTATTTACTATTGTCACACGGCATCAACAAACTACTGCCACAACGTATGTCAAGTCCGTGAACATGCACGTGAGCTATCATCATGATTAGTAAGGTGCGAACAGACTATAAACATCAAATTACGTACAGACAAGCAAACAATCAGACAAGCAAACAGAAAACGGGCAGCAACAAACGAGCCTCCAGGATTCACTTCCTTTATCAAATCTACTCTTGACGGTTATGAGTAGCAGTACTACAGCACGTTCCCTCCAGCATAATGTCCTGCGCACACTCCTCAAGCCCAATGAATCGGAATAGTAACCCAGTCGCCCTGGTCGGGATGGATCACAACGACAGTTGGGTTTGCCCCTTGTTCATTTGCCTTGGGGCCTTGAATAAACGTCGCAAACTTTATTGTTGATGCTGTCGCCGTCGTCTCCTCGCCATTTCTGGGCTGGTTCAGCAGCCTCGTGCACTCGACTTTGATATTGGTCAGGTAGGCGCTACGGGCGTGCAGCCACGCCAACATAGCAGGGATGGTCGCGGCAACGCAGTTGGCGGCCTGGGCGCCCGTGAGCTCCGATGTTCGAACCGGCAGAGCTTCGAGAAGCATATTGGACAACTCGGTCTGATTGATGCCCGGATCGTACGCAGGACCCATCGTGAGATTAGAAGCTTCTTTGGCCGCCCTGGCCGCCCTGGCCGTGGGGGTGGACCACACCATCTGGTCCCTCCTGGAGTTGACGCATAGCTTCGTCTTCTTGCTCCGGGGCAAGTCCCTGATGATTTTCTTGAGCAGCTTCTTGGGCACCCGAGGCAAGACCCCCTGCGGCCGGATCGCCACGGGCCACGAAGTCAACGTCCCACCGCCGGATTGCATCTCCACGTCGAATAGCGTGATCACGCCGTAGTCCCCATCGCTGTACGTCAGACAAGTCATCATGGGCCGGCCGCCAACGGCGAGGTACTTGGTCGTACCGAGCACGCGTCTCTCTCGCTCCTCCAACTCGAACTCATTTAGCCTCGACTCGGTTATTTCCTCTGGAACCAGAAGAATCCTAGAGCTGGCCTGGTAGTAGGCTTGCCAGTCCTGCTTCTGCAGAACTGCGGCCAGCAGGCCGAACAAGCCCTGGACTGTGAAGGTGCCCACAGGGGTGGGAATTCCCACCGAAACGGTCTTGGCAATCGCGATCATGCTCTTACGCCGGTCGTCGACGATATTGCTGTTGCGGCTCAATGCATGGTAGCGGAAGCCCGGCCACACCATCAAGCCGGGGGCATATGTGCTCCCTGCATTGTCTTCTGATCCTGCTAGAGATGGCAGTGCAGCAGCACTACTCGAATCTGCAAAATCCTCTTGTAGATCGAAGTCGTCACACTCGTCATACGTGACGCCCCACTCGTCATCATAATTGTTGTCGTCGTCGCCGTTATCGGCGTCATCGCCGTTGTCGTCGTCGCCGTCACCGCCGCCGTCACCGCCACTGATGCCAATGCCAATGCCGTTGTTTTTGTTGTTTTCTCCGTTATCTTCTCCATCGTTAGGACTATGATAAACGCTGTGCGTGTCATCGTCTACTCTTTCTATGCGAAACACATCCTTGTGTTCGTCGGGGACAGACTGCAACCCCTGAATAAATTCGGCTGAGCTCTTCGACAGAAAGGCGGGGTTCCTGTCAAGTCGTTCAAATGTTTTCACCACCTGCTTCATTGCCCGCTTGTTGTTGGTGACTGGGCGGATGTAAATTTGCAACCTCTGAGGATACTGTTCTGTCTGGAACAGTACTCGCCTCTTGATATCATCCAGCTTCAGATGGTAGTCCGACTTTCCTTCATCTTCTCTCGGGTCCCAATCCGGTGATTCGGGGATAAAAGCCCATTTGTTGTCGTTGATAGCCATTGGCGGCGGCCCGTGGCGAGGTACTTCATGGCGTATGTGCTCCTTTGGTTGGACAAGCTCGTCTTGATCAATACGGATGGTTTGTGGCGGGTGGGTGCGGCCAGCGCTTGAGATGTTCGGCCTGCGAGGCACCAGGCTGCGCTCTGTAGGGAATCGGGGCGGGCTGCCATAATAGGAGACGCCGCGGCCGGCGTACCGGGAGTCGGTCCGGCGGCGAGAGCCGCGGAAGTTGGCCTCGTCGTCGACTTCGTATAAAATATCCCTACTCATCCTAGCAGAAGTATAGAGATGATCTTGTGGGAGAGTTGAACGACTAGACCATGCCCTCTGTCCCCCAGAAGCTCCTCTATTTATACTACGTGGTCCATGACTTTGGAGGCGTTAGGCTTACCATGGGATCCCTCTACCCCTCTTTGTCAGCCCATCGAGTGGCAAAGTGCAGAAATGAGGGCACAAATAGAATCACGTCAAAGCATAAGCCGGTAGGAATCTGCAGGATACGGCGCGTGTTTTCTCTTTTTGTTGTCTCTCTATACGAGTCTACTTATTGCGCACGCGTCATTCCGTTATCATCCACCTATCGCCAATGACACTGTCTGACTTGACGTCGTCGGAACGGATCGACACTACTCCAACATCCTCAGAGAAAATATCTCTCATCCCAATCCGGCCATGAATAGCTGATGAGCCGACCGCCAAAGAACATCAACTCGGCCAACGCTCTGCAGCAGTTTGATGCTGTTGACCATCTTGCAGCTTGCGTCAAACGAAATCGCCAAGCGTTCCGTCGATACATTCGGCACCATTGAGTTGGGTCGGTGCGAGAGCAGTATGGTGTTGTCGTGAAGAATATTCCAGTAAGCCTGGCAGGCGAAGATAGACAGCGGATGGGCCTTGCTCATGTCCGGGCTTGGTGTGTACCACTCTTGTAGACGAGGTCCCATGTCCTGCATCCAAGTGGTGTTAGCTGGCTCGTGGATAGGCGATTCTGACAGACCACGACTGCGAATGCTGTGCGTGCGTGGTCTCAGACTCGAGGTGGGACATTGTGAAGATATGGCTCAGGGCGCGCTGACTGTGAATGTCTTCCTATCACGGTTCTTGTCGCTTTAAGCAGACACTCATCTATACGCACTGTTGATAAGGCCAGGCTGCCGTTCATCAAGAACTGACAAGCGCGCACTAAGAAGCGGCACTCAAACGCCAAGAAAAGCTTGGCCCCGGGTCGCAACGGCTTTGTAAACGACTGCCATGGCCAAGTTTGACAAAACGGTCCTTTGCGTGTCAATAATATTCTTGATTCCTTGGTTCTGTCTAGTTTTGACCGGAACAGTGTGAGTTTCTCTGAACAAACCTGGAATGTGTTCGCGTCTGACCATCGCAGCTGGGTAGTGCCCGTGTCTTTGGTTTCGATGCTGACGTCGCTTCATCCACACCTACGGCCAAGCCATTGCTGTCCGCATGCTTCCCAATGCATCCGAGGCGGGCCTCGCCCAGAGTTTTGCCCATCTTTTATCGGCCATTTATCCCCGAGAGACGGCTGGCAAACGCATCATGACAACCAGTAGCCAATCTTGCTCCGTGTATTTGAGGGTCTTTTTTGTGGACTGTTTGCGTACGCCGTACAGACCATGGGCGAGCGCCGTAGTCTTTGCCACCTGGCGCTGGCTGCATCGGCTGGCTGTCCATTCCAACCTCGGCAGAGTCTGCCTGGTTTCTGACTAGGGAGGAGGAAGAGCCTATGCGGCTGAAGAAGCAGCGCGGTACGATGCACAGAGGCAGCACCAAGCTCGAGCGGAAGCGGATCAAGATTGCCCTCTTGGACCCCTTTGTGTGGATGCTGGGCGTCGCTGTCTTGACGTCTCCAATTTCCATTAACGGCTTGGTGTCTTGTTGCCAACTATAATCTCGGATCTCGGGTACGTTCAAGCTACACCGCTACGGCCAACAATCAGATGTCTTGTCGCTGACTTTGTGTCTACTCTTCAGATTCGCCTCACTGACCGTGAACTATCTCACGATGGCCGTCTATATTCTCGTACAATCTCTCTTGGCATATAGTGTTACTTGTCCGACGAATTTCGCCAGCGTGGTGGTGTTTTTATTATTGCCTCCTGCATCCCCATCTCCGCTGATACCTCATCTGCATTGGTTATTCCAGCCAATATGCTGGCTATGTGGGCATGTTCATCCTTGTTCTGGGCATGCATGCCATCCAGCCCATATGTAACGCTGCACGTGAAAACTGCCATTTCTGGGCCTGTAAGACTCCATATAAACACTGGCTGTGACCTGGGTATCGACCCATTTGTCTCCCGACTCCAAGCGGGCCATTGCTATGGCCATTGCCTACTTCAGTGCCGACATCTCCGCTGTTGTTTGTTTCTGGGCAGCTTTACCCAGGCCAGCACGGGCCACGGTATGTCCCGGGCAGTGCTATTTCCGCTGGCCTCTCCGTTGTTTCTGGAGTCTTATGCCCCGTGCCACATACTTTCAAGGTACCACAACGCAAAAAAAGGCCAAGGTGGTCAGCGAGAGTGCTACGCCAAACGGACTTGAGGGACTCCATGTACAATCTCTAATTTCATGGGGGGCCTTTGCAATTGCCGTTTGTCCCTCGCGCCTCACTTGCAAATGTACGAATGGCTGTGTGGATTCCTACTTGTCAGTACGAGAACAGCTGGATCGCTCGTACATATTAGACACAATTAGAGAAGAGAATACGTTGACATTGGACTATATTCCCGTTATTGCCTATTATTACCTATTCCGTCAACATCACAGCATACACAGCATCCCTAGCCCAGCTGTGGATGGTCTGAGCACCCACGACTTGCGAATCGACAAGAAATGGCCCGTTGTTCTCCGGCAACCCCAAGCTTGGGTGGAAAAGCTGTAGAACCGTGAGAAGCCACACCCTCCGCAGCCGATTTCATGCTGAACGGCTAGCTCCGAACAAACGGTCACCCATCTTGTGGGTTGACACATCGACACATCAAGCTCGGCAACGCCCTCCGTGGCCACGTAGCGGGACATGTTTGTCGGCAGAGCCACAGCGGGCACAGGGAGCACATTCACGAATCAGGTTGGACCGGGGATGACACAGGAGCACGTCCAAAGAGGGAAATCTTCTGTGCGGGTTTTCGTGCCGTATATTGTGGTCACATGGGCGGTATCTTTCGGGTACGTCAAGTTAACAGTTTCTGCTATTTTTTTTTTGCTAAGCTACCGTTAACTCGACCCAGTATGTTCACCGCTGTGGAACGACACTGAAAAAGACTAAAATAAATTTTAAAAAATGGTCAAGAAAAAAAAAGAAAGGAGGTGTTTACTGAACACCCTCTCACTTCTTAAACTCGACCTGCCAGCTCATATCCCGCTTCACGTGCACCTGCATGTTTTTTTGGTCCTCGGCGCCGTCGCTGTCGCTGGCCTGCGTTGTCGAGCGCGCACTTCCGTCGGCATGGCTATTGTAGGCTTCGTGGTGGTGCTCGCGGTGGTGCTCCTTGCCGCCCTGGACCGTCGACGTGAGCTCAATCTCGTCTTCGTCGGGCCGCGTGCGGAACGCGTTTGACTGCTGCTGCGACTTGCTGGTGGATTTGTTGTTGCTCAGATTATCGCCCTTGGACAGCCGGCTCCATCCCTTGCTCTTGATCGACTTCTTGTTGTCCAGCGGCACGACCATGCGCGAGCCGCCAATGGTGACGAGATCCTTTCCGCCAGAGAGGTTTCCCGACGGCCCTGCGCTGGGGCCGTCGTTGGACCGGCCCGAGCTGCCGCGGAACCAACTGAAGCGTACAAACAGCGGCCCATAGGTGGGCAGACACGCGCAGATGATACCGACAAACGGCTCGCAGCAGGACCAGACAAATACGTCTGCCATGGACCAGACGACGTCGGTGGCTTCTGTGAAGTTGTGGAGTGCAACGATGCGCACGACACTAGCGATACAGACACTATGCAGATGTGTTAGTCTCGAGTCTGTAATCAGGTGCAGGGGCGAAGCACTTACAATGAACCGAGCAGCAGGATGGCAGCCACAAGGGCTTTCTTGCCAGGAGGCATGTTGAGCTTGTAGACTGTCAGGTTAGCGATTGTAGG
This sequence comes from Ophiostoma himal-ulmi, assembly GCA_029299165.1. Classification (NCBI taxonomy): domain Eukaryota; kingdom Fungi; phylum Ascomycota; class Sordariomycetes; order Ophiostomatales; family Ophiostomataceae; genus Ophiostoma; species Ophiostoma himal-ulmi. The sequence continues at coordinate 393,397 of JANSME010000004.1, forward strand.
TGGACCAAGATGAGTCTAGAGATTGCAAGATAAAGTAATAGAAAACGCACTGGTAGGCAAAGGCGTGGCGAGAACCAAGACGTCGATCAGCATCGCACAGATGCCGTTGATGAAAAAGAAACTTGGAATGTTGATGCAGGTGCCGGTGGCCGTCGGGTCCGTGTACTGCGTCCAGAAATAGGACATGGGCCGGCACGACAAGAAGGCCGTGACGGTGATGGACACAAAGTAGCCGACGACGAGAAACAGAGCCACCCACCACATGACGTTGGTGTTGAACAGGCGGTAGTAGAACAGGAGAATGGAAGTTTTGGTCAGACTGACGCCGGCGACGTAGATTACAACAAAGGCAAACAGCGTCTTCCACAGGTGGTTAAACTTGTCGAGGGTCATGGCCCACAGGTGGCCGCCGCCGCCAAAGTAGACGCCGAGGAAGCAGCAGATGGCCGTGCTGGTGGCCATGGCCAGAGCGCCCAGCAAGAAGTAGTCGTCGACGGCCAGCCATCCCAGGATCCCGCCCATGGTGTTCTGGCGGGCCGAGTAGCGACAGCCCATGCGAACAGCGACGGCGATGATGCCAAAGGCCATAAACGTCACGACGGGGCCGATGATGGTGGCATTCTTGTCTTCGCAGTAGTTGAGGCCTTCGGGTGCCGGCCCAAATTCGCCGAGGGCACACGACATTGTCGACATTGTCGCGAGGGGGGAGCTAAAGCTCGAAATGAAGGAAACTGTTGGAGAGAAGAAAAAAAATTGATTCTTGAATAGTAGAGGAAAAGAGCGTAGAGAAAGGGAAGGGGTGAGAAGGGAAAGCAACGCAAAAGAGTTGTCGAGTCGTCGTTGTCACATCTGTCGAGAGATTCAGAAACAATTACTCGGGACTCGAGACTCGAGGGTAGAGGGCAGAGGCTTATATTATTATCTTGGCTGTTGTATCCTCGTATACCGCAGTCCTTGCCTCCCCCTTTACTCTGTACATGGACGTCAATCGACTCGGAGACTTCACATGGAGACAAAACGAAGAGACTTCACGTCGACTTTGAAGAACCAGGATGCTTTAACGGCCCTGCAAGGTTTGTATGGGTGCACCGAGTACAAAAGGAATCTAATTTGTAGGAGTATTAATTTCTCAGAGAATAGCAAAGATAAGAGGGAACAAATCTCGAAAAGAAAAGAGAGAATGAATGAAGAAAAAAAAACAAGAAGAAAAAAAGGCAAAAGCAAAAATAACAAACCAAACTGTAACACACCCATGGTAGTGATCAGTCACTTTTACAGGACTCGGGCCCGTTCCCTCTCGTGACCTTGTCCTGTCACCTTCTCCATAGGCAAACGGTTGCACTCGCTACTGGCTATATATGCCGTAATGGCCGCATGTTGGTATTCCAAAAGGCAAATGTTTGCTGATAAATAGTAATAGGTCACAAAATACAACCAACTGCCTGCAAAGCTGCTCCATAGAGAGGGTCCACCAAGAGGAGAAAATGCCTGCAAGTAGAGGCCTACAGGATATACTAAGTATCATACTCAGTATGCCTGCAAATAACCCTGACCGCCGAGGCCGCGTAGCCGACCAAGTGGAATGATACAAGGGCTCGATGCGACGTAGGCAATGGCAAAGAAAAGGCCATGGCAAAGGAGAAGACCATGATCCGCTATGCGATAGCGATAGGGACAAGAAAGGAAGCCATGTTTGAAACAAGAGAAGGGAAAGAAGGGAATAGTAAGAAGGTGAAAAAGAAAAGAACGGAAACGGAAAAAGGAAAAGGAGAAGAGGAAAAAAGAAAAGAAAAAAGAAAAAGAAAAAAAGAAAAAGAAAAGGTGTCAAACTCAGCACAGTCCCATATTAGGTGGCGGCCGTTTCCGAAAAAAAGGTGGGCAAAATGCAATATAGGATATGCCAATCCTCATTCATGGTGCAGAATCGCGTGTGCGTTTTCTGTTATGTGTGTGTCTACTGAGCACAGCGAATCCTCCAAGAACCCCTTACCCCTAAACGTGCGGGCCTCTGGTTATTCGACCTTGGCCACCTACTACATCTATCATATCCACTATAATTTGGACGCCTCCATCCGACAATGCAGGAATATGCAGGCTATATGTGTATGGAGTCGAGACTACTCGCAGAATGTAATATGTGACAGGAACCAAAATGGAAAAACATCTGCCACAGGATCGTTCGAGCCAGAACACAATGGTGGCGGAGGAGTTGAGCCGAGAAAAGAGGACTTGCCCCAAGGAGACAGGAGACAGACAGGAGATGAAATATTACTGCGGACGTAGCAATCAGCACTGCAACATGGCGGTCAGCAATGGATGCAATCCAGAGTAGAAAACAAGAAAGATAAGATACAAGCAGAAAGATCGTCGGGACCCCCCCCATGGCGGTGCACGACCCAGACCTTCTACACACTCCGTTCTCACTCACTCTGTATTGCTCTGCATGTTGCATGTTGCATCAGAGGGGCCTCGGGAGCCATACTCTCCCCCCTGCACCCCCATCCACTTGGGCTTGGTTGTTCGGCTGTTGTGAGCAGTTTTGATAAAAGTTACTTTTCATATCTGCCATAACGGTCATAAATATAGGGGTGTCCCTTCGTCTGTCTTTTGTGCATCAATTTCTCGTCACCTCTGTGTCTTGTCTTGCGTTGTACTGAGAACGTTGATCATCCCATCTTTCGGAAGGAAACCAAAACCCAAGAGCATCACGAAACATATATACGAAACAAGACAAAAATACAAGATACAAGATACAAAGACAAGGAACAAGAACACAAGAAAAAAAAGAACCATGTCCACATCTACTCAAACCCCGCCCACTTATGACTTCCAGTCCAAGTCCGGCTACACGCCGCTGCGCAAGCTGCGTGTCGTCGCCGTCGGTGCAGGCTTTGGCGGCCTGAGCCTTGCCCACAAGGTGCAGCACGAGCTCAAGCTGGAAGACGAGCTGGACCTCGTCGTCTACGAGCGCAATGCGGGCATCGGCGGCACGTGGTACGAGAACACGTACCCCGGCGCCGCGTGCGATGTGCCTGCGCACGCCTACGTGTTCCCCTTTGAGCCGAACCCGAACTGGAGCGAGTTTTATGCCGGCCAGCCGGAGATTCTGGCGTACATGCAGCACACGGTCAAGAAGTGGGATCTGCTCAAGCACGTCGAGCTGAACACGGAGATTGTGGAGGCGATCTGGAACGAGGATGACAGCCAGTGGAAGCTCAAGGTCCGCAGCGCGGGCGGCCCAGTGCGCGACGACTATGCCGACATCTTTGTCAACTGCACGGGCTTTTTAAAGTACGTCCTCCAAGCTGTTCTCTACTTTTTTTTATACTTATGCTAACAACACAGCAAATGGAGATGGCCTGACATCAAGGGGCTGAAGGACTTCAAGGGCAAACTGGTCCACAGCGCTCGCTGGTAGGTTCTCTTATGCTTCTGTCCAAATCGCCTCGACTTGTGTGCTGACAAACAGGAACAACACCGAGTACAAGGGCAAGCGCGTGGCCGTGATTGGCAACGGCGCTTCGGGCATCCAGATCACGCGCGCGCTGGCGCCGCACGTCAAGAGCATGGTCGTCTACATGCGCAGCCCGACGTGGATCTCGACCAACTTTCTGGACGAGCTGACGCCCGAGGGCCAGCAGTTCCAGTTTTCCGAGGAGCAGAAGAAGACGTGGCGCGAGGACCCGCGGGCGTTTTACGAGTACCTGCGCGAGATGGAGCTGCACCTCAACCGCTACATCTTTGCCCTGATCATGGGCCACCCGGCCCAGACCATGGTGGGCGACCGCATCAAGGCGCGCATGCACGAGCTGCTGGCCAAGGCGCCGGAGCTCGAGAAGAAGCTGACGCCCGACTGGGTTGTGGGCTGCCGGCGCCTGACGCCCGGCGACGGCTATGTCGAGGCGCTGCTGCAGGAGAACGTGCGGCCCGAGTTCACGCCGATTGAGCGCGTCACCGACAAGGGCATTGCCCTGGCCGGCGGCCAAGAGGACGAGTTTGACGTCATTGTGTGCGCGACGGGCTTCGACACCAGCTTCATCCCCAACTGGAAGCAGGTCGGCCGCAACGGCAGCACCATGACGGAGATGTGGAAGGAGGACCCCGAGGCCCTGTTCAGCGTGCACGTCATCGGGCAGCCCAACTACTTTGTCATCAACGGGCCCAACATTCCCATCTCGCACGGCAGCGTGCTGGCCATGATGGGCTGGATCTGCGACCACATCCTGGACTGGACCAAGAAGATCAACCGGCAAAACATCAAGTCGGTTGTGGTCAAGCCCGAGTCGGTGCGCGACTACAACGACTACCAGCAGCAGTTCCTGCGCAACACGACGTTTGCCGACAAGTGCAAGACGTGGTACAAGCACGACAAGACCGAGGGCCGGCTCACGGGCGTCTACGGCGGCACCATGATGCACTTCAAGGAGGGCCTGGAGACGCTGGGCGCAGAGCACTTTGACGTCGAGTGGCGGACGGCCAACCGCTTCAGCTACCTGGGCAACGGCACGTCCGCGTGCGACGAGCACGGCGCCGGCGATGTGGCCAAGTACTTTACGTGGGAGTCGTTCTCCAAGGTGTACGCAGGCTTTACCGAGACGCTGCCTGTTGCCAAGGAGTAGACTGTATCTTCCTTGCTCGGGTCGTTTTACTACTGTCTTGTCACTCTGCTAGCTTTCCGAATACATGCTCAAGTCAATGCTGCCCATGCAATCGCCCATTGATCATGAAGTATCCCATCGTGCCACTACATGCAAACTTCAGGAGGTGGCACCCAAGCTCATACACTGAATGTAGTTAGTACGATGCCGACATATATCTACCGTCATATAACACATGTCGATCTTTTTCCCAGCAGGGCAACAAGGCCAATGCGGATATTCAACTTCCTGATTACTACCCAAGCCAGTTGCGTGGAGTCGAGTAAAGGCATCATATCATAGCTAGGATTCTGGGGCGTTTCTGTTCAAAATGGCTAGACACACAGTAAGCAGCCGTTATTATATAATAATAATAATAAATTACCATCCCACACATGCTATTAGTACCGTTATTATTCAACTAAGGTTATGGTTGCACGGAAGCACTAGGGCCTTGCCCCGGAATGCGCCAAGGCCACCGGTTGACAGAGCTAACACTTTTAGGGAATAGCATCTCATCATGACACCTCGGTCTCAGTGTACTTGTACATGTGGGAAAAGGTGTGTGGATATTTTACACATTATTCGTTCTATTTCGAAACCATCCAGCTCGTTCTGATACGTATGGTCTGTTTCTTGCCACCGGCACAGGATGTGGATTTAAACGGCCCGACCAGCTTCGCGGTATCCCAAGCTCGTAGTGGCATGCGTCTGCGTAGTATCTAGTAATCGCAACACAATAGGCGAGGCAGAGCCATACATGGCGGTTGTCAGGCCGGCTCAGTCTGGTGCTGCAGGGATCAAACATAGCAGTGCCTTTCCGGCTGCCGTGGTCGCACTCGCGTACGTGGTGACAAGAGTATGGCTAGACGACAGCACTGTCGTTGCCGTCTCTTTTCATCTTTAGGCATTGGACAGCCAGCTTGCAGGCAGACAATCCGCTCGGCGTTGTCATTAGCACGGCGTAACGAGTGCGGGCTGTGTGGGAGGCATGGCTGCTCTGGAGGTCTGCCATTGTACTGGCAGATCTCGCCTCCGTGCTGTCGTACATGCCCGGGATCACTTTCGACACTTCTGCGGATCGTCAGCGCTATGCCGACGCCCAAAGCGAAAAAGTAGAAGCGAAAAGCCAAAAGGGTTGCCAAGGCTGCCGACAGTCCCGCGGTGTTCCAGCGCCCGTTCTCGGTCTAGATTCGTCGGTCTAGATTCGGCCTATGCTACTAGTTAGTGCCACCAAGCAGATGGCAATCATAAGAAACCCACCTTTGATTGATGATCACGTGAGGGGTGATAGTGCCATAGCGTCCGTAGCCGGCGGCGCAGTCCCGGCGGCGGCAAGGGCCGAGAGCAAAGATATAATAATAATAATAATAATAATAATAATAATAATAATAAAATAATAATAAAAAAACACGTGCCACCCAGCGTGACAGCGAATGGCTTCATGGTCGGTTTGTTCCAGATCTGGTCCTGTGGCAATGAATGACCAAAAGATATTTCGGATTTGAATTTGAAGTGACTTTGACGTGCGTTTTTGTCAATGTTTGTGAGAGTATACGGGAAAGAGAGCCGTATCTTAGTAAGCCTCTGCCTTGTTCCCTCCAGGCTTCCGTCGGTTTGGGTCCTCACAGCACTTTATCCAAAATCGTCAATGCATCAACGCAGCAACGCAACATACAATAGCGACTAGACATGTTGTGTTGTTTTGTATTCGCAGCCTTCCTTGTAAACTGTGCGTCTCTGCTTCGGTCCTTGAGCCATCAAGGCTGCTGTCGTCGAGATTGCCAGCGCCAGCTGATGGCAACGACAGCCTCAAAGACGCCAACAGTAGACTAGATGCTCGAAGCCGGCTTCTTGTAGATAGTTGTTTTCAATAATAGTGTAACATTGATCCGTTATCATACTCTGTCTGCTGCTGTAGCTTACCATTGTAGTTGTGGTTGTAGATAAAGGTGTTCATAGGCAAAAAGCGTGAGCATCAATGCTGACCAATCATAGTATACAGATGATGCAGACTGGACCCACCTTTCACCTGCACGGTGCGCCTGGCATCGACGACGGCACTCGCGTGTCCTACAAGAGCAAACGATCTCACTTGAATAAACCCAAAGTAGTCGTAGTAGTAGTACAGTAGAAGCGATGCCACGGGATAGCGTGTCGATGCAATGTATAAAATCAACAAGGCGTCGGACTGTATCGTCCCGCTTTCGCCATCTGGTGGCATCGCCGACATCGCCGACATCGCTGATATCGCCAGCATCTGCCAGCAAGTGCCGACTTTGAGAGTTGTCTTCATTGGGAGCTTCATCGAGCACCTGCTTATTTATCATCGTCGCCGTCGCCATTTTCTGCCGCTGTCAAACGATGCAATGTCGGCATTGGAGTTGGGAGACGGATACTCTATATCGGGCGGCCGCAAGCACCTTTGCTGAAGTGTGTGATGTAGACAGTTTTGTAGGCGTAGGCGACAAGGTTGCCCCTCTGGCTTAGCCATGAGAACACTACTTGCTTTTGCTGTTGCTGTTGCTGGCATCAAAATTTCACTCGCACAAGAGTGTACATTTGTTTGGTTGATTTCATTTTTGATTCTTATTGCTAAACACTGAAGAAAAAGGGTGGGAGCACAGCTCGAATGTCTTTTTTTCCTTCTTGGGAAAAAAAAGACATTCTAATAGAAATTACAGGTTTTGGAGTCGGGACTGGACCGATGATGGCACACACAAGACAATGGCAGGGACAAATGAGAAGACGGGAAAATGAGGAAGAAAGAAAAAGGAAGAAAAAGAAGTACAGAAAAAGAAAAAGAATGGATGTGAAAAAAATGAAAGAAGGCATTGGGACCCGGCCCGGTCGTTATCGAGCAGAGGCTGACGCGGGCAAAAGTGAAGCAGATGCAAATGAAGAAATGAAGCAATGAAGCAATGAAGCAATGAAGCAGACGCAGGTAAATGTTAATGCAAATGAAATGCAAGACACGTTTGATCGTACATAATCGTACATGACGACACGACAAGGTAGGCAGGTGAGAGAAGCGAACAAAGAAGAGGGTGAAAAAGAGTGCAAAAGAAGTGCAAAAGTGCAAAAAAGGCTATGCAGAAAAGACTGTAGAGAATGGGAGCAATGTCCATAGAGAGAGAGAAAGAGTAAAATAAAAACAGGCGGTCGAGATCATGGTCGCTGCGCATCGCTGCAAATAGAAGAGGTAGATGAAGATGAGATGGATGGTAGTGAAAGATGGTGGTAAAAGATGGATGTGAAACGAAACGAAAAGACGAGACAACACAGGGTATAAGTTTAAAAGGTAAAAGGACATTATAAAGCAAAACGAGACAGCCGACACGACACGGCTAGCCAAGACACTACCCCCGCGACACGTCGCCGAGGTTCAGCCAGCTCATGTCGCTGGACGTGTTCGCCGTTGCCAGCTGCGGCTGCTGGCTCATCCCTGTCGGCACATACTTTTTGCTGCTGCTGCTGCCGTTGTACGTGTTGGACGGCACAGGACTCGGCGTCTGCGTCTTCTGGTACGACGTGTAGGCGCTGCTGGGCGCCCGGTCCGAGCCCCACGGCCGGTCGTCCGACGACGATGTCGGGTCCCACGCCTCGTGGACGCTGGCAGGGATGCCGCTCGAGTAGCCCGAGCGTGCCGACGTCGTGCTCTTGTGGCTGTTGGACCGCTCAATCGTGCCCGTCATGCCCTCGAGCATGGTGCCGTGCTGGATGTAGTGCTCGTAGTTGGCAACCGTCGGCGAGCCCGAGTTGACGCGCTGGAACCGCGGCTTAGCTTCCGGCATGCTGGGGATCTCCAGCGGAGGCACCGTCACCGAGTCTTGTGTGATGCGGTCCTTGTTCATGCTGTTGTAGTCCGAGTTGCGGCTCCCATAGTCGTTTGGTGCGTAGCCATTGCCGCCAATGCCGATACCGGCGACGCTGCTCGTCAGATTGTTGGTCGAGTAGTTGCTGCTGGCGTCGCTGGCCGCTGTCGCGCGCTTGTTGTTGCTGTTGCCAAAGCCCAACAGGTTCAGTGCGCTGCCGCCCGACCAGTACCGGTTCCAGCCAGATGACCGCCGAGTACCATTCTGGCCGTTTTGGCCGTTTTGGTTCTCTGTCATCTCCGACTCGCGCGGGTTAGTGACGCTACGGCCGTAGGTGTTCGTGGCGGCGGCGGCGGCACCGGCACCGACACCAGCACCGATGCGCGTGTGCTCGTTCTGCATCTGCCGCGGCGGCGAGTTGCCAAGGTTGTCAAAGCTGTTGGCGTCCTGCGTCTGCAGAATGGGCCGGCTGATGGTGCCCTTGAAGCTGTTGGCGTGTGCGAGGTTGCTGTGCTTGGTCTCGGGCTGGCGCGGGCCGTTGACGCGGCCCATCATGATGCCCACCGACGTAATGGAGCCCACAGAGTCCTGTGCCTGGTGGCCGCTGCGGAACGCGCCGCCGTTTGGTGGCCGTGTCAGGCTGTCGTTGCCAATGACCGCCATGCTCTTCTCCGACGGCGGCTGGCCGCTCATGTTGCGGTTGTGTGTGTTGCCGTCGGTGCCGCTGTTGGCACCAGCGGGCTGGTTCTTTCTGCGGCTGCGCATGATCAGCAGGTACAGTGCCAGCAGGATGATACCGGCACCGGCGACACTGCCGAGCACGATACCCAGCAGGGCGTTGGCAGACAACGACGTGCCTGCAACGGCGGCAACGGCGGCCGACGATGTAGCAGCAGCTTCGGATGTTGCTGTGGCTTCGACACTGGCAGTCGCTGTCGCTGCGGTCAGAAGTGTAGAGGAGGCGGAAGTAGAGGAAGATGAGGAGGTTGAGAGGATTTTCTGTTCCTTGACGAGCAGCTTGGTGGCGTTTTGCCAGCTGTTGGTGCGGCCGTCAAAAATGGACAGCACATCGTCGCTCGTGGTACCGCCGGCCAGCACAATCATGCCCTCGGTGTCCTGGCCAATACCAAAGTTGGAGCGGGTGGTGGTGGGAGCCAGCGTGGCGTTGTACGCAGGCCAGTTTGTCTGGGTGAGGGGTGCGCGGCGGAACAGCGAAATGTCCTCCTCCATCAGCGTGTTGTCGTAGACAGAACGCTTGGCCGCAGAGGCGCCGGTGATGGCAGCGCCCGTGCCGTCAATGAGCACGATGCGGTTGACCTGGTTAGGAGACACAGTTTCGTCAAATGTGTACAGGTTCTTGCTGCCGTCGTCGCCGGTGATGAGTGCGACCTGCATACCGGCAACGCCAATAGTCATGGGCGAGGCGAGCGTGGCGCCCGAGTCGACCCAACCGCCGTTGGCAGGGTCAAACAGCATGACGGCGGTGTTGGCTGTGCTGCCGCCGATCATAGCGGCCATGGAGTTGGACCAGGGCAGGACATAGGGGCTTCTGGCGGCGGGGGCGGTAGACTGGTACGACACGACTCCATAGGGAGCCGAGGCCTGGATGGTGAAGGTCTGCTGCGACACCGATGAGCTGCCGTCCTGGACACCGGCATACATGACGATGCTGTCGGTGGAGTTGATGTAGGCGGCGCCGTGCAGAAGCCGGCTCTGGGTGACGAGGGATTCGGGCGTGAGCGTGGCCCACGAGTTTGTGGAGTATGTGAACTTTTGCAGGCCCGGGTAGGTGGCATCTGAGCTGGTGCCGCCGACGACATAGAAGCCGGCGAGGGAGGCATCAGTGGGAGTGGAGCCGACACAGACGCCGCCGGTGACGGCCACACCTGGAGCGAGTGTCTTCCATTTAGCGCCGGTGGTGAGAGACAGCGACTGAAAGGCGTTTTCCGAGTAGGTGTAGACGGTGTTGTTCCAGACGACGGAGCAGACGCTGTCGAGGGAGGTGGCGGGTTGCGGAAGAGACATTTTGTTGATGTGTTGTAAATGTGCAGGGTAGATGTAGCGTACAGAGAATGTGTGTATTCGAGGCCAGCGATGTGTCGAATCAATCGAGTGGGATCAATCCAGATCAGGATGAGATCAAGAGCTCGAGTCAATCGAAGGCTCAGCTCTGGGCGAGCACGCAGATAAGCTATGCAGGACGCTATTGCATGTCGTGGGAGATTTGTCGGGGTGAAGATGTGTAGAAGCGGTAGATGTCGTGAGTCGTGGCGCGCTGGAGCAACGACGGGGTCGTTTGCTCGATTTTTATATTTGGTTTTGATTTTGATTTACTCGATATTGCGATATCGATTAACGAACGGCGGAATGATCGAATTATCGAATGGTCAAATGAGCGTAGACAAGCGTAGAGAGTGAATACCGGTGGCAAAGCAAAAACAAGCAACGGCAGAATAGAGAGAAATGAAGCGAAATGGACGACAGCGATAAAGACAGTTGGCAGGCGGAGAGATTGTAGGAGACAAGGTCGAAAGTCAAGTCAAAAGACGACAAACAATTGAATAAACAATTACAATGAATTACAGTCAATGAGAGTCAATGAGAGTCGCTATTAGCCGGTCGCCGTCGTGTCGTCGTCGACAATGTCGATATCGTCGAGTCGGTCGAAGTCGATGTGTAGATGGGAAGAGGAGGCAAGAGAGGGCAGAGGCGAAAGGAAAGGAAAGAGCGTGTGAAAGGGCAGAGTAGAGTGTGGCAGTGCGAAAGGTACAAAGTGACTCGGAGTAAGTATACAAAGTAGAAAAGGAGAACCGGCCCCAGGTAGAGGTAGAGAGAGGGAGATAGTACGGGAGATGCTGATGATCGACAGGAAGGCAGTGGAAGGAGGGGAATCGAGGAATAGAGAAAGGAAGGAGTTGGGATAGAAAGGGGAAGCGAAAAGAAGGAGCAGGGGAGCGGCAGGGAAGCGGCAGGGAAGAGGTAGGAAAAGGTACTTAGGAAAAGGTAGGAAAAGGTAGGAAAGAGGTAGGAAAGAGGTAGGAAAGAGGTAGGGAAGAGGCAGGGAAGAGGCAGGGTCAGGGCAGGAGCGAGAGACACGCAGCAAGATCGCAGCACAACGGGAAAGAGCAAGACCAAGAAGAGGAGAGAAGAGGAAGGAGCGAGACACACAGAGGCACAGCAGGGTAGACAGGCTACAGAGAGAAGAGGAACAGAGAATGACATACGCAAGTCCGTCTCGTCGACTGGCTCGTCTCGCTACTCAATACGAATGGTCTGTGTTCAAAGCGCAGGAGCCACCCAGAATACGACGCAGCCGTCAGGGGCTGTACTTTGTGCGTGTAGGGGCTGTAGGGGCAACGGTTAGTCTACGATATCAAAGCAAAAGACGTTAGACACGATAGAAAGGAATACAGATACGAGAAAAGTAAAAAGAAAATACGATGGTCTCGATACGATGAGAACAGAGATACGAAGTAGAGGAGACAGTCGCAAGCTGCACACAAAGAAAGACTGCAAGGGCAAGCAAGGCATGCGATAGAAGTGAAGCGGAATGCAAGGCTAGGGAGCAGGGAGGTGAGGACTGCAGACGATTCGATAATCAATAGTGTTTTCTAGATAGATAAGGGCGATTCCATAGTCCATTTTCATTTTCATTTGCCATTTGTCCTAGAGTGAGGCCGTCTACATCTGACCGCCGGTGAGGCTTTTCATTGTCACGATATGGTACAGAGTAATCAGACTCAATTACAGGAAGGAGCAGTGCGTACGAATATGCAAGGACAGGAAGGAGCATCCCTCTTGTCCCTCATGCATCTCCCATTTCACCAAAAACCAAAAACGAAAAGCAGCGCGTCCAGCCCAGGTACGGGCAGGGGTAAACGGCGCTAGCCGGATCAGCAAACGCGACAGCCAATAGAATGTGTATGTGTGGGTCCTCAAAACAGATCATGTACTCTGGTAAAAGGTACATTGAGTCTCGCTTAGTAGTGTTTTTTGCGAGTATTCTACAGTGTGGAATGGCCGCTGACTCTCTGCCAAAGTATCTTTCCCAGAGATACATACCCCTGGCTAGGGTCTCATTCGTACAGTGCATGTACCTATGTACCTTTTGCACATCTTCATTCTCAGAGGCAGAATAGACAACCAGAAGCCAGAAACAAGAAACGAGAAATGAGAAACGAGAAACAAGAAACAAAGCGCGAACGCGTTATTGAAGAATACGAATATGCACATAATGCATGGTATGCTTTGGTGGACATGGGTAGCAATATAATGCAAGATATTGGTGGATTGCATGTTGTTGCTGTGTCCGAGGTATGCTATGCATGCTATGCGGGACATAACAGTCAACAGTCGATAGCAAAGACTATAAGACTACTGCACCCTCTGAGGCTCTTGCTAAGTTGGGGCGCTCACTGCTGCTATAGTCTGATACTACCTAATGCACTTATGCAGCCGCCGATTTGCTCCGACTGCCTCTCTGCCGCTCTACTCAGTAGACTACCTCCTGCATGGCCGTGAAATGTAAATACTATGCAATACGACGGCGTAGCGGTACGGTGAAAATACGACATCACTATGAGTCTGAGAGTTGTAGAGATGAGGACTCAGTAGAGAGACAGTAGAGACAGTAGAGAGGCATTATCGGAGTAAAGAATAGGTGGGTCTGTTCTCTCCACTTATGGCTGAAACGCGCCAACCGTCACCTGCTTGTTCTTGCAGCCACGGTAGTACGAGTACTACTAAGCACATAGCGAAGAGGGAGGTCGCATTATTCTTATTTAAATATATTAAATCCAATAATTAATTGCTTGGTACATCTACAAAGTCTCTTTTTGAAACTCGTGATTTCACCGTCCAAATATCACCATCTGATAAACACCTGATAGCTCATCTCTATCAGTAGACATTCCATCTCAGTTTATGTCTTTGCTTCGCCTCTTCCCTCCAAGCATCTGCTCCTATTTCTTTTCATGCGCCATTACCTCTGCCTCTGCCTCTGCCTCTGCCTCTGCCTCTGCCTCTACCCTAACTACCCCTACCCTAACCACCCCTACCACCTCATCACCCTTGTCTCTCCACCAATTCCACATCACCTTGCTCGCATCCCAGCAACTCCTTCATATACGGTGATACAATCTACGGGCCGGGCTTGATACTAGCTCACACTGGTTGTTAGAAGTTGTCTGTTTGTCTGTTTTGTTTGGTTGATCTTGAGCTTTGGTCACTCAAAATGTCGTGTTGTTCGCACAGACTCTGTCTTGGTAATGTGTCGATAGAATGATTCTCATCTTCCTGACTCCTCCATTATTGATTCTTCGTCATTGATTCTTCGTCATTGAGTGTTGATTCTTAATATATCGACGTCAATCAAATCAGCATCGGCATCTCCATCATCATTGCGAATCTAAATCTCCCAAACCAAGGCCGAAACCATCCCCACGTTAATCTTCGGGACCGTTGGTTTTATTTTTTTTTGCTTTTCAATTCATCGATTCTTCTATCCAAGTTTTAGCCCTCGCGTGCGTTCGTTTCAAGCTTCTGGCGCGTCAGAGACCATATTGCAGTACTTTTGTTCAACGGCTGCAGGCTGCAGGAAAATAAGGAGAAGGAAAGGGATAAAGGATAAAAAGAAAGGTGCTCAATACGGGCCTGCCGACGGGGCTATGGGGCTGGGTAGGAAATCTTCATCTTGGTTCTTTTTCTTTTTCTTCTTCTACCCGCTCTGTTTCTACACTTTTGATTTTAAACGGCTCACTCATCAGTAATCAGTGATATCGACCCAATGTCGTCACTGCTCAATCCAACGTAGAAACAATTACTGAGCGAATATACAGAGCACAATCCGTACTCGTAGACACTAGAAACTCAAAGCACTCATCACACTGTTCGCGCGCGGCTGCGTCTGGTGGCCCACGACGCGACTATATTGCCCCAGCAAAAAGAGCGAAAGAACTGCAAGGCCAAAGATATATTCGTAAAGACGACTCCGTGCAGCTGGCGAACCAGAGTTGAGAAGTGCATCTGCAGGTGCTGATTGGTTCGTTTGCTGTATATTGTCGGTGTGACTGCATTCGACTGCGATTTCTTTTGCTTGGGTGATGATTATCAGATGAAGACTATAATTTTTTCTTTCTTGGATAAATGTTACACAAATGAGCCTGATTTGTCGTGATGTTGTTTAAAAGTATCGCGAATTGTATTACAGTCTAATCAGTTGTTTTTTTATACAAATATTTGGAGTTTTGATTACAGTTAAATTCAAATAAATATAAATCATTTCACATTCACAATATGCATCTATAAATTCACATTGAAAAGTTGTCGCCATCATAAGTTTAGCTAGTATTTAATAAAGAGCATAATAAAACAAATCGCAGCTATCCATACATGTCCAGATAATCATATCCTCCCAAACTCCGTAATAGCAATGGTAATAATGACAAAGGAAATAAAGCAGTGCAGAAGGCGGCAGGCTCATTTTGATTTTGATTTTGATGTTGAACTGATGTTGCTGTATTGCTGTGTTGTGTTCTGTTGTTGTCTACCTCGCCCAGCCGACTGCCAATCTGCCAATGCCTGCTCGAGGCATATTGCAATCTTTGGTCGTGTGGGATACAGTGTAGATGTTTGTAGTGTAGTGTGCTATGCAGTGCAGATGCAGTGCAGGTGTGGTAGTGTGGCCATGAGTTTGGTCAAGCAGAGAGCCAACTCGCCGGCTACGAGTTAAACACCTCCGGCCCCAGATTCGGCCGCAGCTCTTGGAACTTGGCCACCGCCGCCTCGTAGTTCCACGCCGCCTCCGCCAGACACATCTCGCTGTACTGCGCCGTCATGTTGGTCAGCTTCGACAGCTCCGCCACCATTGCCGCCTTTTGCTCCTGCTCGCTCAGCGTCGCCGGCGGCGTCTGCCCCGGGATCGGCTGGTGCGCCCGCAGCGACAGCATGTCGCTCACCACCCGGAACGCCGCCGCGCCGCCGGGCGCCGCCGGGCCCAGCACAAACGTGCGCGTAAAGCTGCGCTTGCCCGTCTTGGACGTCGCCGGGTCGATCTCGTCAAACTCGCCGTGCAGAGTCAGCAGCAGGCCGTCGACGCCCGTCGCCGTCTGGCCCGTCGGGTCCTGGATGCCCGGCAGCGGGTGGCAGTCGAGAATGTACTTGTGCAGCTCCGTCGCCAGCGCCGGGTGCCGCGTCTGCGGCAGCGTGTTCCAGAGCTCGCGGATCATGGGCCCGCCGCGCACCAGCCGCTGCACGCGCGCGCTGCGGCTGGTGATCTTGGTCAGGTTGCGCGAGTAGCGCAGGTACGCCGCCCACGGCAGCACGGGCGTCGACTCGCCCGCCGACGTCTTGGCCGGGTCGCGTGGCGTGTGCGTCGTCACCGACAGCGAGAACTGGCTGGCCTCGTCGTAGAACAGCGCCGCCGCCTGCCCGCGGTCCGTGTCGTAGAGCTGGATAAACTGCGTCAGAAACGCTTCGGAAATGCCGCTGCCGTCGCGGAAGTCGGACCCGAACTGCGGGATCGGCATCGGCCGAGCCGCCTGGCGCGCTGCCTCCTCGGCTGCCACCTGCTCGGGCGTGCGCACCTGCACATTGCTGAGGTTCATGAGCCTGGGGAACCACTGCATCAGCTCCGTCTTGAAGCTGGGGTCTTCTGTCTCCACCGGGTTGCCCATCATCAGCAGCGTCTCGAGGTTGCGGAAGCGGCCGCGCCACCGGTTCAGGCTCTTGAGCTGCCTGAAGCCGTTGCCGCTCAGGTCCAGGTGCTTGATGTCGGGAAACGTCTCCGCCAGCACGTAGATCTGACCGACCCAGTCAATGTTGTTGTTGGCCAGCGACACGCTGGTGACGGCCTTTTGTTTTGCGTCCGCCGTCGGGAAGATCTCGTCGCAGATGGTCATGAGCACCTTGAACGTCTTTTCGGCGCGGTCCTTGTCCTGCAGATACCCCATTCCTATGAGCACCGGGTCCTCGCCCAGCGCCGACAGGTTCAGCAGCTGGCTCGGCCCGTCGTACCGCACGCCCAGCACCTGTTGTAGTTGCGCCTTGCGCTCGAGTGTTTCTTGTGACAGCTTGGGCTTGGCGCTGGACCCAGACGTCTCCGCCTGGCCCGGCCACCCGTCGGGGTTCTCGGCCACCGTCAGCTTGGCGCCCGCAAACACAAACCCATTGAGTTTCTGCAGCTCGTCGGCGTCGTCCTGTGATACCACCACGTGCAGCGAAAAGTCGCTGTCGATGCGCGACTTGATCACCCGGATGCCGCCGCCGCCCATCTTGGCCGACTTGCGCTCGATAAACTCCAGCACGCTCTTCTCGCCGCGGTCTGCATTGCTTGCCGCCTTGCTCGCCTCCAGCCCCAGGATCTTGAAGACCTTGCGGTTCGCCATGTTGGTCGCCCGTTGTTTCCGCGGCAGCTCAGAGATGCGCTTCTCCAAGCTGGCCTCGCCCACGGCGCCCAGGTGTCGCCGAATCTTTTGCTCGGCCGATGCGCCGCCGCGTCCGCCGCCGCGGCCGCCACGGGTCGAGCCACCGCCACTTTTGCGACCACCACCGCCGCCGCTGGTCTTGGCTACCGGATCGTTGCCCATAATGACATCACCGTTGCGGTCGACCTTGGGACCGCCGCTTTTCCGGATGCCGCCGCCGCTGGATTTGATGGCAGTGCCGCGGGTCGAGCTGCGCGTGTTGCGCGTCTCGCCGCGAGGACCTGAAGGGGCCATTGTAGGTCGAGGTCGAGGTCGAGGTATAGAAGATAAAAGGAAGGGTGGTTGTCGAGGCTGTAGTGTCGTTGCGGCTGATGATGTCGTGATGTCGTGGTGAAGAAGAAAGCAAAGAAAAGAAACAAGAAACAAAAGAAACAAAAGAACGGCCTGGTTGTGAACGCTCGCGTGCGCGGCCAGGCGGTAACGACGGTCGAAAGTGGTGTCGCTGTGGATTGGTGGTTGATTCGGTGTCGTTCTCGAATCTGTAACGTGTGTTGGTTGCTGCTGGACTTTCTTTCTTCTTCGTTGCCTCCTCTCTTTGACCCTTGATCTGTTGACCTTTGACAGGTTTGACGAGTTGGAAGTGTGGCCGCGCTGTTGGAGATCACTTGGCCGCATGCGGGTACGGCAAGAAGAGTTTGGGCAGAGGCGCGAATAAATGGTGTTGATTGGCTGGAGGTGGAGGTGGGGCTTCTAGTAAACAAGCCGCAGCATAGATGACTAAGCTTCTGCCTTGTATGACTAGAATTGATTTAGGATCAGGTCTCTGACTCTTTGGCTCTTTGGCTCTTTGGCTCTTTATCCATTTGTTGGATTCTTTGACTCGAATGGTATTGATTGTAATCTTTCATGTTGTAGACTTGCTCTTCTCTTTGTCGACGTGGATGCAACGACGTTTTAAGAATGACTAAGCACATAGTCAATACTGTCGCCTACCTCCATCTATTGACCAGCCATCATTGGCTGTGAAACTTCAATAACGTGAACAGTTATCAGCGCAACTCGAATCGACGTCACTCCTACTCGGACATACCTGTAGATCAGAGACACGCTGTTGGCATGTAGAAATACGCGAGCGGTTACGCGACGCACTAGGCACGCAGAAAGGTCACGTGAGCGGAGATTAGGCAGGCTGTCAGACAGGCAGGTACACAGAATAGGCAGGGGCGGAGGAGAAGCAAAAGACAAAAGGACTGACGGGCCGCAGCCGTTCAAGTGACTGGCCGAGAATGAACGAATCAGGAGAGTGGTTCACTAGCATGAGACGGAGGTCGGAACCAAGAAGGTGCGATAGGCCGTCACTCTACAGCGCGTACTTGCCATGATGGCGGGCTGACGCCATCTTATCTTTCCCTACACACGATATACAGCAAGCTGACGTTGGACCATTATGCGCTTGTTAAGTGTCTAGACTCTTATTACCGCCCCAGGCACACCAGACCGTCTGTGACTCTTCGGTGCAGGCAATGAATAGAATCCAAGCATCACAAGAGTCAAGCATGACTGGGGACTGGCTAACCATCTGCCTATTGGTCGGCGTATCAATAGTATTTTGATTCAGCATAAAGAACAGAGAAAATAGAAGAATGAGAGTACAAAACAGGGTTTGTGGGCATGGAGATAGCATCGCCCCATTTCTACAAGATTTCTGGAGATTGCTAGAGACTTGTTGCCAAGTTCACCTCCGGAGTGTCTGATATAAAGTGGACCCTCTCGGACTTCCGGCCAACGGTATCTCTAATGCCCGAATAATGTGGTGGGTTTTGTCTATCATCGCTCCTTACAGCCACTCACTATTAGTACTCTGTACTAATAGTGGCTGCATATGTCCCACTTTACCCACACGTCTTCTCGGACTTAGCTATCCGAGCCGCGTGTTGTTTGCCACTGCGCAGCATCACGGCTGGCAAGCTGCCTCTTTTCGAGTGTTTTCTTTCTGTCAGAGTATGAATCATTTCCTCACCCCGCATCTCGTGCGTATGTCCGAGCAGATCAATGGATCCCGTTTTGAGTTTTGTCTTTTCTGTTTGCCTCTGTGTCTTTCTCTCTCCGAGTGGGCGATCTTGGTGATCTTGAGACCGTCTTTCTTGATTGGGTCAGTTCTTACTGGTGGCCCTAGAAAATCTTGTAAAGGGTGCCAGTCTTCCTCGGCCACGCTGTCCTTATCTTGCTGCCTAGCACACCGCCAGGCTGTAGGATCCTGCCCGGCTGTCGGCTAAATTGCATAGTCAAGTAGAACCAAGATGGATAGATGGAACCAATAAAAGAGGACAGAGATGGCATGCAAATAAAGATCAAATACATAAATTAAAATAAATAGCCAAAGAATAAAAATACAAGAATACAGGATAATAAAATCAAAAGAATACGAGAATACGAGATGCACATCCACTCCCTTCCTTCCCAAAGTTGCTCTCGGACGTAAGAAATACCCGTTGCGTCTAGCCGTAGTTGGGTAGTTCTTTCCTTTTTCCTCTTTCCCTTTGCCCCCCCTAGTCCGTAGCCCCGACTGCTGCTTCGCCATGACCCATTGCATTAACCTTTTTATTCTTCCTCTTTTGCAGAGCCTTTAGGAACCTTTAGCACTCGTCATATCACGCCAGCGCACTTACTTCGCCCCCGTCACCAAGCAAAGAACATATTTGCGCAGAGATGCCATATAATGGCAGCCCTCGGCTCGTGTCCAGTATGCGCCTCCTCGTCATGCCCCACCAGCGGGCATTGGCATGCGTCTTACCTCCGACACTAGTCTCACAGAGGCGATAAGGCCTTTTAGCTCTTGGTCGTTACTGGACTCTCTTCCCTATGGCTGACTTGTTCGCTGTCCGTTTTCTATTTAACCATTGTCTCCCTCCTCGAAAAGCAGGAATTAATTCTTCTCATCATTCACCTCTTCATCTCTACCAACTTCACCTCTCAACCCCAACTACTCTCTATTCTACCTTTTACTTCTTCAACACTTCAAAATCTACACTCCAATGTCTTGGAACCCTTTTACCGGACAGGGCGTCGACCGCTTTGGTCCCATGCCTCCTCCTCCTGGCCCTCCTCCTCCTGGCCCTCCTTTTGATGGCCCTTTTCCTTTCCGCTCTCGTGGTCACCACGGCGGCCATCACCACCACCAACGTCACCACTTCTTTGGCCCTCCTCCCCCTCCCCCCCCCCCCCCCCCCTCCTCATCCTCCTGCTGGCAATGACGTGGCTGGCCCCGCTGGCGACGTCACCCTAGCCGACGACGAGACTCTGCGCGAGGGTGCTGCCAACACCATTGAGAACACTTCTGAAAACACTACTGAGAAGACTGGCGGCAACAACGATAACGACAACACTGGTGACGACTTCCACCGTCGTGGCCGCCACCATGGCCATGGCCGCCACGGCCGCCACGGCCCTCCCGGTGGTGACTGGGATCCTGCCGCCTTTGGTCCCTTTGGTCCCTTTGCAGGTGGCCACCACGGTTTCGGTGGTCGTCACGCTCACGCCCACGGTCATGGCCATGGTCACCACGGCCACCCTGCCTTTGCTTTTGGCATGCCCGGTATGCCTCCCATGGCCCCCCCGGGTGACTTTGCTCCTGACTTTGCCGCCGAGTTTGGCCCTGGCTTCGGCCACCGCGGCTTTGGCGGTTGTCACGGCCGCCACGGTCACCACGGCCCTGGTGCTTTTGGTGCTGGTGCTGGTGGCCCTGCCCACTTTGACCGCCACGGCCCTCACGGTCCTCACGGTCCTTACGGTCCTTACGGTCCTCACGGTCCTCATGGCCCGCATGGCCCGCATGGCAAGCACGGCCATCATGCTCAGAACTCTGACTGGGAGAATGTCGGCTACAGCAGCAGCTCCGACGACGATGCTGCTACTGCCGCTCCTGACACCAACAACAACACTGCCATGGAGGTCTACGCCAAGTTTGACGAGACCTGCTCGTCCCTGTCTGACGAGGATGACGATATTGCCATGATTGAGCGCGAGGATAGTGAGACCATGCGCAGCGGTGCTGCCACTCCTGCTACTGAGGAGGCCGATGCTACTGATGCCGAGACCGCCAAGGCCGGCGAGGGTGCTCCCGCTGATGGTGCCCCTACTGGTGGTGCTCGTCACCGTGGCCGTCACGGCCGCCACGGCCCTCACGGCGGTCCTCACGGCGGTCCTCACAAATTCCACGCCCACGGTTTCAAGGGTAGCCGCCACGGTGCCCCCCACAATTGCGGCGAGTTCTTTGATACCGGCTTCGGTCCGGGCTCTGCTGCCGGCCACGATTGTTGTGGAGGTCCTGGTCCCCATGGTCCTCCTAGTCCCTTTGCGGGCCACGGCGGTCGCAAGCACCACAAGCCCCACCACCACTTTGGTCCCGGGGGTATGATGGGCATGCCACCCCCAGCCGTCGGCCCTGACGGACCCCCTCTTCCCTTCCCACCCCCTCCCTTTGCTGCCCACGTCTATGGCCCTGGTCACGGCCCCGGTCCTCACCACCACCATCACCGCGGCTTTGGTGGCCCTGGTGGCCCTGGTGGCCCCTTTGGTGCCTTTGGCCCCTATGACTTTGGTGGCCGCCGCGCACGCCACATGATGCGCCGCTGGAAGGACCACATGCACGGCGACAGGAACGCCCGGAAGGGCATCTTTACGCCGCCCCTGGACGTCTTTGCCGACGAGTCTGGCAACGGCTGGATTCTGCACCTGGCCGTGCCCGGCGCGCGCAAGGAAGACGTCGCCGTCAAGTGGGACGCCGAGAAGTCGCGCCTGTGCATCTCGGGCACTACTACCCGTGACTCTGCCGAGGGCAAAGACAGAAAAGACAGAAAAGACAGAAAAGACAGCAGTGGTCTGCTGAATGCTGAGCGCACGGTCGGCCGCTTTGCGCGGTCTGTGCAGCTGCCGCCGTTTGACGAGGACGACTCTTCCTCTGACGAATCGAGCAGCGAGGAGGACGAGGCGATGACCGACAACAAAACCGACAAGGAAAAGGAGAAGGCCAAGCCCGAGAAGAAGGAAGTGGATGTCGACAACATCGTGGCTCGCCTGGAGAACGGTGTGCTGGTGGTGACAGTGCCGACAGTGGACAAGGAGTGGGCCGAGGTGCGCCAGGTCGACATTGAGTAGATGCTCTCACCATCGATAGCGGCCACCTGCTCTTGCTCCTTGCTCTTTCCTGTATTGGTTTGCACTGTTGGATATTCTAGTTAGACATCTCGAGATTAGATAAGCAATAATAGATGCACATCAAAACACGCCTACTTGATATTACCTGTTGAAACTGTTGCCTCTTTTATCTTTATTTCTGTATCTGTATTATATATGTTTGCCTTTTGCTCTGTTTTCTACTGCCCAATAAATAGATAGATCAATCATTTCCTTTGATCTCCTTCACTTGAACATGTGAACAGCTGTGTGTGACCTCTCTATAGAATGCGTACAATATGAATTAATTGCGAAGTGATATGAACACCGAATCTACCATGTATACATTGGAAATCAGATTACCTTCTCCCCTCCCTTCACCCCATATATACTCTCTTATGCCGCCGATGACCCATCAACCCACAAATACGTGGAAGACACCTGGCAACATGGCGGAGTGGTTAACGCGCGGGCCTGCTAAGCCCGTTCCCTCGGGAGCGAGAGTTCGAATCTCTCTGTTGTCGTATTTTTGCTATTTTTGCTGCTCTAGATGTAGATGATGATGCTATCTTTTTGATTTTTTGTTGTTGATGTTCGTAGTGTCGTCTTGCTGGTCGTGGCCAAATCAATGGATTAGTCACCGGGATTAGTAATATAACATGTAAAATAGTTAGTCATCTTTTTTTTTTGTCAGATGACTCAGCTGACGTATCTACAGAGGGAAAGAGGCTAGTACTAGCGTGGGAGGCCCACATTCCTGTTGCCACTGACAACCGAAGGGCAGAACGAGACGACGGGAGTGCATGGCTAGGGACGAAAAGTGGAGTCTTTCCCAAAAACATAACAAGGAGGAAGAACACCTTGCCTCGCCTGCCATAGTACTACCACACAACCTGCCCATACAAACGCATCGGGTGGCCGGCGTTATCTGCGACTCTATTTCTGCAGGAAACACGAAAAACAACGAAATTCGAAAAGGCGGTAGCCAAAGAACAAATCCAGATTCCTGCAGTCTAGAACGTCGTGACTTGGCAAGGGGGCGAATACTGTCATATATATTCTGTCGTCTGCCGAATTTCGTCTCTCAACTTCATCGTCATCTCTCCTCGTCGACGTCGACGTCAACATTGTCATCACCACCGTCATTGACTGACAGACTGATCGACCCTCGACCATCTCTACCCCTACCTCTACCTCACCTCTACCTCACAATGTCCGACTCGGAGGTCGACTACCTGCAGCCGGGCTTCGACCCCGCAAGTCTCACGAACCCCCGCCTGCGGTCTATCCTCGTTACCTACAACGTTCACTACCCGTCCAACGCAAAGAAGCCCGACCTCATCGAGCTGTTCAACACCAATGTTGCACCCCAGGCCCGGAAGATCCTGGCACGTCGGGCCCGCGCCAAGCGGTCCAGTATGGGCATCGTTGACGCTCCCCATGGCCAGACTGCAACATTTGACGATGAAGATCAGCAAGAAGAAGAGGAGGACTTGTCACGCAAGCGTCGCAGCAGTCCTCGCAAGCGCGCACCGCGGTCGGCCAGCTACCAGCCTGCCGACCCGAACTTGAATGTGCGGAACAGCGACAGCGAGCATGACGCCCCAGCAGTCCCTGTGGTGGCACCATCATCGGCTCGTCCTTCGTCGCGCCGTGCGCGTACCAAGACACCCCAGGTGAAACTCGAGCCGGCAGACGAGGAACGCTACCAGGTGACACCGGCACCATCGACGGCTGCCACGGTGCGCCAGAAGACGTACCAGCCCTCGAATAGCACAACTAAGCACCAGCAGGAAGAGTCTGTGTTTAGCAGCGACAACCCGTTCCAGAGTGGCAGCTCGCCAATGTCCGGATCGTCCCCCACAAACCGCCAGGAGAACCGCAGACGCACGACGGGCTACACCTACGAACAACCAGCGTCTGCAGTACCACAGTCTGCGCGCAAGCGTCTCGATGGATCGCGTGTTGTGTCGTCGCCGGCACTGCAGCCCACGTCGTACGAGTCGCCAGCCGTTCGAGCGGCAGCACAGCGGCGCGTGTCGCCCTTTGCCAGTGTCCGAATGCCATCTCTGACACCAGAGCCTGAGCAGGAGGAGGAGTCTGAAGAGGAAGAAGAGTCTGCAGAAGAGGAGGAAGAGGAGGAGTATGGACAGGACGACAGCTTTGACCCGCTTGCACCGGGCGAAGAATTCACACCCGAGGAGCAGCTGGAGCTGGCACAAGAGGAAGAGGTTGTGCGGCAACAGCTGGGACGGTCAAACAAGAGCACAAAGAACCAGAAGAAGACAGCTTCAAAAAGAAAAGCAGGTGGCCGCAGCCTGGCATCTGCCCTCGCGACGCCTCTGCTGGTGCTGTCCCTGACTCTGCTGAGCGCGTACGGTGTATGGTACCGCCAGGAGAAGCTGGCTGTTGGTTTCTGCGGTCTCGGCCGGCCGGTCGTGCCCCTGTTTGCCGACCAGCTAGACAAGTTGTCGACGATTGAGCTACCCTCGTGGCTCGAGTGGGTTGATAGAGTGCCCGACTACGTGCCTGACCCGCTGTACGACCTGTACACCGAGTACATTGTCAACGCCGAGCTGCCGTCGTTTGTGCAGACGCTGATCGAGCCGCAGTGTGAGCAGTGCCCCCAGCATGCGTTCTGCTACTCGGACTTTACCGTGCGCTGCGAGAACGGCTACATTGAAAAGGCACATCCCCTGGCGCTGGGCGGACTGCTGCCGCTGCCGCCTACGTGCGAGCCCGATGGTGAGCGTGCGCGCCGCGTCAAGGCTGTGGCCGACAAGGCCATTGAGGAGCTACGCGACCGTCGTGCCAAGTGGGAGTGTGGCGACCTGATTGACGACGACGGCCAGGCAGCCCACAGCCCGGCCATTGACGTGCCGGTGCTCAAGGAGACGATCAGCGAGAAGCGCAGCAAGAAGATGAGCAAGGAGGAGTTTGACGATCTCTGGACCGCCGCTATTGGCGAAATTGAGTCGCGCGACGAGGTCGAGTCGGAGGCAGATGCCAACTACGCGTAAGTCTTTATAGTCTCCTTTTGTTTTTGCGTTTTACGCCTCATATCTTTCGTATTGACACTAATAGTTATCCTGCCGGTCCTGTAGCGCCACAGATCCCGGAACAGTTTCAAATACCCGCCTATCGAGCACCTCGCTCGCTCGGCTTCCGCTCCGCTGCGCCGTCCGCCGCTCCATCAGACAAGGCCTCGCTAGATATCGATTCCCTCTTTCAGTTCTAGTCGTGGGCGTCCTATCGCTTCTCTACATGCGCGCGCGCTACCGGTCGCGCCGTGCGACTCTGGCCCGCGTGCCGGCGCTTGTTGATCTCGTGCTGGAGCGCCTGGCCGCCCAAAAGGAGCTGTGGCTCTATGACGACGGCGACAATGACGACGAGGACGAGGGGTCGCCTGACCAGTTTCTGTTTTTGCCGCAGCTGCGCGACGATGTGCTGCGGAGCACGCACTCGCTCAAGGCCCGCGAGCGTGTCTGGAAGCACGTGCAGGCCGTCGTGGAGCAGAACAGCAATGTGCGCACGGGCCAGCGCGAGGGCCGCAACGGCGAGGTGGGCCGTGCATGGGAATGGATCGGGCCTGTCGGCACCGCGGGAGCTATTATTGCGGGAGCCAACACGAGCGCCGATCTGAGTGTAGTGCGGCGGCGGCGCAGTGGTCGGCCATCGATGGCGCCAGGGTCCCGTGCCGGATCCGCAGCACGCGAGTCTCTGCCCGAAGACTCGAGAGACTCTGTAGGAAGAGACTCTCTTCCGCAGGACAACATCCGCGAGACGGTCGAGGACGATGGCGAGAACAAGTCGGCGCTGCACCGCCGGTGGCAGGAGTCGCGGCCGATCTACTAGAGTGGAGAGGCCGTGTGTACATTTGATTATTGTTCTCTTATTCTCAGTTCCTTGTGCTTTGCACTTGATTTTCTTTGTCGCATCTTTTATACTGTCTATACTTTTTAATAAGTCTTGTGTTCTTGCAACTGCTTGCTCTGTGATGTTGCTGTTTGCTGTTGTTTATCGGATGTTGATTTTGGGTTCGTATGATCTTGCCGCTTGTTTGATTCTTGCTTTTGCTCTGCTGTGCTCTGCTGCTTATCAGATAGTTAGATAGACTGGATATAATACACAAAACAGATCACATTACTCAACACATGATATCGTGACACTGCAAACACACCAAAAGAACGGGCGACACCCCCCGACAAAGAGCCCACAGCTCAACTAGACTCGTAGTCTCTCGGTCCGGCCGCTCATTGGCCACCTCGAGCGCTGCGCGGAAATCGGCATTGATCAGGTCCTTTGTCACAAAATTGCGGTGCACGGGGTCGTCCGTCGCGGTGCCCGCCCAGAACAGCGACCACTGGAACCGGCCCAGCTCTACCGGGCCGACTTTCCGGATTGCGCGCTCGGCAAGCTGGATAATGACTGGCCGCCCGGGCCAAAGAAGCAGGCGGTGCAGTCGTGCCAGTAGAGCCGGCTCAAGAGGCGCGACAGGAACGAGCGGTACATTTGGGGCGGCAGCTGGGCGGGCACCACTTGTGGCTGTAGGTCTTGTTGGCGATGCTGATGGCCGGATCAGGTCAGGCTGGAAAAAGCCCGGCGGGGATTCAATTGATGTCGGCGGTGTTGGAATAGAAGCAATGGTCATCTCAAGATACTCAAATCAAAACCAAATCAAAACGGCATACTCGGAACATATTTTCAAAATTAATAGAGGTCCAGTTGTATAGTCTGTGGCCATTCAAAAGTTCAATGATAATGCATAAGCAAAGCGAATCCAATCATGAGTAAACCTTGCGTGGCCGTGTTCGCGGCTCGCCGGCTAGGTAGTTGTATGTGCTCGCCACCCCGAGGCTCTGCCGCACCAGCTGCTCGGTCTCGTCGCAGATATCGTGGATGTCGTTGGCCACATCCAGGCCGCTGGCCGCCCCCTGCACATGCGCATGCTGCAGCCGGTACCGCAGAGCCGCCTCCAGTCGCCGGTACAGCACGGCACCCTTGCGCGCAAAGATCCATGACGGCTGGAACGCGTGCAGAATGTTCTCGCATTGGATCACCATGTCCAGCTGCTCGGCCAGCAGGTTCGGCAGGTGCTCGGGCGGGGCCTGGCAGCTGTTTGTGTAGCTGTACTTGTAGTTGTTGCGGTTGCCGCTGCTGCGGATGGACTCCGTGTCGGTGCACAGGTTCAGGTACGCGTGCAGTAGAATGCGGCACACCAGAAGCATGCGGCTCATTGTCGTCCAGTTGAGTGCCAGCTGCCTGTCCAAAAACTGCGCATGCACGCTCTGCACGTACTTGCCAATTGTGCGGTGCAAATCAAGCAGGTCCTCCGACGTTGCCGGTCCCGAGTTGAAGACGGACGGGCAGTACAGCAGCATCAGCATGCCGTGGTAGTTGGTGTTTAGCCACGTAATCGTGTTGTGGAAGTGTACTGCATGCGCCTCGCGCCGGGCCAGCAGCGTGCCCTGCGTGTACCAGTTGTCGGCTGCACCGCGCAGCTCCTCAATCATGGCGCGACGCTCGCGGAGGCTAGGCAGAAGCATGCGCTGCTGCTGGGGTGGTTGCTGAAATGGTGCGGCTGGGTGACTCAGCGACAGACCCTGACCAATGGCCGCAGCTGCCGCGCCTGATCCCACGTCGTGTCCCAGGTGCACAAGCGATAGACAGCGGCCTTCAATGTCGCGCAGTGCAATCGCCTGGCGTGCGATTTGGAGCGTTGCTATGTGCTCCGCCTGCGTGGACGCCGCAAACTCTTCAGTCGTGACGCCCGGTAGTGCGAGGTTTGAGTCAAAATCCTGGATCGCCAGCGACAGGCCATAGACACTAGCAACCAACCGGTCGAGCGAGAAGATACTCCAGAAAAGACGGTGCCGGAACTCGCGCTGCAGCAGATCAGGCTCGGCCAGGTCTGTAGGCCAGCGCTGGTTGAGTCCCAGAAGTACGGCCTCACGGCCCAGCATGCCGACAATGACCCATGCAGACCACCCGTCTGGGTCGAATAGGGCATAAAGAGCTAGCAGTAGAAGCACCTCCACGGCAGGGATACACCGATTAGTAAGGCAGGCCAATACAATGTCCTGGTATGGCATGCGAACTGACGACAGGGCGACTGCAGCAATCTCACGGTCCTCGTCCTCGTTGTCACCATGGCCAATTGTCTCGCGTCCTCTTGTTGCCGTGCCTGGCGGGTCGCCTGCAGGTCCCTTTCCTCGGCTGCTCCTGCTGCCAAAACGGGAGATAGCTTCAAGTCCTATGATCATGACGAGGTACAGCTTGGCTGATGCCAGGTCAATTTCGCAGCCGTCTTCGAAGAGAGCGCGTCCGACATGTGATTCTGCCGCCGACATAATGGCCTCTTCATACAAAAAGGGATATGATCGGTGCATGTGCCGGAAGTAAGCCCGCGCAAGATGCATCCGATCAAATCGGCCAGTGAGCAGTCGAATCGGGGCAAATCTCGGCTTTGTACTGACAGAGTCGCCCATTGCATAGCGTGCCGCATCTCGGCTGTTGCTTGGCGAGGGGAGAGTGTAGGCTGTCGGGGTTGATGCCGAGACTGGAGGTAGGGGTAGTGGGAGTTGCTGTATATATGGGGGCGGTAAAGGTTGCTGAAATTGTTGCTGATGATGCTGATGTAAGTGGTAATCCTGCTGGTGGGTTTGCTGACTCTGCTGGCTCTGATGGTGTTGAGGTGCTTGAGCAGGCTCAGGGCCGCTCATGCTCGATGGCGTGTGCTGCTGGTGGACGCCTGCCGACGACACGCCAGCTACCGCGCCGTCCATGTCATAGTCCTCCGCGGGTACAGACGTCTTGGCGTGGGGCGACGTTGTTTCGTCGATCGGCCCGCCCGCTTTGGTCATCGAGGGCGTGTTCGTGCTGACGCTTGTCTCTGGAGTTGCGCTCGACGTCGGAAGGGCCAACGGCAGCGTGCTTAGGTCAAACCCGGTGTCATAGCATGACACCGGCATCGACCCGGCCGGCAGCAGCGTTTCAACAAATGATGACAGCCAGGCCACACGCGCACGCAGTGCAGTCACTTGGCTGGCACTGCTGGCCACGGGCGAAGGGAAGAAGCAGCGCGCACCGAGGCGTCTGCATGCCGTGCACTCGGGCTGGATGCGGTCACATTTCTTCTTAGAGTTGCGACAGCGGATGCACGCATACATGGCAAGTGTGCCGGGCGTCGGGCTTGCAGATGTCTTTGCAAATCCCAGAGAGTCGTTGATACTAGCGTCTCTAGTGTCTTCCACGTCGCCGGACGGAGAGTTGTGGGACAGCGTGGCCGGCAATGGCTTTTCCACACGGAAGCGGTGCCAAGAGCCGCCGCCAGGTTTGTCCATTGTAAATTAATGTTCGATTGTAGTAAAACAGACTGAGAATTGAAGCGGTCGACCTGTCCGCAGCTCGTGTGCTAGTGTCTGCGTGTCCGGGATGGATGGCCGCTCGTCGGGGAGCCTCTCCGACACCAGGCTATGATCAACTCTGGGTCCTGTCAAAATGAAAGGGGTGGGATTCTTGGCAGATATTCAAGATCGTTTGTGATAATTGTCCGAGTACTTTGGCAAGGCTGTGAACGTCCAAGAAGCCAGAGGTGTGGATCAGAGTATGAATAAGAACGATTCAAAGTACCGGGCCCTGAATTGGAGAGGTTACTTTGAGAGAGAGAATGCCAATGCCAATGACAATGACTATGACTATGACAATGAGGGGCGACACGTGGAGAGCTCGGGTATTGATATTATTACGAGACACTCGGTAGAGGTAGATGGGGTGGCTTAAGGCTGAGTGATAATGATTGGAGGACAAAAGGATCAACAAACTTTGGCGGGAGATGGGAGACGGGAAACAAGACGGAGGATGTTAAGACAGTTACCTCATGGACACTGAATGAAGAAAACGAGATGAAAGGATGATAAATGAGTGGAATAACGGGGGAGGAAAGGCTAGAGTCGGGGTGGGGAGATGCGATGGGGACAGAGGAGAGATGCAGAGAAATGGAGAAAGTAGACAGGTGGAAAAAGAGACGGTAGTTTTGAGATAAATTACCGGGAGAAGAGACGAGAATAATCGGTACAATAGCAGACAAAGTGAAGCTTTAAAAAGGAGATATTTGGGAGAGAAGACGAAGAGGGGCAAGATGCACCAGACGGCATAGATATCAGGTAATTTGGTTATAGTCTCCAAGGGGATATTCCATAGGGAAGGGACGAAGGGACGATGGAGAAAGGCGCTTATATTTGGAAGGAAACAGTCACGAAATAGTCACAAAACGAAGGAGCGACAGGCACATCTCTAATAGGAAGGCGCCCGTCCAATGCTCGATATCCAATGAGTAAGAAACAACGGAGATACGCGCAGTCATTCAGAGGATGCGAGACGACAAGAAAAGATTTATATTTTGAAGAAAGAAAGGAGAGGTGGAATAAAGCGTCAATAGGTTACAAAAAAGGCCCCGACCTTGTGTTGCATTTAGATTGACGTCGGGGAATCGTGCCCGAAGGGTATGGCAGGGCGGCCGAGTCAGATGAATCGATTTGGAAGGAGCTGCGAGCTGCAAAGATTATGTAATACTGCCTGTAGATGTAGTATCGGCTATGCGACGTTGCAGTGTATTGAATGAACTTCTTGAGAGAATGCAATAGTGAGGAGAAAGAGAACAGCAATCAAAGGTCAAAGGATGCCGACATTCGCCGTGGTTTGCTCGCCATTGGTCGAAGCGATGGCGACAGTGTTGACTTGGCGGTGAGAGGAGAGAGGCAGTATAGCTTTGGCTGATAGATCAGTGTTGATTGGTACTAAAGCGAGGCAACGTGGGTGCGGGAGGTCGCATCTCGGTCCGTGGCGATCACAGATGAAGAGATGAGATGAAAGAGCACATGCTACACAGTATACTAAGCATAGGCACGAGATGTCACGGCGGTTGAGTGGTTGTGTTAAGAAATGTATTGCCCGTTCGTTCATGTATGCAAGTTCCAAAGTAGTAGAAGTAGAAACAAAAGCAAAAGCAAAAGCAAGAAGAAAAAATAACAAAGAATAACAGAGAGAACAAGAATGCTAAAGATGCAAGCCAAGAGAGTCGGCAACAGGCAAGGCTAACGTGATATTCGGGGAGAGAGCAGTTCAGAATGAGAATATCAGAATATCAAAATCAGAGCGGCCGCCAGAATGCAACTGCAAGGCGCGAAGCCGCCAAGATGGTGACAAGCTGCCAAGGGTTTAAGTAGATGGAATGTTAATAGAAAATGAAGAAGACTAAAGAAATATGATGAAGGGGTATCGAACTGGTCGAAGAAGTAGAAGAGAAAGAGACGAGAGAGGAGAAGAGAGGGAGAAGAGAGGGAGAAGAGAAAGAGAAAAGAGAAGAAAGAAAAGTGAGTAGTGAGTGGTGAGTAGTGAGAAGAGAAGAGGAGAAGAATCAAAGACAATCAAATAAAAGGCGTGGCTCGTTATGTCGTTCACTCCTTACTCCCGCCCCTACTCCTGGATCACCTCGGGACTCGCAACATTCGCATTCGTCGGCAGCGATGCCAGCACGCCCGAAGTCGGTGTCGTCGGTGCATTCATCGCGCCGCCGTTGGGCGCCGCCTCGTCCTTCTTTCCCCACCATCCAATCCAGCTCGCGCGCTTGCCTGTCGACGTCGTCGGCGATGCGCTGCCCGAATTGTTCTCGTTGTTGTTCTCCTGCACCAGCCGCAGCGGCCGCACCTTGGTGCCCGTAAAGGCCGTCTTCTCGTGGTGCACAACACGCGGCGGGCTGTTGTTGGTCGTCACGCTGCTCGTGCCGTCCGCCCGCTCGCCCGACGTCGAATCGCCCGACACGCTCGAGGTCTCGCTCCGCATACCCGGGAAGTTGCCGCTAGCACCCGCGTTGCTGCCGACACCAGGCGACCGCGGACCCGAGCCTGGGCGGCCGCTGCCGCCACCAGAGGCGCCACCAGGACCGCCCGGCGTGTACGTGCCCGTGCCAAAGAACTGCGAGCTGCGCAGGCCGGGCGACAGAGGGCCATCGCTGACACCGCCCTTGTACATGGCATTGATCACGGATGCTGCCGACGTGCCGTTGCTGCTGCTACTGCCGTTGTGGACGCCAGTGTTGTAGTTGCTGGCAGTTACTATGCTGCCGCTACCAGTGAACTGCTCGCTCATGGGACGCATGGGGCGGCGCATGCTCGTGCTGCGGCCCAGCGAAATAGGGATCGACGGAGCCGTGTCCGGGTTGCTCATAACGGCCTCGGGCATGTACGACACGGGCCGTGCACGCAGCGGCTTGGGTGCACTCACTTCGGGGACACCACTGCGGCCAGCAATCGATTTCGTGCGCTGCAGGAACGACTGGATCGCGCCGGGCTGCTGGCCTTGCGGCTGGTGGGGCAGCTGGGGCGAGCTCGAAGCAGACGACGGGCCCTGGTGCTGCAGCGCGGCCGGCGGCGGCGGCGGCAGCTCCTTGTCGGTGATACTGCTGGCCGGGGCAGAAGCGGCGGCAGCCGCACCCGTTGGCGGAGGCGGCTGCTTGCCATCGGTCGACTTGTCGAGGATGTACTGATAGTCCTGGTGCTCCAACAGACGCTCGATTATCTTATTAATGTAAAGCGTAAGCGCCTTGTTCTGGTCTTGCAGGGACTTGCACTCGGCCTCGAGGCGGCGCTGTGTTTCAATAGAGCCCGCTCCGGCGGCACCGCCCGCTCCGTTCATGTCGCCAAAGTTGGTCGGTGCGCTCGTAACAGAGGACATGATGGCACTAGCGCCGCTGCCCATGCCGCCGTGGATGCTGCTGCCGCCGGCAATGCTCGAGGGAGCACCCGCGTCCGTCTCGCTCTCGTTGTCGTCCGTGTCGTGCAGGCCGCCCAGCTCGTCTGCCAGGCTTGATCCACTAACGGCACGGCCCTCGAGTGCAGCGAGGGCATCCTGGTTGCGCGAGCGAGGCCGGCTCGGCGGGCCAACACTGCTGCCGCCACCGCCGCCGCTGTTGTGCATACCCACGCCCAGCAGGCCAAGACCGCTGCCGCCAAATCCGAAATCGGCAGTGCCAAAATCGCCCTTGAGCGTCTTTTCCTGCAGCAGCAGCTGGTAGCTCTCATTGTCCTCCATAAGGCGCGCGTTGGCCATGCGGGCCTCCATGAGCTGGCGCTCGACCTCGTGCAGGCGGCCGCCGCCCTGGTTCTCCGTCTCGACGAGCTTGATCTGCGCCTCGGCCAGCTCCAGCCGCAGCGACTCGATCAGCTTGTCCTTTTGCAGCAGCAGCTTGGAGTTGTTGCGCGAATCGCTGCGGTGCAGCGACGACGGCGGTGCAAAGCTGTTGCCGCCACTGTCTATGCTAGGGGAGTGGCTGTGCATCGAGTACCGCGACGGGCGTCCTTCGTCTTCGTTACCGCTGCTGTTTCCATTTCCGTTGGTGGTTCCGTTGCCGTTGGTGTTGTTGTTTCCGTTTGTGCGCTGGGCCAGGCTGTCCTTGAGGCGCTGGATGACACGCTGCATCTCCTCTTCGCGGTTGGACATGTCCTCCTTCTCGCGCGTCATGGCGCTGCGCTCGGCCTCGTAGATTGACTCCATCTGCTGGATCTTGCGTGCCATCTCGCGCTTCTCGTTCTTGAGCGTCTCGGTCTGCTCATCGTACTCGTGTGTGCGCTCCTCCAGCCTTGAGTGCTCGCGCGTCGTCTCATCCAGTCGTGCTTGCAGCACATTGTTTTGCCGCTGATACTGCTCGCTCTGGTCCTCGGCCTTACTCAGTCTCTGCTTGAGGTCGTCCAGCAGCGCCAGCGTCTCGGCCCGTGCCGCCTCTTCAGCTTCTGTTGAGGCAGCAGTAGCAAGCGTGCCGGAAGAAGGGGGTGATGGGCTGCGGGTGCCGTTGAGGCCTGGGGCCCCACTGCTAGCGCCGTTGGCACTAGTCGATGTGCTCAGCAGAGACTCGCGCCGTGCTGCCCGTGCCGACACGAGTGTGCTGGACCGCACAGAGCGTGTGCGCGAGACGGTGCTCGGCGAAGAGGCGGTGCCGGTCCCTGAACGGTCACCACTGCTGGTCGTTGAGACGCCGCGGGGCGTGCGTGAGGGGGAAGAGGCCCCATTCGAGTCTCGGCTCGTAGCCGGTGGTCTCTTTGCTACTGGTGTCGACATTTTGGTAGAGGATGTTGTTCTTGTGCGTGTATTTCTACTATTCGGATGCTCGTAGTAAATAGTCGGTGAACGGAGTAGTCCGTTGTGTCGGCGGTGCGGCCGTTGAATCTGTACCTGATCGTCTGTGGTCTGCAGTCGGGATTCTCTCGTCTTGGTCTGCAGCGGCGGGAGGTAGGGGTTCAGTTGAGTTCAGTTGAGCTCAGTTGTAGTCAGTGTGAGTTTAGTAGTCAGTTGAGTAGAGGCAGGTTCAGTGGGTGTATGCAGTCAACGCTGTAGTGTGCAGCCCAGACTACTACGTGCTGTATCCAATGTGGAGTAAACAACACAGAACCCAAAGGCAGAACCCAAAGGCAGAACCCAAAGGGGGGCAGAGAGGAGCAGAGGAGAAGAGAGAAGAGGAAAACAGGAAAAGGCAAGGTGAAGAGCGAGGCCTAAAGCCAATAGGACAACTCAAAAGCGCTGTAGGACGCTGTGATTATGCAGGGTAAATGCAGGGAGGGGGTAGTCGAAGTAGCTGTAGATAGTGGGATGATGGCTAGACTCGACTCGGTTGACAAGCAAGTGTCAAAAGCCAGAGGGTCGTCGAGATGTCCAAGAGGTTCAAAAGTGATGCGAATCGTCAAGAGTGTTTGTAGTAGTAAAAAGGGAAAGGGCGTCGATGTATGGAGATATGCTTATGCGACCGTGTAATAATTTGTCGGTTGGTTTGTTCCTGAACGCGAAAGGGGAAAGAGCGGTAGAGGTAGACAAGTAGTGGTGTGAAAGGAGAAGGGGGAAGGCACAACCGTTGTTTGTTTGGTTGGGGACCCTGGACCTTGCCGTTACCTGTACATCCAAGTATCTTCAGTGTCCAAAAGTAGTCATGCCGCACAGTAGTGGGGAGGGGTACATGTCTTACTCGAACTTGTAGAAAAAAGTACTAGGTAAGTACAAGGTACGCCAGGGCACCCCCTGAAGTAGCGTTTCGGGAAGGAGCGCAATTTACGACCAGCTGGAGCTTGTATGTTGTATGTTGTATATGTATCTTGTATAATGTATCTTGTATATGTAATCGTTGAAATGCACTAAATGCTTTGAATGCTCGAAATGCTTAACTGCTCTGAAATGCACTACGAGTACAGAGGACAGCGAGACGCTCTACGGCTCTACACTATTTATTACGGAGACTCGACGACTCACAAACACACGCTGGCATACCTAAAAGGTGGAGTCGGGCCAAGTCCACTTGTCATTTGGCGTTGCAGTACGCGTGCTGGCGTGGGCGCAGGCGTGGGCGCAGACGTGGCGAATGAACCGTGACGATCGCGAGATAAACAAAGTCGAGATGATGGAGGAGAATGAGAGGACAAGGACGTTTGTGTTTAGTCTGGCGCCATTAGAATATCAAAGGAAGATGAGCAAGTAGCATGAGGATGATGTGAGGCATTGCTGCTGCGGTCGTTCTAAGGTGAGATCAAAGGCATTTAGCGATATGCAAAGAAGGGGAGGAGAATAGAAGAGTAGCAAAATGAGATAGAGTGAGCAATAGCAATTGCAGTCTCACATGCAATGCATACGAAGTACGGACATGTGCCGAGGCGAGCGAGATCAGCACGAGGAATGCGTTGCTGGGTAATGCAGTCTCGACCCGAGAGGCTGATATTTGTGTGGTCCAAGACAAAGCTGGACGGCGGAGTAGTACAACTATTAAATAAATATTCAGATATTTGCAGAGTGCAGAGTGTCTGACTGTCGCGTATTCAATACTACCGTGTGCCTGGGTTGTGCTTGTGAGGTCCTCTCACGGGTTGACTTGTAATGATTTGCATAATCAGACAACAAATGAAGAACATATATCTGCATACTGGAGGCAAAATAATTTATATAAAACTCAAAACGATCCCTTGACCACATGGCTGTCTATTTTCCCAGTCAAAATATGTTCCGCAAGATCAAGACATAGTAACACATAAGTCGATGTCTCGGCAGCTCGAGTTCCTCAGCTGGATATCAGTCATAACAACAGAAATCAAAACAGACCACAGCTCCCAATTGGGCTCTAATAAACATTTGATACATGCAGGAACGTTCGGTTCAGGTGGTCCGTGGCATGCTCCGTGTTGCTACATGTGTTTATCCGAGTTGTCGGTGAGAAAGCCAGAGAGACGACAGTTGGCCAGACGTGGCCAGACGGTTGACTGAATAGGATATAGAAATAATGTACCTTGTACTTTGGAAGCTATATAGAAGCCATATAGAATGGAGTATAATAGAGCATATAGCATTTGCGTGTACATTGGCTATGCAAACCCCTGTATGAATGAAACGACACCGGCCATCAGCATGGCCCGAGAACTAAGGGAAAGGCAAGAAAGCTTCCGAGGAAAAAAGGAGAGATTGATGGCAATTTAGACGTTTATGCACGGGGTGTTAGTCACAGGGGTGCTTCGATGTAGACGGTAGGCATGCGGTGTATCGTGTCTCGATCTTTGATTGTTTTGTTTATTCGAGTCCAGGCTGCTCGCATCATGGCCGATTACGTCAGCATCCCAACTGTCAGTTGCCAGCTGCACTGGCAAATAAACAATCTCACAACATCGAGTCACAGACGGCAGCATTATTAATGTCTAGATAAATCATAATCTGGGGACGTGGTTTGTTCTTGACTATTTTTTCCTTTTGGTATAAAGCGAGTAATAAATAGAAAATAGGATGGTACACTCCTGTGCACCATGTGGGCATAACAATCATTTGGACTTTTTCTCCCTGAACGCCGTTCCGTGTCTCCCAAAAAAACAACCATTTTGTTTTGAATGGTATATTTGATTTTATATTTTGATTTTTATTGGTCTTCCTCCCACTATAAGCAAAGTCACTACGGACGCTTAAGCGGTCTGGTCGGCCAGGATGTCCGAATCACCAGGGTCCAGGACGGCCATGGTGGAGCAACGGAACATCTTACCGCAGGCAGTGCCGAGCTCGATCTATACAAAGAATGCAGGTTAGTTATATGAAATAACCCTCCAAAGTCAAACGACTTCTTCGCAGGGTAGCCCAGACACATCGCCTCTCTTCTTTCAGTCCAAAAGACTCGAAACAAGAAGAGGCGACAGTGTGACCATACATTGTGCATGGTCGCTAAAGTTGAATAGATCAAATTAGATCAGATCAGAATGAGGCCCGTTGCCAGTCGAGACTGTGCCACGACAGACGACTGGACAAGCTCTCAAAACCTTCAAAAACACACCGGTGTGTCTGGGCCATTTACTGGAAGTCGTTCTCATTGTTGCAGATGCAGATAGTATACGTACGTTGTTGCCCGAGAAGTGGTGGACGTTGGTCTTGCTGAGCATGCTGTAGTACTCAAGCTCAGACTTGCGGAGGGGGCCGGTGTTGGAGGCGATCAGGACCAGCTTGGCCTTGCCGGAGCGGAGGGCCTTGAGGGTGCTCTTGTAGCCCATGGTGACCTTACCAGACTTCATAACAAGCGCCAGGCGCGAGTTGATGGAGTTGGCATCCCTGAGTTGTTAGTATTGGTTGGTAGGAAGCAAGGATGTTGACGGCCGGCGACAACGCCAATGTCGACAATGCCGACGGCGATGCTGACGACGATGTTGACAACAACGTCGAGAATGGTGAAACATACTTCTTGCTCTTCTTGATGGGGGCCATTGCAACGGTTGTCGGGTTGGATTGGTTCAAAAGTTGGTGATTGTCGTGGTTGTCAAGAGTAAAAGTCAAGAAGAGAACACAGGCGCAAGCAGCGATGCATCAAAAGTATCTAGATTGGATGGGGCCAGCCAAAATTTCAGTTCTTTTTTTTTTTTTTTCCCTCTCTCTCACGGAATAAAGCGTGGGATGAAGTGGGTCGTTTATCTTGATGACATAAGCTACACGAGCTACCAGGGCTCTCTCAAGTTATTCCGTGCCCTTTGGGTGGATATTCCGAAGAGGGGTTGTTCCGCCGGCATTGCCTCTTTTATCTTTCTTTGCCTTTTGCTTCCTTTTGCTGCCATTTGCCCCCTACCGCTTGAGTCACCGCCCCATAACTAGCGCCTTGATTCGGGTGGTTTTCAGTTGATTTGTAACCATTTTGCTTTGAAATCATTCTGCCAGGCAGCAAAAGGTCCATTCGTAGTCTACAATCAGTCTACTACAGGCCTGCCACCCCCGTAAAACTTTCTGCAATAAAAGCGAGGCCCTCCCACCGCCATAGCGCAAAGTAATTTTTTCTCTCGTCTGACGGCTCCACTAAACCACCATTTTCGCTTTTTCTACCTATCTCCCATCGGATTTCACATCCTGCCCCCCCAGTCTACCCATTTCATCACCACATCACCAACCAACCCATCACGACAACCCCCCCCAAATCCGACAAAATGGCCCGTCGTCCCGCCCGTTGCTACCGGTACTGCAAGAACAAGGTGCGTTTTGCAGATTTAGACGTCTTGCAAGTCTTGGAAAGCCGTTCGACGACTGGAGGAATGAGATGAGATTCGGCAAGATTCGACCACGGATGAGAAGAAAGACGACGATTATCAGGACGACACAAACGAGCAAATATTGGCAGAAAATTGGAAGCAAAGACAAGCGACAAAATAAGCGGCAGGAAATCCGCATTTCCTGACAGTTTGATATTTTTGACCGACAAAAAGCGACACAATGATCTCATCTCAAACCATCAGGCGGACATCGGCTGGACAAGACAAGACAGACGATATAATGATGAGACTTGTTGAGTCATGCAATACTAACCAAACCAGCCGTACCCCAAGTCGCGGTTCAACCGTGGTGTCCCTGACCCCAAGATCCGCATCTTCGACCTGGGCCGCAAGCGTGCTACCGTCGACGACTTCCCTCTGTGCATCCACCTCGTCTCCAACGAGTATGAGCAGCTGAGTTCCGAGGCCCTTGAGGCCGCCCGTATTTGCGCCAACAAGTACCTGGTCAAGAACACCGGCAAGGAGGGTTTCCACATGCGTGTCCGTGCCCACCCCTTCCACGTCGTCCGTATCAACAAGATGCTGTCGTGCGCTGGTGCCGATCGTCTGCAGACCGGTATGCGTGGTGCCTGGGGCAAGCCCAACGGCTCCGTGGCCCGTGTCAACATTGGCCAGATCATCCTGTCTGTCCGCACCCGTGACTCCAGCCGCGCTTTCGCCCTGGAGGCTCTGCGTCGCTCGCAGTACAAGTTCCCCGGTCGCCAGAAGATCATTGTCTCCAAGAACTGGGGCTTCACCCCCCTGCGCCGCGAGGAGTACCTGGAGAAGAAGGCTGCCGGCCGTGTCCGGGTGGACGGTGCCTACGTCCAGTTCCTGTCCAACAAGGGCAACCTGGCTGCCAACATCAAGCAGTTCCCTGATGCTTTCACCCAATAGATTATCTTTTAGTAGATAGATATTTGGGACGGATCAGTTGAATGCATTTTTTTTTTCTTTATATTCACTTGTACTTGATGTGGTTACGTTTGAGTTATTGAGCTGAACCAAACAAACAAAAGAACAGTCTATGTAGCAGCTGCTCAACGGCGCAAAAATAAAAGAAATTTTAAAACCACACTGGCATGAGTGACTGTTGCTATGATTACATATGCTACAAAGTGCTGTAACTATGCGATTACGACTTGAGAGTTATCCCTACTTACTTTGATCAATCCCGATGCCGAGTATCCTGTGAACAATGTGCGTTTATCCTTTGTGATGCTCTGGATTTGGCGATGCATGAGAGTGGGCGGTGCTACGTGTCAGCACGAATCCTAGCGACGATTGCTGTCACCTCTTGTGACCCGATCTTTCCGTAGTTTGATGCCATTAGGGCTGCCATGGTAAGTGGCAGAGTATCTTCTCGGCCACGTCCACGTCCACATCAATCTGGATGACGACAAAATCGCCACGTTCATGCTTATGTAATCATCGATATATCGCTGTTTGACTGATGACATAATCTCGTGACATCAGTTTCGACTCGTGATCATTAATCCCAACAAATTGCTGCCCGTCTTTCTTTAGCTTCTGTCTTCTCCGCGCCCTTTTGGAAACCCCTCACATGGTCTTGTGCCCTGTGCCCGTCTTGTGTTTGTAGATGTACTTGTCCGAGGTGGTAAGTAGAACAATGCTTTGTTGTCTCGTGTAGCGCAGACCGCCTCCCAATGATCTAGCTTGTTCTTGTTTCATGTTATCTCCCATAGCCTTGTTCTCTCTGCTGCGGCCATATGTGCATCTCCATACTTTGTCTGCGATGCGGTGTATCACATCGTCAGAGCATCATCTGCCTCATCCTAGCCTAGGCATCTAATACAAATAAGATATAGCCATTCCGCAGACGTGCATTATCCCCATCAGCGTACAGGCATAATAAGACAGTTGTCGTTCTGTTTACGAAGTAGACATGCGTATATGGATAATATCGGATTCATGAAACAGGCGGTAAATGCAAATGATCTTCACCAATGGTCGTCTGTTCTGTCTGCTCCATTTGCCACGTCTTTTTGTGTTTGGAGCTTGGCCTGTTCCTGTCCTCTTTTCTCTCTTTTTAGTCATCTCTGTCATCGCTGCGATTTCTGTCATTTCTGCGATTTCTGTCATTTCTCCTTCTTCTCGAACCCTTCTTCCTCAATGAAATGTTTATCCTGATATCCTGATGCTACACCCCTTTGCCCAACTCTGTGTCTTGGCCGCTAGTTTATCCCGGCAGACTCGTGTTGAGTACCTGCGGTAGTCAGTATTACTCAGTCGTCATTCAGCCCGGTCTTCCCCTCACCATTCCTATTCTTTCCTTCTTCCAGTAAGACACGAGCCGAGCAGTCGAAGAAGACTGCTCCTCATTCCCGGGTGCTATGAGTCTACTCTGCTATTTGCCCGATAATGTCGCCATCAAATACGCGTTATCAATTCGCCCCTTTCTCTAAGCCGCAGTTGAAATAATGTGAATAATGTGAAATAAAAGTCGTTTCAACAAAATTATTCAACTATAGTTCGAGGATAAAACAGCTTTTTATTGTTATTAGTCAGTAATCCTCCAGAATCGGAGCCGTTCAGCAGAGTACTAGGAAAAGAAGGCAAAAAGTTTAGTAAAAGTATATTTTCGGTGCAAGCACAGCCGAAATATACATTCCTTATCGTATATACGACACATTGCTGTTTCGGACATATTCGCAAAACCCAAATCCCAGCAGCCTCTATCTAGCAAACACGGTTCTCTCGGTCTTTGGCTTGCATATTTGATATTTACCATCAGCTCACCTGCGTCATGATCACCGTCGCACATTTTCTCGCTACACCACTGTACTCCTCGTTGTCTCCGTCCCCTCTCACTGACGTATTATCCGGAGCACACCATCCTGATCTTGCACATCCTGCCAGGGCTGCCGTCCAATCTTGTAGATCTGTCTGGCAAAGTACCTCGTCCCAATAAGCACATGGAGGGAAGCGTGGTCATTCGGTTCGAGAAGTATTAGGTGCTTGCTCTGTGGAGGCGGGCGAGAACACAACAGCAAAGCAAAAGGAGCACCGGTCGAGCGTTCCGTCATCTCATATTGCAGTCACGCCTCACCGACACACTGAACTCTAGTTATATGTATGCAGCCCAACCGACAGCTCGCCTGAGCCGCCCAGCCGTCATCCCCCTTGCCTCAGCTATCTATTTCTGTCGTCTCTCTATTGTCTCTCTGGCTAGCTCTCAATCTCACTCGTCATAGCCTTTGCCTCGCGCCTTATCGCGCCACACACCACCCTATCACCGCCATTTCCTCGCTCGCTGATTCCTCGCACTGTCGGCGTCCCTGCAGAACGGGAAACGGGATATGGAATATGGGATATGGGATCTGGCATCTGGTATCTGGTATCTGGCATCTGGCATCTCGCTATTCTCACCCGACGTGTAGTTTCTATTAATTAATTAATTAATTATTTTAATGTTACTCGCATTGTGTCATACCCGTCATACGACTGGCTAGTCAGCTACGCAGTAGTCAGTCGCTCCTTCCGTTTCTTTTGTATTCGTCTTTCTCCTTTGTATTGTCTCCTTCCCTCATCCCAACTCTTTTCGACTTTTCGCGTTCAACACTGTATCGATCGCTCCTTCCTATCCTGTTTATTATCACGGTCGCGCGTGATTGCGTCTTCTGCAGCATTTCCCCTCTTTCTCTCTGATACTCTCTAGACTCTAGTTATCTTACTTTATCTATTTCCTCTCTAGTTACTTTGTCTATTTCCTACTCTGGCTCTCCTTGTTCTCGGTCCACCAGCCCACCCGACTCCTACGCCAGCAGTGTTAGTCCAGCGCAGCGCCAGCGCCAGCACAACACACTGATCCAGTCCCTTTGTCACTGCACTAGCCTGCCGTTTTCGGGCACCAGTCATCATCTTATCTCATCGCTGCCCGCGTCTGTGTCTGTGTGTCTGTGTGTCTCTGCGTCTCTACGTTTCTACGTCTCTACATCTATCTTTCTCGTCTCCTTCTTTTGTTCTTATATTCTCTTTCTTTTGCCTCTCTTCTCTCTTTATACCACCCCTCTTTATACCACCCCTCTTTATACCACCCCTCTTTAACCACCTCTCACTTTCTCTTCACCTCGTCATCTCTCTATACAACCACCTCTCATGGCCTTTCAACAACCCACTCGACAGCAGATCCAGCGGCCGGTCCGCGAGGCCTCGCTCGGCGGCAGCAGCGATAACCCTCGATCGACCGCTAACAATGCCGCCCAGCTGCATGCCCACACCCGCGACCCGGCACAGACGTGGGTTCTGTTCTCGCCAGCAGCCGACACGGCGACGTCCTCATCGTCGGTGCTCGAGTCCTTACCGCAATCTCAGTCCCAGTTTGGCAGCCTCAACAGCATAGTCCGCTCGTCAGCCGTCGCCAGCGAAGACGATGCCGAGCTGGATAGCCTAGACTCGCACCTAGCCGACTTTCGTTCATCTTACCAACACCAACAAACCCAAAATCCTTTTCCACAAACACAACCTCCCCAAGCCTCGCAGTCAAAAGTAAACCTCCCGACGCACGATGGCCTCGGTTCGTTCCGCCTAGGTCCGGCCGCGCAAGAGCATCTGTATGCTTTTGAGCAGTTCAACCCACGGCGCATTGCCAAACGGCGGCGGTCCTCGCTGGAGCGCGAGTTCAGCCATGAATTCAGTCTTGGACAGCACCAGGCGGCGGCGGAGTTTATCGAGGACATGGAACGTACACGGCGGATCGAGGCGTGGCGGTGGGAACACAGCCGCGTGCTTCTCGAAGAAATCCAAAAGGAGACACGGCGGCGGCGGAACAGTGAGCTCTCACGGCGGCGCGGGTCCACTGCCACCAGACAAGACAAAGACAAGGAGGCAGCGGCAACGACAAGTGCACCCGTGGCAGTCCCGTCGGCAAATGCGACTGCTGCCTCGATCGTAGAAGAAAACGCCGAGGACTGGCACGAACAAGAGGACGACCGACTGTCGCAGTTCCGCCGGACAAAAGACGACGGCTCTGATGATGACGAGGGGCTCTGGT
This sequence comes from Ophiostoma himal-ulmi, assembly GCA_029299165.1. Taxonomy (NCBI): domain Eukaryota; kingdom Fungi; phylum Ascomycota; class Sordariomycetes; order Ophiostomatales; family Ophiostomataceae; genus Ophiostoma; species Ophiostoma himal-ulmi. The sequence goes on from JANSME010000004.1 coordinate 437,035, forward strand.
CTCGCCTGACTCGCAAGTTCATGCAGGACGTCATGGGCATCGACGACCAGATTCTGTCCGTCTTGTTCGGCGAGGCATTGGCCGACGACCTGGTACAAGGAGGCGAGCTCGACACTGGCGATTTGTCGTCTACGCCGCGCGCATCCAACTCTCAGTCAACCCCGTTGGAAAACCCTCTCTTTGAGAGCATGGCCGAAGAGTCTATATCTGCTACCGAGCCAGCATCTTCCTCGTCGCCGTGGCAGATGCGCATGATTGAGAGGATTGCGCGCGAGCTGGGCGTGTTTGTGCACAACCACATGGGCACACACAGCCACCCCGGAGCGTTCTCGACGTTTACGCGTGTGCAGCAGATGCCCCTGCCATATGCCGGCCTGCCCGTCATCCCCGAGACGAACCAGTTTGGGTCTGTGTTTCTAGACGACAAGCCGGAGAGCAAGTCTGCGTCGACCAAATTTGCAACAGACATTACTCCGACAGGCACGACGGCATCGCTGCCACGATTCCGGCCGACCATCTACCAAGCCCAGGAGCAGCAGCAGCAACAGCAGCAGCAGCAGACACAGGAGGAGGATGAAGATGATGAGCTCATCCCCGAAGCAGCCACGCCCAAGGCGGCACCGTCTACTGCAGGCGGGTCCAAGGACAAGGCGGCCTCGAGCAACCCCGCATTTACGCAAGACGAGTGGGAGCAGGATTTGGATATCAAGCTCGTCTTCCGCTACCTCAGGTCGCGCCTGTTCTCGGGGAATGCCGGCCATGCCCACAGTCACGCCCACAGCCACCGCCACACAATGAGCATGCAAGAGGCTGCTGTCAAGGTTGCCCGCGTGCGCCAGCACCACCCTCTTGTGGGCGGCCAGCGTGAACGCCCGGCCCCTGTGGCACCGCTGGTGGCACCGCGCGCGCCGTCGTGTGCGAGCCAGAGCACACGCCGGTCGGCAGCGGCAGCAGCACGGCGCAACAGTCTAACGGTGAGCATGAGCATGTCATCGCGGCATTCGTCGCGGCATTCGTCTCGGCACTCGTCGCGGCACTCGTCGCGGCGTTACTGGGACATTGGCGGGTCTGGGAGCATGATTGCATCGGCTGGACCGATGGGGTCATGGGGTGAGGTCTGAAGCAGCGAGTATCCTCAGTGCAGTGAGGCACGAGTACTCTCAGTCTGCTGGCTGGCCGAGCTGTGTCGTTTACTATTGCCACTTTGAAGCCGTCACTTGGACTAGTCTGCTGAGCGATATTAGCGGGTTTATTTTTTTCTTTTTTCATTTTCATTTGCTTTCGACTATTCTTTTTCTTCATCTTTCTATTCATTATATAGCTAGCATAAACGGCGTTGAGCATATTTTTCTTTTTTTTTCCTATTTTCTCTCTGTTTTTTCCATCTTTTTCTTCATTTATTTTTCTTCATATATCGCCCATTTTCTGCCATTTGTTTTATTATATACTTCTCATCTCCATCTCATCATATATTCACATATTCACGGCGTCACGATACACGAGCATTGGACAAATACATTATTACATTAGAGATATCGAATGTGAATCAAAGTGAATAAAATGAGCCAAAGTGACTATCAGTTTCACACATGTAGCCATCTGCTCTGCACCCCTCAGCCTCGCGGACGGAATGCGGCCTTTATGTAGAGTGCAACAAAAGTTGGTGGGTGGAATGCATCGTCGGGAAGATTAGCTTATGCTCAGGCCTCAGGGTGATGGAGTGATGGAGTGTTTGAGAGATGGTGGGGTCGGCAGAGATGTGGTTGTGAGTTATCTTACGTGGTGGGGTGCCTTGGTTCTTTCCTTTTTTACTCTGTAATACGTCTCATCGAGTGCGTGACTCGGGATGACGCAAAGGTGTTAACGTATGCAATGAGGCCTATGAGTGAGGAGTGTTAGTAGTTTTTATTGGACTATTGATTTGGGATTTGATTCGATTATTTTGAGGGTATTTATTCATTGAATAAGGTTATTCTCTAATGATGGGATCACAACATAGTTAAGGTCGGATGAAAGAGGCGTGCTTACATAAGCACGCACGATCATCTGCGGGCTCTAGTAACACACGATCAATACAGAGCCTATCTTGTGAGCACGTCTATCTGACCGTCACTGGAGCATGATTGCCACAAATGCTCTTGTGATACTAATGATATAATACTGACATATACTGGTGTTTTGCTGTCAAGGGACGAGTAGGTCTTCTACTGAGTATGTGTGCACCCTTCTTCTGCACGCCAGTACCCACCCGCCCCACCAATTAAACCCTTGTCACTTACACGTATCCCGAATAGGACTAGTATCTCATCTGACCACTCACAGCCGGCTTCTGGACGCTCGGACGTCCAGTAGAACCGCGTTAGTCTGTCGCGAGACGCGTTCTGTCTTTTACAGTCTTTTACGCACTCTGCTTCTCCATATTAATACTCTCCTAGTTCTCTCGCGGCGGACTGTTTCACCAATAGACGGCCCGCAAGCCTGCAGAAAGGTAAACAAGGCCTCCGCGATACGATTCGCTGGCAGTTGAAGATGTTGTTGCTTCGTGTTGATCGCTCCTTTGTTTTGCTACCGTATTGTATGCTTGTCGTTTTTTTTTTTCTTTCTTTTTCTCTTTGTCTCTCTGTCTCAGTCATCGCGCCATCATCTAGCGAATCTGAAAATCACAACATTCATTTCTCTGTTCAGCATTGCGACTGGCTGCTCACCGTCCGCGTGGTAAAGCGTCTCTTCGCCTTTAGTCAGATATCCAATATCCAACCAGTTGTAAAATACAGTACCGTCTTGTGCTCCGTGCCTGTGCCTGTGCTCGTGCTCCTTTTTGTGTTTGTGTTTCTACCTGTGCCGGCAGTGGTACGTGTCTACTCATCCCTTCTTTCGAGGGTTCTGCACGTTCCTCTCTAGTTTCGTGCTCACGTTCCGCTCTTTTGTTCTCTGTCTCGCTTCTTTTGCCTTTTGATATTTGCATCCAATAAGGTCATCTAGCCATCAAAGTGCTTGCATCCATCCTCTCTTGCTGCATCGCTTCCATCTGCATGAATATGCACTTTTTCATTCCTAATGTTACCATTTCTAATGTTCCACTGTTCCACTGTTTTACTGACGCCTTATGGCTGCCTACTGCCCACACACCTGCTATCCTGCAACGGTATTGTGCAATTGGCTTGCATGCAGTTGGGTGGTTGGGTGGTTGGGTGTATTGAGTGTAATTTGTTGCAGTTTTGCAGCAACAAATCTCTTGATGCTAATGCAGGCGACTCCGTTCCTTCTCAAAGAGGTACTTTCTCACAAGTGCGTTTCCCGTCTAACCACAAGTATCTTCACGGGTCAGCCTAGAGTCTCCACTTTGGATCCATTCTTTCCTCTTTCCTCTTTCCTCGTTCCTCTCTACTCAGTATTACGCCCGCTCTCCATCCCTTGACTCTCAGAGTCTTTGATTCTTTGATCTTGCGGCAGCTAGCTGGCCGCTCCTAGCGCGGTCCGTCTTTTCGTTTTGTAGTTTTTGATATGATTTTCAGCATTTTGGCATTTCCGCATTTTCAGCATTATTGCATGCATACTCTACCATACTAGGCGTATCCTTTTGTTTCTTTTCTTTTCTTTTCCCTTTTGTTTCTTTCTACCCTTCTACCCTGCCTCTTTCCTGCTTACTGCGTAGTCTGCTGTATTGCTCGCTCTTTCCCGTTTCTCTGTCCATCTGCATGCTCTTTCCTTTTTCTGTGCCCACCCCCTCCCACGTCGAGTCGTGCCTGCCTTGCCTTGTTCCTCTTCCCAGCGCAGACCCCCCCTCCATCTTCTGCGAGTAGTCTGCACCGTGTCCCGTCCACCTGCGTACTTTGTACACCTGCACTCCATACATACGGCTGTGCCTGCTTTCTCGTGCTCCACGCTCCACGCTCCTTGTCTCGTTAGTCTCGTCCTTCTTGCATACTATTAGTTTCTTACTAGTCGTGTTATTGTCTGACTTTGACCCCCCCTAGCTTAAACCACTCCGGAAACCCAATTGCTACTCTTTCCCTCTTTCCCATTCCCATTCTGTCTGTCTCCTTCCCTTTCTCTGTTTCCTTTTCTGTTTCCTATTCTGTTTCCTTTTCTGTTTCTCTTTCGACACACCCCCGCGCCTGTCCTTTGCTCTTGCCATTTCTGGCGTCTGGGTTTCTGGGCTTGCTCGTACACTCTCTCGCGCGCCTTCTTATCCTAACCGTTCTCCCATCGTTCCTTCCTCATATCCCGTATCTCTCTTCTTCTATCTATACTCCCCCCTCCCGCTTTCCATCTTTCGTCCGACTAACACTAGTCTACGTGACCACCTCCTTCCAGTAGCAGAGGTCAGCTTTCGTCATCCTCCACCTCTCTCTCTCTCTCCTCTCTCCGTTTTCTTTCTCCTTTCTCCTCCCCTCTTCTTCTTTTCCACACACTCTTTCTTCAGCATCACCGCGACCACAACTACGACGACTTCCACCACACTCGTGACGCGTCGAACGGCTAGAACATACATCAGTCGACTGCATTATTATTATTAATCGACTTTTAATCTACTCTCGTCTGTCCTCTCGTCTGCCCTCTCGTCTGTCTTCTCGATTCGCCATCTCGTTGGCCTCCTCAACAACGACCTCCTCAATCATCCTTTCTTCGCCTATCGCCCACGGCCTACCATCCCTCTTTCTCTACAATATAAGCTTGGTCAGTCAATCTTGCATATGGCCACGGCCACATATCCGGCCGCCTCTCCCTTCTTATCCTTTATCTTTCGGTCTTCCTTGTCCCTCATCCCTCCCGCTTCTCTCCCTCTCTTCTTCTCTTCCTCTCTCCCTATAAACCGTCTTGTTGCCTTTCTCTCATGACCCGACCTGCGGCCACTCTGCTCTTTTGCCCCCAACTAACATATCGTTCAATACAGATTTCACCAATGTAGACTCTACAATATACAACATACATATACTGCTGCATCTATACATATACTCAACACATATATACATCCATTTTCAAATGCTCGCCCTTCAAGCTAATGGCTGCAACTTCCTTAGACGTCACTGCTGCTGCTGATCTGGGTTTCGACTTTTTTATCTACGACGAAGAGAGACAGCAGCAGCAGCAACAGCAGCATCTTCAACAACAACACCATCAGCCATATCCACAACCATATACCCAACAACAACAACAACAACCTCCACCGCAATATACCCAGTTTCAACCTACAACTACACATTATACACAGCCACTTCCTCAGCAGCAACCTCAGCAGCAATTCCCAACCGGCCGCTGCAACTATGTCGACTTGACACACGGCTCTGGTGCCGCCCAGTGCGGCTGCCGGCGCTTCTGGAGCCGTGTACCATCAACACCCACCTCCGCCTCGACCGCGACGACGCCTACTGCCAATGTTCACCAACAGTTTGGCCTCCTCACTTCATCCGCCGCGCCCGCAGCTACGCCCGCAGCTGACTCGGGCTACTGCATGTGCTCACACCATGCTTGCTTTCACGACCATGACCAGGCCCAAACACAGCCTCCGGCGTCAGTCAACACTTCATTTTTTAATATCACACCAGCTCCCTTGGCCGCAGCCCCTCTGGTAGAGATCGAGTTAGAAGCAGACACACAAAAGGCCGAGCAGGAGAATGAGAAGCCGCGAGCTGCATTGACTCCGGTCGAGGTGCACAGCCTTCAGCCGGAGCGTCTTCCACAGCCGGAACAGCTGCAACAGCTAGAGCAGCTGCAACAACTGCAACAAATCGAGCATCTACAGCATCTACAGCAGGGGCAATCACAAGAGCAGTCGATCCCCGACACTCTGAGCTGGGGCGGACTGCAGCTTGATCTACCACCAGAACTTTCAACCTCTTTGGCCAACTCTCTACCACACTCAAACCCACCACTCTCTCAAAAAGCGTCCAGCACCACATCCAGCCGCTATATGCGCCCCTTTGCCGGGCGTGGACTTGGCACTCTACCAGAAAAACAGTCATTCGCTACAGCTCTTTCTACAGCACTCGTGCCAGCCAGCAAAGCTCTGTCCGTCACAGGCTCGACAATCTCCACTACATCTGCTGCAACCACAACGCCCGTTTCCCAGACCCTGCGCGCCCACGATGCTCGCCTCGAGCGACTCGAGAACCCATCCTTTTTTGCATCCACCAACAGCCAGGCGATTAACAACCTCAAGGAAGACTACCTTGAAAGACATGACCAGGTCGACTTGCGCGTGACTGAGCTCGAGTCACGCATGGAGGATGTCGAGCGGCGTATAGCCGATGAGGGCACAAGTTCGGTCAGAGGCGCAATCACAGAGTCGACGGCATCGGTTTCTGCATCATCGGCAGCCTCGACAGTCTCTATAGCTACAGCACGGTCTGCATCGCCCGACGCAAGTCTTATGCGCCAACTACACATGCTACAGCAAGAAGTTGCCCTTCTCCGCCAAGAAGCAGCTTTGGCGGCATCAATCCCTTCTGTGCAAAAGCCATGGCTGCTCGAGGTCGTGTTTATGCCCTTTCCCCTCAAGGGACTCTGGGTCGAGGCGAGCCAGTTTGCCACGGCAGCTGCTGTCAGTGCGGCGTCGGCGGCTAAGCGCCGGCAAGAATACTTCTCAAGAGACTTCTTGTTCAGTGCACCTGACGAGTGGACTTGCGAGTCAATACAGACAAAAGATGCCGAAGCAAATAAGAGAGAAAAGAATGTGCCGCGCCTTCTTCCACGAGCATGTGCGCCGGGTCGGCTGATTGACCGGCGGCTGCGCAGTCGTGGGCTGGTGCAGACGGTTACAGTCAAGGGCGGTGATGCAAGGGCCGTCGAGGCAGCAGTTGCCGAAGCTTTTCAACTGGGTGTAAAGGCATACACGGCTATTGCAGCAACATCAGCGTCGACACCCCTTGGACTACAACACCCATGGGTGCCTCTGCGCAAAGTACACAAAGATTCACGTCTGCGGTTCCTTACACGTGCCGAAATGGCGACGCCTGCTCTGTGGACACCTGCCTTTTTGAAAGAGAGTGTTGTCATGAAGGTGGGTGGTGGCCAAGGCAGCGGCCAAGGCAGCGAGTGTGACAAGACCGATAAGAGTGAGGGTGACAAGAAGCACCGGCTGTATATCACACAGCCTAGCGCGTACACCCAGGATCAGCAGTCACATACCAATGGTTGGTCATGGGATAAGCTGCGAGATGCAGAGGCTGTCACTGTTGACCCCCAAAGCAAGGTCAAGGACGAGTCGGTGTGGGAGTGGAACAGCCGACTCGACGAGGCGCCCGTCGATACGCAGTCGTCTGATACGTCGAGCTCGACCGATACTACAGAAGAGGTTGCTGACAACGATGGCAACGTGCCCAATGACGTACTGGTGGATGTCGAGCTCGGGGTAGCACCCGTTCCGACTGCACCCATTACAGCTGCTGCTACTGGCGCTCACACACACGTATCATCACGCTCGCCGTCGTCTTCGCAGTTCTTTACCGTCAACCAGTCACCGGCGCGGCCAATCACGGCACTGACTTCATCACGGTCGACCTCATCGCACCGTCTCAGCAGTGCCCGCCGGTCCATGTCGCCGTTCTTCGTGTCGGCCGTCCAATCGTCTGGCATACAGTCGCGCACGCCACGCCCGCCGCCGATCCGTACTACGAGCGCCCGTACATCTACGTCCATGTCGCGCGTATCCAAGCGCCGGTCGCCGAGTGTCGGGTTTGCCGCCAACTTTTGGCCTCGCAATACGCCGCGCTACAGCCGCAGCCCGAGTGCAGCCCCACCGAGTGCCCGCGTGCGTGGCACGACACCGTTCTGCTATGCTACACCGTACAGCAATGCCTATAATGACGACGAGCCCGAGCGCCAGCTTGAAGACGAGCGCCAGCCAGATGAGGTGCACCGCCGGAGGACGTACCCCGGGTACGGCTTCAATGGCGGCTTCAACAATGGCATGGGCATGGGTCTGGACGATGCCATGGATATGATGGGGTACGGCAGCGATGACTATGACGAGGCTGATTTTGAAAATCTCGCTGGAGATGCTGGAGATGAGGATGATGACGATATCCCCATGACACAAGATGGCGACGACATTGAAGTGTATGAAGACCGGGATGATAGCCATCTGAATCTCAAAGAAAAAAGCAAGGCACTGCTGCCTGAAGATGAGCCGTGGCCGGGCATCGACTCCAACTATGAAGGCGATAGCGGCGGCTACGACGGGAGTGGCAGCAGCCAGGGGAGTCAAGTCGACGGCAGCCAAGTTAGTGGTAGCCAAGGCAGCCAAGATGGCCATGTCGACGAAGACGATGAGATGTCTGATGAGAACCTGGACCCAGAGCAGTTGTCCCAGGTGTCTTCACAACAGAGCCAGCAGCAGCAGCAGCAGCAGCAGCATGACACCTCTGGCCAGGTCAACCAGCCCCAGCAGTCACACCAGCTCAACCACCTGACTGGGCAGACCGAGCTGACAGAGCCCGCTCACTTCCGTCTCTACAACCAGCACCATCAACAACACCATCAGTATCACCTCGACTCGGACAGCAGCCAGCCCAGCGAATACCCGAGCACACGCCGGCCGCGCAAGAGACAGGCTGCTCCTCCTCCTCCACAGCAGCAGCAGCAGCCTGTACAGATCAATACTCAACAGTTTGACATGTACGGCCATGACGAGGGAATCGGCTTCAAGATTCACGAGGATGAGTCTTGAGACTAAAAAGTGATTATATCACGTCGACTCTTTTTCAATTTCTTTTGTACTTTCGTCTGTCTTCTTTTCTATTCTCTCGTCTCTTTCTAATATCTTTTCTTGTCTGTACTATATACGATGATGATGGGTGGATGCATTGGATACTTTCTACGGCGTTGATACGATCAATGAATATATACCCCGTTGATACTTTATATCCAGTTTTTGGCCTGATTTTTGGTATATGATTTTGATTATTGTTAAAATTGTGCGCTTAACAAGCTAAACTCGCACTGGCACTGTGATTTACTGCGACTTGAAGGTATGTGGATGTATGACGTGCGTTGAGACTGACGCGAAGCAAAAAAAGTCATATTAATGGAAGAAGAACAGCGGAAAGGAAAAGAAAGACGAGCAAGAACAGAACAGTGCCACCTGGTATCAAGAGAGAGAAAAGAAGAAGAAAATCAAAAGACTAACAATGAGAAGAAGAAAAAGTTGAAAACACAAAGGAAAATCAAACACAAGCGCGGTGCAAGCCAGACCACTGTCGGACATGCATGGCAGCAAGAAAAACGAGGACAGGACGTGAGAGGCTTCAAAACACAGCAGAAACGCCACCTAGCGGCTCGGATTCACTGCTTCTCCTTTTCCTATCCCTTGTCCTTTCCCTTGTTCTGGCCATCGTCTGGCCCGCCCGCGGCATCGAGCCCGAGCGGCGTCCAGTCAATGTCGGACACGGACACGCGTGTCGACCGCCTCTTGTGGGATGGGTATCCATGGTTGGCGCTCTATGCCTTGCCAATCGATTCCATCCAGCGCTTGCGAGTCTTGTGCACAGTCTTGTCAGCCTGGGCGAGATCCAACAGGCAGCGTTCCATGGCGTCCAGGTGGCCAAAGAACTCGTCCATCTTTCTTGTCGTATTCTCCAGACTGGAACCGGTTGACTTGTGGTACTCGTACATGACCGCAATCATGTATTCGGCCATGGCGTGGAACTGGGGTCCCTGGCTCGGTGTGCGGCGGCCGAGGAATTGGCCGCTGATGAAACGGGACCGCGCGGGAAAGTCTCTCCACTCCCGACGCAAGCGCTGGTTCTCCTCTTCGTCCTCGGTTGCACCGATGGGATGCTTGCGCATCCACTGGTCATGGTCAAAGAGCAGAGCCAGCTGGCCATTTGGCCGCGGCAGGCCCATGACGCCGACTATATAGTCGAGGGTCTTTGCAAAGTCTGTGCGGTACTGCATGACACTGAACGCATTGTACTGGTAGTCGGCCAGTGGTGCATCGCCGTCTTGGATTACTTGCTCGCTAAAGTGCTCATACGGGCTTCCTCGCCGGTGGCAGTCCCGAAGAAACGCCCCCAGGCTCTGCTGGGCACTGAAGCGCCAGGATCCCGGATTTGTGGCGAGGAACCGTGTGATGCAGCCGCGGAGATGGGCTTTTTGTAAGTCGTCAAGGGGCTTGTGTGGGCTGACGACAATGCGGTCGCTCAGCCCGGGGGAGAGGCTCGCCGAGCTGCTTCCGACTCGCGGCTTGAGAGCTGTTTTGTCGTCTGTGTCTGCTGCTAGGGAGTCTCGGTCTTGGCCATTGTCTACGGGAACATGGGTTTTGAGAGCCTGCCACTTTTGCTCAAAGTACAGATAGGAGATGCCTGTCCTGTCTGTCCACGCCATGTCCCAGGCGTCGTTCTCGGCTGCAAACATAAACTCGTGCTCGTTCTCGACGAGAGAGCCGCAAAGACTGTTGATGGCCCTGCAGAACTCCAGGTATGTGGCAATCTGGGCCTCAGTGGCCGACTCTGGTCCCGGCGCAGATGCGTTGCCCCAAAGCTGTTCCTTTGCGGCAGTTCCCTTTTCCTTTTCCTTTGCCTCCGCAGGCTGTTGGTCGGCAGAGCAATCAGAGAGGCTCTTGATGAGCGCACTAGCAAAGACCGAGCCACACGCCCGGGACATGCTCCTGGTGCGTTGCCAAGACAGAGACTGGGTTTGGTCATTGGCGGCTGTCATCGCCGCATAGTTGAAAAGGGGATCCACGAGCCATGTCCCGGAGTAGCATGCCGTGGTAATCAAGGTTGTGCGGACCGTCATGTCTATGCGGCCTTTGAGCTTGGCGAGTGTGAGCTTGCCAGACGTACCAACCCGACCACCAAGTTCGAGTTCGCCCGTTTCGGCTCCGTGGCAGAGGATGAGAAGAAGGAGTTTTGCATCCTCCTTGCGGGCCAGCTCGCCAAATTCACAGACTTTGTCAAGGAAGCGGTCTACAATCGAGCTTCCACGAACCACGTCAACCGGACTCAGCTTGCCACTCTCCAGCAGCTCCTTGCTCAGAACCACCTTGCGTTCCGCACGCGGGTTTCCGTGCAAGAACTCACCGTACCTCTGTATCAGGGTTTGTGGGTTCTAAAATTAGTAGTGTTAGTCTATGCACTCGGTATGGTATATTTATGAAGAGAAAAAAGAGATGGTTATACTTACGGTGGCGGCGATCCAGGCCTGCTTGCGGCCAAGCCCCTTGAAGAGGTAGTTGAAGGCGTAAAAATCGGACGTAAACCAGCCGTCATCGGAAGGGTCACAGCTGTCAGCGGTGCCACCGACGGCTGCGACCACGTATGTTTCTTGGTCGATGACAAAAGGCGATCTGGTAGAGTAGCCAGTGTTTGGCAAGGCCGTGCTTGTGAAAGCTGTAGCGCCCTGAGTGTGAAGTGCCCCTTTCATCCCTACGAGGTGAAATGGCTTGCAGATGTCAGTGGTGAGTGTGAGAAGGGAGGATGATCTGTCTCTCGATGACCGAGGATTTGTCTGCTTGTATAGTCAAGATTTGTGTAACGAGGCTCGTCTGATCTTGAGCTTGAGCAGTGTGTGAGCAGTGTGTAAGCTGCAAGCAAGTAGTATGTAAACAGCATACAAGTAGAGACTAGACTGTGACTACGTGGTGTGTAAGAAGTAGCGAATTAAACTTGTATATTTATTTTCCATCATGTCAAAGTCTACTATGGTTGCTGTTCATGAGTCACGCGGCGCATGTATTGACGTATGTAGCGTCTCTACATGGACTTTGCCAGCATCTCTATTGCCTTCTATCTGGGACTTGCGTATATAGAGAAGAGCTGTTTACTCTGTCCGCGGCTGGGTGGCTGGCAAGATCAACCTGAGAGTTGCTGTGTTGACTAGTAAGTGCACCCCGTCCCGGCTTTGCCCCGTGAGTACATAGAAGCTATAATGTAAAGCAGTATACACCGGCAAAATACGATGATTATATAATCATTTTCGGTCTTATACAGTCTATTTAGTCTTTTATCACGGTCTTTAAAGTCTTTCTTATAGTCTTTAATAGTCTCTACTTATTATAGTTCCTTCTATAGTCCCTTCTACAGTCCCTTTTGCAATCCGTCTTACAGTCTCTCATACAGTCTTTACAGTCTTTACAGTCTTTACAGTCTTTACAGTCTTTACAGTCTTTACAGTCTTTACAGTCTTTACAGTCTTTACAATCTTTACCTTCAAAACACTTAACTCGTTATTTTAATCGTTATCGTTATCGGTCCCCTTATCAGCGGCCTTATCAGTTTCGTCAAAAGTGGACCAGATACTTTGTAAACCAATCAGGGGGACCGACTTTACGACCACAAGCGGGTCAACGTAATCCCTGCATAGGGTATCATCCGGTAGCGCTGGTAGCAGTGCCGCTGCTGTCCACTTGGCTGGGACACGAAAGCCGGCCTGTCAACCATCAAAGAGTAATACATTGCAGACTGTTTGGATATTGTGCAATGCTGATAGGCAGCATTGCCGGTGACTTGGAGTGCAGATGGCGATGGCTTTTTTTTTGATAGTGTTTCTAGTTACCACTTTTGTTTTTGAATATAGTCGGCCGTCCTCCTCGCCAACTCACGATAATCCGATGTACTCTCTGCTCTCAAATTGTAGCTGTAGACTCCATTCTGTGACAATTTGTACAGAGTATGACTTTGTCGAGCAATATGACCGCTGCATCTGCCAGTCTAGCCGATAACACCATCGCCGCCAGGATCACCACATCACGACATCTGCATCTTGGCAGCGGCATCAGACGTTGCGAAATGATAATAATCGAGAGAAATCTGAGAAAGATTAGGTAATTGATTCAGAGTAATTGCAGAAGATGGCCAGCAAGGCAACAAATATCAATATAATAAATACCAAAAGAAACATAAATCAAAAATCAAAACATCCCAACGCCGAGATACATCTATCGATCGTCCTCTCATCAAGCGTCATCCCGCCTCGTCACTCTGCACGATACCCAAATCTACTAGAGCCTGTGCAGTCAGCCTCGACTGTTTCCTGTCTAACCCCAAGCCGTTGAACCTACAAAACTCATCTTTGCATACCTCGCCATGGCCAGCCCGGCCAAGACTATCATTCTTTAATTCTCCACTTTGACTCCCCTTTTCTCATCTTCAGTCGTTCGTCTTGCACATCCTCGTCTTCTTGCATTGCATGCCTATGATTTTATTTGACCCTCTTCCTCTTTTTATTAGAATGTCATCCTAGCATCCGATCATCTTGGTCTTGACCACCAGCTGCTACATGGCCGGACTCACGGCCATGCCGGCATCCAAGGACGGAGTCGGAGTCGGAGTCATCCCAGACAAGACGCCGCACTCATCGACTACAGAGTTACAAGCAGGCCAAACAGATCAAACAGATCAAGCAGATCAGACAGATCAAATAGAACAAACAGAATCGGAACCGCCAGAATCATCACATCAACCACCACCGCCAGAGACGTCGACCGCCACGCGCACCCTGGCCGGCATCGTCTGGGACTCGTGGGACAAATCGCCCGAGGACCGCCGCCTCATTGCAAAGATTGACTGGTTCATCCTCAGCTACGTCTGTGTCGCCTACTTTGTCAAGTACCTCGACCAGACAAACGTCGCCAATGCCTACGTCTCCGGCATGAAGGAGGACCTGCACATGCGCGGCAACGACTTTAACCTGCTGGGCACCTACTGGACCGTCGGCTACATCCTCGGCCAGGTGCCCTCGCAGATTATCATGACGCGCGTGCCGCCCTCCGTCTGGCTGCCGTCGCTCGAGCTCACCTGGAGCCTGCTCGTCATTGGCATGGCCGGCGCCTCCAATCTCCAGACGCTCCACGTCCTGCGCTTCTTTGTCGGCCTGCTCGAGGCCTCCGCCTACCCGGGCATCATGACGCTGCTGGGCAACTGGTACCGCCCCGAAGAGCAGTGCAAGCGCGCCTGCATCTACCAGGCCTCCTCCAGCATCGCCCAGATGTTTGGCGGCTACCTGCAGGCCGCGCTCTACCGCAACATGAACGGCGTGCACGGCCTCGCCGCCTGGCGCTGGCTGTTTGTCTTTGACGGCATCATCGGCGTGCCCATTGCCCTCTACGGCTTCTTTGCCATCCCCAACAGCCCGGCCACGACGCGCGCGCGCTGGCTGTCGCTGGACGAGCGGCGCCGCGCCCTCGAGCGCATGCCCCCCGGGCGCAAGTCGTCGCTGGAGCACCTCGACGTGCAGACACTGAAAAAAACATTTCAGAACATTTTTCGCGAATGGCCCGTCTATATCTTTACGGCGTCGTTTGCCTGCTACATCCAGGCCTCGCGCGTCTACGCCTACTTTGGCCTCTGGCTCAAGGACACCGGCCGCTACTCGGTCGTGCAGGTCAATACCATTCCCACGGCCGGCTTCGGCCTGCTCGTCGTCTTCACGCTCGTCTTTGCCTGGACCAGCGACGGCCTGCAGACGCGCTGGCCGATTATCGTCTGGGGCGCCAGCATGTCTCTGGTCGGGGCCATCATCCTGGCGGCCACGCTCGGCAGAGGCGCCGGCAGCGAGCCCGGCGACGCGCTGGTCATTGCCGGCTTCTTCCTCACGTTCCTCACCACCGGCACGGCCGGCGTCTACATGACCTACATGACCGAGGTCCTCGCCTACAACTACCTGCACCGCGCCGTCGTCATCGCCCTCGCCGACACCGTCGCCTATGTCTTTGTTGCCTGGCTGCCCCTCGTCATCTTCAACACGGCCGAGGCCCCCTACTTTAGCATCGGCTACAACATGACGGCCGTCTTTCTCGCACTGCAAATCATATTTATCCTGCTTGTCCCCATAGCCCACAAGAGATGGGCTGTCGGCAAGTATGAGGTCGCCATAGACACACCCAGAGACATAAACGCCAACATAGACCGCCAGCAACATACTATAGATGATACCCGCTTGCATGTCTAATTTGTTCTTTTTTACTTTTTACTTTTTATTGCCCATTCTCTATATCCAACTCTATAACTGTAAATGCTGTGAAGAATAAAAAAAATCGGAACAGCCCTTTCAATGGTCTGCTTATGTAATCATCATCAATCAGTTGTCCATGCCGTCCAGCTCAATCAGCTTGATCACGGCCTTGATCACGTCCCGGTCCAGCTGCTCAGCCGCCGCAGCCTCCTTGGCATCTTTAGTCTCGTCTTCGGCTTCAGCCTCGTTGCCCAGCCGCCGGGCAATCAGCCGGTCCACCATGCCCCGGAGCCGCGACACGAGCACGCCGATCCGCGCCCACCCGCGCAGCCGCAGCCACCCGTCCACAATCAGACCCCGGCCCAGCGTGTCCAGCTCAATGTCGCCCGAGAACATGAGCAGCGTGTACGCATTGAACGGCGTCAGGTCGCGCACAAACACTTTGCTCGTCGCAATCAGCGAAAAGTACGACATGAATGCCGCGCGGCCCGCGAATCCCTGCGCGTCAAACATGGTGCTGCTCGGGTGCACAAACACGCGGCCGTGGTCGCGCGAAAAGTACCGGATCGTGCGCGCCTCGGGGTCAATGGCCACCGTGCCCGACACGGACGACGCAAACTTTTGGTCCGGCAGCTGGATGCGCGCAATCTGCGGCGAGAACGCCGCCGCCGTCAGCGCCCGCAGCAGCAGGTGGTTGACCTGCGCCTTGTCCTTTTCTCTGTCCGGGCGGATGCCGATCTCGGCAAGCGACTGGTACAGCTGCGTGCGCGTCGACGAGATGTCCGCCAGCGTCTGGTTGTTCAGGAAATTGTCCTCGCAAAAGTACTTGGCCTGCTTGCCGTACATGCCGCCGTCCTTGACCAGCTCGTCCCACCGCAGCACCGCGCGCAGGTCCGTCAGCAGATCGCCGTCGCCCGCCGACGCCGATGTGAACTTCATGCGCGCCGCCTTGGCCAGCTCGCGCTTCTCTGGTGTCGGCGGCACCACAAACGGACTGCGTCCGCTCAGGATGGCAGCGACTGTGACACACTCGTGCAGGCACCCAAACAGCGCACCAAATACCATGAGCTTGCCGCACCGCAGATCCGCCGGGATCACCGCCAGCTGCTTGCCCAGAGCCGTCAAGTGGTCCGTGCTCGTCTTGCCGTCTGCTTCGTGCACCTGGATCAGAATACCCATGCGCCGCAGAAGCGACAGCGCACCATCGACCGCAGCCACTTCGGGCGGTGTCGGGGCCCGGCCCAGGAACGCCGCGACGTCCACGATGCCCATGGCGCGCACCGACAGACACAGCTGCTCGAGGGGCACACGACGCATCTCGGGCTCGGGCCGCTCAGGCATGTGCTGTTCCTCCAAGTTGCGCGTGTAGAGCTTGTAGCACTTACCAGCCCGTACACGACCGGCACGGCCTCGGCGCTGTTTGCATGCCGCCTTGGACGCCCACGTCTCTTCGAGCTTGCGCATGTTGGTCTGTGCATCGTAGCTCGTCTCTTTGACGCGGCCTGTATCGATAACCGCCACGATATCGTCAATCGTGATGGACGTCTCGGCCACGTTGGTGGCAACAACGACCTTGCGCCGGCCCGGCGGTGGTGCAACAAACACGCGGCGCTGCTCGCGCGTCTCGAGGGCTGCATGCAGAGGCAGCACGTGCAGGGCCGCCTTGGTGTCACCCCTGTCGCTTTTCAGGAGATTGCACACCTGGTTAATCTCGGCCACACCCGGCATAAAGATGAGAATGCCGCCCGACTCGTTGGCCAGCGTCATCTCCTCGTCAATGGCGCGCGCCGTGTCGGCTACCAGACCATAGTTGATCCGGCTGCCCAGCCGCTGGATCGCCTTGGCCACTGGGTCCGTCTCGTCACTGTCCTTGCCATTGTCCTTTTGCTGTCCGTATGTGTTCTGGTACGTTCTGGGGTTGCCGTCCAGTCCGAAGCCAGTCGCCCGGATCACGTCGTCAAGGTACATGTCATCGACCGGGAACGTGCGGCCGGCAATGTTGACCGAGCCGACGGTCAGGCCGTCTCTGATAAAGTAGTCCTTGAACGTCGACGCGTCCAGCGTGGCACTCATCAGCACCAGCTTGAGCGTATCGGGGCGTGCGCGCAGCACATCCCGCAGAATCGACAGCAAAAAGTCCGTGTCCAGACTGCGCTCGTGCACCTCGTCAATCACGACATGGCTCACATCGGCCAGCGATGCCACAACGTCCTCGATGCGGCCGCCCGATACCTGCAGCCGCCGCAGCAAGACACCCGTCGTACAAAACGTGATGCGCGTGCGGCCGGGCGTCATCTTGCTCTCGCCGCGAATCACATAACCCACTTCGTCGCCCAGGCTCGTGCACCGCTCCTCGCTCACGCGGTCGGCAAGACCCAGAGCCGAGATACGACGCGGCTGCGTCACCATCATGTTGGCCGACAGGCCCAGGCCGTTGCTGTACAGGTCGTCGAGCACGAACTGCACCGCCTGTGTCGATTTACCCGAACCCGTCTCACCCGAAATGATGGTGACCTGGTTGGCTGCCACCGTGTCCACCACAGTCTCGCGCACTTCCCAAGCCGGCAGGCGTCGCCGCTGGGCCAGCATCTTTTGGAGGGCCGGTGTATCCTGCCGCCGCAGCCAGTCCTGCCGGCTGCGGTCGTCGGGTTTCCAGCTGATCTCGCGGGGCGGGCCGCGCTGCTTCTTGCGGCGAGCCGCTGCCGATTTGTGGAACCGCCGGCCAGCCCCGTCGCCTTCAGCATTGTCAGCCTCTTCCGAGGCTGCCGAGGCCGCAGCAGCAATGTCCTTGAGCGCACCAGGCCGCTCAATCATGTCGTTGATGCTCTGCTGCACCCAGTCAATGACAAAGTATATCTTCATCTCCTCGTCGGGCACGGACTCGCGCACATACGCCAACGTCTTGCGCAGGATGCTGAGTTTCACATAGGCCGGCAGCTGTGGCGCAATAATCGTGACGACAATGTCGGTCGGGTAGGTGGCTGCGCGACGGAACTGCAGCGACGCATCGACAGCCAGGCCGCCGTTGACCACGCCGGTGAGACGGATCTCGCACACGTCTGGCGACACACGCTTGTACTGCTCGCTGCCAAAGACCGACTCCAAACTGGCAAGCTCGGCCTCCCAGCCCTCCTCGGGGGTGTCGTATGATGTTGACAAAAATGTAGAGGTCTTTTCTAATTCCTTTTCCTTTTCGGGGGCACTTCCAGTAAGGATGGTCTGGAGTACACCGGCCGCCTTGCCCTCGTCGCCGTCGCTGGCATCGTAGACTTTGCGGCAGAGGTCGGCAGCGTAGCCCGACTGTGCAAGCCGCTGGATGGCCGACTCGCGGCGCAGATCGGTCGAGGCCACCGAGACACCGGCAGTATAGCTCTCGGGCAGCGACCAACGCGGCAGGTCGTCTTCGGGCACGTGCACGAGCAGCCACTCGAGGGTCTCTTCGCGGTCTCTGCACAGTGCGGTGGCTTCTTCGACGTGGGATTTGCGGAAGCCAAGGCGCGTGCTAAACTCTTCTACGATGCGGGCGCGGGCAGCCGCGGGCATCTCGACGGCATAGGGGTTCCAGATGGATCCGCGGCGCAGCAGGTCTTCCAGCATTGTGCGTGTCTTGCCGCCCATTTCGATCTTGGGGATATTTGTCCATCCGCGCATCGGGTTAAAGTTGCCGCCACCGCCGCCGCCGCCGCCGCCCCCAGACGAGATTCCAGAGTTTCCGCTCTTGCCTCCCGAGTTGTTTTCTCCGCCTCCTCCTCCGCCGCCGCCTCCGCCGCCTATTGACAGGCCTCGTAGTGCGGCCAGACCGGCTGCGCCAGGCATGCTCGCCGCCTTTTCCCGCGCCGCCTGCTGCTCTTTGCGCTTCTTCTCGGCCGTCGCCTTGGCCAGCTCTCGCTCCCGTAGAGCCGTAAACGGGTCTGCCTCGTACATCCACGCCTTGCCCTCTTTGACGTCGGCCGCTTTGAGCACGCCAAACTCGCGCCACAGGTTCTTGTGCTCGGGCGGCAGCATCATGTGCAGGTTCTTCATGCTGCAGACGCGGAACAGGCCGTAGGTAGCGGCAAAATGACGGGCTTCGAGAGCGGTGGGCTTGACGGCGAGGTGGACGTGCGACGGCGGCAGCTTAAAGGGCTCGAGGCGCGTGGTCTCGCCGGTCTTGCTGTTGCGGGCGCTGAGCGAGACAAAGGCGGAGAAGCCGTCCTTGACCTTGCGCACGTCGTAGTCGGGGCGGTCCCATTTTTGTTTCTGGCAGTGCTCCGACAGCAGGTTGACAGGTAGCTTGCCGGTCCACGAGGTGCCGCCGATGATTTGCTTGGTTGTCGGTTTGGGCGGTTCGGGGGCAGCTGGTGTGGATGTCGACGTAGATGCAGATGCAGATGTGGAGGCCGCAGCTGCGCCTGCCGCGCCTGCGCCGGGTGCCTTCTTCTTGTCTTTGCTCGAGTTGGTAAAGACAATAAAGTCGCTGTCGGCCGGCTTGGTCGTGCCGACGGTGCCGCCGCCTCTCTTCTTGGCCCGGGCCGCTGCTGCTTCGGCGGCTTTGGCGGCGGCGGCTGCTTGGACGGCGGCGGCGGCGGCCAGTGCTGCAGCCGTTCCACCGCCGCCGGTGTTGTTTTTGCTGCCTTTCTTGGGGGGCATCGAGCCGGGTCGTCGAGTCGTCGAGTCGTCGAGTCGTCGCTGTCTAGAGTTGTCGTGGCCAATAGGGTTCTCGTCGCTCAGTCGCTCTTGCCTCTTGCCTTCTTGCCTTGTTGCCTTTTTCAACTTTTTCTTGACGTTCTAAATTTCTTTTTTAAATTGTGTATTAATTTATTTCGCCCGCGTTTAGCTCTGTTCTTTGCTCTAGGCTCGAATACTAGCACAGGCCTTTGCACTTTAGCGGCATTGCGACAGGGGTCGCCTAGACCTACGGAGCTGCGTCATCGCTAGGGTACGGTAAGCTGTGGAGGCTTTGCATGCCTCATGCCTGTTGAAGCTGCAGTTCTTTGCCGACTTGGTGTCCCATATACAGCATCTTATGATTGCTTAGTCATACACATAGACTTTTATACAGTTTCCTCACGTTGGGAAGGAGCGGTTTCAATCTCAAACAGCATTAGTCACCATATAGGCACCGCAAAGCCATGTCAGAAGCAAGAGATGTCGAGGACACGCCTACAAAGGCAGAGGCAGAGGGAAAGCCTGGGCAGAAGCCGAAGCGCGCGCCTCCCCAAGATGCATGTAAGCATGTATATTCGCATAATAAGCTACAAGACTGGCTGACAATCAGTCTCTGAATTGATGGCGCGCAAAAAGGCCAAGCCGGAGACATCGACACCGCGCAAGCCGCACATGATGCACCATCCACGGCCGCAAGGAGGGTTCGGCGGGAACGCCCGGTGGCGAGCCGGCGGGAGCCTGTCCTCTGGCCAGGGCCCGGCCCAAAGATACCAGGGCCCGGAAGCTCTGGGCGCATACATGGCCGACCCCGAGGGCCCCGCCAGCAGGGACGCCGTGGTCTTTTTCGACGACGGCTTTGTGGCCGTGCACGACAAGTTCCCCAAGGCCGTCGTGCACTGCCTGCTGCTGCCGCGGTCGTTTGCCATCAGCAAGGAGCACCCGCTCGAGCTGTTCAGCCGGACGGACCCCGAGAGTCTCGACTTCTTGGCAAGCGTCAGAAAGGCAGCGGCCAAGCTGGCCAAGATTGTGGCGGCCGATCTGGAGCGGCGGTTCGGGCAGTACAGCGCCGCGGATGCCGCACGACAGGCCGCCCTGCGCGGGGATGACCTGGCAGACTCAAAAGAATCCGAATCTACAAAACTACCGGCGGGCCGCGACTGGCTGCAGGAGGTGCTGGTGGGCGTGCACGCGCGGCCGAGCATGGCACACTTGCACGTGCATGTGCTGTCGCGGGACATGCACAGCGACAAGATGCGGCACCGCAAGCACTACAATTCGTTTGCGACGCCGTTCTTTGTCGGGCTCGACGCGTTTCCGCTGCCAAGAGAGGATGCGCGGCTGGCAAGCTTGTCGGATGCTCCTCTGTACATCGACCACATCAAGGACGACCTCAAGTGCTGGCGCTGCGGGCGCAACTTTGGCAACAAATTTGCGGAGCTGAAGCGGCACCTGGACGTCGAGTTTGAAGCATGGAAGAAGGAGTAGCTGTAAGGTTCAATAAATAGAATAGTGAAAAGGATCAATTGAATAGTATATCGTACGCAAATGACGGGAAAATCGCAAATAGACGCAAATAGAACCATATAATCATAACGCCAATACAAAGCAAAGAGCAATGGCCGAGCAAGCAAATAGGAATAAAGAAAACCAACAATAGGAAAAATAAAAATAAAAAAGGAGAAGAATAAACGGTGGCAAGACAAAGCATGTGCAGTCGCGTCGACTACTGGTTCATCAACACCTCATCAGCGTCTCATCAGCTTCAAATCAAGCAGCTTCCATCAGCAGCAAACGCATTCGGGACGATGCCCATGACGCTCATGACTCGTCATCGTCGATGCCGTTGGCATCCTCCTCGTCGTCGTCGTCGTCTTCGTCGTCGTCACTTTCGTCGTTGCCGTCAGCGGCCGCTTGTGATGCAGCGGCCTCCTTCTTCAGGCGCTCAGCCTCGAGCGTGGCCTTGCTCTTGCGGCCGCGCTTGCCAGGTGTCGCTGTCTTGGCGGCTGAGATGGCAGCAGCGACGCCGGCTGCCGCAGCCGAGGCCTTCTTTGTCGAGCCGGGAGGACGGCCACGGCCGCGACCGGAGCCGGGCGTCGCGGGGGCTGCGCCAGCTGCGCCAGCTGCGTCGGCAACACCAGCAGCCGCCGCCTTCTTGGGCGCGGGGGCCTTCTTCTGCGAAGGGTCCTTGGGAGGACGGCCACGGGGCCGGCCGGTGGGCACGTAGACCTGTGTCTTGCGCAGGGCGGGGTCCATCTTGGGGCGGCCGCGCTTGCCGGAGCCCTTGCCGGCGCCACTGGCAGCAGCGGCGGGCTTTGTGACCTTGGCGGCGTCCTCGAGGGCGGGCCGGGGGGTCTTTTCGTCGTCGGTCTTGGGAGGCATCTTGTGTGGTAGAGGGAGGTAGAGAGGTAGATGAAGAGTAGATGACGATGGACAGAAATCAAGAAAACAGGAGGAGCGAAAGAAAATAGAGAGAATAGAAAGAGAATAGAATAGAGAAGCAGAGTATATAAAAAAGGGAATAAAGAGAGCAGAGCAGATAAAGAGGAGAGAGGGAGAGACGCGTCTGTTTGGAGCTCAAAAGCAGCTAAGCCAATGTAGAACAGAGCAGGTAGTGTAGAGCAATAGTTGGAGGGTGGCTGAAAGACTGAAGAGGAATAAAATAGGGGATTTATGGAGGGAAAGGAAAGAAAAGAAAACGATAAATGAATATATTACTGGATTCATGGATTTATGGGTTTATGGATTAATAGATTAATGGATTAATTAAAATACCAGATGTACAAGCGAATATAAATGCAAATATAAATGCAAATATAAATGCAAATATAAATATAAATATAAATAGGATAAATTAATCAATAAATAAATGTATAAAAAGAAATGCGAGTAATAAATACAACAGATCGCGTCTCAATAGAGAAGGCGCGGCGTGTCGCGTCTTGTGGAATGGTGGAATGGTGGAATCGCGCTGTGGAGAGACTGGAACAGAAGAGAGAGAGAGAAGAGAAGAGACAAGACAGGAGACTAGAGAAGGCCAGGCTTTTCTATTGATGGAAGCTCTCGAGCTAAAAGGTGGGCAGAGTGGGCGGATAGTGCAGTGGACAGTGAAGCGTGGGCACAGGGGAGCACTGACAAAAATAGAACTGCAGACTGTGGAGAGACGGGGTGCTGTAGATGAGATTGCGAGGATCTGTGAATTGTTGTTTGATATGCTGAATTTGGAAATTATAGAAAAATATGGTATAATTTGTAGATTTTTGTAGATTTTTGTAGATATTTTTGTTGGGCGAGTTATGAGAGATTAATTGAGGTGTTTATTGCGAGATGAAAGGAGACATAAAATATAAACGAGCGGGAGAAGAAAGGGAATAAAGAACAAAGAAGAGGGGAACTGCAGAGGAACCAAAGGGGAAAAGAATGAGGGAAAAGGGTAAGGGAAGAGAAATACGAAGTAAAGGGAATAATAAAAGGGAATATGCTGATGCTGATGCTGATGCTGATGCCGATGGCTAAAGGCTGATGGTGAGCTAACAGGGGCAATAGAGAAAGGGAGTGTAGAGATAGAGGGACAGCGGCAGGCAATATCAAGAATGGATTTATTAAATTATTTTGGTATAATGATACAGAATAAAGGGATTAAATGAGGGAATAGATATATTGAGAGAATAACACGAGAACAAGAGATGATAGAGAGAGCTCACGGGGTAGAGCGAATGATAAAATAATAAATAAGGAATAAGTAAGGAATAAAAAAAGAATAAAGATAATAAATAAAGAGTAAATAAAGAATGACTTGAATTCGAAAAGAAACGAAAATACGGGAGAAATGATAAATCGGAATATTTGAAATAAAAGACAAAGACTGTTTAGTCTGATAAATTAATGGATTAAAATAATATTACGGGTAATAAATAATGATAGTAGATGGGTGGCTGATGATGATGGAATTAGCGAGATAATTAAATAATGGGATTAAACTAGAAGAATACTTGATAAATACGAACAAATGGGGAAGCGAGGGGAAGCCGGAGAAGTAGAGGGTAGAGGGACGAGAGGGTAGAAGAAAGAGGAGCATTGCGGATGATTTGGCGAATAAAGTGTGTGGAATATCAGAGTGGCTCAATTTGATGTAGTGGAATTAAACGGCTTGCTAAATGACTGCAAATGAGAGCAACGTAAGACATCATTGTAGATTGAGGGAATAGAGAGAATAGAGAGACCATGTGAGAAAGCAGGGAAGGCCGGATGAGATTAAAGAAAGAGAAGAGAAACGAGAAGCAGACGACAGACGACAGACGGCGACAAACAAATGGCGAGCAGGATCAGGAGAAACCAGGGCGAAAAGAGCAAAAGTGGTGTGGGCGGGATTTGTTCATTTTTTTGTATTTTCTATTTTGTATTTTGTATTTTCTATTTTCTATTTAATACTTTATTGAAGATTAATAATAGTGCGAAAGCAGTAATAAATATAATATTAATGAATTATAATGATAGATTACAAAGTATTGAGTAGAGTAGTTTACAAATGATTTATTAAATTGAATTAATCAGGATTTAAACTCGGGATTCAATGGGGGTCAGCACGCAGAAGGAAACAGCTCAGCTATCAGGGCGATGCAGGCCAATAGTGTATTAATAAGTAAATGAATATAAATCAGTAAATCGATAGAGAAGAGGAAGAGCAAAGGGAAAGAACAAGAGGAAAGAAGAGGAAGGAAGGGGAAGAGGAAAGAGCAGGAAAGAACGAACAGCAGACAAAAGAGGAAAGAGCAGCAAACAGGACAAGACAGCGCAAGCGAGGAGCCAGAAAACGAGAGAGACACGCATAGACACAGCCAAGAGAGACAAGCCGTGACTGGTCGGCGAGTAGATTGTAGATTGTCAATAATTGCAATACTGATGGAAGTGGTAAGTGAATAGCGATAATAGTGATGGGTGGTGCGCGACAAAAGAAAGACCCAAAGACGGCCAAAGCCTTGAGACTGTCTGACACTTTTGCGTATCAATATAACATTTCATTTATTCGTTATTTATTCGTTATTTATTCTATGGATATAAATTAATATATACAACCAATATCTTAATAATATAAATAATACAAATGATACAAATACTACAAATATTACAAATAAACCTGCTGCACGTTGTGTTTGAGAATCGCAGGCATAATCAGAGGTGATACGCATGAAACGATACGGCCATCTGTAGTCGACCAGTGGTTCGTAGTGGAATGATTGTATGATTGTATATTGTATATTGTATATTGTATATTGTATGATTTAGTGATGATGTTGGCTATTAGATCGTGTTCGTCGTGATGCCCTTGCGGGAGTGTGTATTGACAGACGCTTTTGAGACGAGGCGGACAAAGGCAGAAACAAATAAAGCAAACAAACAAATAAGCAAACAACGCTGTTCTAGGCAGATGATATCAAGACTGCGATGCAATGCAACGGCAAAGTAATGGCAAAGATCAAAGGAAAACTCCG
Organism: Ophiostoma himal-ulmi; assembly: GCA_029299165.1. Taxonomy (NCBI): domain Eukaryota; kingdom Fungi; phylum Ascomycota; class Sordariomycetes; order Ophiostomatales; family Ophiostomataceae; genus Ophiostoma; species Ophiostoma himal-ulmi. The sequence continues at coordinate 462,066 of JANSME010000004.1, forward strand.
CAAACGACGAGTGGTTGAAAATAGCAAATAGCAAATAGCAAATAGCAAATAGAAAATAGCAAAACAGAATAAGCAAAACAGAATAAGCAAACAAAACAAACTCCTCCCAAGATTGAATCAGTATCCATCTGCAGGTTACGCCATCTGAAAGAGAGAAGAACAGAACAGAGCACACTTTGCACAACAGACTGCAAAGACGAGACAAAAAGACAAAAGGCAGAAACAATATAAACTGACGACATGACAAATTGGCCGTTAATGACAAAGGAAAGTTCATAAGTGTTGAATGAGTGACTAAAGTTGGAATTGTAGTTGTCGACTTTGTCGACATTGTCGCAGATGCTGATCGATGCTGGTAGAGGTCGTAGATGGTGTTGCGCGCTGCCATTCGCTATATCTCGGTGTCCTCTCACTAGAGCATGTCGCTCGCGCCTTTGCCCGCTCAAGTGCGCTGCTCGTGACTGCCGCTCACTCCGCATCGATAGTGACCGTTCCGTTGCGCACCGGATCGTCCACCGCATTCGGCTTCACCGTCCGCCGCCCTTCAATCAGCGCGCTCCGCACCTGCTGGCTCAGCGGCAGCGAGTACCGCAGCACGCCCTTGATGATCAGGTCAAACTCATCCTCCAGGATCCGCTCCCACCGCTCAGACCCGCCGTCCGTGCCGTTGCCCGGCCGCTGGATCCGCACCCCGCTGCGCGACGTCGACAGCCCGTGGTGGAAAAAGGAGCCCTCAAACGACAGCGGGTTGTCAAACGCGGTAAACTTGCCCAGCAAAAAGTTGGGCGCGCTGTCCGGCTGGTCGCGCGGCACGTTGTCCTCCGAGCTAAAGTCAGAAGAGTCAGAGTCTGCAGAGTTGGGCCGCCGCCACCACTCCGAATCCGTGCCCGCGTGCGGCGACTTGGCAAACACTTCCATGTCCGCCGAGTCCACCGTCACCACAACCACATTCGGGTTGTGCGCCCGCACCGTCAGGTCAAACATCAGCTCCTGCTCGCTCGCGATCACATTGCTGATCTTGACCAGCTCAATGTCGTCCAGCGGCTGCGATGTCGCAAACATGAACCCGATTGCCCCCGAAATCACAAGCATCAGCATCACCGTCAGCACCAGGCAGCTGGCGAACCGGTTCAAAAACGACGCAGGCGGGTGGTGGTACGACTGCTGCTCCAGTGCCCGCAGCGACATGTGGTGCCGCCGCGATGCCCGGTGCGTGCTGCGCATCGATCCCCGCACAGACCCCGCACCAATCAGCGGTGTGTGCTCGTCGTCGCCCGCTTGCCCGCGTGCCGTATCCTCCATGTCGTACCCAAAGTTGGAGTGGTGCCCGCCCGTGCTGCCGTACCCTCTCTTTTGCGAGTACGTGCCACCGCTGCGTCCGCTAATGCTGCCAGTAAGCCGCGAGCTTGTAGCGCCGCTGACGTTCCGTCCAGACGGGTAGCTCGTAGGCCCGCTGCTACCACCACCGCTGCCGCCACTGCCACCGCCGCTCATCAGCTTAAGGCGCTGTGCAGGGTTCACAGGGAATAGCGACTCGTTGTCCAGGATCGACTGATGCCCGTTCTTGGCCCCGCCGCCCAGCCCGAACCGGCCCGCGTGGTGGGGCAGCCGTGCAGTGCCGCGTCCTGAACCCGTCGCGCCGCGCACCGTAGCCATCTTGTTCGTCTCCTCGTCGCCAACCATGCCGCTGTCGTTGCCGCTCGTGTTGCCAAACGTGTTGACAAACTTCATGCTCTTCTTGACAGCCACGCCGCCGCCGCTCGATCCGCCGCCTTCCATAATGCTATGGATCGACCGCATTCCGCTCCGGTCGGTTTGCGACAGTGATGTCGCGCTCGGCGTCCGTGAATGGTGGAATCGGCGGGGCCGGTCGCGCCCGTCCGCTGGGTTTGAGTCGTATACAAACGTCTCCTCGGAGTCCGATGTGTTCGCCTCGTCAATGGCACTCGCAACCTTGGCCTCGAAAATGTCGGCCTTGCTCGTTGCCGCGCCCGACGTCACCGGTGTTTGCTTGCGAGTCGTCTTCTTCTTCTCTTTCTTGGGCCGGATCGTCTCCGAGCTCGGTTTCGCGCGCAGGCTGCCGTTCAGGCTCTGTGCTATGGTTGGGCCCAGCGTCACATTCGAGATTGACGTCACTGTCTCCGTCTCCACAGTCATTGTTGTCGGCTGTGATCCTTCGCCGGTCTTGCCCTTGTTGACTGTCGCTATCTTGGCCATGCTGTTGCGCGACGTCAATGGTGGTGCTATTGATCCCGATGCTGCTGTGCGCCTGGTGCTGCTGTTCCTGGTGCTTCCATTTTCGCTGCCGCTCTCGTTGCCCTGGCCAAACGCACTCTGCGATGCCAGCTGCCGTGCGCGAATCGTCTTAACCGACGACACCTCGGTAATCTCGGGTGTCGTCGAGATGCCTGCGTCTGACACAGAAACCATGCTCGCCGTCTCCGCCTTCTCCAGTGCTGTATCCATCGTGTACGATGGGCCTAGCGGGCTTGCCTCTTGCACTGTCTCCAGTGTAGGCACATTGCCGCTCGCTCCACGCACTGGTGTGCGCATGCCGGACTGCAGATACAAATCCTCAGCCTCGCTGTCGGATGGCGCTGTTGTTGCCTCGGGTGATGTTGATACAGACGGGATAGAGATAGATGCGAGGGATGGGCGTGATAGGTTGATGGCCGGGGCGTCGGGGAACCGTGGTGGTGAGCGTAGACGGGGCGACACGGGCCAGCGCGGGCTGTGTTGTGGTTGAGGATCAGATTTTTGCGGGCCAGGTGTACGGGCTGTCGATGCATCGGATGCTGCCGGGGTGAGAGCCGGTGTTGTTGATGATGATAGTGTAAGCGTCGAGGGTTTTTGTGCACCTGGAGTAGGAATAGGGTTGCGGCTGCGGACAGGACTGATTGATGACTGCCGCTGCTGCTGTTGTAGTTGCTGTTGTAATTGCTGCCTTGTTAATGATGGCGAGCGTGTCCGTTGTGAAGATGCTGATGATGATGGTGGCCCTGACGAAGCAGGAGCTGCGGCGGTGGCAACCTTCATGGCGGTATGGGAGCGTGCGGAGGGGCGAGCTGGTGAAGACTCTCGTGATGCATACGGCGATGCGCTGGCGGATGTGGCGGCAGACGCTGTCTGTGATGTCTGTGATGTCTGTGATGTCTGTGCCTGTGTTTGTGTCTGCGTCTGCGTTTGTTGCTGCGTTTGTTGCTGCATTTGTTGTTGCTGTTTGGGATCCAGTCTCCGTATCGACGACGAGGATGATTCGCGGGTCAGCGTGGGGTGTGGGCTGTACGTCTGGTTGGCAGGCGCGCCATTTACCGCATTGGATGATTTCTCCATCGTGCCGTGTGGGATGATGGTAGTTGTTTTGTGGGTAGAGCCGTCGTGGCTGTAGCTGTTGTCGTCTGTCGCCTGTCGTCTATCGTTTGTAGTTTCTTTAGATCGCTCAGTTGCTCTCAGGTATTCCGACGGATAAGTGAGACACAGTCCGGATCATGATATCATATTCGGTATGTGATTCAGCAATCAGGTTTCAAAGACTAGAAAGAGGCCAGAGAGGAGAGGGATCAAGAAGAGCAAAGAGTGGAAGATGGGCGAGACGGCGGACAACAAGATGAGCTGGTTGCTGACAGGTATTGGGGCGTGTCACACAAGAGGTCCGTAGAGGTCCGACGAAACGGAGTGTAGAAAGGTAGATAAGTAAACGGAGGCTCAGAACTCTGAGCAAAGTGATGTAGCAGAGAATAGGATGGAGAAGAGCAAGAGGATGGAGTCCTGGGGCCAGCCAGAAGAGGTCTTGGGGTCCGTTTAGGAAGACAAAGGACGAATGGGAACAAAGACGCAATGGCCAGAAGAGGTAGAATAGAGGGGATCCAGAGGTTTGCTTGGAAGCAGAGAGGGCGGTAACCAAATAGCGACGTCGTCCAGGAGAGGAGCAAAAAGTGGTCGTCTTGATGACAAGGAGAGGCTGCAGAAGAGGTGCAGATGCCGTTGCGCAGGTGCTAGAAGGCTAGTCTCAGGAGATCGTCGCTGATGGTGTCTTTGGTACTGCTTTCGCTTTGTCTCTGACAGTTGTGCTATTGGGTAGCGTTGGGGGCGTGTGTTGTCAGTTCGATGAGTTGGTGAGTTGGCGAGTTGGTGAAATTGAGGAGAAGAGGAGTGAAGTGGTCAAGGGGATGTTATGTGGTGGTAGAGGCTAGAGGTAAAGGTATTACGAGGTAGAGATGGAAAGACAGAAAGGGAAGGAATGGGAGGCAAGAGCGAATAAAATTAAACGGAGAAAAAAAAGGGAAAAAGGAAGTAATGCGTTGTTGATGTGGCGCTTTGCTCTTTCCCGTTTTGTGTTTATGTTTTGCGGTCGCTTACTAGTAAATACGCCTTATTTTTGGCTAGCGCTGGCTGAAACGGAGCGTATTACTAAGGGACTGAGAAAACGTTGGGCGAGAGAAAACGGAATGGGGACAGAGAGGCCTGGACTGGCTCGGCGTGGAGTGCAGGTACCACACATAGTCACTGATGATCACAGTGGGTCCGTTTGTTTTGCCTCGCACAGCATGTGCGCAGCATAAGTACGGTAAGTACGGTGTATTTTTCAATAATATTTTGTATTGATTTTTTAACAACAGTAGATGCGTAAAAGTGGGACCGGTGGACGGGACCTTAAAGTCTTGGGGGAGGGAGGAGCGACGGAAGTGAGACGGCGCATTGGGATTAGGATGGGTGGGATTGGCAGGCAGACGGTATCACTAGTACGGTATAGAAACGGAGTGGGAGGGGCGGTATCTCAATACGAAAACGGAGGATTACAATTTACAGTGGACGCTGCATGCGACGTAGGATGATTCGGCGCAAGTGCCTGACACTGTCTCACTCTGTCTTATTGCCGGGTAATGTTGGAGCTGGATGCAGGGAGATTAGACGAGACAGTAGTAAAGAGAATGAAGTAGTATGAAAGAGACAAAGAAAAGAGGCCAAGAGGATGTCGATGGTACGAATCGACGTCAATCGACGTCAACTGAAGAATCAGGAAAGATCGAGATGAGCGCGTTAAAACGGAACTCCTTGGGAGAAGTAGCAAAACCCCAAAACAAGTAACCGCGCCAATATCGCGCCGGCAGTGCCTTCCGTGAGCGGGAGATAATTCCCAATATTGGACCGCAACGGGAAGGAACGCTGCCAACAATCACAAATATCAATAGTCCAAAAAGCCAAACAAGGGAGGAGCAACTGCCAACAGTACTAGATTCTCCTCTCCTCTCACTTTACCACGATCGCAAGTGGCTGCCTTGGCCATGACATCAGGGCAAACAGATGATGCATGTCTCTCCTTACGGAGTGGACCAAACGGACACTCTATTTCCTGTTCCTGTTCCTGTTCCTGTTCTCAGCAGACTCAGCAGGAACAATCTAGACAGGACAGCATACAAACGGCAGGAGCGTTTAGTCCGTTCCGCTATCCACCGTTCCTGAGATTGGCAATTGAATCAATTCAAAATGAGATTGGGTATTGGGTATCGAGGTTAGGCAGATACTGAGTCAACAAAAGTTGCAAAAGAGCAATAACAAGGCAAAGCTAACCAAATCACAGCAAAACCAAACCCCGGAACCCGCTAATCACAGGGCTGCTGCGCGTGACTGGTAGGTGGTGAAAGTCGAGCATTAGGCAGTACTTACGTCGTATAAACGGATAAAACGGTGGAAACGGCCAAACGGCGAGGCGGGAGGCAGAAGCAGCACCCGCTCCGTTTCCATGTTTGCCCAACGCCCAAGATCCAAGCTTTCGCATCGTATTCATTTCTCATTTCTACTCTGTAATTTTTACCGAGGAAATTGTCTTGAAAGTCTTGAAAGTCTTGAAAGTCTTGTCCTAATGCCTTATTTGCAGTGCCTTTCTGTGCCTCCTTTTCCAACGTTGGATTTTCCATTTGTCTCTCGATTTTGCCTTTGCCGGATGATCTGTGCCGGATGATCGGGCGCCGTACCTGATTTTCTCAGGCTCTACCGTTTACCGTTTCTTCGTACAGAGTAGGAGAGTGCTGAGTGTGTGTGTAAGCGCCTCCCTTGCTCCTTCCCTTTTAATGGCCTCTGATTGCAAGACACATGTGACGTATCTTTCTCTCTGTCTCGCCTTCTCTTTCCAAACTCTGAAGGCACTACTGAGTAATAAAATTAACTCCTTACTGAGTAACTCCTGCTCTGCCGTCCCAGCAAACGCCCATACCCCTGTCACTCTCGCTCGCTTCCTTCCTTTTCAAGTTCGTTCCTTTTTCCTTTGAGCTTCCATCCTTCCTTTGATCGCAGTGCTGTCCTCTTTCCGGTACCCTTGCTCCTCGTTGCTCTTCCTTATGCCCATATCTATCCCCTGTCCCATTAAACATCTCAACGGCTCACCCGTCCCCCTTGTCCGAGCTGCTTGTTGAGTCCATGTCTAGTGTCTATGTATTACTAAGTGGTATCATGTGCTGTCCTTTTGAATTTTCATAAAAACCTTCATTATTCACAGTCTTCCGTTCCTTCCTTGCGTTTTCCTTGCTTTCCGCCGTCGCCTCCACGTTCCATCTCCACTTTCTGCCGTCTCCTTCCGTTATGGTTTATTCTCTTCTACTCAAAAATGTCTTAATAATTCTACAATTCATCCCCATCGACTCCATATATCATGAATCTTTGCGACCCTTGCTATTTACTTTTATTTTTCCTCATATTCTCTCTGCAATAACTCTATCCATCTGCCGAACGGAATTCTCACCGCTCCAGGAACCGGACAGTGAAATAAGTCTAGAATTTGCACCGCATACGGAGTAATGAGAAAAAGAAAAGAAAGCCCTGGAGTTGTGCGTTTGGTAGAGCAAGTGGAAATAGGCATGACCATTCTGTAGAGGAAGAAAGACATGTAACCACAAACGCCGACCGCCTTTTATATGGTTCATATTACATGATACTCACTGACTGATACGGAATTTGCAACATACGATCAGTGTTGACACGTCGCCGATTACTGACCGGCTGTTGACTGAGATGATGTTTTGGATTTCTGTTTATATTTTATATTTATATTTGATATTTAATATTTAATATTTCGGTGTAGTGGCAACTCTCCAGGCCACTATACTCTCCAGGCCACTATACTCTTTAGGCGGATAAACAGCCTATCTCAGATGTATCTTAGATGAAAACGTGAGGCGAGCATGCGATAACATAAACATTTTATATTCATTTCTCTTCAAAAACAATAAGCAAGGAGAGTGTTGTATGCTGTGTATTGAGTACAAAGACACAAAGGCAGGGCCGAAACGGAATGTTTTGTACGGGAAGCGACGGCACAGCCCGCCACGTAAGAAGAATGTAAGATATTTTTGTCGATAAAAAGAGAAGAGAAAACGAGAAGAAAATAAGGCGAAGAAGTCGGATAGAATTAAGCAAAATGCAAGGCTTGCTCCATGGGGGCAAAAATACATGGACATTTTTGCGTGGACATGCCGGATAGAGAATAATTAAAGAATATCGGCTCATAGAGGCTGCCAATACAAAGCATACCCTACTTGAATTCGGAATACCGAGACTCTAAAGCACCTGCCAGCACACAGCGCAACACCGGTCAGCCTCTCACATGCAGCGACGTGGCACGCATAACACGTAGCCAGCGAGGATCCAGCGGGATGTTTTAGATGACATTAAAGTCTCATAAACAGTATATATTATCAATCAACGGTCATCCGGTGCGAGTCTATTCCTCATTTCCGTATGCTTCGGACATCCCTACGGCGAAGACCAAGTCAGCTTGAGACACATTGAGACAATTGAGCAACGGTCTTGGGGAGTCCTACGACGGGTGTAGCTATTTGGATCTCACTGGATTTGTATGTAGCCTTGCACCGTTGCATATGGGAATATCACTCAAAGGAAATAGAAGAGAAAATCAATACAACAAACTCAACCCATCCATAGATGCATCCACATGTGCCTCCCCGTCTGGTATCTCTGCGTCTTTTGATTTGTTTCTATCAAAATCCTTAATATAGTCTCTTATCATCTTCTTTTCCATCTCATTATGAATTCATATCTGTCCTGATCTCCTTGCATCATGCACCTCGCCTTGTCAGCCGACCGATTTGCATAACAGAGGCACAAGGACACCGCTTCGGGGGGATACAGAATTGTGGCTGGGTCAGTAACATGTGTGTATATTTAAATGTATAACTTTCTTTGGTCAGTGTCCGAGGCTGAATGTAGTAATTGACATAAACGACCTCCGTTCTATACATTTTTTTTAGTTAATATAGTCTTGAATACTAATCCTGTCTATCAAAACACACTCGAGACCCTGATCAGCATCAAATAAAATCAAAACCATGTTATTCTATAACAATACATAAACGAAAAACATAAAGACTAAATCTTTACTCTTGTGCCCCCGTCTAGACCCAACTGCGTGCATATCATGCAGATGTACCCCGTAGAAACTGGAGTCGCCAGCTGGCACTGCAACTAAATACTAGATGCTTTATGCTAGTCAAGACCCTTTCCCCAGCCTCCTCATTTTTGGCTAGTATATCTATATCTAGCAAACGCAACGTCTGTAAACGGTTGCACTCTAGAGTCCAAGGTCTAGATACTGCACAAGCTCGCACGCAAATGGAGCCGAGATCGATAAAGGATCAAAGCGAAAGACGCCGAGGCGGGCCGTTGAGGGATATACAAGAAGAACCGTTATGTGTGGAAAAAAGTGTAAAGAGGCAGCAAATAGAGAGAGAGGAGAAGAAAAAACAAAAATAAGAAAACGGTCGGCTCAGTTTGTATTACCATGACCAGCGCACGACGTTGCTCGGATTTCTTCATGGAGACGTCGAGAGGGTGTAACTGATAGTAGTCGAGCACCAAACCGTTATTCATTGCCTAATGGAGTAATCACGAATGTGGCGGTTTGGTACCGCGCAACACAGTCACATGGCGTATGAAGACACCGAGGCACGTGACTAGTCTGATTACATAAACACCACTCTAAAATGGCACGTGATGCTTAGGTGCCCTAAATGCACACGATACAGCGGTCTACAGCGGCATACAGTACCTTATCTACGTATCCTAAGCGACTTCACAGCCGGCGTAGCACCTGTATCCTCTGCACGAGGCTCATACTCAAGTTTGGATTCACATGCTCTGCCTGACCTTACGAGAGCTTGCTGCCTGATGACTGGTACTAGAGGACCTAAGAACGGCCGTTGAAGTACAGCAGGATAGAGGACTGACTAATGAAATAGGAAAAAACTCATCAAAGGGCTCCTTCCGAATGCAATGCCTTATTAGTATTATCGCCATATTATCTGACAGTACGAGTAGGAGCGTAGAGTCACAGCGACGGAAACAGAAGGCGCAGAGGAGCAGAGGCGCAGACCCCTCTATTTGTGGACTGATGTGATGACTTCTTGTATGGCCTTGAATGTAAGCAACCGGCATGTAGACGTGCGTAATAGGCAGGCACACAAGGCAAACAGGGAAATGACCAAACCAAGCAGCGTCATTGAACCAATCAGCGCAGTCTCTTACTCTGTCCGGCTGAAACGCCTTCCATCTCTCTCTGTAGAGCATGCTCTCATGTCGCCTCTAGGGGGTAGATTCTGAACTAATTACTGTCTGCTCCCCTCCCGCTCCCCACTTTTCCAGCCAAACATCACCGAAAAAACAGCAACAAGACCAAAAAAAATACAACTAAAATCCCAGTCCTCTCTTTCAAAACAAACCTACCCTCTACACAACACAAACCAAACCAAATCAAACATTCGTCAAAATGCCGAAGAATAAGGGCAAAGTGCGTTTTCTCCCAATTTTCCCAACTCGTGCAGTCGACGTCCAAGGCCAAACCAAAGCTAACAAGACAGGGTGGTAAAAACCGGAGGCGGGGTAAGAACGAGAGCGACAAGGACAAGCGCGAGCTCATCTTCAAGGAGGAGGGCCAGGAGTACGCCCAGGTCATCAAGATGCTCGGCAACGGCCGTCTGCAGGCCCGCGCGTTTGACGACAGCGGCACCATGCGCCTGGCGTCCATCCGCGGCAAGCTGCGCAAGAAGGTCTGGATCAACACCGGCGACGTCGTGCTTCTGTCGCTGCGTGACTTTCAGGAAGACAAGGGCGACGTCATCCTCAAGTACTCGTCCGAGGAGGCCCGCAACCTCAAGGCCTACGGCGAGCTGCCCGAGCACGCCAAGATCAACGAGGTCGACACCTACGGCGACGGCGGCGACGGCGATGTTGGCTTCGTCTTTGACGAGGAGCGCGACGGCGACGACAGCTCAGAGGGCGGTGCCGGCGACGTGGCTATTGACGACATCTAAATCTGAACTCGTTTAAAAAACAAAAGAAAAATACAATAAAATCAATTCGATGAGATCAATCAATAAACAAGTTAAGCCAAAACCAATCTTGACCAGTCTTCAAGACATTATCCGCACGGCACGGCCTCGACAAGACGACGCGCCAGCCACTTGGATATCCCACAAAAGCATAACACGCACATCTGGTCTTCGCTACCCGACAACATCTATTTCTACTCTTAATTACCGCCACGACATTACTCGCCCGTCTTTTGCCCGTCTCGTCATGTCCCTCTTTTGTTCAGACATGATGCGGCCAAGGAACCCGAGGGCTCTGCCACTGCATCTCTCTCCTCTTTCGCCGTCCATCTCCTTTCCATCTTTTATCTTCCAGCCATCTTCTACGTATCAACCCCTTGCACTTGCTGTAATTTCTCGGTTATACCTGTTTGTTGTGTACTCGGTCTCGACCCTGTGCCATGTTGTTGCCTGCACTGTCTGTACTGTCTGCACTGTTCATGTTGCATACACAGCACGAGATTGTATTGCCGCAAGAAGTTGGCTCGTACGGTCGAGGGAGATGACACGAAATAAGAGCACAACCGAGATTGAAAAGGGGAGCATAAGGAGAAGACATGGACCTCGATGAGGACGGATACGGAGGAGAAAGAAACTAAAAGAGGCCGGGACCGAGGTGTCTCGTGAATGGATAGCGAATAAAAACAAATCTGAAAAACAAAAACACAACCAAACTAGAAGAAAGGATGCGTCTGCTGCACTTACTTGCCATGCCTGGCTTTGCCAGGATGCATATCTTACATAAGCCGTGATGCTACAAGGCTGTGATTATGAAAAATGTAAAATACAATCACATGCCATCTGCTTTTGCTCGCACTCTACTCACTCTATGCGCGGGAAATGATTGAATTCGTGTGGCTGCAGGGTTGGAGCTTTAAAGCTACCATTCAGACCCTAGTATACAAAGATGGTAGACTCTCTCTCACCTCTACCTGTGTCTACTCTCTCTCTCCTCTCTCTCTCTCTCTCTACTAAATAATGGGCTGGGGCTTTCAAGCCACCATAGGACCCTATGTAAATACATGATGAATAAAACAAGAATAATAAACAGAAAAACAAAGCAGAATGAAAAAGACAAAACGAAGTAGAGACGGTAAAAACCAGGAACAGGATCGTGTATTTTTGATGACCGTATTTTATTTTGTTTTGCCCGTTGCGTTGTCCGTTTGTCCTTTGTCCACATAGGAAATAAACGCGAAAAACATGAACATGGAAACGTTGCAGACACAAAACAAAAGTGTAATCAGAAAATATATTGACAAAGGAAAACACAAGACAGTGTGAAATATGAGAGGACAGAGAGTAGACAGAAAAAAGACAGAAGAAGACAGACATGAACAATAAAGCAAAGCAAGAATAAAACGCCGATTCGTTGGTGATGTGTCATGGGTGCATGGAGGGTGATAACAGTGAATATGGTGTATACGGGGTATGTGTGGTGAAGTGTCGTGTAATGGAAATAGTGGTGGTGGGTTGTATCGGTCGTCGATGGCTGGTGGTCGACCGTCTGGCAAATCATGTAATTATGCAAGCAAGCAATTGTATGCAGACAAACGGCGACAGCATCATCGAAACGTCAACGCAGGTAAAGCCGGGTTGTTGAAAAGTTGGGATATCTTTTTGGTATTTTGACATTTTGACATTTTGACATTTTTGCATTCGTATTAAGACTGCTTACATCTCCATACCATCGGCGCCGCTGGCAAAGCTGAAGCCGCCCGCGGTGGTAGCGTTCTCGCCGCCGGCAGCAAAGCCAAAGGTGCCAGCACCGCCCTGGGTAGCGCCAGTCTCCTCCGCACCCTCGTCCTCGTCGGAGAAGTACTTCTCAATAATGTTGTAAGACTTCATGTAGATCTCCTCGTTGGCGTTGGTCTGGCAATCGTGGATCTTCTCCATGCCACCGCACTCCTCAATGTACAGAGCGTAGGTGTTAATGGCACCAGCGTCCTCACCGGCCGCCTGGCGGTCGAGCTCGCCAACCTTGAGGATGTTCTCGAGACCGTCCAGGGCAACCTGGATAATCTTGTTGTCAGGGCACGCCAGCAGGTCGCACAGGGGCTTGATGCAGCCCTGCGTCACCAGGTAGCGGATCTGCTCAGGCTTCTGGAGGCCACCCGAGGTCGCGTTGCTAATAGCCCAGCAGGCCTCCTTGCGAGTCTTCAGGTCACCGTTGGACAGCAGGTGGATCAGAGGGGGGATGATGTTGGCGTCAATGACGGACTGAATCTGCGCAGAGTTGCCGGCAGTGATGTTGCTGATGGTCCAGCACGCCTCCTTGCGAATGCCATCCTTGTTAGAGCTCAGCAGAGACAACAGACACGACAGGGCCCCGCAGTTGATAATGACCTGGGTCTGGACGTCGTCACCGGTGACAATGTTGCCGACAGAGCGCAGAGCGGGAGTCTGGACAGAAGTAGAGGCGTGCATCAGGAGCTCCACCAGGCGGCGGGGAATACCAGCCTCAATGACGGCCTGGATCTTGTCGTTTGAACCGTCTGAAAGGTAGGAGATGGCCCAGCAGGCATCGATCAGGACCTCGTCATCCAGGCTGTAGACGAGCTTGGACAAAACGGGAAGAGCGGGTTGGATCTGTAAGGGGAAATGTTAGCGAATTTATTGGTAAATCTTGGAATGTTGGAAATAGGAAAACATACAGTATTCCAGTCAGGCTGGGGGGTCTTGCCACGGCAGAAGTTGCTGAGGGTCCATGTTGCGTTGCGGAGCATGCTGAGCTTGCGGCTGTCGCCAAGCAGGGCGAGCAGAGGGCGCAGGGCACCGCAGCTCAGAACGTAGTCACGGCATTGCGGGCTGTCGCCGGCAATGTTACCAAGTGCCCATACGGCCTGCTCACGGACATCGGGCTCAGGGCTGGACAGGAGCTCGACAAAAATAGGGACGGCACCGGCCTCGATGACGACTTGTGTTTGGGTTGCAGAGCCGCTGGCGATGTTTGTGAGGGCCCAGGCGGCCTCGAACTGGACCAGGGTGTGTGGCGAACGGAGGAACTCGACAAAGCGGCTGACGACACCAGTCTTGATGACCTCTTCGATGGGGGGGTTGCGCTCCTTGGAGAGCAGTTTCCGGAACTTGGTTGTTGCCTGAATCTGGGACTCGATCTGGTCGGAGAAGACGCCCTGAACCATCTGGGGGAGATCCTCGTTCAGCTGGATGGTTAGCGATATTCATGAAGGTAGACTGGGGGGGGGTGGGGAGGTAATGAGGTAATGAGGGGTGAGGCTGTCACGAGCTGAGCCGCGCTTGACCCTTGGAGTCACAGAGCGGGCCAGCTCAAGCAGGCGGTTACCCCTCTCTACCCTCCACCCTTCCGCCAATATGAGCATGGATGTATTCTTATGGGACATAACGTACCTGAGACTCGGTTGGGGCAGTATCATCGTCGCTATCAGGGGCAGCGCCCAGAGACGCGCCAGGCCGCTGGTCACCGGAGCCGATACCACGACGCTTTGCCAGGTTCTCCTCGCGCTTTGCCTTGCGGATCTCGACCTGCTGCTCCTCGCGACGGCGACGCAGCTCCTCGGGCTTGAAGGTGTTCTTTGCCTTGAACTGCGTCCGGCGATGCTCGGGAATGTACCGTTCGGCCATGGTGTGTGATGTGGTGGTTGTGGTGGTGGGACGTTGAAGGTTGATGGTTGATGGTTAAAGGTGGGATGAAGAGGAGAGAGAGCGGGAAACGAGAAAAGACGGTGTCCCGCGTAGACTATTATTAGTTGGTATTGGGTATGGAAGAGATATGAATATCAAGAGGAAAGTAAAAATGAAGAGATTGAAAGTCAAGAGAAGTAGAAGAGACCAATAAACCAGTAGACCAGAAATCAAGAGAGACGAGACGAGACAGTCAAGCAAAACAGAAGAAAGAAAACAAAAATAAACTACAAAAAGGAGGGGCAAACGGAACGTACTCTTTTAGACACTGAAAAAGATTCACGGTGGATTCGCGTGGGTTCGTTGGGTTGCTTTGGTGATGAAAAAAAAGAGGGCGAGCGAAGCTAAAGGGGAGTCGAGAAAGATGAAGAGGCGTAAGGCAGAAGAGGAAGAGAGAAGGAAAAAGGAAAAAAGAGGATATTCGGAAATGAGGATGAAGTAATAGGTAGAATTGGAAGGAACGTAGTAGTGATGAGGAGGAAGAGACGAAAAGAGAAGGAGCGTGGTGCAGCACAAAGCACAGGGAAGGAGCGGGCGGCAGTGAGTATCGGCCACCTGTTGAGGGACTGCCGAGTGAGTCTTGGTGAGCTTTGGGTGAGGCCTGGGTGAGAGGCAAGAACCAGCTGAAGGCGCTGAAGCCAGTTCACCCCTCGCGAGGGCAGCCGCCAAGACACCTTTCTGCTCAGGCCTGAAGGGGAAGGAACTTTGAAAGTTAATGCCGTTTAAAACTACAAAAATACACCGTCAAAGAGGGGCACTAGTGACACACTGCGCACTGTTTGCGCATACGGTCGGCCCCGCAAGCCATACAGTGCGCGCTTGCAACAGTCGGGCAGACGTGTGGGGCGACTCTGGCGGGGGGTGGATGCGGAATCAAGCAGTGCATGCCTGAGGCAGACATATTGAAAGAAAACTATCTGGATAAAAGTACTAGGCGTTAGAGTCGTTGGAGTCGTTTAAGTGCGTCTCAGGACCCCATACATACACGTGATCCCGAGATCATTACATAATCCACAATCGTGACAGCGCGCCTCCCCTCACTTACATGTTGATTGAAACGCGTCTCACGCGATGATGCGTATTGTGACTGATCCCCGCGATAACTACTTGGTATGCGCTTCTACGGCATGCTTTTGGTAGCTTTTAGCTTTTGATACCCTCTACCAGCGGCCAACTCATTTATGCAAGACCTCTCAAGTCCATCAATTCAATTAATTACACTCTTTCATCGTCGTCGCCGGTATGTTGCCGTCGTCGGCAGCCCAGAAGTCTGTCGGCGTTGTGCGCGTCCTGGCGTCGAGAGACCCCAATCGGTTTACGCACAGCCCGGCACAAATTACATATGCCGACATCAACGACGTTCTTAATGAGAAATACGCAGTTGGCCAGTTGGTCAGCATTTGTGGCGTCGTCAAAGACGCTCAGCTGCCCATGAAAAGTCGCGGCACGGACTGGAAGATGACGTTGCGCCTCTCTGACGAGAGCAGCGAGGCATCAGGCAGCATGATCGCCTTTCACATATTTTCAAAAAGCGAGGCGGAAATGCCGTCTGTCGGTCCCTTTGATGTTATCATTATCCAAAAGGCCAGGGTCCAGAGATACGGCAGTACCTACTCGCTGCTGTCCAACGATGTGACCGTCATGCACATCTACCCGAGGAGCATCATGACTCTGCCGAAGCCGGCCTCTTCTGGAAAGAAGCGTACAGCATGGTCACGCCAATATGGCATTAGCTCGATCGCCGTGTCAGACGACAAGATGGCCGCCGACGCCGTGGCGCTCTATAATAAGATCGCAGACACCGTTACCGAGGCCAGCGGCAACGATGTCACCACCGCCGTCGAGACAATCAAGGTCAATATTGCCCAGTCAGCCAGTATCCGCGACAAGCGCTGCCTGCTCAAGGATGTCCGCGACCACCAGTTTCACGACCTGCTCGTGCGTGTCGTTTCCGAGCCGCGCCGAGTTGGCGACCGCGCCACAATCTGGGTCTCCGACTACACGACCAATGACGCATTTGAAGACAAAGGCAAGGAAGGCTTTTTTGCCAACTTTGAGAGCAGTACCCCTGGGCCGTGCACGAAAACGGGCACAGTGGGTGACGAGTACGGCTACCTGGACAAGTTCACTGCTGGCAAAGGCGGCAAGAAAAGTGCCGCCGACAGAGCTGCGGCCGATGCCAGGTGGACAGGCCCCATGGGCCGCCGCAGCATGATCGTGTCCTTGTTCGACGAGCACGCAACATCCATCATGGAACAGGCAAGACGTGGCGACTGGGTGAAGCTGGCCAATGTCCAGATCAAGTTTGGAAATAACAGCGGCCACCTGGAGGGGTTTTTGCACGGAGACCCCAACGCATTCGGCAGCAAGATTCACATCGAGGTGCTCGACATGGAAGATCTGGATAAAGAAACTATGGAGCCTAGACACTTGGAGGCCATAAAGCGGCTGGAATTGTACGAGAGGACCAAGAAAAAGTTTATCAAGGAGGCCAAGAGGCGGCACCAGAAGCAGCAGCAGCAGATGCAGCAAGCTAGTAAGAAGCGTCTGGATGGGGGCGGCGCTGGCGAGAACAGCAAGCAGAAGCGCAAGCGGCTGCGGATGCAACTGAAAGAGGGCGGTGGCAGTGACGGCGGTAGCGACGCCCAGGACGGTGACCATGCAGACGGCGCACAAAAGGTGCTGGGAGTGGCGCCTAACCGCTCTATTACCTGTGCAGCGGGCGCGCAGCCGCAAACACCGCTTGCCGATATTCTGCGGCCCGAGCTCTACAGATATGTAGGCAAGAACGACACGAGCGGCTCCAAAGATGCCGACAAAGACGGCTCCGAGGTCATGGCGGTGCCGTTTGTCAATGTCAAATTCTCGGCCAAGGTGCGCGTCGTCGACTTTATGCCCAAGCGCCTGCAGGACTTTACCGTCAGCCGCTACAAAGGACAGCTCGAGCAGACAACAGGAGATGTGAGCGACGCAGACTTGTCCTCCTCGGACGACGATGATGACGTCGTCGAGTTTGGTGTCGACAAGCGCGGCATCAGGGACAGCTCAGCCAAGCTCACCTGGGAGTGGCGGTTTGCTTTGCTGCTAGAGGATGCTTCTGAAACTGCCCTGATTCTGGAAAAGGACCAAGGCAAAGAAAAACCCCGGATCTGGGTTGTCGTGGACGACTCTCAAGGCACGGCCCTGCTGGACATGGATGCTTGCGACCTCAGCAGGGAGAGCAACAAGGCCGAACTCAACCGCCTGCACGAGAATATGTTTCTGCTCTGGGGAAACCTGGAAGAGAACAAGCGCGAGGCGGAGCGGCGTGCGGCGGCAAAAGCCAAGGCCGGCCGCGACAAGAAGAAGAACGAAGCCGAGGCCGCGCGCCGCGCCGAGGCTGCCGCCCTGCAGAAACAGAAGCAGGAGCAGAAAGAACAAGCGGCCCAAGCCGAAGCGGCGAGGAAGGCCAAGGAGGCCAAGCTGGCCCAGAAGGCCCAGAAGGAGCGCAACCGGTTGGCTGCCGTCCAGACCGGCCGCAATCTCAAGCACTATCCGCCGGATGCCAGCTCTGATGCCGAGGCCGATGATG
Organism: Ophiostoma himal-ulmi; assembly: GCA_029299165.1. Lineage (NCBI taxonomy): Eukaryota > Fungi > Ascomycota > Sordariomycetes > Ophiostomatales > Ophiostomataceae > Ophiostoma > Ophiostoma himal-ulmi. Next base: position 479,679 of record JANSME010000004.1, read on the forward strand.
ACACGACTCTGGCATCCCCGGCAATTCCCGAGGCAGCAGAAGCCGAGCCTGAGCCTGAGCCCGAGCCCGAGCTCAAAGTCCTGCCCCCGGCGCCACAGCCAGAGGCAGAGACGCCCCTGGAGCCGCTGCCTGAACTGAGCAACTTGCCGTTTGTGTGCTGCATCAGACAGTTTGGCATCCAGGAACGAGTCAAGCCCGCAAGATCGACAGATGGCATGGACGACGATGCGTCTGGCGACGACGACGACGAGGGGCAGCGCGAATGGCGGCAGATGTTCAGCTTGTTTGGCACAACGATCAAGAGGTAGATGTGTTGTTGTACGGCGTCTGTATTTGTAGGGCTTTGGAGTTTGGTTCTGGTCAAGGAGTAGGTGTTTATGTTACCGGGGTTGCTATCTTTCATTGCTATTACTTCATGTGTATATATAGAGTCATCTTTACGCTTAATTCGATATCCATCACGTTTATCACTGTGTAGTTGATTATCGACTGTTGACAGCCGTGATTACCATTAGTGTGTGCCTGACGGCGGATATATAACATGTATAACAAAAGAACATCCAGACCTTTCTCTGTCCCCGCCTAGTCACCGCTGATTTTGGCATGCTTAAAGTATTTCATGCCGATCCACGCAACGACTACCCATACCCACGCCATTACGCACGTCAGGATCAGCAGGGCCGGGTAGTAGCCTACAATCGGCAGCGTCGGGTCGTCTTCCAGCTCGGGCGGCGCGTACGGCGTCTTGCCCACATCCCAGGCCCAGCTCCAGACGCCCAGGCACGAGCCCATGCCTGTCACAAAGACCACCCACGTCACAATCAGCATCACCCAGCCCCACCATGCCGTCTCGGCATAGTCCCAGTCCGGGTCGCCCACTGCCATGACGTTGACACCGCCGACACCGACCGACACGCCCACGCTGGTGCTGAGGGAGACACTGCTGCCGACACCTGCACCGAGAGATACACCGGCTGCTGCTGCCGAAGATGACGACGGCAGGGGTGTAGCGAGGTCGGACAGAGCCAAAGGCGACTTGGCGCGCTGCTTGGGTGGCAGGGGAGGCTGGATGAGATGCTGGTATTGGTGCTGGTGCTGGTGCTGGTATTGGTGCTGATGCTGGTGTTGATGCTGGTTATGGTGTTGATTATGGTGCTGGTCTTGGAGGAGGCTGTGTATCTGCTGGCGAGCCTGGCTTTGATGACTGTGATTGCTTTGGCTGCCTTGACTGCTCTGACGAAGGGCTGGCTGGCGCGCTGGAGGCACGGCTCGAGACTGAGCTGACTGGCCTGCCTGTGTCTGTGACTGAACCGGCAAATGCTGGTTTTGGTTATGGTTCTGATTAGACTGCGACAGACGTCGTTGTGTGGGCTTCAGTGCGGTCTGCGCACCCGTCGTGGTAGCCAACGTCGCAGAGGACGGCGGCACGAGTGTTTGCCCGACACTGCTGTTACCACGCCGTCTCTGGTGGGACACGGACACGGCCCCTGTCGCTCCTGAAAAAAGAATGCGCCCGGGTGTTGAGACGGCAGTACCAGATGACAATGCAGAAATTCCAGTGCTATCGGCACTGTGCGACTCTGACCCGGTGCCGGCGCGGAGTGACGTGGTCGCAGCCACGGCGGCAGCTGTAGCAGCAGACTTGAGTCCAGCTCCTGTGCTGCTGCTGTTGATGCTATTGATGCTATTGATGCTGTTGATGCTGTTGATACTGCTCGGGCTGGTGGGCGAGGCTGCGGCACGAGCATGCTTGCTTGGACTGCTCGAATATGGCAGAGACTCCTCTTCTGTGATTGCGAGACTGGCTGCCGCCCTGCTGGTCAAGGGTGACGATGTGATGCTTCCGCTGTTGCTGCGCTTGCGGTCGTGGCGGCGTGCACTGGCACTCGCAATGACATTAACATTAGCACTCGACGTTGCGGCTGATGTTGTGGCAGCCGTGAGTGCCGCTGTCGAGCTGGTGCCTGTTGATGCAGGACCTGCAGCAGAGGCGTCATCGTTGCCGTCTGTGCTGCTGCGCGGTGAAGTATAAAACTTGGTGGATGTCTTAGCAGACTTTGGTGTTGGGCTGAGCAGGGCTGCCGCTGCCGCCGCCGAGGCTGCGCGGCTGGCATAGTCTTCGATGGATGTCCTGGGCGTCGTGTTTTCTATGCCCAGGATAGATATGCCTAGCCCGCTGGCACTGCTGCTGCTGGCGGCATGGTCGTCGGGGGATCCTCCCACCTGGCCAGGAGGAGTGATGGAGTTGGTATTGGATGTGGTGGTGAGTGCTGTGGTTGGTGATGTGTGCAAAGTGTGTGATGCTGCTGCTGTGGCTGCCGACACCGCACTGGATGGCGCCGTCTTGCTGGCGACCTGCGACTGCTGGAGAGGCGACTGTGGCTGCAGCAGCTGCTGGTCTCGCTGTGCCGCACCTCGGCCGAACATGGCCGCCTTGCGCAGCGAGCCCTTTCTCCGTCTCGTCTGTTGTTGTTGTTGCTGCTGCAGCGTTTGTTGTTGCTGATGCTGTTGATGCTCTAGAGAGTAGAGGTCTTGTCCCGGCGATGCTTCTTCTCGGCCGCCGGGACGCGGGACTGCCACGCGCGACGGCATGGCTGATCCGGTAGAGATGCGTCTGTGGGCGCTTGTGTGCTCGTGCGACTTGCTTGCCATCGCAAGCGATAGCCCTTAGTAAGCCCTTCTCTCGCCCTGGATGCTAGCTCGGCCGTATCGTCTATCGTCGTCGTGTCGTCGTCGTCGCTTAGATCATCGCCATGGCGCCAAGAACGTGTCGCCGCGCTGGGCGTATGCAAGGAACAAGAGGCGGGCGCTGTCTCAAACGGCAGTCAATCGGTGGAAGCGGTATTGAAGCTTGAAAATGGGATATATGTATCGTTTTATTGATTCAGAGGAGTCGTCATCGGTTGGATGCGTTTGTTTCACTGCGTCAAGACCTGACAGACATCGAAAGGGGATGCCCCGTTCTCGCAGCTGCAGTCTACTAATGTACAGTGCAAATACGCTAGCCGCGGCCCCTAATGGACATCAGTATTAAGAGTCGTTGATTATCTAATCAGGAGCGCTCCAGACCGCTCCAGACCGCTCCTACAGGCTATGACGACACTCTTTCCGGGGCAGTGTCCCACTAAAGGATACTATTACAGGCTGCCGCTGAGAGGGTGGCTGATTTGCGGCCGCACATGCGCACGTTTCGATTTTAATGCGAATGTTTACAGAACAAAACAGCACAAGACCAACAGCGCAAAACATTGTGAATCATGAACAGAAAAACAACATCACAACATCGCCAAGTCAGCACATATCTCATTAGCCAATATACCGTTTCGCATAGTTGCATATCCCATTCGCGACAGCACCGATCGCTCTTTCCTTTTGCATTGCGATTAATTACACCAGAGCCTCGCTGCCGCTAGCTAGGCCGAAAGTAGAAGGGACATCCGCCCGCACACCGCAAACGGGGAAGGCGCAATCTGGATGGCACAGAACAGGCAACTTGGCCACAGCACCACCGACCACCGACCACCGACCACCGACCACCGACCACCGGGACCACCACCCACTCCAGTCACTAACCGGCCACGAAGGAAGGCACGACCGGCCGCTCTGCAACGTCGGCGAGGCTGTACTGCTACTTCCTTTTCGGGCCAATACTAGTCTCACTATTACTAGGTGATTACTAGTCTAGTCAAGTCAATCGACACCTGTGACATCGCGTCCTTCCGCCACCTCCACCCACGCCGCCCGTCGCGACACGACCTTTAACCGGAGTCTACCCCTGACCACTCGTTCTACCGCTGCACATGGCGTCCGGCCCGGCACCACCATCCATCTCTGTCTCCTCTACCGGCAACTCTCCTACGCGACGTAGACCGCAGCACCAGCATCGTGCCTCCTCCCCGGCGCCGCCGTCCATTAACCTCGAGCCGACCTCGGACAACGACGACGCCAACAACGGCAAGGGCGGTGACGACAACGAAGAAGGCCCCTTTAGTTTCGACGTTGAGGAAACCGAAGACGTGGTCGGCAGTCTCGAGGCGGAAGACTCATACACCGAAGCCGACGCGCCGTACAACCCCCATGCCGAGGCCCTGCTGAGACGCAGCCCATCCCCTGGCCTCGACTCCTCTCCTCCCCATTCGCTCTCCCACTCGCTCTCCCACTCGCACTCACTGTCGACTCCACAGACTCGCGCACCCGCGGCACGCTCAAAGGCATACGCCCAGAACCGCTTGTCTGCCGGCTACTACGGCTCCAGTCCCAACTACCTCAGCCCCAGCAGCTTCCTGCGCCCGCCCTCGGGGTCCTTTGCCGCCATGGATGACCTCTCGTCATTGTCGGCCAGCTCGGCACCGATCAACATCGGCGACGGTCAAAACCAGAGCCAAAGCCAGAGCCAAAACCAGAACCAGGCCGACGACAGCAACCCCTTCAACTTCCAGACCCAGTACATCGCGACATCGCCCGTCAAGTCCAACATTGGCCTGCGTCGTGGCCACCGCTACAAGCACAGTAGTGTCTCAGCACAGCACCAGATCTTCCAGGAGCCCCCGCCGCGTCCGCCGCCCGTACTACCGGCATCCCTGCCCATTCCCACTGTTCGCGAAGCCTGGGGCAGCATGCACCGTGACCAGCGCGCGCGCTTCTACTGGTGCTTGTTCCACGCCGCCGTGGCGACGCTCGTCTTCTGGTGTGCATCCGACGGCGGCGACAGCCTGGCCCTGACGGCGCTGTCGCACTTGGTGTTCTTTGACGTTGGGTCGGCCGCCGTGTGTGTTGTTGTGGACGTGCTCGGCAACTTTGAAGTCTGGCGCCGGTCGACGATCCGCCACCCCTTTGGTCTGCGCCGCGCCGAGGTGCTGGCTGGTTTTGCCATGAGCATCTTCCTCGTGTTTGGCGGCTTTGACCTGCTGAGCCACGACCTCAAGGACCTCCTCGAGGCGGCAACCGAAAGCGGCATGAATGCGCCGTATGCAGGCCACGCCCACGGTGCAGACGGTGCGCACGCTGCCACGACGCTGACGACGCCGCACCTCGATATTGGCAGCCACAACGGACACCACCACACACGCTACATTTCGCCAGGAACAGTCGACTTCCCGGCTCTTGCGGCGTTCCTGAGCACGCTCGTGAGCGCCTATGGCCTGGGCAACCACGCACGTATCCGGCGCTCTCTTTTGCTGCTGCACGGCGTCGCACCCTTCTCCCAGAGCGTCGGCGTTAAGAGCGGCGGTGGCGGCATTGTGTCTATGTTCCTGGGCGCCATGACATGGGTGACCAACCTGCTGTCAAGCTTGGGCCTGTCGTCGGTGCTGGCCAACCCGTTCCACTTCTTGACCATGGCCGTGTCGCTCGTGCTGCTGGTGCTGCCGCTCATGTTTGTGGCCGTGCAGTCGTGGCTCGACCGGCTGCTGTGCGCCACGATTGCCTTGTCCATGCTTCTCCTGGGAGCCCGTCTTGCTGTCGCCCAGGGTCTGATGCTGCTCATGTCATACAACGGCAAGGACGGCGGGCAGATCACTACTGCCGAGGGCGCGCTGGCCAAGAGCAAGAGCAGCGTGCCCATGCCCGACAGCAAGAACATGTCGACCGTGTCCTCGGTGCTGGACGAGATTGCGTCGGAGCCGCAGGTCGCGCGTGTTGAGGATGCGCAGTTCTGGCAGGTGCACTATGGCCTGTGCATGGCGAACCTGAATGTGCGGGTGGCACAGGGCTACGACGACGACAGCTCGCTGAAGCAGCTGCGGACACGCATTGCGCGGGTGGTGCAGAACCGGCTTGGCGAAGGCTACGGCCGGGGCAACAGTCTGCGGTGGGAGGTGACCGTACAAACAAGTCTTGACGGGTAGGTGGGTAGATGGGTAGATGGGTGGGTGGGTAGACATGGGTAGTCATATTTGGGTATGTATCCTAGCTAGATTTGAATAAGCACGTTTTGAGTATTGGGTATTTTTGTATTTTTGTACATCTTGGATTCGTTTTGACACACGTTGATGATTTACATTTTATTTAGTATTGCTTTCATGGGGTAGATCTAATATAACTCGCATACAGGTCGAGGAGGGTATTTGCGTTGATTTTGTTGTGGGAGAAGAAGGGAGGTAAAGGATTGGAAGGGAAGACAAAAGACCGAAACAGAAGAAAGAAGACAAGAAAGAAGCGGAGAGAATAACCAGGTGAGAAAAAAACAAAAGGACAACCAGCGGCAAGCAACAAGCAGAAAGGGCAAAGAAGGGCATCACATCGTCAAAGAATGAGGGTTGACAAACGCCATACGCCGTGGACGTTCGACAAGCACGCATCTAAAAGAGTCCCCAGCGGCCGCCAGGCTGCTTCTCCTGGCCAACACCGCCCGTGCGCTTCAACTTCTCGCGGCCCTCGAGCTGCCGCAGACTCTCCATCTTCTCCAGCACCAGCTCCAGCAGATCCTTGCGCCGGATCACGTCCAGGTGCTTCTTGATCTTGGGATCCTCCTTGGCAAACCGCTCGATCTCCTCGTCCGACAAGTGCCGGCCCAGCCGCTGGTCCAGCTCGCGCGGGAAGTTGTAGTAGAACTCGGACAGCAGCTCGACGTTGAGGAACAGCACGGCCGTGCCGGCCAGCTTGGAGGCCACCGCATCCAGGAAGACCTCGGGGCAGTAGTACTTGTTGTCGGCGCTGCGGCACTGCTTGGACTTGGACGCCAGCAGGCGCATGTTGATAATGTCGGCCCGGTCTCTGAGGAACGCACCCTCGCGGCCGAGCTGCAGCAGCGCGGCACTGAATCCGCCAGCACCGCTGCGGCCGTCGCCCTCGACAACGACGTCGCCGCGGCGCGCCTTGTCCACAAAGTTGACGACCTCATTCAGTCGCCGCCGGCCGCCGACGCTGGCCTCGAGGCGCTTCATGGCCTCCTGGCACGCCGACAGCTCCTCCTTGAGCACAACGGCAGCATGCTCGCGGCCGGCATCCCACTCGCGGCCCTCGAGCTCAATCTCGTACTTGTACGGCTTGATGCAGTTCTCGACCTGGTCGCTGGTGCTGTAGAAGCGGTCGTTTAGAATGGTCGAGGCGGCCTCCTGGATCGCCTGGCGCGCAAAGGGGTGGTTGACAAAGTTGGACTGGGCAATCAGCTTGTCGATGCCGGCCTGGATGTTGGTGGCCACGACGTTGGTCGCGAGACGGCCAATGCCCAGCTTGGTGAGCTGCGACGTCGACGCGTCCAGCTGGCGGCGCCAGTACAGCGAGTCGGGGCTGGCCTTGGGCAGGTCGACCAGCGCATTGGGTTCGGGCACGGCGGGGGCCAGGTCGGTGATGGGCTTGTTCCAGTAGCGCTGGGCCAGCAGGTCCAGCACGCGCTGGTCGAGCTCGCGCTTCAGCAGCGCATGCATCTGCGGCCGGCCAAAGCCCTCGGCGTACTGCTTGAACGAGTGCTTGAAGGCGTCGAGGCTCTCGGCCAGGTACGACTCGGCCGACAGAGGGCGGTCGTTGTACTGCACCTTGAACTCGTACGTGGCCTCCTCGAGCTCCTGGCGGATCGCGTCCGTCGTGCCCTGCAGGCTGGCCGACATGGTCTGCTCCAGCACGTGCATCAGCTTCTTGCGCAGCACAGTCGTGCCCACGCTGACATCGGCCGTCTGGCCAAACTCGAGCGGGTGGGCGCCAAAGAACGACTCCTCGTTCTTGGCGATCATGTTCATCAGCGCGCTGCCGTCGCCGTTGGCCTTTTTGAACAGACCGACACCGAGCGACGACTGCGGCGCGCGCGACACGACACCGACATAGCCCAGACGCAGCGGGTACTGCTTGTCCTGCAGGATGGCAGCACCGCGCGTGGCGTCCACGAGATCCATCTTGGTCACAACACCAATGGTGCGCTCACCGCGGGGGTCGACGCGGCGACTAGCGCGCAGGGCCGTCGAGTTGGCCAGATCGACATCGGCGGCCGAGATGGCGAGGATGACATTGGGGGCCTGGATGTACTTGTCGCACAGCTCCGAAATTTTCTGCTTGAGCTCGAGGGGCTGGTTGTGGCCGACGACCTGGATGTAGCCGGGCAAGTCGATCAGCGAAAGGTCGGGCACGTTGGGCGAGTAGATGGTCAGGTGGATGGGGTCGTCCGACACGCACTCGGAGTCGGGCACGGCCATGTTGAGCTCGGTCAGGGTGCGCTGGATGGACGTGAAGTCGGTCAGCTTGCGCAGGCCCAGGTCGGGGAACTCGCCGTACTCGGCCCTGGACTCGGGCGTGTTGACGAGCGTCAGCTCAATGGGCCGGCGCGTCACCATGTTGGAGCCCTTGGGCAGGAACTCGTGGCCGACAATGGCCTCGAGCACGGAACTCTTGCCAGACGACTGCGAGCCGATGACGACAATCGACGGCAGCGTCAGCGAGCTGGACTGGCCGACCTTGGACAGGATGTTGCGGATCTCAATCATCTTCTTGGTGAACATCATCATCTGGTCGTCGCGGGCGTTCTCGGACGCACGCGAGCGCTTGCCCTTGCCGTCTTCGTCATCGTCGCCGTCGACATTGGCACCATAGTAGGCTGCACCCGCTGCCGCCGCCGCTGCAGCACCACCCTTGCTGTCCTTGGGGTCCTTGGGGTTTTGGGGACCGCCCGATCCGCTGCCCTCGCCCTTGCCGCCCGTCACGCTCGCAATGCCGTTGCCAATGTCCTCCTGGATCTTGGCAATCTTGTTCCAGAAATCAGACACGCCCAGCTGGCTCTTGGTCTGGTCCCAGCCCTGCCTTGTCTGGCCGGCAATGTCGACGGCGCCGTCCCAGAACGACGACGCAGCACTGCCGACCGTGTCCCGTGTGTTGACAAACACATCATAGGCCGAGTTTCCCACCTCTATTCCGTTAGTATTATTTCTGATCGTCCCCCTTTAATTTCAACAGTCTCTCTCGAAATACTGCATGACGTACGGATGGCTTGGTATTGGACCCAAGCGGCGGCACCGATCATCAGGCCGCCAAAGGTTGCCGGGATACGGACAAACTTGAGCATGAGCTTGGGGATCATGCGCACAAAGGACGCATTCCGGACAGTCACGGCATTGTGGTATCCGTTGACGGGGAACCCGAGCCGGTGCCGGGCCGCGCGCATCGTGGTCGTCTCGAGACGCTGCAGTCCGCCAACAGACAGCCGCTGGCTGTGGAACAGGCGGGCATTTGTGGACGCAAGCCCGCTCTGTGATGTGTGTATGGTCTTGATAGAGGCGGTGATCGGTGTCGTCGTCGTCGTCGTCTCGCCACTCCGGGCACCTTGGGCAGCTCCCCGCCGCATCAGCCCGCCAAAGCCGGCCGCTATTCTCCGGCCGCTCATATTGTGTGTGTGTGTGTGTGTGTGTGTGTGTTTAGGTAATAGAGTTTCGTAGTATCGTCTCGTTCTTCGTTCTTTGTTCTTCGTTCTTCGCGCCGCCTCGCTGACTCGCCTATCTTCGACAGTTCGATACGTCGGCCAGCCTGGGCATGCTCTGTCGACGAAGGGCGGTGTAGGTGGAGCTTATCGCGTCCTTGGTGTGCTATTGAATGCTGTATATTGTAAATCGTGGATACCCGTGGAGGGGAGAATGACGTGGTTGATTTGTTGTCAACAAAATCAAAGCCCAATTGAGTTGGATTCGTCGTGGGATGTCGATTCTCGTTTCTTTTTTCTCCGTCACTTTTCCATTTGCTGCCTTCCGATATGAGGGAGGGGAAGGGCATGTGCAGGGTGCGGGAAGGTGTGGCATGTCGGCAGGTCTCCACTTTCAACGAGCACGTGTGAGGTCACGTTCTAGGCAGTGGCTGCTTATGTAATATCACGACGTCGACGGCAGAGTGAACAGCAATTGATGTACGTTATCATTACGTCGTGATGTTTCCTGATAGCCAATTCCATTTGGAAGAATATGTCTTGAGCTGTATTGCATTTATATGACGTCATGTCTGCGTTGTACGACATTGAGTACATGACCATGTTCACGTGCATCCTCAAGACGACGGGATGAACTGATGATACAAAGCGGATTGCTGGCTATCTCTATCTATACGCATCTAAAAGTGTCTAAAGTGTCTATAAGTATATATTCAAGGTTATCAACGATCCACTTATTGACACATCCTAATAAGACAACTCAAATCTGCGCATTTAGAGTCTCTTTGATGCGCTGGCTGGGCAGCCACTTCTCCTCGGGCGTGAACCACCACGTGAGGAGAGCAAAGATGGTGACAATGGACAAGATGACGGGCGCATAGTTGAGCGACTCGCCAGTGACGGGGAACACATAGGGCGAGAAGAGGACGGCGACAACCCAGCCGTTGTAGAGGACCGCAATGACCTGGAAGGGCTTGCTGAGGCGGCCGAGACTCCAGGCCGCACGCGGGAACGTCTTGGGTGTGAGGATGAGGCGCGAGGCACTGATGAGGCCATAGGCAGCCGCGGACGGCACACCAGCCGCAGACACGAGCGACGTGAAGGCGGCCGACGACGGCAGGATGGTGCAGGTGATGACGGACGCGACGCCCCAGACGACGAGCACAGCGTTGCGCGGCTGGCCGCCCTCGACGCGCGAGACCCACGAGGAAAAGGGCAGGACACCGTCGCGCGCAACAGCAAAGACGAGCCGCGAGGCAGCCAGGACGGCAATCGCCGTGTTGAACCACAGCGCGATGGAGCAGATGACCGTCATAATGATGTGGCCGCGCTGGCCGAGAATGACGGCATACAGCGGCACAAACGGCTGCGCACCGCCAAACGAGAAGAGCGTGTCGGCATCGGGCACGCAAAAGAGGAAGAGGATGACGACCAGGAAACCGCCAATACCGCTGACGACGGTGCTCCAAAAGATACCGCGTGCAGCTGTCACCGACGCGTTCTTGGTCTCCTCGGCGACGTGGCCCGAGGCATCAAAGCCGATGAGGATGCCGGCCGTCGCGAGGTACGACAGGCACCAGTTCCAGCCGGCGGGCGCACCCGTGCCGTTGTACGTGGTCATGAACGCATCGTGCGCCGTCCGGAAGCCAATGGTGCGGCTCGTCGCGACGGGCAGCCAGATCATGTTGAGCACGAAATCGAGAATGACGGCGCCCGAGGACAGGTAGAAGATGGCCTTGAAGTAGCGCGGCGGCAGCAGGTTCCAGAGCGCCGCGGCGGCGAGCAGGACTTCGGTGCAGATCCATTGGACAGCGCGGAACTTGACGCTGCTGGTGTCCGAGGGAAAGTCAACGTCAAAGACGACAATCTCGGACAAGAAGTAGTTGACGGCGCTCTGGGTGTTGCTGGCGCAAAAGGTGGTCCATGCCGTTGTCGACCACCAGGCGACGACGAAGCCAAAGAGACGGCCCCAGCGCGGGCCGGCAGCCTCGGCGGACCAGAGGTAGATGGAGCCGGCGAGGGGCAGCGACGAGCAGATCTCGGCAATGACGGCGGCTGTGATGAATGTGAAGACGCACGAGACAATGAAGCTCGTCCTGGGCGGTCAGCAGTCAGCGGTCAGCGGTTGTATGCATCAAGAAAGTAGACGAGCAGGAAATGCATGGGGATGTACCAGTAGGCGAGGTTACCGCCGGCAGCAATGCCGGTCGAATAGGTGACGCGGACACCGCCGATAAAGTACAGAGCGGCTAGATGGTTAGTTGCATGATTTCAGAGCTAGAGATGAATGACGAGACAACCGACATACCAAAGCTGGTCGCAAAATTCTGAAAGAGGTTGTAGCTGCGTTTCAAGACCTGTCTGTCAGTGGGAGCCGAGCATGGCGGCTATGGGGCTATGGGCATATGACCTACTGGCTTGTAACCAAGGCTTCTCTATGCAAGTTAGTCTTCTTGAATTCTTGGTATGCACACAGACGGTTGCTTGGTCTGACTCACCAAGACATTGTCGTCGTCTGTGTTGCCCGTCGACTCGCCCGAGGACACGGGATCCTCGGCCTCCGGGACGTCCACGGTCTTTGTTGCCATGCTTTTTGTTCTTTGATTTCCTTGATTTCTTTGATTTCTTTTGCTTGCTTTTCGACTGCAATGTCTCCTTTGCGTGATAAACGAGAAACGAACGAGAAACGAACGAGAATAAATAATGACAGCTACACGTCCATCGTTCTCTTCCTCGTATCTTCTTCGAGGACGCTGGGGTATAAGTATGGAAATAATCAACAATATTGAATAAATGAAACGACACAAGACAATTAGACTAGAATAAAATGACTACTCATGCCTCAACGAATCCTGTGAAATCATCCAAAAAAATAAAAGTGTAAAATCTACAGCAATACAACAGTACGTCTTCTTTGTTGCTGAAATGAGTTATGTAAGCGTGCCATTGGCGTAGATGAAAGATGAATACCCAACCCTTTGTACACCAAAGTATCGAATCTTGATTAGAGCACAATTCACGCTTATATGATGCCATATGTACTAGAAGGGTACTAATCTCAAATAGTGTCTGGCCGGTATACTTGCTACTTCCTCCGGGAAGGTACTATGGGGCACGGGCAGGAACGGATATGGCGCGTACTAGTGGTGACAAGTTAACGCCGGAGTATTAAGCCGAGGCATGTGTGATTACTCCGTATTGTGGTCATACATTCTGTAGAATCCTCATGTTAATATTCGTTGAAACTCTAGCATTTCCGTATTTGTCCATGGCATGACAGGTCTGTGGATAGCCCGGGCCAAAGTGGCATGGTCGACCAAAGATGTAACGGTGAGCACGTAATAGCTCCCGACATCGCAGGGGTTGCTTTTGTCATATATTGGTGTAAATAGTCTGGCTATGTTGCTGGAGATAGGATACAGGGTACGGGTAGCCACTGATATAGCTTAGACGTTCTGCTGTTGCAGACATTGCACACCCTGGCATCGCGACAGGATCTACGAAACGCAGCACCAAATTTATCACGTGATACCGAAGCAAGATAGATACCCAAAATGGCAACTGCGACACCCCCCTCTGCTGACGACACGTCGACGTCGGCGTCGGCGTCGGCGTCGCCGCCCAAGAAGCGCATCCTCATCAATGGCTTCGACATGTTCACGCCCAGCCACATCTCCTTTGGCCAGTGGAAGCGGCCCGAGGACAAGTCCAAGACCAAGCAGAGCGACCTCTCGTACTGGACCAACCTGGCCAAGCTGCTCGAAAAGGGTGACGTCACAGCCCTCTTTGTCGCCGACACCTATGCCCAGCACGACGTCTACAAGGGTGAGGATGCAACGGCCTTTTCGACACGCGTCGCCTGCCAGTACCCCGTGGGCGACCCCATTGTGCCCGTGTCGGCCATGGCGGCAGTGACAAAGCGGCTCGGGTTTGCCATCACCAACAGCACGAGCTACGAGGCGCCGTTCCTGCTGGCCAAGCGCATGTCAACAGTCGACCATTTGTCGGGCGGCCGGTTTGGCTGGAACATTGTCACGTCCTACAAGGAGTCGGCAGCCAAGGCGGTATGTTGTTTTGATGTTTTGATAATTTGATACCGAGGAAAAGGTGCAGCCTGCTGACCAACAGATTGGTGTGCCGCTTGTCGAGCATGACAAGAGATACGAGATTGCCGACGAGTATCTCGAGATTCTGTACAAGTGAGTCTTTCTGTCTTTGCTTTTGCTTTTGCTTTTGCTTTTGCTTTTGCTTTGCTTCAACAAGGTGTCCCGGCCTGCGCTGACAGTCAGAATCTGGGAGGGATCGTGGGCCGACGACGCCCTGAAACACGACGCCGCCAACGACACATTTACCGACCCCGACCGCGTCCGTGTCATCCGCCACAAGAGCGACAACTTTTCCATCGAGACACGCCACATCCTCGACCCGTCACCCCAGCGCACACCCTTCCTGTTCCAGGCCGGCTCCAGCAAGGTCGGCATGGAGTTTGCCGCACGCCATGCCGAGGCCACCTTTATGAACGCCTGGTCGGCCGAGCTGCTGGCGGAGCGCGTCGCCCACCTGCGCACGCTCGCCGCCAGCTACGGCCGCGATCCCCGCAGCATCAAAGTGTTTGCCTCGGTGACACCCATCATCGGCCGCACCGACGAGGAGGCCCACGAAAAGTACCAGCGCGCGCTCGAGTTTGCCAACGAGGAGGCCGGCTTGGCCTTTTACTCGAGCAATGCCGGCATCGACCTGTCCAAGCACGACCTCGACACACCCATCCGCGCCGACGATGTGACCGTGGACGGCCGCCTGCACTCGCTGATTGACGGCCTGCGGTACCGCGGCGGCGACACGATTCCCGAGTGGACGCCGCGGCACATTGGCAAGGCCACGGCCATTGGCTCGGGCGGGCCGGTGCCGATCGGATCGCCGTCCACCGTGGCCGATATCCTGGAGAAATGGATGGACATTGCCGACCTCGACGGCTTCAATGTGGGAGCAGTGATCTCGCCCGGCAGCTTTGAGGATCTGGTGGAGCTGCTGATCCCAGAGCTGCGCCGCCGCGGCCGGTACCCGGCAGCTGTCGACCCGGAAGACCCCAACGAGCCCATCACGCTGCGCGAGCGTGTCTACGGCGCGGGCCAGTCACGGCTGCGCGATGACCATGTCGGCAGCAAGTGGAAGTACGACCAATGGGAGCCAGAGGATGCCGATGAGAGAGCAAAGGCAAAGGCATTGTAAACTGATGATAATGTAATAATGTAATTTTAACCAACCCAAAGAAAAGACACCCACGAGTTTACGATCCGCTGTGTGACGTTGTCGGCAGGCATCCGAGGCCATGCGACCATGCAGGGTTTAGATTGACCTGTAACCCATGGCCCATCATGTTGCAGGTAGCAACATGGGTCCGTATAAAAAGACAAGAGACGAAAGACAAAAGACAAAAAGACAAAAGGCGCTCGTGCGTTGTGCTGTGCTTGCTTCGTCTCGTGCTCGAGACAAGCTTACCGCCACGTTTTGATGCAAGGATGAGAGTTGGACGTGAGTGAATACAAGGACGACGGGCATCGCCGTGCCAAGGATGAGCGTTACACGGCAGATTCAAGAGGCAGGCTGCATGGGTGGAGAAGAGGTAAGAGTGAGAGTGAGAGTGAGAGTGCGAGTACACGAGCTCGTGGGAGCAAAGCTGCGAGAAGCCATGATTATGTAAGCCATGATGAGCATGAGTTCAAAGAGCACTAGTTTCAAAGAACACTTAAATTAAGAGAACCCAAGAGAGAAGAGGTGACTCATGTGGAGACGCGGCTACCGAAAACAGTGAAACGTTCTAGTGACAAAAAAGAAGAAAAAAAGAGGGAAGGCGCGATGGATGAGGTAGAGAGACAGCAGACTGACAGCATAGGGCCTGGCACGGTCGCGCCTGCCGTTCTGTGCAGAGCTGCAATGTCGCCATTGCCTAGCGGTATTCCATCAGCAGCAGTAAGTGCAAAACGCCGTCAGCCTTGTAGAGCCCCTTCAGTGGGAGGGCGTCCACTAGCACGCACTACTGCACTCCAGATTAGTCGCCGTCTTGGGTCTCGTCTTGTGCCTTCTGGCGGCGTCCAATCTCCACTTGACCGCCTCTTTGCTCTTTCCGCCTCTGTTTGCCCCGTGAGCGCTGACCAAAACGTGCTAGTGGCGTATGCCTGGGTGCTGTCGGTACGTCGTTCCTGCCGTCTGGGTGGCTACTCTGGCTACTCTGGGGCCACACTTTCTACTTTCTACTTTCTATGCTGCGTCGTCTGACTCTCACGACGTCTCTTGCCGTCCCCCTTGCTCTGCTGTCTGTGCCTCTCTGTGCCTCTCTGTGCCCCTGTCTCTTCTCTGCCTCTACTCTGCCTCTCTCTCTTCAATTGTCTTTCTTCGCATATCCCCTATTTTCATTTTTCGGTCTATTGCTTTGTTCACGAACTTATCGCTCTCTACATATCATCTACTGGCCATCATACTACTCTGCCATCCCCACGCAGCAGCCCAACTCCAGCCTGACGACGACGACGACGACGACAACGACGACCCTCTTCACGACTACCAACTCTACTGCTTCGACATTCACCTCAACAGTCACTTCGACGGACAACAAGACGCTACACTCGTAGCCAGCACCATCATGTGCCGCTTTCTAGTATGTCTCGTCATCTCTTCTCCTCCTCGGCCACCGCTAACAACATAGGTCTACAAGGGCAGCGATGAGATCCTCCTCTCCAAGCTCATCCTCGATCCCACCCACTCCATCCTCAAGCAGTCTTTCGATGCCCGTCTACGACTAGTAAGTATTTTGCAAGAAAACATCCCTTTCAACTACAGCCTCTAACCCGACCAGGATACCCGGCGTGGCCAGAACAACGCCGACGGCTTCGGCATCGGCTTCTACACCGACCCCAAACTCGGCGAGGCTCCCTGCCTCTTCCGCTCGACCATCCCTGCCTGGAACTGCTCCAACCTCGAACGCATCGCCAGCAAGACCGCCTCGCGTCTTGTCTTTGCCCATGTCCGCGCTGCCACCGACGGCACCCTGAGCGAGGACAACTGCCACCCCTTCTCGTATGGCAGCCTCATGTTCATGCACAACGGCGGCCTAGGTGGCTGGAAGCACATTAAGCGCCGCCTGACCGAGCGTCTGGCCGATAACTGGTACCACGTCGTCAACGGCGGCACCGACAGCGAGTGGGCGTTTGCCCTGCTGCTGGACACGCTCGAGCGGATGGGCTGCAACCCCAGCGCTCAGCCCGAAAAAGGCTTTGGCCCCGGCGTGCTGCGCAAGGCTGTGCTGCGCACGATTGCCATCATCAACGAGCTGATTGACCAGATCCCCGAGAGCACAATCCACTCCGAGAACGTCGACACCCGCAGCCTGCTCAATTTTGCGCTGTCCGACGGCCACAGCGTTATCTGCACGCGCTATATCAACAGCTTGACGGACCAGGCTGCGAGTCTCTACTATTCATCGGGCAGCCAGTGGGAGAAGCGTCCGGCACCCGGCGGCGACGCCAGCAAGGACTATCAGATGCAGCGCCGCGACAAGGGTGCCGACGTGGTGCTCGTGGCCAGCGAGCCGCTGACGTTTGAGCGCGAGAGCTGGGTTAATGTGCCGACCAACTCGATCCTGACCATCCACGGCCAGACAGTCATGGTGCACCCCATCATCGACGCCTACTCTAACCGCGGCCCAGCCCACTCGCGGTCGGCTGCGTTTGTGCAGACCAAGGGCCTTGTCGCCAACGAAAAGATCTCCCTGCTGTCGCGCACGGCCAGCCCGTTCCCTGCCTCTGGTGCAGGTCTGTCGCCCGATCAGCTTGCCGATGCAGCACCGAAAAAAGTCCATGGCCCTACCATTCCTGTCGGTGCCTTTCGACCTGGCAACCGGTTACGAGTCTCAGCCTACAGCAACAATAATGGCAGCAACCTAACGGCCTCGTCGTCGGCAAGCTCGGGTGTCGGCTCAGCCGGCGACGGCTCGTCGTCTGTGTCGGCATTGTCGGCGGCCCTGGCCAACTCGTCTGCGTCGCCCAACCTGCCAGCACAAGGCAACATTAAGAAGAAGCGCATGTCGCTCAACGAGCTGGAACAGGCGCACGGCTTCATTGGCAGCAACTACGACACGGACCCGGTGACGCCGCTGACGCCGTCGGAGCCGTCACGCAACAGCTACGGCGACCCTAACAAGATTGCCCAGTTCTTTCCGGAGCTCAACACGCTGACTACGTAGCAGTCTATATTGTTGTTTTTTGTTGCGGTATCTGGTTGGTACGAGATTCTTGCCATTTCTCTCTGCTTTTTACATTTATATGACTGCTTGACAGTATGACATCATGACTGGCGTTTGTTTTTTTTTCTGTTTTTTTTCTTCTTTTTCATCTTTTATTTTCTTTCCTTTCTTTCGCTTGCTTGTTAACATTCTTCTCACTCATGTTTACTCGGTTGTCAGCGTTGCGGACGACGCATTAGGTTCTCTTATCATCTCAGCTTGCCATTCACATTATTGTAATATACATCACTAGAGCCGAATCCTTTGAATGTCTTGAATACTCTTTGAAGAACTGAAACGTACTTGTATATAATCTGAATAGGCAATGCCAAACGCTGCACGTGCTGTTTTGCTTTGAATACCCAAAGACTTGGAACAAAACCTACTTCACGCACATCAACGCCTCGTCGCCAAACGCTGCTCCCACGCTGCCCTCGCGCTGCAGCATCCCACCGATCCAGAGCCGCCCGCCCTCGACACTCCGCGCGCCAAACTTGACGACAACACACCCGCGCACCGCCGCTGCCGACCACAGCACGCCCTGCGCATGCTCCTGCTGCAGGCGCTCGCGTCTCCACCGGCTCGTCTCGTCGACGGCCTCGACAGCCCCGTCCTCGGTGTGGAACCCCCGCGCGCCCAGCCGCGGCAGCGCGGCAAACTCGTCCATGAAAAAGCGGCCCGTCGCATCCACCAGCGGCCCGCGCAGAATCAGGGTGCCGAACACGGCCAGGCCCTGCAGCGAGTCCCGCAGCGCCGCAGAGGCCTCTTGGGACGGCCGCTCGTGTGGGAACCCGCCGTCCAGGTAGCCCGGTGCCAGCATGACCGAGTCGCGCACCAGCAGTCTTTTACGGCTGGGTGGACTGGGTTGACTGGGTTGACTGGGTTGACTCGGTGGACTCGGTGGTGCCGTCTCGAGCCACACCTCGTTGCGGCCTTTCCAGCTGGCAAAGTCCCAGTTCTCGCCGCGCGCCGCCCGGCCCTGCGTCACCCAGTCCAGCAGGCAGAGCGATGGTGCTGTTTCGGCTGGCTGCAGCTTCTCGTCCAATGTGATGATCTGCACCTGCTCGTAGACACTGTCGGCAAACGGCTGGACGGGGTCGGGTAGCAGACACAGTCCGGCGCCCGCGGCGACGTTCATCGTGAGCGTCTGCCGCGTGGGCTCTTCGACACGGGCCAGCCGGCCGTCGCCCGAGGCCTTGAACACCTTGGTGGTGCCCTGGGTCACGAGACTGAGCCGGGCGCGTTTCCGCACCTCGACATCCAGGTTGACCTGGTCGCCGGCGACGAGGCCGCCGCCGTAGGACAGCAAGAAGATGAGGGCGCTCTTTTTCCGCGCCGGGTCGTCAATGGCGTCTTCGCCAACAGCGCCCAGTGTGCCCAGACCGGCACCCGTTGTCGGTGCAATGAGCTTGAGGGGGTACTGGTAGGACACGACCTCGAGGCCGGGCTCGCCGTTGGGCTCCAGGGCGGCCACGATGCGGCCATCGCCGGGGGTCGTCGTCGACGGCGGGAACGGCGAGATCATGGTAGAGGTTCTGTAGAAGAGCCCGACATGAGACGGCTAGAAACTATAGAATCATAAATTAGAACAAATACAGAAAACAAAAGAACCAAGAACAAGCCGAGTGAGGCACATCACCACATCGTGATATGGCCTTCGCATGCCGTTCCGCTTACAGGACGGCTATCGTGCACTAACCCGATATTGCAGCAACTATAGCGCACGATAAGAAATGCCGTGTAATAAAGGCCTGTCATGCGTCGGCGCCCTGCAATTGGACTGCAGCCTGTCGTCCCCCACCAATGGCTGTCAGTAATGTAAACTGCAACTAATACGTTACTGCAAAGCTTCTGACTACATCAATTAATGTGGGTCGTCGCTCTCGTAGTTTTTTTTCATCGAGACAAAAATGTTAATAGAACAAAAGTTGGAAGAGCTCCGTCGCGCTTTCCTGTTGCAGATATATGAAATATACTTTTTTTTGCTCTTTTGCTCTTTTGCTCTTTAGACTCTTATTCGACGTCAGGTGACCCTTGATAAGTCATCAGGTCTACCCTACACTCCGACGACCGCGACAGCTTCTCGGCCTGTATTCGATCTATCCAAACCAGCACACCTACCTCCACACCTCTTCAACACCACCATGCCTCCTCGCACAAGGCGAGGCGCCCCTCGCGGCGGCGCGGCAGCATCCAGAGCTGCTGCAGCACCCAAACAAGAGGAGGCCCCCTCCTCTCAGACCTCCCAGACACTCGCACAGACCCCGACAGTCATCTCCTCCTCAGAAAGCACGCCCGCACCGTCATTACCACCGCCAGCAGCAGCAGCAGCAGCAGCAGCAGCAGCAACTTCTACCCCGTCAATACCTCCCACTACCACTACCTCGACAACACGCTCCTTTGTCTTCAAGCCCAAGGTCGTGCGCCGCACAGACGACGAACGCAAAGCTCTTGCCGAGCAGGAGGAGAAGAAATTCAACGACCGTGCCGCCGAAGAGGCCCGTCTGAAGCGCGCCGCCAGCCGTGGACGCGGTCGGGGCCGTGGCGGTCGGGGCCGCGGCCGTGGTGATTTCGGTGGTGGCCGTGATGGCCTGAATCGGCGCACAGTCGAGGCTGACGGTCCGTTTTCGCAGGTGCCCGGCGCTGCGCCTGGCGGCGGTCCTGGCGGCCGTGGCGGGTTCCGTGGATCCTCTGCCAATGGCGGCGGATTTGCAGCGGGCGGCAGCGGCGGCATCGGCGGTGGTGGCGGTCGCGGTGGCGGCAGCACGTTCTCTGCTGTGGCCGCGGACCACGAGTACGACCCGCGTCTGAACACGGACACGTTCATGGGCCGCGCGCAGGGCGACTACTCTGACGTCAAAGACGAGCAGGCCGAGCATGCGCCGTCTGCCGCGTCGTCGTCGACGGGTCTGACCGCGGGCAGAAGCGGCAAATCGGCTAATGCCAGCCTGCTGCCCATGGGCATCCGCCGTGAAGAGCACCGCGAGCCCGAAGTGATTGTGGCGACAACGGCTGAGCTCGAGGCGGCGGATGCGGCGGCGGCGGCGGCGGCAGCAGCGGCTGCCGATGCTGCCGAGGATCTGGAGGACGACGAGTCGGACGACGAGCTGTTTTACGACAACACGGGCGTCAGCGGAAGCAATGCTGCCGACGCAATGACCCTCGACGACGACAATGAAGTGTGGTCGCGCGCCATCACGACGGACGGCAGCGTCACCATCATCGACGTCAACGGCAACGAGATTGTGGTGACGGACATTGACACGCTGGCCGAGAAGCAGGCCGAGATTGCCGCTGCCCGCGCCGAGCGGGCGGCGGCGGCGGCGGCGGTTATCAAGGAGGAAGCCGGCGACGATCTCTCTTTGGCCAGCCTGCCTCCCAAGCACGCAAACAAGGCCAAGAAGGCCAGGGCAAAGAGAGCGGCCAAGCTGCTGCCCAAGGACGACGAGGACATCACGATTGAGCAGGGCCTGCAGGCCATGCTGCACGACCTAGCCATAGACCAGCCGCCGCAGTCGGGCGACGACAAGGACAAGGAAACAGAGAGAATGGTGGCCGCGGATGCCATTCTGGGCGACGGCGAGACGCCTGCATCTCGCGCCGGAGAGAGCGCCGAGGACCAGCCCAAGGAGCAGCCGCGGCGCGAGGGCCGCCTCTTCCTGTTCCAGTTCCCGCCCGTGCTGCCGTCTCTCAAGCCGTTTGGCTCGGGCGACGCGGCGTCGTTTGACAGCGACCTGCCGCCGCGCACGCCCGGGCTCGTTAAGAGAGAGCCCGGCGCCGACGGCGATGTGGTGATGCTCGACGGCGTCGCGCCGATTGATCTGACGGCGGACGGAAAAGAGAACGAGCCCGGCGCCAGGGAGAGAGTCAACCTGGCGGATATCGGCCAGGGCGGCTTCCTGGGCACGCTGAACATCCGCAAGTCGGGCCGCGCAGAGCTGAGCTGGGGCGGCATGACGTACGAGATGATGCCCGGCACGGACGTCAACTTTTTGACGACGGCAGTGCTGCTGGAAGAGTCGGACGAGAAGCGCAAGGGCGAGACGGCGGCGGCGGCGGCGGCGGCGACAATGGTGGGCAATGCGTTTGGCATGGGGCCGGTGGGCGGCAAGTACAACCTGGTGCCGGTGTTTAGCGACGAGACGGACTGGGTTGTCGATCCTTCTGAGCTTGTCGTTGACGATGACGATGAGGAGTAGATGTCCTGTCTGCATAGATATTCAAAAAAGATAGCATATATGGTGTTGGTAGTTACTTGTTCCGGCTTTTAATCATATGATTTTTGATTTTGATTCATTGATTTTATTAATCTATTGATTTGCTTTATATTGATGACCGATATAGCAGTCTACCTCTAGACACCGATATACCGATATCGGAGAGATACAAATGCGAATCTAGATATAAATATAGATATAGCTGTATCGTCTGTCTAGTCTTTATAGATCTTTTGTGATGAGGCTGTATGAGGAAGAAACACGAGCAAAGAGCAAAGAAAAGACATGAGAAAATAACGACAAATAAAAGACAAAGTTTTTGCGCTTACCGGAACGCCATGAAATGTCAAGATCACAAAGGGAAAACATCGCAGAGCCCAACATCCCAAATAAGAAACAAAACCCAAAAGACAAGAGACAAAAGACAAGAAAGAGCCAAACGTGTACGCTAGAGTAGCCGCTACACACAAAAGAATCAGTCGTTTTTTATGCCCGGCTGCCGCCCATGGCGCTGGGCAGCGACTGCCAGCCCTTTTGGTCGGGCAGCTTGATCTTGCCAAAGTCCTCGTCCAGATCCAGGATGATCTTGAGCGCGTTGCGGCTGCGCGCAAAAGGTGTCTGCGGGGTCTCCGTCTTCAGGGAGGTGGACTTGATGGACGAAGCAGACGCCATGCTGCTGAGCTCCTTCTTGGAACTCTCGCCAGGGAAGGGGAAGCTGGTCTGCAGGACCTCGTAGGCGGCGAGGGTGAAGCCGAACTGCGGCGACGAGCGCATGATACGCGCGGGGCCGCCCTTGAAGAAGGCCTTGAAGCCCTCCTCCTTGAGAATGGTCTGGGCGGCGTGGCGCAGGCCGGTGTACTGGGTGTCGCCCTTGCGGGCCTCGACCTGCAGACGTGTCTTGATGACGTCGCAGGGAGTGGTAAGGTAGGCGGCGGGCATACCGGCAATGGCACCGGCGGTCAGGAGCTGCCAGACGCTCAGCTTGTGGCCGGGCGCCTCGCCAAACATGTCCTTCTTGAGGTGCGAGTAGGTGGGGAAGTAGATGGCAGAGAAGGGCACGTCGCGCAGCAGACAGGCAGAGGCACCCTTGTAGAGGCCGACGAGACCGAGGTTGCGCACAATCCACATGGCCGAGCGCTTGGGCGTGTCGGCGACCGTCTTGGCGACCTCGCCCTGGACCTGCAGGCGAATCTTGACAATCTCGAGCGGGTTGGTGAAGACGACCTGGCAGGCACCGGCGGTACCACCGGCAAGGACCTCGTAGGGCCAGAAGATGGAGCCGTCCTTCTTGTCAGTGGCCCAGCCGCGCACAAGATCGTTGACGGTCAGCTTGATGGCCTTTTCGGGAGCGACACCGACGAGCTGGGGCAGGACACCCGAGTAGAGGCCGAGGAAGCCCTCGTTCTTGACGACCTTTTGGAAGCAGTCGATGGAGTTCTTGTACATTTGCTGGCCGGGCGCGGCGCTGCGCTGGTTCTGGAGACGCGTCTTGACGAGATCAATGGGGTAGACCATGAAGGCGCCAAACGCTCCAGCCAAACTGCCGAGGCCAAAGTTGTAGGCAGACTCGACGGCGTCGCCAAAGAAGCGCTGGATGGCCGACTTTGGCTTGGCGAGGCCGGCGGAGACGGCGGCAGCGGCGGCGGCAGTAGCAGCCTCGACGCGCTCCTGGCTGCGCCACGAAGGATCCAGGACCTTGGAGAAGTCGGCAAGGCCGAGTCGGCCCGAGGGCTGGTCGATGCTGGCAAAGTGGAACAGGATGTCGGCCTCCATGGGAGTGAAGAGAGAGAAGCGGGTGATGCGCGAGGCCTGGTTGAGGAAGTCGGTGCGGGTGATCTTGCCGTCGGTGCTCTTAGCACAGGCACGGCGCACAATCAGCTCGACGAGGTCCATTTCCTTGATCATGTTCTGGAAGGCGCGGACATTGGCGTAGGAGATCTTGGAGCCCTGGGAAATGTTGCAGAGGGTGTGGAGGTGGTCGAGCAGGTGGTCGGAGAGCTTGTGCTTTGCGGTCTCGAGGATGATGCGCTCAAACTCCTGGGGCTCAATGTAGCCGTCGCCGTCCTTGTCGAGCAGCTGGAAGGCCTGCCGTATGCGCTCGCCCTGGAGGCCGCGCAGCATCTGGGAGAACTGGACATAGTCGAGGTCGTGGCGCTTGCGCTTGTCGCCAATGTAGAGCTTTGCCCACTCGCAGTCCCAGTTAAAGGGAATGGAGTCTGCGCCTTTATTGAGCTCGTAGAGGCGGCGAAAGTCTTCGTAGCGGACGGTGCCGAGGCGCTCGACGTCAAAGAGGCGGAAAGCAATCTCGTACTCGGCATCAGGCTTGGCAAGGATGTTCTCAAAGTAGGCCCAGTCGGCGAGGTTCACACGGCCCTTTGCGCGGCGGTCGGCGACGGCAAAGAGGATGGTGTACTGCTCGCGCTTGATCTTGTGGTATTCCTCGTCGGCGGGGGCAATGGCATCGGTGAACTGGTCAATACCCAAGGAGAGCTCTCCGGATTCGGGGTCGGGAACGGCATTCTTGTGGAAGCGGGCGCGGGTCTGAGCGGACAGGTCGACGGGAGCCTCTTGGGTCTCTTTTTGGCCGAGGGTGCCTTTGACGGCCTCTGTGACGGACATGTTGGGTGTGGTGAGTTAGGACTCGGACATGCGAGATCGGAGGAGGTAGAGGTATTAAGAAAAGAGAGGCAGATTAAGGCAAGAAGGTAGAGAGAGGTAGGAGAGGTAGGAGAGGTAGGAGAGGTAGGGAGAGGTAGGGAGAGGAGGTAGACAAGAGGGAGGTAGACAAGAGACGAGACAGAAGAGGGGAAGAAGGCGGAAGAAGACCGAAGGACGGAGATCGGAAGAGGTCAAGGAACGGAGGAGACCAAGTAGAGGGAGACGAAGAAACAGGAGCACAAAGTCGAATAGAGAATAGAGAATGGAAAAAGGAAAAAGGAAAAAGGAAAAAGGAAGAGGGGACCAGTGGCCAGTGACAGATGACTATGACTCTAACAGGCACGGAAAAAGAAGGAGAAAAAAGCGAAAAGATGGGGAGTGAGTGGGGAGAAGTGTATGTGAAAAGAATAGAAAATAGATCATTAAATAAATAACAATTTAAATAAAATAGAATAAAATTAAATTAAATAAAACCAAACAAGTAGACGCGAATAAGACACCTTTTAGCCTGTGAGTGTGGGGATACAGGGTACAGAGTGGATATAGGCAAGTAGAATTGAGGAGAGAAGGGAGGTAGAGATCGTGGAGATGGAAGTGGGATGTAGGAAGACTGTTGGTGAAGGGCAATGGGTGATGGGTGGCGGTTGAGGCAAAAGTGAGGCAGAAAAGGAGACGAGAATCCAGGACAACGGGGATGAGGGTGAGGGATGCTGTCTGCCGCGAGCTTGGCGCGGAGGGCAGAGAACGGGCAAAGGAAAGAGCGATTGAATGTCCGTGTGTCCAAGGAAGGAGCAGGTTACGAGTACGGGGTACGATTACAGAAGGAGCAGTCGAGGTACTTTCTTTTTCGAGTTTTGATTACAAGTTCTCCAAGTACGGTGTAAGGATAAAGAGGACACCTTGGTCTGGGAAAGTATCGCAAATCGGCGCAGGTGCGTCGGGTGAAGATGGGGCGAGGATCGAAGAGGAAGGCGCGGTGGGTGATAGTCTACACGACAGCGGCAGGCATGACAGAGATACGATGGCGATGGCGACGGCGACGAGGCGGCAAAGGCAAAGGCAAAGGCAAATTTAGACGCGGATGCAATTGGCAATGGCAAAGAAGACGTGGCGGATGTCAAATGCGAAGAGACTTTTGTACAAATAAATCAACAATTAATACTTGAAGAGGACAAAGTCAGGGGCAAGCGGAAGTAGCTTTGCTAGCAGTTTGTGTGCAGAGGTACTTGCAAGGAGGAAGAGGGCAAAAAGGGACTTGATGAAAGAGATTAAAAAAATTAAAAGGATCAAAAGATCAATAGATTAAAAAGACAAAAATAAAGCACAAAAAGGATCAAGGGCAATGGGCAAAGGGCAAATGGAAAGACACGAAACTAGATAGAGATGTACTCGTGCATGCGGAAGCTGGATGGAGTTGGGTAGAGAGGTAGAGGTAGAGCTACTGAGTACTCAGTAGGGGGTGACAGTGAAAGCGAGAAGCAAGCTATGGTGTCGGAGTCTTCCGCTTGTCCAGCGCGTACAACGTTAGCTGCTCTGTAGATTGCCATTTGACCCCGGACACGGTGCCCGTCTTGAGCCCAGCTCGGAAATGCTGTCCGGGTCCAGCATCTTGATCAGTGTACATCACATCTGTTGCAGTGCTATCTTATCGAGTTCTTGGGTCTACTAGCTGCAGTAGACATGTTGAAAATGTCTCGACTGGAAAGACATCAACTGATCAACTGCTCAACCTACATGACATGGCATCACAAGATTCACATGGCAAGAGACCTCGATGGTGGGACCGCGTGTGGACTTGCCTGTTCTAGGTCGTGTGTGGGAGAGTGGAATATCTGCTTTTGCTCTACTGAGTAAGTATATTAGTAGACCTCTTATGGCTGCACTGAGATACTTCGGCGGTGAGGATGTTTTTCCCATCAGCTGCGGTGCCGCACTTGTTCTGTCTCTCGTTCCAGACACCTGCCGTCTACCTGGTTCCCCAAGTTTTGCTCTCTCTTCAATGCTCGATACTTTACCCCAATTCTTGGCTTTTGCTCTGAATCTTTTGGGTTTCGGCTTGGACTTGGGCTTGAGCTTAGGAGCTCTCTCGGTGTTCGGACAGTCCCTCAGTCTCTCAGTCCCTACAGGGGTAGGATTTGGCTGAAATACGCCATACATTGACACTAATAAACCACTATCACTGCTAGATCGGCAGGCACGGGACTTGTCTCTGCGACTTCTCCGCATATTGGCGATAAATAACCGGGCATCTCTTGCAGTAGTAGAGTTGTCTTAGTAGACAGAGAGAGCCAGAGAGAGCGAGATAGGATAACCGGCCAGCAATCTGGTAAAGTCGATGGAGAGCAGAAAAGTGTCTCAATCTTGAAGACGTGTCTGTCGTACCAGAATATCCCCGATATTATATCTACTTTTCCCATTCCAAATCAAGTCAAGCCCCCACGCGAAAGAAACCCGATATTATGTAATCACAACGTCCATGTCTGTGTCTTCTCCGTTGAGCGTCTTTTAATCTTGGCTCTCTGGCTCTCAAGCTCTACCGGTATTGGTCTTTCTTGATATCAATGCAAATGCCATTGCATGTATACCATTGTGTGCGTGCTGCTAGGAAAATAGTGAAACTACAATTTTGCCACTTGTTGATTACATAATATTCACGTGAATAGCTTACAGCATCGCATCATCACACATCACAACGTCTAGCATCACCTCGTAAGAGTTAAACACACACTTCTTTATGTGCTGCATGAATTTAGCCGCACTTGGTTCTTCGCATCGGTTCTTCATCCCTCCCCCTAGTCTTTCGTCCCTTGTCCTGTGTTCGCGGTCCTGATAACCTCGCGTCATTGCAAGTGTATCACCTCATTAAGTAAGCACTTAGTCAAGCAGCAAAACAAAATGCAAACAATATAAGCAGTTAGCAGCATAAACAAAACGACTAAAATGAGACCAGGCAGCACGAAACATGCCAGTGGCATATCAACTGTCCTATGAGTGAATGATAATGAACATAACAACGCAGGCAAGGGCTCGCAGTAGTAGATAAGGTAATATGATAGAGTGGCAAATGAACAAAGAGGAGGAGTAGAAGAAAAGTAGAAGAAAAGTAGAAGAAAAGTAAAAAGAAAAGTAGAGAAAACTCAATGGGAAGGAGAAAAGTAAAAAGAAAATGTCGTCTCTCGTACAATCATGATACTGTCCATATGCAATGGACAGCTCTAAGGGTATGTGCAAACAAGAACAAGAGCAAGAATAACAAAACAAAGTAATAACCGGAACTGCGACCATACCATGTCCATGCCCACCATGACCATGACCATGACCATGACCATGACCACTGACCATACACCATTAATGTGACCACCTGAGAACCGGTAACCAAGGACAAAGAAAAAGGGGTTGAAGAGCTATGCTTCGCAAGCGGCTGCAGGCATTCGTTGCCCGCTGCCAAGTCACTGCACGTCGGGTCCACACAAGTACATGGTACACACGTCATCATGACTAGGTGGAACGCGAAGACCATGTGGGTGGGCGGCAAGGAGCATGAGTTGTTGGTGTGATGCGGCTAGGTTTATATACTGTCTTCAGACAGCACATCTCCAACTGCTCACAACAAACTACACTCAAACACCTCTTCTGTCACGCCTCTACCCATACATGGGGTACACGGGCTGGCACGACTAATGCATCGGGCCCGAGTTCTCCGAGCAGTCCACATAGTGGTCGGCGTATGCCTGCTCGTTGTATGAATGGTCGTGGTATACCTGCTCTAGGGCAGGCACGCCGCGCGAACCAGTCACGCTGCTGAGAGATGGCACCACAAAGCCACGCTGCACTTCCTCTTCGACATACGAGCTCGCCTTCTTAAACTTGTTGCTGGCGTACTTGTCGAAGACAGCCGCGTGGTGGGTCGTCGGGTCGCGGCAGCACTGCAGAATGGTGCAGACCAGGGGGCGCACCTGGGCCCATGTGTAGCCCGAGTAGTGCGTGTGGGCAATGCTCCAGTCACCCTTGCGCAGCATCAGGCGGGCGAGGCAGTGTGCTCCTGCGGCCAGGAAGCTGGGGGGGCAAGCGACAAAGCGCTCGTCCATGATGGTGACCTCCAAAAAGTACTTGGCCAGCGTGCGGGTGTCGAGGTCGTAATCATCGGCCTTGCTGATGCGGCGCAAGAAGCTCATTGGGCCCGGCCAGCCCAGCTCAAAGTTCAGCATGCTGAGCATGAACCGCTCAGCCTTCAGGATCTCGTCGGTCGTGTAGCCGCCGTCCACCATGTACACAATCTCCTGGATTGAGGGACAGATAATCTCCTCATACTTGGATGCAATGAAGATGGCAGTGGCACCCACCAGCTGCAGCTTTGCCACTGACACAATCTTGGCAGTCAGGAACCGGTCGATGTAGTTGACTGTCAAGAACAGGGTCTCGGGCAGCAGGTTGAAGCGAGCGTGCACCTGGATGAGCCACTCCATCAGGACTGACCGCATCGACCACTGGATCTCCGTCTGGATGTCCATGTAGTGTGCGCTGGGAAGCATCTTGATCTATCAAGGGTTAGTCATGCACACATAGCACAGTCGGAATCAATCAAGAACACATACCTCCAGATCCTTCATGTAGTTGTAAATCTCGTCGCCGTACTCTGCAACCATGCTGATATCCCAGCACTCGTCGTCAGCCTCCTCGGGGCTGATGTTGGCCTCGACAAATGCGCGTGCAACCTCAAGCTCCTGCTGGATCTTAGCCGTCATTCTCGGCATAAGGACAGTAGTCAGGCCGCCTGTCGTGTTGTCACCCAGCGAGCGGAATGAGTGCGCTGTCGTGTAGCCCTGCTCGTCATAGTAATCCGCATCATCGTCCCATGGCTCGCCCTCGGACATGGCGCTGGCCACCGTGGTGGCAGGCGCATCGGTCAGATATGTTTGGGGCTGAGCAGTGTATGGGGCCTGGTCGTGGATACCCTTGGCCGAGTTAATTGCATTGACAGCCTCATTAGCTTCAATCATGGCAGCTTCGATCTCGTCGCGCAGACGGCCAAGGCTCTCCTCAGCGTCATCCTCGGGCAGAGGTGGGAGGTTGAGGTGGTCAAACTCCTCGAGAGCGTCGACAAAGGGTGCTTCGTTGACTTCCACAAAACCAAGGCTCTCGAGGTTCTCAGTGGCGCTGGTTGGCTCGCTAACGGTGGAGACATTGTTGTCGACCGACTGGGACACCGGCTCGATAACAACAAGTTCCTCCTCGGATGACTCCTCCTTGATTGAGGCACCGCCATAGCTAGAGTCGACAGTGGACTTGGCACTGGGGATAGGCAATATGGCATTCTCCTGCAAGGTACTCTGGTCGGCCGGAAGACGGCTCATGGTTCGCCGCAGGGTCTTCTTTTGCTGGATGCCAGATGCATTCTTAAGGCAAGGCTGGCTCTTGCTGTGACGAGGGCTCTTCTTAAGAGCTGGCCGGGTGACGGCAGGGGCGTTGTGGGAATCAGCATCGCTGTAAATAAATGATCTCTTGCTTGCGGTGATGCCTGCGTAGCTCTTGCTGCGGTCGCTATCAGCATGGGGGGCAATGCTGTTGCGTGGTCGCTGTGCGGGTGCGGCAAGACCGGTTGTGTGAGTCTGCTGGGTGCTGGAGAGAGGTGGAGGCATAGGGGCCGTAGAGATGATGCCTGCCTTGGCATTGCTGCCAATGATGTTGGCCTTTTGGTTGATGATGATGCTATCACCACGGATGCGTGAGGTGTTGCTCAGGTCGCCAAAGGCTGTACGCTTGGCGGCCTCGTTGAGTGCCATGCTTGACTTTTGGCGCTGGTGTGTCTTGGGAAGGGTTGGGACCACGTTCTCGGCGTTCGAGACGATACGGACGGCCCGTTGTGGCTGCATGGTTAGCATTTGTTGTAGCGAGAGGTAATGAGATTTCATGGATATATATGTAGAGGGTAACTTGGGAAGATGTAGGAAGATATAGGAGAGTATATGAAAACATTGGATAAGGTCGATCCAAATACGAGATTGGAATGGACAGGAATGAGAGCAAATGAAGCTCTCACCGAGAGTTGAAAAGTTGCACAAAAGGACTTGACTGCAGGAACACACAGCAACAACGCAGTGCAGCAACAATGCAATGCAGCAGCTATGCAAGGGTGGGGTGAAAGCAGACAGTGCAATAAAGTGAGGCAGGCAGAGGCTGGTGAGGGGGACCTGAGGGGAACCTGATGAAAAGCTAAACTGAGAGAGCGCGTCTACTTACTTGAGCGTCCATGATTGCTGTGGAATTAAGTAGAAAGTAAAACAAAGTATTTGATGGCTAATAGCTGAGAGCTAAGAAAGCAGAGAAGAATGGGAAAATGGTGAATGGAAACAATGTCTGTTGTAATGTCAATGTCGATATAAGGTTGCCGTCGACCTTGTCGCGTACAATCAGTGATAGAGTCAGAGTGATATCAGCTAGACAAGACAGACGCGTCAAGCGATGCACTAGTCGTCGCTGCTAGTCACTGCCGTCGACTGTCGTCGTGATCTCAGTTGCTCGTGCCGTCAATGTCGTAATGTCAAAGCCAAAGTCGATGCGTGCAGCTGTGTCGGTGCGAGCAAGATGTCGCGAGACGCAGAGTTGGGTGTTGAGTAGACACGCTCGTCAACAGGTGTAGAGCGACATGTAGCGTATAAGTTGATCGCAGTAATGAGACAAGATTGTAGAAGAGAGCGCACGATGATATTGAACAAGAGCAAGTAAGAAGACAATGGGCAACGAAGATAATGGCAAAGGAGGCACGAAAGAAATCGAGACTGCCCAGTGATGGAAGAAGGAAAGGAAGGAGGAAGAATGCAGCTTATATGGAAAAGCAAAACAAACAATGCATGCAACGGAAGGCTGTTGTGGACGGGACAACAAGATTGAAGAAACAAAGATGTTGAGAGGAAGGCCAGGAGAGGGTAAGAGAAGGGTGATGTCGAGGTGGCGGCAGAGAGAACTCGGGAACACGAGCGGCTGTTGTTGTTGTGGTCGAGATGTAAACAGGAAGGAGCAGGGACCACAACAAAGGTGGAAGCCCGGTAGAAGGATAGAACGTGGGAGTGGGAGGTACCTGCGGTATTAGCTACAAAGGCAAAACAGGGATCGAGCGGTAGGCTGAGATGCGCCGTACTTTGCTGTGCCGTTTTACTGTTTTTCTTCTTTACTGGGAAGGCACGATTGAAACACTGCACCTCTTTTACCAACAAAAGGGGAAAGGGCGACTGAGAAATGCGGATTGCGAAAAGCGAAATGAGGTCGGGAAATGAAGCTAAAATTGGCCCTAGCGTGTAGAAGAAAGGGCAGAGGGCAGGAGCCAGGGATGTGGACGCAGCAGAGGGAAGGTGCGATACAGCAAATTGCAGGCTGACTGCGAGCTTGAACGTGGCTCGCGTGCTCGGCCGCAAATGGAGGTCAAGGTGAGGCCAATCCGAGGTCAATATGAAGGCAAGTTGAGGCTTACGAAGCCATTTCAAAGCTGTCGAGGCAGGAGCGACAATACCCAAGGAAGGAGCGACGCACCGGTGATACGCAGGACCGGCCGAGAGAACAATAACAAACAAGTGGACGGAAGGTGCGAATGGCACATTGACCCAGTCGAGTGGTCTCTGCGCAAGCTGAATGGTCTGGCAGGCAGAGTGGATGCGTGCCTGCCCTCATGGAGAATGAAAATCGTTACGGGATACAAGGAGTGAAATGTGAAATTGCGTGCATAGTGCCACTGCCACTGCCACTGCCACTGCCACTGCCACTGATCGCTATTGCCGGCCAACCCAATATAGGCCCAAGGTCCATGAAAGTCCTAGTAGAGACAGAGGCTTGGTCGCAATAAAAGCAGAGACTCCTAATCGTGATATCACCAGCCTGGCTATATCAACAATATAATAGTCAACATTATTGTTGTTGCTATTGTCTTTCTATTTACTGCAACAAAAACGATTGGCTCTTCTTTCTCTACGGCCATTTTTCAATACTAGTGCGCGCTGTTGCCATGGTGTCAGACTGCATGCATAAGCCCAGAATGTGGATTGCAGCCAAAGTGCGTACAGTCTTATTGCAGTCTTTTACACTTGTACAGTCAGGAAGTTTGCGACACAGAGTGCTCACAGAAGAATAGCGGGAACGGCGTGCCAATGGCAGCTGGAGACACCCGGCACTAAGCACGAAATGGGTGGAGTGGCAAAGCAGGGCAGAGAAGGTCTGCGCATGGAATCCGAAGCACAACTAGTAGAAGGCCGTATTTTCATGACTTTTTATTTATTCTTATTTGTTGATATTTATTTTGAGCATAGAATACTCGTAAACATGATTTGATACCAGATTTGTGCGTATTTGATTACAAAGAGGAACACGAACAGACGACTGTGAAACAAATCAAAAGCTGGTCAATACAAAATCAGATGGCGTCAACTAAGCAGATCGAGGTGGGTTGGTGCTGGATTGGTGCTGATGGTATCGAACTTGTGAGGAATGAGCATAATAAGCATAAGCAAACACGGCGAGGTTGGGCTATTGTCTTTGCGACGATACGCGCTGCGACACTTTGGACGATGGCCATTGGCGTCGAAAGCTGATCGTGATGTGGGATTGTTAGTGACATGTCTAGTTGATATGGTCATTTCTTCTTAATGCAGTTCTTGTCGGTTGTTTGTGCATAATTTGATGGTTTGCGCTTTGTGTTTTGTTGTGTTTACGTTTGGTGGCTGAAGCTTTGAGACGATCGATTGGCCCAGAGTATTCAATCAAAGAGCCAATGAGAGGAGTCGAAGATGCATGTGCTTAGTCAGCGGAATAGACAGCATCGCGGACACAACTTGACTCCTCAACACTCGACGCGGACGAAATCAGCTGCAGTCAAATGATATTGCTACATTGCTATGGAGGACCCAGATATGTCTAGAACAATGGCCGAGAAATAGCAACATCGCGGTGGGGTTTTGTCATCAGGCCTCTGAGCTGCACAGAAGACGACACTCGTATGTCGCACCTTTGCAAATGCATCCATGATCTCGAAACTGTTTTTTAAGACGTAATGGCGCTGGAGTACACGGCTATCGGCGGCTGTTTAGGCTCAGCTATGCGTGTTCACTTGCGGCTCAAGTGGTGTTTCGTCGTCTTTCATCTTGGAAAGACAGAAGTGGGACGTAAGCTTCAGAAGGCACCAAGAATCAGCCCGTTCTTCTTGGTCTAGACCTCAAAATGTACGACGATGTTGATTCTGTATTCCAGTTTTCGGTCAGTACCCGGCTTCCAAAATGCTACCGCTGGTTCAAAGATCGGGACAAGCCGCCTGGAGTCGCTGCCCATGTGAAATCTCATTCAGTTTGACGTCGGAAATTAAGACGTCGAGCCACGCACCAACGACAAAGGCATCGTTGCGGACACTGCTTACGTTGGTCATTTTATCGCCTGTTTATTTTCAACGACTCGGCGACGGTATTGGATGGGAATTGAGATAGCGGTTAAAGTAGACAGGATTGGCGGCAGTCGTTGATCTCAGCGAATGGCTCTCCTCGCAAAACTATGCTTAGTCATTTATTAAATCAGCACGACAGTCCCGTGCCGCTGACGTACGCCCCCACTTATTCCTTGACAACGGTCTAGAGTGGTTAGCGTCAGTTTCTTATCGCATGTTATCGGTTCTTATCGTGATCTTATCGCAATCTTATCGAGTCTCTATCGCTCCCACTATCCGTCGCGTCTCCCAGCAATGCTGATATTGCATCTTTTTGTACGGTTTCGTTATATACATCTTTTAAAGCTCTCAACTAGATGTTTGTTCGACTCTCCTGACTGACTGCTACTCGGAGACCCAACTTTGTACTATTGTCTCATAACATACACCGGCAATGACGCGCCGGCCCGTGACGGCGCCAAGACCGGCGGGCTGTGCCGGCTTAGCGCCAGCCTGACACGCTGTCACGTGCGCACTTTATGCCTGATAATTGTCTTGTGGCTTTCCGCTTTTCGTCAGAATCCGCCAGCCGAGACGAAAGACAAGAGAAGCCGCATAATGCGCATATGAGCATAACGAGTCGGCGCATTCGGTCGACAACGACATTTGCATCAACAGTGATGTTTCCAGTCAAACCGATATTGTGCAATCCAATACGCTTGATAATGTAGATGATTTTGACTCTTGCGACTGGTCCGATTGCGCCGGCGCATTCTCAGCGCTCCATGGACCATCCATGATCTTTGACACTGATCTCTTGACAATTTGAGTTCTATTCGTTTTCCCTCCTGATTACTCGACAGTTGATTACTCGACAGTATAAATGGCATTCATGCAATCTTCTGTCACTCGTTTTGTGTGTTGTGGCAGTCAATCTCAAATAGAGCGCAAAACGCCCAGCAATCAAGATTCGCACTGTTCCCCGCCTTTTGGCTCTTCGTCTTTTCGTCTTTTCGTCGGCCCTTGTTTCTCTTTGCCTCGATTTCCGTGCCGTCACTATCGATTAGTATGGCTAGTCGTCATTGCGACTATTCTTTATCTTTTCAGGTCAATAATCAGCCTCCAGCCTCCTGCGCCACACCGTGCGATCAAAACAGCGATCAACAGCGATCGCAGCGCGTCAAGGAGGAAATGTCGCAGAATTTCAGTTTTGTAGCTCACGGTCGCATCAAGAGGAATAGTCGGCGGCAGTCATCCACCGCAATGGCAGTAAGGCGCGAGACAGCACTCTCATTGACTATTAAGAGAGCAGTCCATACGTACCAAGCAGGGAGTGAAATGTCTTTACAGAAAGAGAAAAGGAACGACAGCTTTTTCCTGCTCTTCACGATGCGACCGCTGACAAAGCCATCGAGCAAAGTCGGTCACATAAGATGCAATGCAATAAGAGCAAAGAAGTAGCAATGGCCAGAATAATAATGGCTTCTACGTAACTTGGCTTTACCTTGGCCCCATCAAAACTGCGTTGCGAATTGGCGAACCTGCAAAACCTGCAAAACCGGCAAGCCGCAAAACTCAAACTCAAACACCAAAACGCGCGCCCCCTCTTTGTTGCTTTGGATGCTATGGCGCATGCGCTGCATCTGCGCCTTCTATTCTCTGGTTTTCTCTGGTCTTCTCTGTCATCCGCAAGCTCTTTGGATGCGCCATGTACGCTTTCTTCGCTCTTCTACTCCCACGTTATCATCGCATCTTTATCGCATTGCCGCCGTGACTCTGGGTTTTCGAATCCATTCAGCAACAGATAATAGATGATAAATAGGTGCAAGCAAGCTGGCTATGCATGACCCTTTTATCTACACCGCACTGCAGCTACAACAGCTAACGCATCTCGCCTTCTTGGCTCATTCTTAATCTGTCTTGCTTGCCCGTTTCGTTTCCCCTCTGTGCGGCAGTCTCCGCTCTTCTTTGCGTTTCTGCGTTTATGAGTCTCTGGGTCTCCGAGTCCCTAGACCTCTGACCTCTGAAAACCCTTGCGCGGTGAGGGCCTCCGGGTGGCGAGTGTTGCTTTAGTGTGTTTGTGTTGCGTCCTATTTTGCGTGTTTCTCCTGCACTCGCCTGTTTAGTGGATTGTCTTTTCTTTTTATTGATTTTCGATTATGATTTCTTGATTCTGTTGGCCTTTAATATTTAATCTTTTGATTTAATACTTTGGCACTCTACAATTTTCACAATTAATTGGCCGGTATCCTAGATAAATCTAGATAAAAGTGCCGGACACGCTACCTAACCTGATGCTACCACACGCAACACGTAGTCATGGTAGTCTATGGGCTTATCTTGACTAAAACACTCCTACACAAAAGACTAGAAAACGAAGGAACCAACACTCGAGAAGCGGTGACGCCTCGCGCTCCTGTTCGTGGATTCTACTTGTCAATGTTGTTGTTGTTGTTGTGGTGCATGCGCGAGAGGTGTGTGTGGGCTCCTGAGCTGTTTAGGTATCTAGTGTTTAGGTGTAGGTGTCTAGGTGTCTAGGTGTCTAGGTGTCTAGGTGTCTAGGTATTTACCCTACTTTTGCTTTCCGGCGTTTGCCTTTTCATTGCATTCATCTTTTGCTCGTCCCTCGCAGCCCATTTCTGCCAGAGCCGTCAGCCAGTCATTCAGCCAGGCCAAACATGGCTGGCCGGCGGCTGGCCAGATGGGCCGCTGCACCTGAAACGGTTCACCCTTGTGTTTTCGTCTTGTCGCTGTCGCTGTCTGATTTTTACTCGGAATGCCTCGTCGTGTCTACTCGCAATGTCTGCTCCATTGTCTGCTCCATTGTCTGCTCCATTGTCTGCTCCCTCTGCTCCAATGTCTGCTCCAATGTCTGCTCCAAGGTCTGCTGTCGTGGCGGTCGTATTGTTCTCTACTGATGATGTCAATGTTGTCAACATACCCTATCTACTCCGTATGCCAGCACATCCTTCTCTCTATTAGCTATTTGCCCGTCACTGCTACTTCTATTGCATTAGCCCTGGGGCCTGTCCGCCTGTCCGCCTGTCGGCGCTCTGCCTGGCTCGCCTAGCTGCTGGCTGCTGGCTGCTGGCTACTTTCCGTGCTACCGTACTGCCGCTGCGCACTTGCGCTACGCTATGCGCTGCACTCGACGTTGCCTGTAGGTGGGGCCTGATCGGATAAGTGGAGACGTGCTGGACTCGTCGTTTTGCGGTTTTGCGGTTTTGCTGTATTTATTTGCTTATATTTTGTTCATTTTGTGCTTATTTTCTTTCATGCAGAATTAGTTTGCAGTATCTTCCGATACTCATAGAGGTTTTATGCGGTAGACTCGTTCGTCAGTTGTTCTGTTGGTCTTTATCTCTACATCCCCGAAACTTGTTTGCGAATGCGCTGGCTCTTTCCCTCTCTCTTCGCTTGTCTCATCTTGTCTCTTTTCATTGCCTAAACACTGTAGCTTACATCATCTGCTTATGTACACAACGACGGCGCAAACGAGCGCAAACCAGACACCACAAGTACTCCGTAGAGTAACCAAGTTTTAATCTGGACCGGCTTTGCACGCGCAGGTTTTGTCGCGGCAAGACGTGCATGCTCTGCTGCTTCTGCCTCTTCCGCAATCCATGTCGATCACTCTTGTCTGGTCACCGCACGTTACGGAGCATGCTTGGATGACCACCTCAGTAACCACCAAAACTGCCACCAAAACTGCCACCAAGACTGCCACCACTGCCACCACCCATCCCACCCCTAGTCTAGCGTCGCATTCGTGTCTGTCTGTGCCTACTTGTCTGCGGAGTCTACAGACTTTGGCTTT
Organism: Ophiostoma himal-ulmi; assembly: GCA_029299165.1. Taxonomy (NCBI): domain Eukaryota; kingdom Fungi; phylum Ascomycota; class Sordariomycetes; order Ophiostomatales; family Ophiostomataceae; genus Ophiostoma; species Ophiostoma himal-ulmi. The sequence continues at coordinate 517,389 of JANSME010000004.1, forward strand.
GGACATCTTCACGTCGTCCGCTTTGTCTCTGAAATACCCCTCGCATTCCGCTGACGAGGCAAAATGGCCAGGCCTTTCTCTTCAGCAAGGAATGCATGATCGTATGGAATACGTAGTTGTTTGCTATCTATTGCCTCCGTACTCTCTGACTGCTGACCCTAGCTTCGATCTACCCTACCTCAAGCTCTACTCAGTATCACTATCCACGCCGCCTACCTCAACTCGCAACTCGGCGCATCGCCTTGCGCCATTGGCCAGGCCATTCAGCTGCTTTCTATGCTTTGCATTAGTTGCAATCTCGTATTGTGCAATTGTCTTTATCCTGTCTTTCTATTCAACTCACTCTACCCTTGGGCAACTTTCTCTGCACCTCTACTTCTTACTTCTTACATTGGACCCCCTCTTCAACAAGTCACAATGTACTTTGTACCACTCTATCCACTACCTCCATTACTCACCACCAGTCTCTTGGCGACAGCTGCTTGATTCTTGATTCTCTGCTCAGTATTGACTGCTGTTGATTGTCTGTTGAGTGTTTCTGGCTTGATCCTTTTGACTGAATTCTCTGCTAGATTGCATAATCACATCAATACTGCAGAGCCTTTACTCCAAGTGCCTCCCACTCGCTACGCTCCAACACACGAATGCGCCTGTCCAGTCGTCGCATCCCCCGTAATCAAGCATGATGCGACGGCCGCGGCCGGGTCTGCAAAGTGGTCTGCAATAGCAATATCTGCTGTCGTCTCAAGTGTATCCTCAGCTGTCGCCTGGCATCTGCTTGTCTGCGAATCACCTCGAATCATCAGTCAGACAGGCTGGTCACTCGAATATAGACCTCAACTACAGCTACGGCTGCAGAACAGAATGCGCCTTTATCTCCATCAAGTGCGCTATCATCGAGCAGACGAAACGACGGTCACCTGCGCTTTTTCGGCTTATTTGATATGGTCTATTAATTAATATTTGTGGTTATTTCTGGTTTATTTCTGGTTTATTTCTGGTTTATTTTTGGTTTATTTTGGATATTTTTGCTATATTTTTGATTTATTTTATAGTGGCGGCCTTGGTCAGGTTTCGCCCTTTGCGTCGCTCTTTCCGTTTTGGGCGCCCTTTGTAGCATCGAGTTCACGCATGTTCCGTCACTCTAGACTCTCTGCGTCTGCCTGTCGCTTTGCACATGTGTCTATTGTGTTTGCTAGAGTCTGTTTCTCGTATCTCTGCTGTCCGTCCATCCAGGTAAACAGTCTCATTGCACACGCCAACTCCTTCTGCCAGACGCGTTGTCAACTCTTCACTCTTCCATCACCACGCACGCCACACTAGCCCAACTAACGTACGGAGATGGTGTATGCGCTCCGATACGCTACTGCCTCAGATTGCCCACCCGCATGCTGATCTTGCAGAGGCAGACTGGAGATGGGATGATGGAAGTGAGATGGCAGCAGGACAGCTGCACTTGTAGATGCAGATGTAGGTAGATGTAGATTCGGTCATCGACTGCTTATATAAGAGACGTCCAAATCTACAGACAGGCATCTACGCAGCGCATGATCGCTCCATTGCTTGATCGCTCCTTCCTCGATGGTACTTTTCACCCTGGCGGCTACAGCGCCGGCTAGCGCTAGCGCTGCACTGCACCAGTCAAGTCAGGCGACAGCAACCGGCGGTCCGTTAGCGTGCGATACAGGGTCGCTGTAACTGTCGTTGGCAGTTGGTCCCCTGTAGATTGAGTACGTTGGCGCTCTCTTTCTCTTCATGTGGTCATAGTACCTGTAGCACAGCACATTCGCCTGAAGAGTCCCTGGAGACAGCCCTGTAATCTCCAGATGTCCCCTCTACCACAGCACTCTTCAGCACACAAAGCACTGTAAGGACCCCCCTAAACACCTTCCTCGCTCCTACCGGCTCCTTCCTCGCTCGCCTGTCTCCTGCTCGTCCTCTCGCTCGCTCTTTCCCGCTCCTTCCTTTTCCCTCGCTTTTCTCGCCCACCAAACCACCCAAGCACACCTCGCTCCTTCCTGGTAAAGCCCTCGCTCTTTCTTCTTTTGTTCTCTCATTACTCTCTATCCTTCCTCTCTCGTTATCCTCCAGCTATTCCTCTCCTTTCTACATCCAGCTCACTTCGTGATCTTCTCGTCTTGACTCTCTCGCCGTCACCTCTCTCCAAACTCTCTCTGCACCATCCACTGCACCATACCGCACCATACACTCAACCACACCCCTACCGCTCTACCTAAACCACCACCGCCACACCTCCTACGCAAAAACCCACCTCTACACTTCACACCCGCCAAATATCGTCCTCCTTCGCTTTTCTGCATCACTCTCTGCATCACTCTTTTCAACCGCGTCCACCGGCATCCCACGCCATCCATTTTGCCTTCTGGTATGTCCAACTGTCCATCTCGAACCATGCGATCACTCCTGCATGTCTTTTTCTGCATTTCATAAGCCCTGTCGACACCTGCAGCTCCGGCGCTGTTTGCGGTCCTCCCATCTTCCTCTCTTCACTCTCTTCCCTCCTGTCTGCTCATCTCAGTCCTTGTTCAAATTCAACCCTTCCACAGCCATCACACTACATCACCAGCTATCTAACACCGTCGGTAGGATCTATTCGACATTCTGCGCTACCGACAGCCCTGCCCCCTCGACTATCCTCTCCCCTCTGCCTCGACTCCCCTTTGCTGCTCCCCAAGGCGGTGTCATCCACACTCGACAGCCGTGCTTCAACGGCGACAACAACGAAAGAAGAACAAGACAAGAATATACAGACACAAACACATCGATATACACTCATACATATACTCAATTGCATCTTTCTCTAGGTCCTGCTAAACAGCAAGACCAGACAGACGAGCACTCCCCTTCCTGCCGCTGTTTTGCTGGCTGGCCCAATCCAAGCGCCGAGCACTTGACCACTGGGTGCTGAGTATTACTAGAGCACCAGAGCACCAGAGCACCTCGAGCACTTTTCTCTCCCGACTGGTCCTCCCGACTCTTGTCCACTCTTTCCATCCTCATTCTTGCTTCTTGCTTCCACTCTTGCTTTTTTCATCATACTCTCTTTTTCATATCCTCCTTGACATTCTGTTGTCTGCATTGTCTACAGGCCTCGTTGTCTCGTCGCTCGCTGGAGATCAGGAATTTCCAGGAGTAGACCAATTTCTGCCTCTATATCTTGCTCTCTCCCTCCTCCCTCCTCTCCATACCTCTACACCCTCACATCTTCCATAATGGACTACTCCCACACATCTCCCGCCATGTCTGCGTCGGCCTCGACTCCAGCGCCCGCGGATCCCAAGACCGTCCGCTTCCAGCTGATCACCCCCGAGTCACCGCACACTACCGCTCGCCTGCCTATGCGGGTCCAGATCTACCCCCATGATGCTACAGACTCTATTGTCACTACTGTTAAGAACTTTTATGGCCTCTACTCTAGTCCAACTAGCTCAAAGGGCGTCAGCTTTGAAGATGAAGCCGGCAACACCATGATTGCCCGCTACGAGAACTTCCGCGACCAAATGGTTGTCTATGTCCGCGTTATCGAAGAGCCTGCCATGTCTCCTAGCGCCTTTGCCACCCGCAACTATCATTCCCCACCCGCCCTCGGCGCCCATCACCCATATAATGCAGCTGCAAATGCCAATGGCTCCAGCGACGCACACGCCTACCACGGCCAGCATTCCCCCCCTTCCCACTCATATTCCAACGGCGAGGCCAATGGCAGCCACAATTCCTCATCCACACCTGCCAACAACGCTGGCACCACAACCTCTTATTTTGCCCCCGTCTCCTCCCTGCATCACTTCCACCATCTGCAGGACCACCATGGCGAGCACATTAATCGCCCGGGCTCGCGGACCTCGCGCAATCGCAGTCTATCCCCCGGCGCTGCTAATGGTGGCCGGCGCAGCACAAGCACAAACTCCAAGAACCGGTCGCGGTCATCCAAGGCCCGTGGCGCCAATGGTGGCTCGCAGCACTCGGACGGATATGGTCCCGACAGCATGGCTGGCTACAGCAGCGGCGACGGCGCACCTGACTCCAACAGCAGCCGCATGAAGGAGCAGCAGCCCATTGGCAACACCGAGATCAGTCTCGAGAACATTGTCGAGGGCGGCCGTCGCAAGCGCGCCAAGTTTGAGAGCTCGGTGTGTATATATATGTGTTTCTTGTGGAGAGTTAAAAATACTAACAATCTAGGAACTGCCTCTGTTTGCTCCTCCTCAGATGCCCGCTGCGACCTCAAACCCCTCCGTCTCACCCGCCCGCCGCTCCGACCACCGACCCTCCCTCCCATATGTTCTGCCGGGCCAGAACCCTTTTAGCGGTGCAGGCGCTTTGCACTCGCCCCAGCACTATAACACACACTTTGGTCAGGGTGGCGTCTACGCCACACCTGGTTCGGACAGACGCCAAACACGTGCTAGCTTTGGTTACTCCAATGCTGGTCTCGTAGGCTTGGGCATGGGTATCCTGCCCACACCCGACCCCACCGTGAGCTCTCTGTCCGAGGAGGACAAGGATGTCGCTATGCAGCTGATGCGCCTTGGCGAGATCTCAAACTATGGCCGCACATCCACGTCTACCCAGGACGATACATTTAGCGGCCGTGCCGACGCTGCTTCGTCGACGGGTGCCACGAGCGACTCGGAGAGCGAGAGCGGTGGCGACGATGGTGATGACTACGAGGATGTCGACGAAGAGGCTGCTCTTCACGCTGCATCGCGCAAACAGCAGCGTCTCGACCTCGGCGGCACCAGCCGCAAGATCTACCAGTCTGTGGAGCCGGCCGACGATGACAGTGCAGACACCGACTACAAGGAGAGCAATGCGCCTGCCGCGTCGTCCTTGTCTTCCGCTTCTGCCCTCACTTCCTCTATCCCTACTGCGTCTTCTGCTGTCACATCTGCGCCCATTACCAACGGTCTCATGGCAGCCCCCAAGCTGAAGAAGGTGACCAAGGCTGCTGGTTCTACCGCATCCAAACTGCCGCGTCCCCAGGCACCCAAGACCAAGGCGCCCAAGGCACCCAAGCAGCCCAAGGCTGGCGGTGCTGCCAAGAACAAAAAGTCATCGGCGTCGGCTGCTGCTAATGCCAATGCTGCCAACGGCGGCAACACTCTGACCACGGCATCGTCTGCTGTGCCGATGTCGCCTGCATCACTGCCGCCGTCGCGCAAGCTGTCCGTGTCGTCTGTCGGCAGCGGGGCCATGTCTGCTGCCACGGCTGCTGCTATTGCCGGCATGACGGAAGAGGACATTACCGATCTGTCGAGCAAGCCGCGGTGCCAGCGGTGCCGCAAGAGCAAGAAGGGCTGCGATCGCCAGCGGCCATGCGGTCGGTGCCGGGACGCAGGTCTGCCAGCCGACCAGTGTGTCAGCGAGGATGAGGGCAACGGTCGCAAGGGTCGGTACGGACGCCACATGAACATTCCTATCAAGAAGGAGAATGGCGCCACTATCGAGACCACGCCCGGCCCTGTTCCTACTCCTACTCCCAACAGTGCTTCTTCCAACGGCATGCAGCCGCCACCGCCTCCGGTCATGCAGTCGCAGGCGCAGGCACCCAATTCACAAGGTCACTCGCATGGCCACTCGCACAGCCATTCGCACTCGCACTCCCATTCGCACTCCCAATCCTACTCATATCCCCACTCCCACACACACATGCAGTCGCAGTCGGCCATCCCGCCGCCGTCGTACCATGCGCCGGCTGTGATGCCGATGCAGAGCGCAAACCAAAGCCAGGCGCAAAACCAGCAGCTGCCGCCTCTCCAGCACCAGCACCTGCCGCAGCCGCCACTGTCGCAATCGCAGTCGCAACCAATCAAGAGTTTGCCGTCTCTACTGCCGCCCGCGCACATCTCGTCGACGCCCATTATCGCCCCGACAATCCCGGCGTTGATGGCAGCGAGCGCTGAGAAGAGCAAGAAGCGCAAGCGGTAATTGGCTGTGTATTGGACATTCTCCACCTTTTGGTAAAAACGGGTCTGCGATAGACATCTACACCCACGTTTCGAGTGCGCCTCATATATATTGCACCTCGAGAGTAGATGGCATATTTGTCTTTGATCGCCCTTTTTTTGCATTTCATGTTTGTCGTTTCTATTGACTTTTCTATTGTCTTACGGCTGCGTCTACTTTTTTATTTTTTGTTCTGCTACTACACTGCGGTATGGATCTGCTATTTCTATTTTTACTATTGCTTGCAATCTGCTTTTCGGAAGAGCGAACTATTTAAAATTACACTGGATGAATGGGTGTTTACGGATGATATTTGTTTACTGTTTTACTGCTTATTTATTTGCCTTGCTCTTTATCTGTTTTGTTTTTCATTCTTTGTTGACTACTGTTCACTGCTTCTGCTTTGTGCTCTCTGCTTATTGTGTTTGCTATGCAATTGGCCGTTCAATTACTAAACTACATGCTTGAATGGGAGTGTGTCGACTGTCCTCGTTCACTGGTACACGAAAAGAACGGACAGCAAAGACAAGACGATGTTGCGTTTGGAGTTTGCTTGATCGATTGATTTGCTTGATTTTTTTCTCTCTTGTTGCTTCTTCTGTCTACAGATAGCGATATCGATATTCAATATACCGAAATACTTTACGTTGTTGGTGTGATTTCTGCGAGAAGACTGTCAATGGTATTTCTCACAGACAAAACAGGATAAGACGCTGTCTCGCGGCTGCATGTCTCATGGTGGCCGTTTCATCAAGGTTCTCGCGTTCAGTCATGTTGATGGATTGTGCTAATTGCTGGGAACGGTGTATTGATCGCATTCAATTGGGTTGGTATTTAGTCGAGTTTCGCCTTGTTAAGTATTATCAAGTACTGTATGATGAACTCTGTTTTCGTGGCGTTTTCTGTTATTTATTTAATTTAATATTTTAGTATTTTATCCAGATATTTTATACAAAAATCAATCAGATAAGGATCACTTAAAAAATTCACAATTAAAACTCAACTGAATTCAATCGCTGTTCCATTCGATTCTAAAACAGCCCCTTAATGCGAACTCCCCTCTGTGGTATCGATAGCACTTTAATTGGCGCATCGCGTGTGTCGATGGAAACGCGTCACGAGGTAAATTGTTATTGTTATTGTTGCATTGTTGATGTTGACTATTTGCCCAAAGTGTGCAAAGTGTGTGTTAGTGTTTTGCAATTACCGCTTTGGGCAGTATCAAGACGCGCCACATTGTGCTACTCAGTATTACTCTGTAACAGTGAAAACGTGGCGGGGTTCCTTAGTCATCGCGGGGTACGTACCTTATCTTATCGCCCGTCGCAAGCTGGCTTCTCACCTTTTTCACAGATTGCATGCGATGGCATGTGATTCGTCATTTGCGTCGCATGGCGTACTGGCCGCTAGTGCGCATTGCGACTTGCGCCGGGACTTATCTGCAGGGAAGCACTATGATTGGCTGGCTCAGAGTGCACTTGCTTTTGTGGGGACGTTGAGCCATACCAAGTCCCAATTGGCCTGTCTCTTACTCAGTAAGAGCGACAGGGGTGAGGTGCGGGGCGTCCCGCTCGATTTTAGTGGAGCTAAAGTGCTGAAGAGTCGATTGTCTGTAGATGACAACTTTATGATTCTTTGGTAGCATTTATTTTCTGATTTTGTATTCGTGGTAGTGATGAGTTTACTCGTAAAACACAACTTGGTTCCTAGACGACTTTGTAGCCAGGTCCCCACAGGCTGACAGCAATCAGGGATCACTTGCATTAGGCCGTAGCATACTGAGAGGAGTCGGGCTTTGTGGTATCGTAACATTGGCTTTTGTAGTCTGTCAGTTAGCTGTCTAGTCTTGATTAATAATTTTCAACTTGGGCTGTCACCATGCCACCTGGGATGGTCGATCACTCCGTAAAAAGGGTGGCAACAGATGACGGTGGATGGCTTGGGCTCTTTGATCCTGACCTTGGCCCTGTTACGCATTCCTTGATTTTCGGTAGCCTAACGGGTATCATTCCGATGTGACATGTGGTATAATGATACTTTATTAATATAATGTGTGCTAGAAAGACATCGACGCTGTGAGAATGTTGTAGAGAAGGTGGAAGAAGCACAACCGCATAGAGTCGCAGCAGGACAACAACAGCAAAGCCAGACCGGCACTCACCTCGGCCGAGCTCGCTTGAAAATTGTATCTGTTCTACCAGGATTAAAGCTATACCAATGTGGTGCTTTCGTATTTTATTTTTTTATTTTTTTACCATTGTTGTCTGAAAAGCCGACACATCACTACCTTTAAAAAGCCACTTTTGGCCGACCCCTTGCTTAGGCACCTCTTTACAAGCACAACACTCTACACAAACACATGAATGCACTCTGAAAGCACCACCACGAATTCACACTTTGATACTCGTAAAAGACGAGCCAAAACCACGACATTTGCACGTCGACCATCACACGTCGTTGACCATTTCTCGTGCTATTAATAGTCTGCTCTGATTAGAGGGAAATGATTGGCTGTCGAGCTAGCGCATGCTTATATAGTGGATGCAGTAAGAGGACTAGCTGGAAGCAGACTAGTGCGCATAATTCACAGATTTAAATTTGCAAGAAGTTTAATACTTTAATAGGGGCGCGCGAACCCTTGGTGCAAGGGCAATTCTTGCTCCGTAGACCGTCTGTGGAGTGACAGCGCGGCCTAGTCCTTACCCATCGCACGAATATTTTTGACCCGTAGATGTCGATGTCTATGGAGCGGACATGCTCGCATCGTATTCTATTTGACACATTGGGATGCATGATTGCCGTATGACCATGGTACTAAATGGCATCAGATTGCGATTGACCATGATGCCTGATGACTAATCACATTGCACACGTTTTTTGGTGTGTGGTTTTTGCGCTCCTTTGCTCTACATGGGGCTGCTTTGCGCTTTGATTTGCTCTCGTCTTTCAGCTCGTGCCATCTACCCCTTGATGCCCAACCAGCTAATTAGACCACCTCGAATGTCGCATCCCTGTCGCACAGTCATGAGATGCGCAGATGGAGAAGACGAGATGACGAGAGTCTACGAGTCTACACATACGCCTAAAGATCTTCTTTTTAAATTCCTCTCTGAATACACTTACAAGACAAGGACCCCTTGAAAGAGGAGGTTGAAAAATCTGCTGTCGCATTGGCGGCATCCTGCAGCTGTTTGCTTGTCGAATTTCACGATGCTTGCGTCGGCCTGCTGGGATTGCCTTTTTTTTTTTTTTTCTTCTTCTTCTTTTTTCTTCGCTTCTTTACTTTTTCACTTTTACTTTCTCTTCTTCCTCCTCTTCCTCTTCTTCCTCTTCTCTTCTCGCGTCCCCGCAAGGAACCATTATATTCGATATTTCTTCCATCGTGACCACTGACTTTGACTGACCGTCTTTCTCTATACACCCCTCCGTTTCCCGTCGCACCCCTCTGGTATTCTCTAGCATTATTCTCTTCCGGGCTGTCGTGCTTCATCCGCCGCGCCTCCTCCTCTCCTGCTCTCTTCTCCTTCTCACCTCCTCTCCCCTCTCCCCTCTCCCCTCTCCCCTCTCACTTTTTTCTTTTCTTGTTATCCTTCCGGCTTCAGTCTAGCTCTTCCGGACTCACTTAGTCTCACATTCCTTTCAGCACCATACCATCCTTGCCTCCTTGCCTCCCTGTGCTCCGTGCACCCTTCACGTCTGCACGTCTGCACGTCTGCACGTCTTTCCATCTACCCCGACCATTACTGTATGCACGCACAGCGCATCGGCATGTCTCCGGTGTATCAAATGTGATTGCGTTTTTGCATTTCTAAAAGCAGAATCACGATCAGAAAACCACAGAAAGACTCGACACTGTCACTTGATGTTGTGTGATCTGTAATTTTGTCAGAGTCATACTTGCATGCTTCTCCTATGCTCCTCCGTGCTGTGTCACACCGTATTCGCTTTGATATGTGCATTCTCGATTACGGCTGAAGCATCTGATCTCATGATGTGTTGATCTCAGATGTCTTTCTTTCCCTTCTTTTTCATGGCCTCTCTTTTCCGTAGTCTCTTTATATCTCCCCATTCCGATTTCATTACACATTCTTCCCAGTCACTATCAAGACACTCTGTTCTGTAAAATACCCAAGAAACTAATATGATGCATTATTCAATATCACCACATATACAAGTATCCACGAGAACCCCAAAGCCATCTGCCCAAGAAAAACACATAAAAGACGGAGAAAAGACACTTACAAAGGTGGGACAGAATGGTCTGGAACGGCCTTGTGATGAGACCTACTTTTAAATTCTGGGTCATCATTCTTTAACCGCACGCCCCTTGTGCGTATTTTTGCATTTTATTCTACCAAATAAATTAATCGATGGCGTTCCAGGACAAAGACTAGCCGCTCGTTTTGGCCCGTGTTTGCCGGGTTTTTTCCATCTTCTGTATGGCTATAATTTCGATTATTACGGGCGTTTTGTCTGGTTTGCCTGTCTGCCTGTCTGCCTGTTTGCTTGTCTGCCTGTCTTGCCTGTCGTGTCTGATTGACCTCTGCTCGATTATTCTATTTGCATCTGTCAATCTCATGCATCTACAACACAGCTCAACCTCACCTCTTCATCGTCTATATGATTTGGCTATTTCTGTGCGCCTTTCCGTGCTATTCATGCTATTTTCAAGCAATCTCGAGGGCAAACCGCCTATCATGGTGGCTGTCCTTTTCTCTTTCTGATAGGCAGGTTTATTCTGTCGTCTCCTCGGGTTTTGAATATTCTCGAATATTCCGACTATTTTTGGTGCTGGATGCATTGCCTGTGCTTTCATTAGTAATACTACAAGTATACGCAACTCTCTTCCTCTACTCCTCGTACTCGTTCGTCGACCTCCCCGGATTGCGTCGCATGTCGCATGTCGCATGTCGCCTGTCGACCCAAGTTTCGGCTCAAACGCCGTATACTTCCATCTTGTTCTGTCACACTGATGGCGAATCCTGGCTGCAATCGTCGTAATGGTAGGCATATGAGAAAGAAGATGGCCTCTGCCCTTACAACTCCTACTCCAACTACACATACCCTACCCTCGTTTTATCCTTCCCGATTCAGTATGTACTTTCCGTCGTCTCTTACTCCGACACCTCGAGCACCCCCGCCTGTCGATCGTCGCATTGCCATCATCTCCGTTGTCGGTTTACGTATACTAGGAGTATGTTTAATTCAGTATATCTTTTGGATAGTAAAATAATTGCATAAAATAATGGCAACACAGTCGGTGAGCGTGATCAGATGTACGCCTTGCTAAGAGAATATTTGGAGAATATCCAGAAAATATTCATCTACCAGTTTCTGTTTTGTCTCTCTTTCTTTCTTCTTTTCTTCTTCTTCCTATTTTTCCCTTTCTTTCTCTACTTTGCCTTTACCCACCCCGCGGGTGTATATAGCATATAGTCGCTTTGTACTCGCGTCGTTGGAAACTATCGTGAACACGGGCATCCTCCTGCTCCCTCCCCTTTTCTCCCTGTCTCCCTCTCTTTTTTTTTTCTCTTTTTTTTTTTTCCTTTTCTCTTTTTCGCACGCAAACTGTCTCTCCCTGCTTCTACACTTCCGGGTTATTGTCTACCGACCATACCGACAACGGATGCCGAGGCCTGCTGACGAAAAAAAAGGACATTCTAGATCGAGACTGTGCAATCCAGTTGTTTCACTCGTCTTCGTGTCGTCTTGTTGTTTGCTGATGCGGTGTGTGATGATGTGATGGATTAAGTAATGAGTAATGCGCAAGGAGTGTAATGAAGGGGGTGAGTCGAGCATAGGTGGTGATGTGGTGATGCGGTGATGTCTGATGGAAGGTGATGAAAATTGGAGATATGGAGAACGCAAACCAAGGAGAAACAAGAAGAAACAAGGCGAACCAAGTGAATCGGGGAATCGAGAAATCGAGCAGACACTACTCGTATATCTCATGATGATGATGATGTTGATGGTGACGACGGTGGCGATGCTCGATGCGATGTTCACGATACTAGAAACAAATCAATGCGGCTCTTTTCTCTCTATTGTTTTATTCGGATTTATTCTCCTCTTTCTCTACTTTTGCGATTTGCCTCTCTATATTTACAACCGCGAATGCGACAATGTATCGAGATCTTGTAGCTTCTAGAAGAGCCACCGATAGTGCAAGGCGCAATGTTTCCTTGACTCTCCTGTTTTTTCCTCTTTTCTCGTTTCTTCTCTTCTCTTGTCGCCACTGGCTTTCCACGTTTTCCCACGTTGCCCGTCACTAACAAGCGAGGAAGACAAACGCTCACAGCGACAGCGACAAGAGGAAAAACAAGAGGAAAACGAATAGAAACGATACTAGATTGTCCTCATCAAAAATCAGTTAATCGCATCTTAAACCCGACCCGTGCTCTCGCCCAAAAGCTTTAGACGCAACCTAGACTCTTAGATGGTCTATTTTTGCTTATTCTTTTCTTCTACATATTTGCTCTATATCCTCTATATCCTCTATATCCTCCCCATTATTTCCGAATTATGGGATTATTATGGGAATCGTCCTCTAGAACCATTCACTAGGATGCTATTCCATTGTTATTCTATATCCTCTCAACTCTGTGTTGCTTCCTCCACTTTGTTACCCGTCTTTCTCTCCTCTTTTATTTTACTTTTTACTTTTTATTTTATTTTTCTTTATACTGCCGTCTTCTTCTCTACTTTTCTCTACTCCTTCTACACCCACCGTCTTTTCTCGTCCCAAACTATCGTGACTTTTCAACCTGTGACTCGGACCCTTGCCGACGGCTATTTACGCTTTACGCTTTGCGCTGTTCGCCTTTTGCTCCTTCATCTTGCATTTCCCGCTTTCTTTTTTTTTTTTTTTTTTTTTTTTTTGTTCTCCCTAATCTACCCTACCCTACTCTACCCTCTATCCTCACAACATACGGCACTGCACTCCAGGGGTGGTCATATACTGCATTGCACCTATAAGCTAGCAACGTCCGAAGAACGGCTCAGCAGGATAGAGACAGAGAGAATATGGAGGGAGCGAAGAATAGACGGTGAGATAGGGGGAGATGGAGGATGGTGATATCTAGAGCGATACACGGTATGCAAAAGCGATGGAAGCCGAGCACTAGACAGGAAATTAAGAGGCATGTTAGTGGTCACCGATGGGTAAAGCCGGGTCCATGATATCCATGATAATGACAGTATCGGTGATGGTGGCGGTGATGTCGATGATGTCGATGATGTCGATGATTTCGATGATGTCGTTGCAATGGCCGGATAGACAGGAGACTAGATAGAGGATGCAGAAGATGCAGGGTGATGAGGTGGAGGTGGATGAGGTGGAAGAAGGATGATCGACGGACGGACGGCAGACAACAGACACTGGACACCAAAGACAAAAGACGACAGACGACAGACGACAGACGGGAAGACGGAAGAGACGGACAGGACAGCAAGGCAGCAAGACAGCAAGACAGCAGAGTGATGGCCGGAGACGAGAATGGTAGACAAAAATAGATGGAAATATGGAAAGCAAAGTGCACATAAAAGGGGGAGAGTGAAAAGAAAAAAAGAAAAAGAAAAAAGAAAAAAAAAAAAAAAGACAAAAAATATGGCAAAATGGATGGGCGTTGGTTTATTACCGGTAGAGGGGGTTGGTCTAGCTGAATGGCGAATTCAAGACTCTGTGGGTTATTATTTTGGTTATTAAACTCTAAAAAAAAAACAAAGAAAGAAAAGTCACGATAGTCCAACGCCCCTTGTCCATACTCTGCTCACTCCCTCCCTACCAGCCTGAGCTATGACAACACAAATCACGAATGACCAGGCCGCGATGGCAAGACATGACTCTTGACTTTTTCTCTTTTTCTCTTTCCTATTTTCCTCTTTCCCTAGCTTTCTCCTTTTCCCCTTTCCTTTTTATTTTTCCTCTTGTCTCTTACACGACCCTCTGTCGGGCTCGTCGTTGCCGCAGACTCCTCTTTGCAACGGCCTGGGGAGGAGCGAGAACGGCCAGACCAGTCCAGTCCTTGGGCTCGCTTTTGTGCAATTGTTTTCTCATTTATCTCTTTACAGCTTTTTATAGATTTCTTGTAGCTTGTAGCTTGTAGCTCTAGTTTATGGCCCTTTTCATTTTTGTCCATCCTCTACTATTTTATATTGTGTGTCTGAATATTATATAAAGACTCGAGGACGTCCTCTACCATGGTGGCCGTTAGACTATCATCATCATCACCATCATCATCTAATACCTCTAATACTAATACCTCCTACTCTTAATACCTAATACCATACCCATCTAACCAGCATCACTACCACTATCACCAACACCATCTTCAGCACTTATTAATATCTACATTTACACATCTACAACACTGCAATGTCTGACCTGGAAAAGGGGACTCTGGAGGAATCCCAGCGGCCTGGCATGCCGCCTCGCAACGTCTCGTCGGCCACGCTGATCGAGGAGTTTGGTGCCCCGTCGGGGGCCACCCTCGTCGACGAGAACATCTTCTTTATCCTTTCCGAGAAGGACCAGAACAAGGACAAGGATGTCCCCAAGAAGGACCTCAACAAGAACACCAAAGATATCGAGGCAAACAACACAGAAGAAGACACTGTCGTCGGCAGCGACGATGACACTGCCGTCTTTGTTCCTCCAGACGGCGGCCTCGTCGCCTGGTGCCAGGTCGCCGCCGGCATTCTCCTCAACGCCGTTGCCTGGGGCACCGGCTACGTCTTTGGCATCTACCAGGTCTACTACACACAGACCCTCGGCATGGACTCGGACGCCGTCAGCTGGGTCGGCTCTGTGCAGACGTTCCTGACCTACTTCTTCTCGACCGTCTCCGGCCTGCTGTCCGATGCAGGCTATGCCCGCCACGTCACCTTTGCCGGCACCCTGTTCGTGCTTGCCGGCGGCATCGGTACCAGCTTCGCCGTGCCTGCCCCGCTGGCTGATGCGTCGCTGGCGCAGGAGGTGCCCAGTGCCCTGTTTCTGTGCCAGGCCGTCATCACCGGCACCGGCCTGGGCCTGCTGACGGCGCCCTCGCTGCCCTCCATCAACGGCTACTTTTACAAGAAGCGGTCCACGGCGCTGGCCATCTCGACCTTTGGCACGGGTGTCGGCGGTGCCGTGCTGCCCGCCGTCGTGCAGTTCCTGCTGCCCGCCATCGGCTTTGGCTGGTCCATTCGCGTCGCCACGTTCCTGTCCGTCTTTGTCTGCCTCTGCGCCGCCATGCTGCTGCGCCAGTCGCCCACCCAGCGCCAGGCGGCCCCGGCCAGCGGCCCCGGCGAGACGTCTTCAAAGTCTTCTTTCCTGTCGCTCGCATACTACAAGAAGCACCTGTCGTACTTTGGCGCCCAGATCGTCGACTGGTCGGCCCTGCGCGAGCTGCCCTATGTCCTGTTCATGGTGGGCTCTTTTATGCTCTACTGGGGCCTCTACTTTGCCTTTTACTACATCAACACCTACGCCGAGGAGGTCATCGGCTTCTCGTCCTCCAAGGCCACCATGCTGCTCATCATGTCCACCGCCCTGGGCCTGCCGTCGCGCGTCGTCGCCGGCTACATTGCCGACCGCTGGCTGGGCCCCATTGACACTCTCATCATGTCCACGACCCTGCAGGGCTCCATCCTGCTGACATGGCTCGCCGTCGGCAGCTCGGGCACGGGCATGTACCTGTTTGTCGTCTTCTTTGGCCTCTGCAACGGCGTTACCCAGAGCGTCTGGGTCGGTGTCATCTCGGCGCTGTCGGGCCACGCCAGCAACCGCATTGGCGCGCGCTTCGGCATGGTCTGCGTCATTGCCGCCGTCGCCACTCTCGCCGGTGCTCCGACAGCCTCGGCCCTGATTGGCGATGCCAGCCTGGCCGTGGCCAAGAGCTACCACATTGCCATGATCTGGGCGGCCGCCACCACTCTGGTGAGCGCCGCTGTCATGGCCATTGTGCGCATCCGCTTCGTCGGCTGGCGCCTGCGGGCGCTGGCCTAGGCTGCTCTTTTTTAAGAGTCCATTAATACTCATTCATAATACGGCTTTATGGGCCGAGCGTTGCCTCTTTCGATTCACTATTCTCTATTTTCTTTTGCTTTTTCTTTCTTGTTGTTTCGCGTCTTTCTGTTTTGCCTTTATGACTTATGAGATATGACTGCTATTCTGTCTTGCATTTGCTTTCTATAAAATGGCGATTCTTGTCTTGCTTTAGTTTGCTTTTTGATTGTTTGTGGGGTTTTCGGGATCATCATTGCTGCTGCTTATTGGATCATGACGATAGATGGATGGAAAGGAAGGATAAATTGTGATAGAAGGACTGGGATACATAGATGTCATGGACATTTTACCATACAAATCAATATCATTGATAACACACTCACTGTAATCTGTTTGTATCTGCATCTACCGTGAATCAAGTTGCCGCACAGCCTCGGTCAGCACGCGCGCAATCTCGTGCCCGTCAATGTGCACGTCGTCATGCTTGCCGTGTAAATCGCGCATCACCACCAGCGAAAACTGGCCAGCCTTCTCGCCCTGCCGTAGCGCTGCCTCGAGCGTGTCGATCTCGCCGACGTCCACCAGCTCGTCCTCCATCGAGTACGCAACCACTGCCAGCCTCTTTGAGGCGAGCTCGGGCAGGGTGGTCCAGTCATACTTGCCAGGACTGACGGCGTCCCATGCAGCACGGTCCTCACCAAAAGCGCCCTTGACAATCGATAGGAGTGCGCCCGCAAAACCAGTACCAGGGCCGCCGCCATGTGCGGGGCTGCCTCCACGGTCGACCAGTCCGCGCAGGTCATAGATGCCCTCGAAGCCGACAATATAGGGTGGTACTCTTGCTGGAGCGGGAGGGGGCAGAGGCGTAGCTTGGGAGCCCATCCACAGCTGGTATGTCAGAAAGCCGCCGCACGAGTGGCCGTAGACAATGTACTTGTCGTGAGCAATGTAGTCGCCCGGCGAGCCCTTTTCCGACGCTTTCTGGGAAGCAAGCTTGGCCAGCGCCGACCACACATTGTTGATATGGTCTGGGTGCTTTGCGTCGCGCAGCTCGTCTTTGGGCGTGCTTGCGACGTCCTGCGGGAATTCAGGGTGCGGCGACAGGCGGTAGCCGATCGAGGCAAAGCCGGCAATGCGGTCGCGCGGCAGATACTGCGAGTCGGCGGCAGTCAACAGTTTGATAGACGGCACAGCCGTATCTGTCAGCCTCCGCGGGTCTCTCCATGCACCGCCGTGAATGTAGCTGTCTATTAGCGACGCCGACTTGGACCGGTGTGAGGGAGATGGCGAGACAGGAGACGCACATGAAAAAATAGCGGTTGCTGTCGGCGGCAGACACGCGCTCCTCGGCTGGCCGTTCCCAGACATCGATTGTCTGCAGGCTATGCTCGCCGTAGCGCAGCGACTGGTATTGAAGCGAGTCCATTGTGACAATGATCTCGTCGCTGCAAAACCAAGGCTGGACGTTGAAGTGAGGTTGAAGATGAGTCAGCCATCACGCGATAGCGATACGATTAGTAATACCTGGACTTACAAGCCGAAGAGTAAAGCACGACAGCGCCCCACTAATCGCCCAAAACGGCAGGAAGCTGTACGGCAGCCCGTTAGCCGTGTGATTGCGACATAAGGCGTTTCTGTCGAGACCCTTTTTCCTTTGATGTTTTGAGTTTTTGAGTTTTTGAGTTTTTAATTTCTTTCTTTTCCTTCTTCTAAATTGTCACCAAAAAACAACCGTTCACATATCCATCAAATGGACCTTCTTGCTGCTCTGTCGGCCCTCTTCGGCTGGGTCTACACCTTTTGTTGGTCGCTCTCCTTTTACCCACAGCCGCTGCTCAATGCCCGGCGCCGCTCTACGGCAGGCACGACTGTCGACTTTCCGCTCGTCAACTGTCTCGGCTTCCTGTCCTATCTGCTGTCCACCTCGGCCCTGCGCTACTCAGCCGCCGTGCGCGCAGAGTATGCCGCGCGCCATCATGGCCTGACGCCCGCCGTCGCCGCCAACGATGTCGCCTTTGCCGCCCACGCGCTCGTGCTCTCGCTCATCACGCTGTCGCAGTATCTCTTGCCGCGGCTCTGGTGGGGCTCTCACCAGAACGATCCCGAGGCGGTTGGTCTATTGGCAGGCTCAGCTCCTATCGTCACCCCTCGGACTGCAAGCCGTCCGTCGCGGTTCATCCTGTGGCTCATGACCGGGTGTGTCGGTGCCGTCGCCATTGTCGTCGCCCTGACTGTGAGCAGTCCATCCGCTTCTCCACCATCGGACGATCTGCTGCTCAAAGCGTCTACCCCCTGGGGCTGGCTGGACGTCGTCTACGCCCTCGGCTATGTCAAGCTCGTCGTGACGCTTGTCAAGTACTCGCCGCAGGTGCTGGCCAACTGGCGCAACCGCAGCACATCCGGCTGGAGCATTGCGCAGATCCTGCTGGATTTCAGCGGCGGTATCCTGAGCATTGCCCAGCTGTTGGTGGACAGTCTGCGGCAGGGCGACTGGTCGGGTGTCACGGGCAACCCGGTCAAGCTGGCTCTGGGCAATGTGTCCATGGCCTACGACGTGGTGTTTATTGTGCAGCACTACTTCTTGTACGGCGAGGAGAAGGCGGAAACAGAGGCAGAGGCAGAGGTGGGCGGCTCCAACTAGAGGAAGATGTGACAAAATCGGCGTTGCTAGCATCAGATACCTCAGCGTTTTTTTTTCTTTTTTTCTTTTCTATCTTTCTCTTTCTATAATATCTGATATCTATCTGCATTTACTTTTGAATATTCAATTGATCAATGAAAAGCAAATCAATATCAAATTCATCAAATCCGTCAAAGTCATCTGAAGGTGACCCCTGTGATTGACATCCCACCCCCTGACCTTGTTGCAATGACCAGAGGATCACAAGGCAGCCACATGATCTTAGGAAATCAATTTGGACATTCAACCAAGCACTGTCAATGCTTCCAAGGACAGCTTCAAGGTTACCGTACTACAAGCTGGCTGGATGCATAAACTATCTTACATGAGGGAGGGGGTACTGGTAGCAGCATGCAACACCCATTTGATGCACCTCGAGCCAGAGATCATTATATTTGGGTTTGCTGGCTTGCCGTCGTAGTGCTGATCGTTAATGTAGACACTCCTTTCTTTGCACACGTCTAGGATATAACACGAACAACAACTACCAGTGGATGGCATATCTGAATGCTTCCACCTCTCTCCTTTGACAAAAGCGCCGTTGAACTGAGCCTCTTTTATGTATGTATTATTTGAAGCTGTACTATATGTTTGTTGACATACTGCTTGATAACCGATCGACTGCATTGTCCTTTGCTCGTATTCTCAGCCTCTTGGGCCGGTCTGTGTTCTACCCCGGACTTGATCTATAAACAGCATGTCTACCACCTTTGAGCGTCTATGGCCGACCCCGGATTTATCTCACTGAACAGGAACTCGCTTATATATCCTGACAATGAAAAAGCCCATCTATCAGTGCTGTTAAGACCAACTGACTACCACTGCCGGGATCGATGTGCGTGTTGTGTTATCGATTCTTGCATGCTGTACCTCGACCGATGTGTCTTGTCATTCTCGAGTACATATACACATGCACACATGTGTACGATTATATATCATCTGTTGTACGGCGCTTGGTGCCTTGCTACTACTATCACAACTTGGATCCTTTCTATCCGCAACACATGACCCAGCATGGACAATGACGACAACAACGGCGACGACGGCGACTCGATGCTGGCCCTCACTTATGAGCCTGCATCCCATGCACTGTCTCTCATCGACCTTCCACTGCCCGTGCTTCTCGGCCCTGACGAGCATCTCGTTCAAGTCCATGCTGTCGCCCTATCCTGCAACGAGCTCACTTGGCCAGAACCTGCCTCTCTACGACCACCAGTCCCGGGATATGAAATGTCCGGCACGATTATCCAGGCTCCGCCATCTTCACCTTTTGTGTCAGGCACTGACATCTATGCACTCACCTCGCTCACCCGCCAAGGCAATGCGCGCGAGCTTACGATTGCCCTCACGAGTGAGCTGCACCAGAAACCGGAGACCATTTCGTGGGAAGAAGCCGCTACCGTACCCATGTCCGCTCTCACCGCGTGGCAGTCTTTGTTTGTGCACGGCGGACTGACTGTACCGATGCCGCCGTTTCTTCCGTATTCTAGTACGACTCCGTCTGTAACCACAATCACACGACCTCTACTACAGCACCCCTACCAACGATCTTCGTCGCCGATTCCACGACCTTTGTCTCGGCATTCATCCCGACCGCCATCCCGGGCGTCATGGCGCCCCTCGTCGTCTTCACACCACCGCCCGCGCAGCTTCGCATCGGCCGATGACGCGAATGCTAGCAAGCGCATCCTCATAACAGATGCAGCCGGCGGTGTCGGTCTCTGGGCTGTCCAGCTTGCCCGTCTTGCTGGTGTCGGCCACATTACGGCTGCATGTGATCTGTCAGAATCAGAGTTTGTTCGTAGTCTGGGCGCCCACCGCGTGGTAGACCCTTCTACAGAAAGAAGCCAGAGAAGTCAAGAAAGTAGCTACTCAGGCCGAGCGCGCTCCTCTTCCCTACACTCTGACAAGTACGATCTCATTCTTGACTGCGTCGGGGGTGACACCCTCCGACGAGCTTGGACGAGTGCACGCCATGGCGGGATAGTCATCACTACCGTCGTCGAGTCGCCAGAGAGGCTCAAGCCCGAGACAGGGGGCGTTGGCATGGATTTGCGAGGCGTCTACTTCCAGGTGCACCCCGACCCTGAGCAGCTGCAGGCTATTACCAAATTGATTGAGTTGCGCGCTGTCAAGGCCATCTTTGACTTGGCTTATCCGCTGGAGCAATACGAGGCAGCCATGACGAGAGCAAGCAGTGGGCAAGTCCGCGGCAAGGTAGTCCTAACGCTGATGTAATGTCGTCGGTGTATAGACGTGTATCAATATAATATAATAATATAATAAAGTATACAGCCACTCGATGTGCTTTGGCGCCTCGATTCTCATGTTCCTCACCGTGTATGTTGCACTGCTGTAAGGACTCAATGTGGCGCCACGATCAGTAAACATTGAGATGCCGTGGAGCCTAGGACTATAAGAACCACGGTGCCATTGCTTTGCTATTGAAACGTTATGATATTATTTACCAAATTTACCAAAAATCAAAGAATTAAAGGAAAAGAAAACCTCATTAAGAGCCGGTGTAAGTCATTGTTAGTCATCATACGTGTAAATGGGACCCATTTTTACGCGCGAGCAGCCAACGGGAGAGCGGGGTAGTTTGTACCTATTAGTTCTCGTGGTTGTTTACATTGGCTAAATGAGATGCCTCAGGCAGAAATATCATGTTGCATAACTGCTCACAGTTTATAGTGCCCTGATAGTGCTTAGTAGTGCCTGATAGCGTGTAGTTCTGGCGTGGGCTGGCGCAGTTGCCAGCCAATGACAGTGGATGCCCCCTCAAATATGGAGAAAGGGACAGTTGTAACTTACAGGGGGAAGGAGAGACAGAGAGTAGCGCGAGAAGAGGGAAAGAACAAAAGGGAAAGAGGGTCGCGCCTGCCGACGCGACATTTGTTCTTTCTTCTTTGGGCATTTTGTGTGTTTCTCCTGCATCTTTGCCGCTCTGTGAATTAATGATTTTTAATTGATTTAATAAAATCTAATTGAGGCAGGAGACGAGCGGGCATCCCGTCACCAGCGCTCTTCCCTACATTTCGTGGTCACGACACTCCTCAACACGCCTGACCGACACGACACCCAAAGCTGTGGAAGCTATATAAGATACCTGGACCCGTATTACAGGCGCCACCCCTCTAGGCTTTCCATTGCATCTAGGGCGTGTTTTTTACACTCTTGAACGATTTGCGCGCGCAAATCGACGCGACCAATTCTTTGACGACATCGATAATTGCCAGCGTCCAGCGACAGCGACAGTCCGGCTGTGATTGACTCTACATCAAACAAATACTATACCACACACCCTGCCTGCCATTAATACGCGATGGACTCTGACGACGGCGGCGACGGCGCGACACAGCGTCGGTCCGGACGCGTCGTGCGCCCCCCAAGCAAGTACCTCGATGACACCGCCCCGCAGACGACAAAGCGCAAGCGGTTAGGAGAGGACGGCCAGGACTTGGGCGATGGCAATGCTGATGGCCTCGACGGCCTTGACGACGAGCTTAGTGACGACGACGATCTCGACGACGATGCCAACGACGGCGACCACATTGACGGCGAGGCCAGACGCGCCGCATCGCGATCCAAGAGAAGAACAAATGGTGCAGCAAAACGCGCAACAAAGAAGCCCAAGCTGAACGGCGCCAGCAACAGCAATGGCAACCACGCCGCGAGCCTGCCCAGCCGCCCGAAGAAGTCGGTGCGCGTCACCATTGAGACCGACGGCGACCACGGCAGCGAGCTGTATGCCGACATCTTTCAGTCGGGAGACGACAGCGACGACGTGGCTGCGCGGTGGTACGAGCGCTACCAGACAAATAACCAGGCTGCCGTCGCCGACCTCGTCAACTGCATTCTGTCGGCCGCCGGCTGCGACTACCACGTCACCGAAGACGATATCAATGATCCGGACAACTGCTCCAACAAGTTGACTGAGCTGCAGGGCTTCTACGAAGATGTAAGTTGCGAGCTCTATGATGAGCATACTCTGCAGAACTATATGGGATGACAGCTGCTAAACGTTTCAGCAAAAAATCACCGAATACCCCCTCATCTCCAAGTCGCGGTCGACGCGCTCATTCCGCGAGCTGCTGGTGTCCTTCTTTCACTCCCTCATCAACGTGCTGCACGAGACCGAAGTGCTCTACACACAACCCGAGATCATGGAAAACGTCATCCGCTGGGTCGCATCGCTGTCGTCCTCGACACTGCGCCCCTTTCGCCACACCGCCACGACGGTCGTCCTGGCTATGCTGGCCATGCTCGTTGATGTCGCCAAGAAGCTCGATGATCGTGTCAACAAGATGACCCAGCAGGTCGAGAGCCAGCGCGGCCGCAATGGCAAGAACAAGGGCAAAGACACGCGCCTGCTGGCCTTTGAGTCGACCCTGCGTGAGGCCAACCACAACCGCGAACGTGCTGCCGAGCTCATGAAGGAGTCGTTTGACGTTGTCTTTGTCCACCGCTACCGCGATGTCGACCCGCGCATCCGCACCGAGTGTGTGGAGGCCCTCGGATCCTGGGTCTGGGCACTGCCCGCCGTCTACATGCAGCCCGAGTACCTGCGCTACCTCGGCTGGATGCTGTCTGATCAGAACCCGGCGACCCGGCAAGAGGTGCTCAAGCAGCTGGCGCGCATTTTCAAGCGCGACGCCAGCAAGATGGGTCACTTTATCGACCGCTTCCGTGCCCGTCTAATTGAGATGGCGACAAAAGATGCCGATACTGGTGTGCGCGTGACGGCCATTGCCGTTGTCGAGCAGTTGCGCCCGGCCGGCCTGCTGGAGCCGGATGAAATTGACGCCATTGGCCAGCTCATCTTTGACGCCGAGCTGCGGATACGGAGAGCAACGGTCAACTTCTTTGCCGACTGCGTGCGCGAGTTTGCATCGATCAAGCTCGACGAGATTGGCGGCGAGGAGGTGCTGCACGAGCTATTTGGCCGCGGCAAGGGCAAGTCGGCTGATTTCGACGCGCCGCGCCGCGACTGGATCGACGTCAAGAGCCTTGCCAGCACCATCTCTGCCTACGAGATCCAGCTGGGCGAGGAGCGCACAGAGCCGACACTTGCAACCCTGGATGTTGCGGCCGAAGTAGCCAATGCCGTCGTGTCCGAGACGAGCCGGCTAGCACTGGCTACCCAGGTGCTGGTAGACAAGATTCCCGAGATCACCAACTGGGAGATTATCGCGGGCTACCTCCTGTACGACCACAGTGTGGACAACACCAAGTCTGGCCGTGGCGGACGCAAGCAGTCGCGCACCGCTGACATGACTTTCCGCATTGCCGTGGCACCGGCGGAGAACGAGGAGTCGATTCTACTGGAGATTCTGGCCGCAGCGGCCAAGGCGAGCCTGACGCCTGGTGGCGAGAGCGAGCGGTTCCGCAGGAGGTTTGGCCAGAGCGACGCCATCTCGGCGGCCGAGGCATCAGAGCAGGCGGCGCTGTCGCTGGCTGGCCTTATCCCACAGCTGCTGCGCAAGTTTGGTGCGGAGCCAGCGACGGCCGTCACTGTTTTGCGGCTGCAGCACTCGCTGAACCTGGAGGTGTTCCGGCAATTACGGCAAGACACAGCGACATTTGAGGGCCTGTTGGACGAGATCTGCACACAGTTCACACGGCACGCAGACACGTCTGTAGTGTCAGAGGCGGCGGCGGCACTGCTGCACGCGCGACAATACGAGGAGCTGGAGGAGGTTGTTGACGGCCGCGTGTCGGCGTTGTGGGAGACGACGATTAACTCGCTGCGCAATTTTGATCGGACGTGCGAGCTGTCGGCGCGGCGCAACCTCTCACCACAGTTGGCAACAGACCTGTCGGTGACGCTGTTCAAGATCAGCAAGCTGGCATCCATCTCGGACTGTGTGGACATTCTCGAGGCTGACGGTCTGGCGAGTGCCGAGTCAAATGAACCGGCAATCGATCTCCTGGTCAAGACGGTGCACCGCGGCAAGTTTGAAGAGTCCGACGAAGACCTCGACAACATTGAGGACGGATTGACGGCCAACGCGATTGGCGCGTGCCAATTCTACTTTATGTGGAAGATGCGCACACTGGTGCTCGCAGTGCACAGCAAGTCGGAGATTCCCAACAATGTCATTGACAGCCTCGCGATTCGCAAGCGGTCGTTTGACCAGAACGTCGTGCACACCTTTTCGTCGCGCGGCTACAACGACGATCTGCGGCTCTACGCCACGGGCGCCTACTGCGACCTGCACGTGCTGTTTGCCCAGCTGCGGCGCAACCTCAGCCAGCCGGCCGTCATGGCCAAGTACGTCAGCCTTGGCCGTCTGATCGACCAGGTCCCGGCCGGCCTGATCAACGAGCTGCTCAGCATTTTTGACGCGGCCGAGCGCACGTTTGCCAAGAAGACCAAGAAGACGCTCAACGACCCGGCGGACGACGAGGACCCGATTGACGATCCCATGGACGACGAGGACGACGAGGACGATGAAGACGACGAGGACACACCAATCGAGGAGCGCCGGGCCATTGAGCTCAAGGCAGAGCGCGGTCTCTGCGACCTCACGAGCCACTACGTCATGGCGATTGCAGCGCGTGTGCTGGACCACTCGGGCGCGCACGCGGGCAAGCTCAAGCGCCGTCTGCTGCGCAACCAGACCAAGCTCGGCCCCAGCTACAAGGAGATTGTGGCGTTCCTCGACGAGAGCAAGGCGACCGAGCTGCTTGCCGCTAGCAGCCGCAAGAAGGGCGGCGCCGCACACCAGCGGAACAAGGGCAAAGAGGTTGCACGCGGCGTCAGTGTCGCGGCGTCCCACAGCCACGCGTACCAGAACCAGAATCAGCACCGCTCAGCGGCGACACCGGCACCGACAACACCCGGCGCCCACCTGGGCCTGTCGCACGAGGATGTGCTGCTGGGCGCGCCGACACCGGCTGCGGACCTGGACGAGGACGAGCTGGACGACCTGCTGGATACGCCGGAGCCGGAAGAGGGCACGCTGGAGGACCTGCGGCGGCGCGAGCTGGTTGAAGAGGAGCTGGACGAGGAGGAGGAGGAGGAAAATGACGACAACAGGATGGACGAGGACGAGTCTATCCTGGGCGATTGAGCGGGATGAGTTTTGTCTGGAGTCGTATTCAAAGTGTCAAGAATGATGACTGGGGCTGGTTAAAGTCCCCAAGAATCCATGTTTGATTTCTGTCATGTCTGCTATCTGTTTTATTATTTCTTTATTTTTTATTTTCTGTCCTTTTTTATAATCTGTGTCTCTGCGAGAGTAATGTGGTTCAAAGCTAAAGGCGTGTCTGTTGCTTTCTGTTAATGTCTTTTTTTCTATTTCTATTTCATTTATTCCTATACTTATTCCTTACGTTTATCGATTTCTCACAGTTTCATGACGTCGTCTGCTCGTGTATACATTCAGTGCGTCTCTCTGCTAAGCAGAAGAGGCCAAGGTGATATGGCTAGGATCAGCTCCAATGTCATCTCGTGATCTTACATAATCATGATGTGTCGATGCGTCGATGCGTGGTCGCGTTTGATGTAGAGGTCATTCAAGAAAATACAAGACGTACGCTGTGGCTATCTAGTATGCAGCGAACCTGGTCTGCAGTCATTCCGAATTGACACAATCGCAAATAAGTATCTCGGAGCATCTTATCATGCCATCAACACTGAATCATTGCCTTGTCCTGCCGAGGTCCAGGTGGATCGCCCTCGCGTGGCCAGCCTACGGAGTAATACAGGCCCCCCATTAGCACTGGCCCACTGCCCCGGGTTGTAGCTCTTGCTCGCCTTTGGGGTTGGGGCGGATTTGAATAGCCGGGGAAGCTCAGCAGTAGCGTGCAACTGGTGTAAGTTCCCCGCAAAACAGCTCCTAATAAGCAACGTCCAAACTCAAATGACATCTCATCGACGACATCGATTCTCATCAACATTTCCAGATTACAGCCATGGCCGCCCTTCCTCCTCTGACGGGCCTCAAGGTGCTCGAGTTTGCCGGACTGGCTCCAGGTATGTCTCTCTGCCAATCAAGTCTACTCATTGACTTCTACTGACCGATAGGCCCGTTCGCCGGCGTCTTCTTTGCCGATGCCGGTGCCGACGTGCTGCGTATTGACCGTGCCGTGCCGGGCTCGCACCCATCTTCAACCTCGGACCCTACGCCTGCACCTACCAATGACAGCCTGACTCGGCACAAGGCCTCCATCGCCGTCAATCTCAAAGACAAGGCCGGCGCCGCCTTGGTCAGACAGCTCGCGGCCACGGCAGACATATTGATCGATCCGTTCCGGCCGGGTGTGCTCGAGCGGCTCGGTCTCGGCCCAGAAGAGCTCCTGCAGCTTAATCCGCGGCTTATTTATGCACGCCTCAGCGGATTCCGTCGCGACGGCAAGTACAAGGACATGGCCGGCCACGATATCAACTACCTCGCCGTGTCCGGAGCGCTCTCTCTGCTCGGCCGCGACGGCGAGCGCCCGACACCGCCCATCAATATCCTCGCCGACTTTGCCGGCGGCGGTCTTATGCTAGTGGTGGGCGTTCTGCTGGCGCTGCAGGCCCGCAGCGGCAGCGGCAAGGGCCAGGTCGTCGAGGCCAGCATGGTCGACGGCGTGTCGTACCTCGCCACATTCCCCCGGTTCGCCCTCAAGACAGATCTTGGCAACCACCCGCGCGGCCAAAACACGCTAGACACTGGCTGCCCCTACTACGACACCTACGAGACTAGAGACGGTGGTTACATGGCCGTCGGCGCCATCGAGCCGCAGTTTTTCAAGATCCTGATCGAGAAGCTCGGCCTCACAAACCAAGACTGGGAGACGCGCCGCTACCAGCGCCCACAATGGGCAGCACTGCGCGCCAGCCTCACAAATGCATTCCGCAGCCGCACGCGCGCCGAGTGGGAGGCCGTCTTTGACGGCACTGACGCCTGCTGCACGCCAGTCCTCGAGTACCCCGAGCTCGAAGCCGGCCAGAAATCGGAAACGCGTGAAGGCGACCAGCGGCCTGCCGTCGGTCTACGAGGTACACCCCTGTATGGAGTTGTATCTGGTGTGGGCTCCAAGGCAGATACACAATCAGAGGACAACCGCAGAGGACAGGGTCCGGGTGTGCCGGGTCAGGGCTACTCGGGCACGGCCATCTATCCCGGCCAGGGCGGCGAAGAGGTGCTCAAGCGATGGCATGGCTGGAGCCGGGGATCCGAGTTTGACGTTGTCGGCGGTGGCCTTGTCCTCAAAGGCAGCGACAAGGCACGATTATAGAGATATGAAATAGTCGAGGGTCCGTATGTCTGTTTATATAGTTGTATCAACGTACCGACGATATTAGCTTATAGTGTACCCCGAGTTGTTTTCGGAATACCTGGAGAACATGATAGCATAGTAAGATGATTACACCGCGCATAATAGTAAAGTATTGAAGAATAAAAACAAAGGCTATATTACCAAGGTAACTGAAAGTAAGACTAGGAGCAGTAACAAAAAGAGGTGCATTCAAATGGAATGGCTCAATTGACTTTAACGGTAACGTCCGGACCTGAGAGACCTTCCAGAGCCAGCAGAGCCGTGATTTTCGCCGTTGTCGTAGCCATCGTGGCTCGCATACTGGTATTCAAAGCTCTGACCACCATCGTCATCTCCAGGTACACCAGCCCCCGTAGCTCGCCATGTGTATGCACGCGCAAGAAACCCAAGAAGAGCTCGTCGCATGCGGCTCTTGTCGGTCACTAGGGTCATCTGACAGGTGTTGCCACCTTCCGGAGGAGCACTCCCCAAGTCTGCTTCTGCCAAGTAGATAAGCAGTAGCGAGTTGTAGTCGAGGAAGCAGACGTATTTGGTAAAGATAGACAGAGGAATAGTGGACAGCTTGCTTCAAAAGGACCAGCAGGTTTCCCGCAAACACAGAATCATCAGACATATATCGATGACGGATGTCAAATGCATGACGGACTTCGTAAGGCCGTATGACGCCTGCTGTTTTATAAATCCATGATGGCAAAATAGTCACCCGTTTCCGAGAATCAATACGCCCTGTCGGCGCGGGCAGTTTCGCGTCCCGGCTGATTATATACAGCCACCTGGTTGGGATACTGGGCATCGAGCGCAAGTTCAACTGGATTGGCAAGGTGAACGGCTGCCGCGTCAGCAACGTCACCTTCATTGTAGAAGCGTCTGGTTGGCTCGAATGAAGCGAGCCGATGGGTGTCTAGCTGGGCTCTAGCGTGGCAAAGAATAGCCTGCGCTTCAACATTCCAGTAATCGAAATTGATTTCAGAACAACTGTCTGGTTCGTCAGCCGCATCGGTTGATGGTCCAGATATATGGGCGAGAGGGCTTATGTGACGACAGAGAAGTGTGGTACAGAAAAGATTTGATAAACAAGGTAAAATTGACGTGAAGAAGGGTGCATTTTATAGTCAGCACGGCATGCCTAGACATACAAGTCGAGATGCGAGAGGCCCGACGGCCTGAAGATGGCCTCAACAGTATGATGTAAAAGTAGTTGAGGGGAAACTCAAGATAGTATGAAAAAAGGGTGAGCACAAAATACTGGGCAGTTTAAGCCAGGCGGTTAACACGATCTACAACAGAATTGAGGACATTACGTGCGTAGGAGGGTGCTTAGTCATTATCAGGCGGTTGACCAAGTGACAATGAATTTGACCGCCGGCCTTTTCGCCGAGCAGAGGAAGGAGCGATGCATACTCTCGCGAGGCAATGACGGCCATGATGTGCGAATCGGATGTTTATAGGACGACCCCTGCGATTAGCTGTGTTGCAGCCGGCCTCACCTGCAGTAGTAGGGCATTTATTGAAGCCGCGATTGGCATCTCATAATCTAGGCATTCTCAAACGATGGCAAAATCATAATATAAGTTGGGCGGATGGAGGCTGGCGAGGCGTGATGACCGCAACCCATGACGTTGTCTGGCCGTGTAGCCGCCAGCCGCACCCTATGTCTAGCGCTTAACGGGCGGCAGCATTCTTGAATATAATAAAGATTCGGGTCCAAGGCAATATTAATGTGAGAGTCATGGGAGAGTCATATGAGAGTCATATGAGAGTCATATGAGAGTCATATGAGAGTCATATGAGAGTCATAAGCAACAAGGGACAAAAAGAGTAAGAATGGCTAGATGAAGGTTTTGAAACCAATCTTATTTTCGGGACATGTTCATTTATAACGCTCTGCTAAATATAGCAACTCCCGTTGTGCCTACTAAGACGACGCCGCCAACGAAAGTAGTCGATGTAAGGGGTTTCTGTTTCCGTGGTATATGGGCTCGGAAACAGTGGACCCCAACCTCATGAGCTTTTATATGTTATTCGTAGGCGCGCATTCGGGCCACTGTATTCACAGTGATTTCATCCTCTTTCTCCCTCTCACTTATTATGAGCCCTGTCCCCATTCCGAGGCTTGTTAATACTATTTTCTTCTATTTCTATTCTATTTCTACTTATTACTGATCTACCCATTCCTGTCGCTCCTTCGCATCGCGCTTGATTACATCAGCATTCATTCACCACCCTATCCTGTGATGCACTCGTTACTTGTCCACTCGGCAATTCGCTGCCTCCTCATTCCTATTATGCCATCCTGAATTGCTCCCATTATTTTACTGCACGCCATCACGCTCTTCTGTAGATGGGAAATGGAAAGTCCTAAACAAGACAAAGAAGGGTGCCAGACACACTGAGAGCGAGGACGGGTGCGTACTGTCCTGCTATCTACCTAACCAACACCCAACACACCACTCCAATACTAGGACTAGGCGTGTAGGCAGGAGGCCGGGCTGGGCCCTCCTGGCCAGAGGCTAGGAGGCCCTAATTTGTATCTGTACGAATATAGGTCCGGAAAGTTTGGAAAGTAGTCGAGGAGGTTCGTAGTATACCGATCGAAGTTAATCTAAAGTCTGAAATTAAAAGTCTTTTTTCTGTTGTGTCGTTTCCGTTATAAACGCGTCTTTATCTATTATTAGAGGTAATAAATAAAACTCGTAATATTAAAAAAATAAAGGTAGCGGTAAGCGGTATAATACGGTAAAATACCGTACTATAACGTTTATATTAAATAATATAATAATATAAAATAAAACTAATAATAATATAAAAATTATTAAAATAAAAATTAAAAGAGAAATAAAAACAATTTAAAAATTTAAATATATAATATTTTAAGTCTTATATATTAAATTAAACATCTCCTTATCTTTTTTAAATCTTTTATCGGTTTAATAATTATTTAACTTATCTCTTAGCTACCCGATTAACGCGGCTTTAACGATCGACGTTTTTCTTAACTACTTCGGCGTCCGCGTTACAGACCGTAAGTTCGTAAAAGAAGCTTTCTTAGCCCGTCTATTCTATTATAAAGCTAAGGCCGAATTTAATAAAGAAGCCTTCTTTAAATAAATACGTTAGCCGATCGGCGTTTTATATTACGGCGATGTTATTTAAAGCAATAGTTAGTTAATTTATAGTTTTTATAGTAGTTAATCTCGTCGGCGTCTAAGTTTTTAATACGATTATACTAACGTCGGAATAATTATCGGGTATAAATAATTAATCGTTATTATCTTCGTTAATTTCCGATATAATACTACCGTCGTACGGGTTATTATATAAGCTACTATTATCGTCGGTTAAAAAAAAAGCGATCGTCGGTTAAAAGTTAATAATAACGGCTTTCCGTTTTTATTTAACTATTAACGAAACGTCCCGTATTAAAATTACTACTCGGAAAGACGGCATAATCTAAGCATCGAAGCGATCGGAAATTACCTTCGCGGAGATACGAGAAGTTAATACTCGTTATTCTTAACAAAAGATCGTAATTACTAAAAATTACGTAAATGCCCGGGTACGATTATTAAGTTAAGTAATATCTATAAAATAACTATTAATATCTAAGTAAAGGCTAATTTAAAGACTAGCCGGAAAACGGATCGGCGTTACGTCTTTATAGCCGAGTTTTAATCGAATAGCCGCTACTTAGCCGAAGACTATAATAATCGTTAAATTATCGATAAAGGCGTTTACTTTCGTTAACTTAACGATCTTTATATACGTTCGAAAAAACTCTTAAAAAGGCATAGTATTAACAACCGACTTATAAAGAATAGTACTTTCGTATTTCTTAAAGAAAACCTTAACATTATCTAAGTAATATAGCCTATAAGCTTAATTATTTACTTATCCGGCCGATCGAATAAAAACAGCCTTATATACGGCGGTAAAAGTAATAATACCGATAGTAATTAAGTATTTTAAGAAAGCTTTATTACTAACGCGGTACTTCGTACTTATATTAAAAGTTAAAAAATCATAACGATATAAAGTTATCTTTAAGTAATCGACGATACTTAAAGTAAAGTAATCGTTACTATAAAAAATAGCTAAGTAAAAACGACATTACTAAAAAACTACGGCTACGGTTTAATTAAAAATACCTTTTACGTTAGCCTAAACGGCTTTTAAATAAATATAAACTAAGCCGTAAAAATTTTATAAAATTAACCGAAGTCTAGCCTTTAAAGTACTAAAACAAAGCTATTCGTCGTTAAATACAAAGCTTTCGAGGTTATAAAGTTTAGTAATATAAAAGTCGATCGTTATTTTATCGATCTTACTATTACGGTATATAACGCGTATAAAAAGTCTAACAAAGCTATTATAGACGTACTTTTATTATTACTCGTCTAAAAAATTAGCATTATAATAAACAAGCCGATCTTTTAACTTAACTAATGCTAAAAAAGTTATAAAAAAAGTAGTACGTAGACACTAACGGCTAAATACTCGATCGTAAAAGTTAATATTACTCGGCTATTATATTAACTCGTAATCTCGAGTACGTTTTACCGCTTTATTAAAAATAAAGCTACTAGTAAAAGATAAAACGAAGGCCGGAGAAGACTATACTTAAGTAATCCGAAACGAGGGTGTCTTTACTATTAATTTATAAAAACTTTTACGTTTCGTCGGGGTCTTAAAAGATTAAGTAATAGTTAAAGTAAAAGCCGGACTCGACTTTAAAGCTTTTACTTTTAAAGTATTAATAAAAGTAAAGCTTATAGTAATAATAATAATAATCGATAATATAAAAGAAAAAAAAGAAAATTTAATAATAGTAAAGAATAGAAAAAAGAAAGATAAAGAGAAAGTTATAGTAACTTATATAAAAAAAAAAAAAAGTAAAAGGGGGGGTAAATAAAATTAAATAAAAGGCGAGATAAGTAACAAAAAAAATATTTAAGTTAGTGAAAGAGGTAATTAAACTAAATAAAACAATATATAAT
Organism: Ophiostoma himal-ulmi; assembly: GCA_029299165.1. Lineage (NCBI taxonomy): Eukaryota > Fungi > Ascomycota > Sordariomycetes > Ophiostomatales > Ophiostomataceae > Ophiostoma > Ophiostoma himal-ulmi. Next base: position 550,291 of record JANSME010000004.1, read on the forward strand.
AAATAAAGAACGAATAAAAAAAGATTAACGAATATAAATAAAAAAAGCTATTTAAACATAGTTATAATAATAAAGTAATATAAAGATAAATTTTTTAAAAGCTAACGTTATATAGCTATAAAAAAAAAGCTTATAAACAATACGTAAAAGTAAACTATAATCGTAATACTAAAGCCTTACTATAAAAAGTCTATATAAAGTAGTAGTCTCGAATATCTTATCTTACTTACTCGCATTAAAAGTAAACTTAGCTCTTATAATATAAGCTACGTTAAAACTTTTAAAGGTAAACAAATAAACGTAATTACCATAATATAACAATTTTAATTTTTTTAATCTTTACTTACGATACATATCGAAAAACTTTTATCGACGGGTCCGATTAATAATAACTTTTATAAACTAACTTTATTTTATAATTATAACTTTTATTCTACGATAAGTCCGGCTTAAATAAAAGCGGGTATACGTAAATATATTTAATTATATAGCTTTTTTAGCCGACGGTAATCTCGTCGTATAATTTAATTTTAAAAAAGTCCGGCTATAAGCTTTTTTTCCGTATACTAAATCGTATACGAATACCTTTACTTTAATTACTATCCGCGAGACTTACGATAAGACTTTATATTTATTATAAAAGCTACCGTTAGCTACTAAAAATTTAACTATACTATAGTCGACTTTAAACGTAAATAATATTATTATAAATATAATACGTTAACGCGTTACCGATTTAGCTACTTTAACTTAGACTATTATTATAAAAAAAACGTATAGTAGCTTTTTTTATTACTATATAGCTAAGATTATAAGTAAGCTTCGCCGGGCACGTTCTTTTTTTATTTAAGCTTATAACTTTAAAAACTTAATTCCTTACCGGTACTATAAAGATCGCTTCTTACGTATTAAAATAAAACAGCTTAATAGCTAAGAAAGCTTAATAATAACTTTATTTCTTTATTATATCTCGATCTTTAAATATTATAAAAATACTTACGGTAATTATTTATATTTTTATAAAAGGCATATATATTCCTTTATTAATTAATTATTAACTCGCTTTACCGACATTATTACTACGAAAGCGTACTCTAATAACAAAGATATCTTAAAGGCTCGGCTTTTTAATATACAGACTTATATTACGCGTAACATCGATATTAACTAAGAAATATAAATAACTAAGATTCGCGCTATTATAATCGGCCGTCGTAATAAAAAACGGGCGACTGCCCGGGCGGTATATAAAAGGAAATAAGCCGTAGCTCGAAAAGCGAAAAATACAACTCGGGGTAGTTAATAAAGCTTACGTTTATATATTTAATAAACGGCCGCGGCGTCGGCGGGGTAGATCGGCTTAAAAAAGTACTTCTTAATCTTTTAAAGTATGCTTTAATTATAATTCGTCCTTAATAAACTAAATATTAAATTTATTTTATTTAAATACTTTTAATTTATAAAGTATATATATTTTATAAATTAGTATACCGTTTAACTATATTAATATATAAACTTTCTTATTTAAAATTATAACGATCTTAAATAGCCCTCGCTATTTATAAGACAACTTCTTATCTTTAGATATATTAATCTTTCTTTTATTATCTTAACAAAATATTATAAAATTTTCTCGTAAATCTTATTTATCCGGCCGGTAACGGTACTTATTAGCTTAATCTTAACTAACGGCTAGTTTTATACGGTACGTTATAACGCGTTTTATAATAAGTGTCTAATTAAACGTAAGCCGTTATAAAATACGTGCTCGAAACGTAATATAATCTTTTATAAATATATTTAATTTTTAATTTAATACACGCTATATTAAAATACTTTACTTAAAAAAAAGCATAAGTTTTCGTCCGAAAAGCAAAAAGAATAGTAATTTGCTATAAGACTTATAGACTATAGCCCGATCGGCTAAAAGTATACGTAGTAGCTAAATATATTAGTTACTTTATCTACTATTAATAATTTTTATAAAAACGTTTAAAAGCTTATAATATCCGCCTTTAATTATATCATTTACCTAAAGATTATATACCGAGGTAAGGACTCGCGAGATTTTAAGTTCTTTATAAATACGTTAAAGCTCGTTTTTAAATTCCGTACCGCCGTCTACGATCACTATTAAAAGGAGGCTATAAATAAAGATAATAATATCTATAAAAAACTAGGCTATATTACGAGAATTAACGACCGTAAGTCCTTTAACTTTTATATACCTAGTTAAAGTATAACGGGCTTTAATTAAATATTTATAATTCGTTAACTTCGGCATATATTAAACGTCTATATAAATTTTAATAAAAGGCTATAACGGTGTTTTTTAAGCGATCGTTTATTCGACAAAACGGCGGCCTTTTTATTTTATATACCGGGGGTATATACTTAATACTAAATCGATGTCTTAATATATTTTATTTTATTAATAAAACTAACGTATTTAATACTAAGTAACTTACCGACCGTAATAACTATTATTAACATATACTATCTTAATTAATTATAACTTTATAGTATTTAATTTAATTACTCGTTAAAAAATATCCGAGTTATTATTCTTCTTATTATATCGCCAAAAAGTCTGTCTAATATAAAAGAAGTTAACAATACGCTATTTAAAAGCTCGGCGCGAGTTAAATATAAAATCGGCTAAGAATTTAAAAGAAGTAAAGAACTTAATAATATCGCTATAATCGTTAATACTAATATTAAACAATCTTACTATTAATTAATTAATAATCGATATTAAGTCAAAGCTGTCTTTTTATTTTTAATAATATACTTATGCATTAATAAATTTAGCCTCGTTAGCTAAGGTGTCTATCCGGTAAGGCAAAGAACGATCTTAAAATAAAAATTCGTCGGCGTAAATGTCTAAGTGCTACTAACTAAAGGACGGTTTCGTACCGATCGGAATTTTAGCTTCGACATTAAATATTAAATTAATTTAAGCGTCGACAAAATCTTTAATTTCTTATTTCTATATAAAATCGTCGAAGTTAAATTCTTTATATAAACGGCGAGATAAAGTATTAACTAAGCTATTTTTTATATTAAAGATATGCTTTACTTTAAAGTTAAAAGTTTTAATTTAAGTTACTTAACGTATAATTAAAGCCTTAAAGACTTTAAAGAATATACCGTTAAGTTAATTATATAAAACGCGAGCATTTATTTCGATAACGAATCTCGTTTTATATAAGTAGTAACGAAAGTTCTTAAAGGCTATAAGTATACCGTAATACTTACGTTTAATAAAATCGTACGTAGCTTTAATATTATTTTAAACGTTTAATATAAATCGTAAAAAAAAACGTTTTCTATTAATAATTTAAAGAAGTATACTACTTTAATTAATAAAGCTAACATTAACTTAAAAGATTATTTATCCGGCGTTAAAAGAATAGTTTAAAGTAATTAAAATAAAAGTAAATATAAGCTTCTTCTTTAATAAGTTAAAGGCGTTTTATTTAATATCTCTTTAAGTTTAGGCAATACTTTTCTTTAAAAAGGCATAAAAAAGGATAGCTATAATAACTTTATAATTTATCCATACTCGATAAAAAACTAAGATGCTAAAAAAAGACCGAAGTTATAAAAAATCGCGAAAGACAAGCCAGCTCGTAATAGCTCGTACTTTATCTTTAACCGGGCTATAGCTTCTACTACTATAAATATAGCTAATAACTACCGCGCGGGATTAATACTATTATAATTTTTTTACTAACACTATAACTTTAATAAATTCGTAATTAATAAACACTTTATTAATGTTTTATAAATGTTTTTATACGTAACGTTTAATCTTTAAAGCGACTTCTACTTTATTATACGTAGTAATCGGGCTTTTAATTATAATATCGTTTAAAAATAACGAGTAAATATCTAAGATTAAGCCGAAAAGTATATAAGTAATAATACGTTAAAACTAAGCTACTGAATTAATACTTTTTTACGGTAGTATACATATATAGAATAAGCCGATCGGAGTTATAAAAGTCGTAAAATCTTTACTTTCTAAAGCTAACGATACTTAATCGTATCCCGAGAATAAATCGACTAAAGTCAGTATTTTATATATAGCAAACTTTTCCGAGTATAATTCCGTATTAAAAGGAATAAAAGCGTTATAAACTATATACTTATTATAATTAATAGTATTATTAATTAATTAAAGCTTTTTATCTTTCTTCTTAACTAAAAACTAAAAGTTACGGTATAATTTATAGCCTTTCTTAATAATACCTTTCTTTAACCTCGACTTAAGTAGCTTTATTACTTAATCGTATATAAGACGCGGGATAAAAATACTACGCGTTTAAAATACGTCGTATAGAACTATTTTAATTATTTATAAAAGTATAATAAACGGATCGACTCGGTTAATATATATAAAGTTTTAAGCTAAAGCTCCTTCTTTATTAAAAAGAATAATAAATAATTAATCGGCTTTAAGCTTTATTAAAAATACGTTAATAAATTATATAATATCTTATAAACGCTTTAATATTAATCGGTAACCGGGAGTTTTTTTATTAAACCTAAAGGTATATGCTTTATCGAACGTAAGGTTCTTAAGTTAAAAGTTAACCTTTATCGTAACTTACTTAACTTTTCGTTAATCTATTAATCTATTAAATATTATCCCGTTATTCGTAATAAAGTCTACTAACACGACTTTTTAATCTTTTCTTTTATACAAAGTATATAATTAATACGCCGGATTATAAGTTATTAATTCGTTAACGATCGAGTAAAGGTATAACTCTTTATCTATACTTCTTATTATTTAATCGGCACAGTCTTAACGCTAAAGTTCAACGAAGTTATAAACAAAAACGCTAAGAAGTAGAAAAGTAAGGACCGGTTAAACTTTTTCTTATATAAAAAATCTAAGATATAAATCTTTATCGTTAAGCTATAACGTTAGTAAATTAATAAAGTAAAGCTTTAACCGTACGTTTAATCGGCCGATAAAGAATTATTAAAAAGCATTAACGTCGGCCGGCAAACCTTTAAAACATTTAAACATACTATTAATAAATTCGTTACGTTATTAAAAAGATTAGACGTTAAAGATAAGACCTTTTAGCCTACGTTAATAATAAAACGTATACTATTAATAATTATATTAATAAACACGCTACGAGATACTTCTTTATTTTCGTATATAAAACAAAGCTAAACGTCTTAAGCAAAAAAAAACGCTTAATAAAATAAAAGTATTATTAATACCGTTAAGTAAGATAAAGAAATAAACAAAGACTTTATAGTTGCCGATCTATAACGTATACGAGGTTTTAGTTAAAAACTTTTTAAACGTACTATAAAAACTGCTAAAAGTAGTTATTATAAGCTTTAAAACAAGACTATACGTCTTTATAACTATAATTAAGATAACATTAACTTAAAAGCTAAAGTCTAAGATAGTATAAACGCTTTAGCTATTAAACGGATTAAAAAACTTAACTAAAATACGAAGCAATTTTACGATCCGGGTAAGACGTATCTTATCTACTATTATAGTAAAAATATTAAAGCTAAAATAAAAACGCTTTATAAAAAACGTAAAACTTAACGAAGCTATAAATAATAATTAAAGTAAATTATTATTATTATTATTTAAAAAGTTAACTACGTTAACCATAGTATTAAGATTTATATTAAGTAGTTGCTTTTAATTAATTAAGTCGACTTAAATAGTTTTAAAAACGCCTTCGGCAATATTTTAAAAATACCGAACAAAGTTATTTATAAGTTACAGATTAATCCGAGCTATTTAAAAAAAAAAGAAGACGGATTTTTTAATCTATAACTACGTTAACAACGCTCGTAATTAACTCTACTAAGTCTTTCACTATTAGTCCTTATAATAATATAAAAGCAGCCGGTATAATATCGTATACAACCGGGGCCGTAAAAGAAAATAACGGAAAATATCTAATTAACGCGAGGATCGGTATTATTGCTTATAATATAAGACCTTATACGCGGCCTTAAGAAAATCGGAGCTAATAATCGTAAATTAACACTAACTAAAAAAAAGCCGTATAGTAATTAGTCGGTTTAAGTTCGTTAGTATCGGCATTCTTAGCTTTTACCCGCCGTCTCTTTACCGATTAAACTAAGACCTTTACTTAAGTAAAGAGTTTTTTTTCGAAAGCTTCGATCGTCGTTATAAAAAAATATATCGTTTAATTTAAAGTAAGTAACGTAGTTAAATATTATAAAAAGTTATTTTTTTAAACTTTAAGGAAAGCGATTTTAACGTTAAAATCCGTAATCTAAATTATATTTAAAATATAAAAACGCCGAAAAATTTAAAGCTTATTAACATTTATATTCACTTAAAAAAAATCACTTTAACGTAAAAAGATAGCCGAAATATACGGGACATTATCCGAAATAAAGAAATACTTTATACTAATAATAACTTAAATACCGTTTACGCGAAGCTTCTTTATAGCTATAGCGGCTTTAAAAAATTATTAATAATAACGAGCTACTATAAACTAGATTATATTACGAAGTCGGCCTTTTAGCTTTTAATATTATATAATCTAAGTCGCGATCGGAACTTTTATTATCTTTATACTAAAATAATACTAAACGGTAGCCGAGTAAAAGTTAACAATTCCTTCTACGATATCTTAACGAAAAGCCGGGCAATCTTTAATTTAATAAGTATTATCTCCGTAATAGAAATAAATCTTACGTATTTACTAATATTAAAATACTATAGTTTATAATTAATTATACTCGTTTAAGAAATCCGTTTTATATTTCGATAATATTACGAACGGATTTAACGATAAAGGCGTAATATAATTTAAATTCGTTTATACTTATAGCGACTTAGCTTAAGCCGAGTAAGCCGAAAAAAAGTTTTAAGTAATAATATAAACATTAACTATATCTTAAATAAAGACTAAGTAACTCGTAAATAATTATCTAATAAATATAATAAAGTATAAAAATAAAATCTTCGAATTCGATAAATAAAATTAAACGTTAGTAAAGAGTAAAACTATTTAGCCGATCGTAAATTTATTAAATTACTTAACGAATTAATTTATAGTAATAAAAAAAAAATCAAAGAGTAAAAATAAAGCTTAAGTAATCGGCAAAATAATTGTTTAAATTACCGGGGTTAACGAAGCAATCGTAGTTATACGCCCGTAAGTTAAAAGCTATGTCTCGACTTAAAAGTAATCGTAAACATATCTATAAAGTTAAATAAGTAGTATAAATTAAACGGCCGTAACGTCTTTCCGCGTATAACGAAAAATATTACGTACGACATTTAACGAAAAAAGACGAAATAAGTCTTTAATATATAAAGCCGAGTCTATACTTTCGTTAATACGACTAACGAAAAAACGTAGTTCGTAAAGATCGACGAGCTACTTTACTATCGTTAAATATTAACGGGATTTCGAAAACCACGACCGGTATTTTTATATAAAAAGCTTAGTTTAGTCGTCGTCTTATAAAGCAAGTTGTTTACGTAATTCGGTAACGAGAATATCTTACTACTACGAATTAAGTTTAATTAAAGCTGCTTAAATAAACAGTATAGCCTTAGTCTTCACCTCGAGATCGTAATAAATATAAAAAACATTTATACCTTATTTAACCGTATATTAATAAACGACTAGCTATTACGTAAAAAGCTTTAAAAAAGTAGAGACGTTAATACGCCGAAGCTATAAAACTCCGAACGAAGATACCGGAGGCAACTATAAAGCCTTAACATTACCCGTAAAAAGTAGCAAAGCAAAACGCGGGTCTAAAACCGTAAAATCTGTAAACGCTACGGTTATCGCCGTAACGGTAGATAAAAAAGTATATAATATAATACGAAGTATATTAAGTAAAAATATAAGTATTATAGTAAACAATAGTAATATAATCGGTATAAATTTAGAAACTTTAAAACGTATAGTAAAAAAAAAAAGAAGGAAATTTAAAAAACATAAAGAATAATAAAAATTAAAAAAGGGGGGGGGGGTAATTAATAAAACGTAAAAAACAGCCTCTCTTTACGAAGTATATTTAAAATTAAGTTCTTCTTAATCTCCTTCGTATATAAATAAGGTAGCTTTAAACCCGTCTTTAAATATAAAGCTCGATATACCGTCGTACGTAGTCGAGTTTATAGCTTATAATAGTAGTTATAAACTTACAGTATAAAAGTAAATTTTTTATATATTTATAAGCTCTTTTACTATTATATAAAAATAGAAAATTATTACCGCTATAATTAAATATATTAAAATAACCTTAACTAAATTTTTACACTTTCTATCCCCGCAATAAATAACGTTATTAAAGTACGCTGCTTATATAACTCGTAATTTTTTATACTTTACACAGAAATCTTTAAGAAACTAACTACTCTTATAACTTATCTTTTTATATCGATTCTACTTATAAAAAAGACCGGGTATTCGGATCCTTTAATATTTAATATATTATCGGTAAATCGTATATATTTTATTATAAAAGACAGCCGATAAATAATACGCGTTCGTAATTAAATACCGACTTCGAAAATATAATTTATACTTTAATTCTTTAATATTCCGATCGATCGGACTACTATTATAAAATAAAATATATTTTATTATTTAAGAAAAAATAACTAAAAAAAGTAATAAATAAAGTAAAAAAAAATATAGTAAGTAAAGTTTAAATATTAAGTTAAAAGTCTTAGCTCGCCGACACTTAATTAATCTTTATTCTTCTTTACTAAATAATTTTAAAAACATTTTTAATTAATACTAAAGAAAGACGCTTTTATAATCAATTTTTAAATTCTTTTATCGCGGCCGTAATAATAAAATCTAAACGTTAACGACTATAGTAAGGCTTCTTTTTTATTTTTATTATTAATAAGCTTTATAATAACGGGCTTAATTTATTGTTAAGCTTTATATTAACCTTTTATATATAATAGTTTTATAAAATCTTTCTTTAAAGACCGTTTACCGTTAAGTTATACTATTTTTTTACTTATTTTATAAGCTTAAAATCTTTTTTATAGTAGACTTTATCTTACCCGTATTATAATTAACGATTAAGTATTTTTATAAATCGTTATTAAGTCATTATATTTAAAAAAGTAATATTTACTTAAATACTTAAAGTCTTTCGCGTATAATCGTTATACGAAGTAATACTTAATTCTTATCTTATTATATAAAAGAAATAAAGTTAACTTACTTATATCTTAAAGCTAATTAAGATTAACGCCGTCGCGTTAATTTACTATATCCCCGATTCGAAATCTCGGGGCGCGCCGTTGCTTCTTCTTTATCGCTACGACGCGTTTTATTTTAAGATCCGGATATATTTACTATTAAAAGCGAGGACGGGTACGTACTGTTTTATTATTTACTTAATTAATACTTAATATACTACTTTAATACTAAGACTAAACGTATAAGCAAAAAGCCGGGCTAAGCTTTTTTAACTAAAAACTAAAAAGCCTCAATTTATATTTATACGAATATAAGTCCGGAAAGTCTAAAAAGTAGTCGAAAAGGTTCGTAGTATACCGATCGAAGTTAATCTAAAATCCGAAATCAAAAGTCTCTCTTCTATTATATCGTTTCCGTTATAGACGCGTCTCTGTCTATCACCGGAAGTGACAGACAAGACTCGTAATACTAAAGAAATAAAAGTAACGGCAAGCGGTATAGTACGGCAGAATGCCGTACTATAGCGCTTGCACTAAATAATACAACAACATAAAACAAAACTAATAATAATACAAAAATTGCCAAAACAAAAATCAAAAAAGAAACAAAAACAATCCAAAAATCTAAATACACAACACCCTAAGTCCTACATGTTAAGTCAACACCCAAACGTGGCATACGTGCGATGGAAACGCGTTCCGGACCCCGACAAACCAGAACTGCCCTACCGCCCTGGCTTCCGCCTCTCTATTTGTCGTCATGTTCCAATCCCTCCATTTGGTCGTTAATATACACATAAATTGGCCCCGCTTTCTAAAGACGAGAAACATTTGCAGAAACAAATGCCCCTGAGCCAGTGGTGCCTCATGTTCCCTCCGATGCCGTCACCACCTCATCCCAATCCGACCGTGAGCAACCTGCAGATCATCGATCATATTGCTTGCAAAACGGCCGCGGCACGCAGATGGTGCGCTGCCGGCTGGACTCGGATCCAGAGCGCATCCTCGTGGCCAAAATCTATGACGCCTTTTACTACGATGCTGGGCGAGGAGCGCCCAACGACACGCCCCAGAAGGCAGACTTTGACTATAGCCGCGAGGCTGGGGCCTACGAGGTGCTGAGAGATGCCAATGTGGACGGCCAGATCATTCCCAAGTACTACGGATCGTGGACATTTGACCTCCCTGTTCCCGAAGCCCTTCAGTTGCTTGGCTATCCTGACACAAAAAAACCGTTCCCGCCGACCCGGCCAGTGCGCATGATCCTGTACGAGTGGATCGACAGCGTCAGCATACACGAGCTGCTCAAGGATGAGAAGCTGTTCAAGAGCATCCCGCAGGAGGTTCGACTCGAGATCCTCGCAAAAAGCATGGAAGCTCTCTGTATAGTTGAGCATCTCGGCGTAAGGCATAAAGACTTGGCTCCTCGGAACGTGCTAGTGTCGCCCGCCCCTGCCGCTGGTTGGACCATGTCGAGTCTGCCCGCCGTGTATCTGATCGACTTCAATGTTGCAGACCTCACCAGATGGCCTGACTACCTAAGAGATTGCTATCGTCCTCGGCCTATGCCAGTGAGTCCCCGTTACCGCTTTTTTCGTCATTATATGCCAGAGTTTGGCAAATGGGTTCCCGCACCGTACCGGGATGGCAGGACCTTCAACGGATGGCTCGCCTTTCGATGGGAGGAAGATGACGAGCGATATCACAGCATCCCTCCTGAGTACAAGGACTACTATCAAGATGCTAAGGACTATGCGTATGTCTGTCTTGGGCCAGAGTCTCCGCCAGCCCCCCCCCCCCCCCCCCCGGGTACGAACCTTATGACAATGATAGTATTTGGTAGATCGTGATAGTTGTTCATTGTTTCAGGAAATCTAATATTGCTGGTGTTGAAAAATTTCATCTTTTACGACACTTGTATTTGCTTGACGTGAGAGAAAAATGTGGCCAGGCGCCGAGGAGCTCGGCTTGACGACTTAACAATCACAGTAATAAATGTTATAGAATAGATACTGCGTGTGCATTGGCATTGGGCTTTTATGGGGGTCTAGGCTATTCTGCCTTTCTTGATTATGCTTTGAAGTCGGCCTGTAGACGCTTTTTTACAGTCGCCTTCTTTCATACCGATACGCTGCAAAGTCAAAGATTTACGAAACCTAGTGCACTTATCCAGCACGCAAACCGTGCGCTTTCGAGTGTGCCTACGTGGCGGTGCGCCTAGGTCTCACGCACTGGTGAGCTCATGGCCTTCTTGACCTCATGATAGGCTGGCTATCGTAGCCAATGCAGTCTTGTGTGAGCGACTCTGCCGCTCCGCTCTCTTGTCTATAGCACAGGAAGGCATTGGTGCCCAATGCGGCTGTCATTCCCCTCTTGTTTATGTTTTTTTTTTCCTTGTTTTTTCTTTTCTGTATCGTCTGATTTCCCTTCTTACTTCTTCCATCTCATACACATCGTTCCCGCTCTCACCTGTCCACTTGCCCAGTTTGCATCTTTGGCTAATCATAGCCGTCTGACATGTGTGCGTCGGACGGCTAGAGATCCAAAGATTCAATTGAACAGCACCTCCGAAACTCCATCTCTTCACAATGGACGGCGTATCAAATGCCGCCAGCATCGTTGGCATCATTGGCTTTGCCGGTCAGTTGGCACAGGGTGCTTTACTCGTTCACAAGTTTATCAGTGACTTCTCGGACGCGCCTGAACGGATGCGTGGTTTCTGTGTCGAGCTTGGCCTCTTGATCGACATCCTCAAAGATATTGAGGCCCGCGACAATGACTCCAGCCAGCCGGGTACTGCACCTGGCAATCCATCACGTAATCTGCAGCGCGCCCTAGACCATTGCAAGACCTGCATCGATGAGTTCATAAGCAAGGTCAATGCCTTTGACCTACAGCCCCAACCTCGGCAGGGCAGACGCGCAGCAGCTCAACGACAATGGCGCCGCTTCATGTCAGTGTGCAAACAGCCCGACCTGGACCGTCTCGTAGAAGCTTTGGGGCGATCCAAGTCGTCCCTGCAACATGCGCAGTCTGCTAGCGTTGGGTAAGTTGCTGTGTAACATATGATATGAGAAGAAGCACAATCGTCTAACCTATATAGAGCCCAAGTGGATAAAGTCCAAGCACTCGTCGAGTCGTCGGCCAATGAGCAGAATGAGCTCAGTTCCAGCGTCGAGGCTTTGGCGACAGGCGTCAACGCTGTAGTTACGAGTGTGGAAAGGGCGCGCGCTGAGAGCTCGCATCAGTCTGCCCGACTGTCCTCGCAAACACAAGACGCGAGCTTGAGAACTTTTCAGGCCATTGAGCAGGCAAGCTCGGCTTTCACCCGTAGTGTCAATACGCTAGATGCACGTATCCAGAGCTACCAAGCCCAGAGCTTATATCACAGCTCCCAGCTATCCGCTCGGGTACAAGACGACAGCAAGCGTTTTATTCAAGCTTTTGAGCTATCAGACGCACAAAGAACGGACGCTATTACGAGGTCTGTGACGGGAGCTATAACCGGAGCTCTGGATGGGGCATTAGAAGTAGCTCTCGAAGGTGCACTCAACAGAGTGTTGGCAGGGGCCTTAAGCAGTGCGTTGAGAAAAAATCCGCCGCGAGGTGATCTACGCTATGAATGGCAAAGCCAACTGCCCATACGAAGCCGGCATGGCTCCATGTCAGCCATGTCAGAAGCCATCGCGGAGGACCTTGTGAACTCGGCACCACCCACAAAATATACCCACCAGCGCATCATGCCAAATTCAGGCCCTTCTCAACACAGCATCAATGAGGCATACCTTGCCAACGCCACCAGGCCACAATCGATTGCTACTTCACCCGCATTGACGACCACGTCGCTTTCCCATTACTACCAAGAGGGACAATGGTCTACGAAAAAAGCCAAGATCGAGTCATGGTATCTGTTCAAGACGGCCTGGTTCGGCTCAGTTCAAATCGAGAAGTGAGTTGTTACGAAAGAGAAGCCCGCCGACCACGAAAGAGACAGCGACACAGACGACCTTTGCAATTCCAAGGAGGTTACCACTACGACTGTCACATTTCTTCCAGGGGCTTGGGCTTTTTTGCGAGGATTGGTGCTCCAACGCCGGGCAATCACGTTTGAAGGGTTCCGGCTCGCCCAGTTTGCAACCTACAACGTACACCCGATCAACAACCGGCCCCCAGATTGCGACTTTTTTATGGCTATATTTAAGCTGGATTTGCCCCAGGTTCGGAGCATGCTAAAGAACGGAGAGGGGTCTATACATGATGCCGATGGCGGAGAACATTTACTGAGCCAGGTTGCATATACACCAGATGTAAGATGCCGTTCATTGTCCTTTTGCAAAGCACTTTGCTAACTTTTTCATAGGCCAATATCATGACTCCCGACAAACCTTTCAGTCTGCTTAATTTTTTAAAGATGTATGACCTCATCTCAAGTCTTGCGCCATTCACTCTTTCGGCCCAAGAGATCGACATAATGATGTAAGTTATATTTGAAGCCTCTCCAGCGGGCTAGGTGATCATATGTTTTGACTATTTTATACCGTCTCCTAATAAAGCATAGTGGCTTCCTCGCTTTTTGGAGATTCACGCCTCTAGACGACCACAACATCGAAGAGGCTATATACGAATTGGCCAGTCTCATTTCTACATTGGATTTAGACACAAAAGCATCCTCTTACCGTTTGATACGTGTTTCACCCGGCCACGGCGTCTCCGACGAAACCTGTAGCTCATTGGTGCCGAGGAGCCTATTCTCCCCTCATATCTTCTGCGCAACCGGCATACTACTCCCGCCCAACTTGCAGCGCGTGCCGTACTTTTGGCACCGATCACAGCTGGCGATTGTAACCTTGTATATGGAAGCTTTCAGTTTTCTGAGCCTAGATATAGTGCCGCTTTGGTCGGCTTGGGTTCTGAGATCAAAGGGTCCTTTCGCACTTGATTTGGAAGAAAAGGATTCACTTTTCCGGCAATACGTTGACTGTTGCACTGGCCAGCTTATAAACGACAACCGGCACGGCAGTGGCCCGCTTCTTGACACAAATCCACGACCAGCCATCGATGCTCTGCTTTATCTTTTTGAGAGCGCAGGACTGCTAGCAAGTGTATTGACAAGGCTGGAGTACAAGAAAGGCGAGCTGGCCTGGGTCCGGCATCGATCTGCCAAAGTAGCCTTGCTGCACCAATCTCTCACAGGCCGCTGCCTCTACCTTCTTCAGAATGCGTTTTATGCACCACTAGATGCATACGCCGGGTCGAGATTTCCTATTCTCCTCAACCAAAGGAGGCTGGACTTTCTCTCAAGAAAAGCCTCTTTCGATGGATACTTTGTTCTGAGTGCGTGGTTGAAGGCTGTAGAGATTGTCAAGCCAGGATACTCTGAGCGAGCTTGGTCGGCCGTGCCAGAGAAGCGGCGGATGCGGTGGGCGCTGGACGAGGAAAAGTACAAAAGACATGTTCGGTCTAACAGCACGATCCCGCACTACGACCAACAACACCATCGATTGCGGAGCATGAGCAGGCGTTCGTGGAACGAAGAAGAGAGTGACGAAGAGGACGCTGAGGACGTTGAGGAGGAGGATGAAGAGGACAGCGAAGAGGACAGCGGAGAGGACAACGAAGATTGTCAATGCATTGGCTGTCTGAGAAAACAAGAGGCGGAAGATGACGCGGCCATGCGGAGAACAGTCATGGAAAATGAGAGCGACGGCGTGAGAATTGGCAAAGAGGTAATATGGGAGAGGAGCAAGCTTGACGAGGTTAGTGATGGGGTTTCTGGGCGAGCCTCTCTCGCATTGGAAGAGTGGCAGCTAGCAGCAGGCGATGACGAGTTTTGGCTTTCTTTTTGGACAACGTATCGTGGTAAGAAGTACAGGGCGAGCAGGATACGCTCCTTGTTGAAAAGTTACCAATGCGGCATTTAGGCACTGGAGATATACATATTATCAAGCAGAACTCTTGTGATTTTATGCATGGCATGGGAATAAATAAAGAACTGAAAGCATAAAAGGAGAGCAGCAACATGGAACAAAGCTAGGGTGTCGTTGAGTTATCCTCTTTTCTTAGTCATCAATCAATAACAATAAACAAATCGCATTCTCAGTCTAACCATCCATCGCAAGTACCACTCCGTCGTCTAGTGACACCTAATAACACTTGCTAGCACCCGACAACTACTGAAATCAAACCACCCCCGTTTACTGCACCTGGGAAACGACCTCGCTGGCCTTGCCGAGAGCCTCGACCATCTGCTGGCACTCCTTCCTCCGGCGCACAGTGTAGTCGCTCTCCTTGAGCAGGTCGTCGAGCGTGTCGGTGCGGTACATGTTCTCGAGCAGCTCGCGCTGCATCTCGTCTTTTGTAAACTGCACCAGGTTCAGCATCACCGCCTTGGGCACCATGTCGATCATGGTGCGCTTGACAATGTTGTAGTACGACTGGATCAGCAGCTTGATCACCTCGACCTCGACGTTCTCGCGCTCCGACAGCGTGCCCGAAGCCTTGAGCATGGCGGGCGGCGCCTCCATGGCGGCCGCCTTCTTCTTGTTCTTGGCAGCAAAGAAACTGCCAAAGAAACCGCCCTCCTTGTCGCCGTCGGCGAGCGTCGGGCTGGCGGCGCGCACGGGCTGGGCCGACGCGGGCAGGGGCTTGCCGGTCTTGGGGTCGACCTGGACGGGCTTGGCCGGGTTGTGGCGCTCGTTGACAATGGCCATGGCGCGGTGGCCGTTGAGGAAGTCGGGGTGGCCCGTGTTGATATAGCAGGCCTCCATGGCGACGAGGTCGCGCACGAGCTTGTTGGTGGGCTCGAGAGCCTTCTTGAAAAAGGAAATGACAACGGCGTGGATCTTCTCCTTGAGGCTGGGGTAGCGGCGGAACAGGGCCTTGCCGAGCGACTGCGTCAGAATGCGCACCAGCTCGTCGTAGACCAGCGAGATACACTTGAGACTGGGCTCCTCGAGGCGCTTGATCTGCTGCTTGACAATCAGCTCAAAGGCAGTCGTGCCCACAAACAGCGCGGGCGACGAACCCGACGAGTTGTACAGAATGGTGCGGATGTCGACATCCTTGACCTGGTCAAAGGGATCAATGGCCTTGACACCATTGGAGTAGAGCTCGTGGAACACAAAGCTGATACGCGCACCACCCGACAGCTCAACACTAGACAGCTCCGTGTTGTTACCGTCGAGCACTGTGCGCCACTCGTTGGTAAACTCAGTGATGATGTTGAGCACGACATTGGCGCTGTTGCCCAGGATGGAGGGGCCCAGACTCTCGAGCTCGGCCGAGTACTTTTGCAGCGAGCCGGCAATGCGCGCCTTGATGTCGGGCAGCGTCTGCTTGATGTGCATCAGCAGGATCAGGTTCAGCTTGCGCGCGAGGTAGGGAGTACCGCAGTAAGAGCTCTTGTTACGGTACGCCTTGTGCTGCTCAAAGAAGTTCTTCTCAGCCTCGAGCGACATCTGGATGGGCTTCTTGTTGTCAATATCGCGCTGGCCACGGTTGACGACGGGGACGTAGCCAAGACGCAGCGGGATGATACGGCCGGCCAGAATGTCGACGACGTCGGTACCCTCGTCCATGAGATCAACCTTGGTAAGCACACCAATGGTGCGCTGGCCCTCGGGATCGACCTCGCGTGCAAGCTTGAGACCGTCCGAGTTGGCAAGATCCTGGTTGGCCGAGGTGACGGCGAGCACAATGGCGTTGGGCTTCTGGATAAACTTCATGACCATATCGCGGATCTGGCGCTCAATGTCACGAGGCTGGTCGCCAACGGGGACCTTTGTGAGACCGGGCAGATCGACCAGGGTCAGGTTGAGGACATTCGGAGAGTAAACGCGCAGGTTGATGGGGGCCGGGGAGATGCCGGCATTGCGGCCGACCTTGGCCTCGGTCTCGCGGCTGATCTCGTCGCGAATCTTGTTGAAATCGTAGAATTTTTGGCCGGGAATGTGCAGGAACTCGCCCCATTCGTCGGCGTTGGCAGACTTGTCACCAGCCGTGGAGATGTCCTCCTTGACGCCATTAGCGTTTGTGCCTGCCGCGCGGTTGATGAGCTGGAGCACGAGGGGTCGCCGTGTCACGATACCAGAACCACGAGGGAGGCTACCTATTAGTATAAAGACTCATGTGAAAGCATAAAGAGGGAGAGATACGTACAAATCACGGCCGACAATGTTCTCGAGAACGGAACTCTTTCCACTAGACTGACTGCCAACGACGACAATCTGGGGCAGATCGATGGGGTTGTTGACGTTGATAGTGGTGAAGACATCCTGCAGCTTGTTGACAAGCCTATATGGTTAGCATCTGCAACAGAAATAGAAGACGGCAACGAGTTCAAACAAAGGTAAAAGGTGACGCACTGGATCAGGGCCGGGTCAGAGATGCCGCCCGGGGTGGCTAGACTGGCAGACATGGTGTATTAGGTGTAGGGTGGTATAGCTGGAGCTTCAAGGTCCGATGTAGACGTAATATGAAGAGAGCAAGACCGAGATCAGAAACCGGCGCACAGCGCTTTTCAGGGGGTGGGGAGCACGAGGACGGCGGTCAGGACGGCCGGGGTAGCTCGAAAGGGAAGAGGGGGGGGGCGGTTGGGGAGTGTAGCTAGGGAGACACGGTCGAGCCGGAGGTGTCCCGTGTTGGTAGATAGTCGTCGAAGCTGTCGCGGTCGTCGAGATCGTCAAGGTCGTCGAGATCGTTCCAGCGCCGGTGTCTTGCCGGGTTGTTGCTGTTGTGGCTTGTGATGGAGGGGTTGCGGTGAGCTAGGGGGTAGACAGAGGTAGCTACTAGAGGGCCTGGAGAGCACAGGGCAATCTAAATGTAGCAAAGAGGTATCAACAAAGTAGAGAGATGAGGAAAACCGACAAAAACAGGGGAAACAGAGGGGAAGGGTGGGCAATAAGACAAGTAAGAAGAAGGGTCGTCGTCGATTCTCGGGGAAAGGAGAAACGGTGATGCCTGGCCGAAGATAGCAATAACCCCAGTACTGCCAGCAGCCCAACCACGGGCTCCGTACAGTTAGGTAAACAAGTGGCCAGTAGTACTCGTAGTGCTGGAGCTTGGCCTATTTTGGAATGACGCATCATGTGACCGCTACGTGGACGATGTGGGTGGTGGAGCCTATGCTATGCTCTGGAGTTTTGCCGTGTCTGACCGCCTGTCACTTTAGGCACCAGTTTATACGCCCGCCTTTCTCTACATGGTGAAGTCGGTGAGTGCCTGACTGGACACTGGACGACGCCCGACGAGATACGTATAATGTGGCGACTTGGGCTCGTTTAAACGCAAGGTAGCAACACGAAGAGCAAGGCTGTTATGTGCATATCTAACTGCCTGCATAATTCGCCTCTCATGACGCGGCCATTCTTCTGGTTTAAAGAAAGCAAAACGGAGTAGACGAGGCTGTGATACTGGCTGCCTTGGGTAAACGCAAGACGCATTGTCACTGTAGCAGATTATTGTTGATATGTTTCTTTCGTGAGAGTCCTTTTTTATTATTTATTCATTCATTCTTTTTGTTCTAGGTTTAAATTTAGAAAAAGCTGTATTTATTTTTGAAATTGCAATATTTCTAGATTTTAGTAGTCTTTGAGTCTATTTCATATATCCTAGGAAATATTGTTTGGAATTAAATATCATCATCTGTTTTCAACTTCAAAAAGCCAGATTTAGTTATGCAGAAGTTGACCAATCACATAGCTCTATATGACCCACCATGTTGTCAACAACAGACAACTGACAGCGTATGGCTTGCCACACTTGGACGAATGCTATTTGTATAATTTTGCTTGATTTATGAGAATATTATAATAACCAAAAATTCTAGGTCTTCCTGACTATGTACGCCATTACAAAAGTGAGACTGGCTGACTAAGCCATGTGCCAGTTCAGTACGAGTTGTAAACTACAATACCAAAAGGCAGGAGCAGTTATCAACCCTAGCGGAACGACCGTGCCTTCCTTCTCTGGAAAATGAATATAGAGTTCGGAAAGTTTGAATGCATAGCTCCATAGTAGTATTATAGTAGTATAGGTTTACAGTAATAGGGCCAGTTATTGACGTTGGCGGCCAAGTATGCTGCCAATCTGCCGCCCATCATCTCATCTGAACATCTGCGACCACCCATCGTCCCATATACACAATGTAATGACATGACAGCGATCTATTTGCAGTTGCATTTTTGTCTTATAGCCTATAACTACGAGTCCCCAATCAATCCATACAATCTCCATCTTATGAGAGGCTGTGTCAAGGTTAGTGATGGGCCTTGGATTCACACGCTGGACGGCAACAGACCATCTGGAGTTTGCAAACGGTATATGAAAGGCTGCGAAACAGTAAACAAGCAACGAACCTATTTATGATAGTTGAGTAATGTAAAATGAAAAGGCAATATATCCATGACGCACTTGCTATCACTCCATTTGCCTCGTGTGCCTGCATCACGATCTGGCTCGGCGATTGCTTATTATCATCATTACATCGACCATCTGATATATAAAGCACACCGAGAGACAATCGAGCACTCTCACCTGAACTGCTGTACTTTGTAATCAAGAGTATTGTTTTACGCAACACTGTCTCTCTATACTCGAGGATATTTAAAGGGCCTGAAGGCAAGTTTGAAGTTACCAGTAGCGTGAACAGCAATGCGAATAGACATGTGCATAGAGCAAAAATCATACTCCTCTACAAAAGCAACTGCTTGATGCAATGGTCACTACTAATTCGAGTGCTAGAAGCTCTACAAATATGCCGTCTAGTTGTGTCAGAACAACCGCGTGGCTTGACTACAATACAGCGATGCATCTGATAGACCACATCGCACTATTGTCAACCAAAGGTCTGAATACCCAAAGAGTATTATGGTCTATGCGTCATGAGCACTGACACAATGAGTAAACACACTGGAAACCAGCCAGGTTCATGGATGCTGCACACCGTATCTTTACCTGGTTTTCGGGGCTGACTGTCGGTGAGTGCAGCAGACATGTCCCGGTGAGACTGGGCTGAGAGTCGAAGTGAAACAGTTGTATCTTCCTCACACATTTTAAAAAGAATGGTATCAGGGTAAAACGCAGCCTTGTATTGGCTCACTGAATCTACAAAACCCCAAACAGTTCCACGCAATTGATGACGCTCGCGTTGCCCTCGAGGTGGACTCTTCTGGTGCTCTTCTTATTCTCTTTTCGGCAGCAATGCAACCGCAACGCCCCAGAGTGCGTGTAAAGTGGCATTGGGAAGCCCTGCAACATTGCAGTACTATTGCACTCGCTGCTACTTTGTCACATGTTTTCCATGAATAGTGACTGCTAGGCTTGCAGGATCGAGATGTTTGGCGGAGTTTTCCTTTTTTTGCTCTTTTGCTTTTTTTTCCCTTTTTTTTTTCTTTTGGTCTCGACCCTTTTGCATCCGTGCTCTTGGTAAATATTGTTCTCGCTTTCTTTTCCCTTTCCATCTTCCAAGATCTCCATCTGCTAAGCGACCTCGCCTGCTCGCTTACACCGCCGACGCGCTGTTTCCCTTTTCGTATATGTCGGCTACTGAGTATTGGTTCATACTGTAGATAATTGAGCAAAGTATGGAGTACTATACCCTGACACGATAGTATTACTCTACATGCATAAAGTGCCAACCCCCAAAGTCCAAGACTTGCCTCCAAATACTGAGTTAGAATTAAACCAACAGAAACAAAATACGGTATGGGTAACAAGATGCGGTCCGTGTTGAACTTGGAAGTATCCACCCGCTAGCTGCGCACAGAGCCTCCCCCTTTCTGCATGCAAGATTTCAGGTACTCAGTCTTATTCCCAGATATGTCGAGGCAGTCTACTGCATGTTCTACCAGGGATCAAAGTGCTGGGACGGCTGGTAGGAAGGAAATAATAAAAAAAGGAATAAGAACACGAAATAGACGAGACGGTTAGTGAATGAAAAGGGTTTGAATTGTATGGGGATCATGCAGGGACAAGTACATGATGGATAGGGAAGACGATCAGGCCAGCCCATCGTTATAACTCTCGGTTGGAGTCCGGGTTTCATAGCCATTTTCAGATGTTCAGTTCTGTTACAGTCCGTTATCATTTGCCTTTTACCTCTTCTTCATTCGTATCTACCGTATCTACCGTATCTACCGTATCTACCGTATCTACGAGCCAGAGTCGGCTACTTGCATCTTCACACCATAATCGCCAGATCGTCACGGGTGCTTTGTTGACTCTGGCCTAGTGAACCCAGACCCTCTCTCTTTCCCTCTATCTCTGCCTTTTCTTCACCTTTGCCCTTCCGCCCTCCATCTTGCAATGCTTTGTCGCCAGGAATAAAATGTCTCAAGGCTGAAGCCGAGGTGACGCCCTCGAGAATCAATATCATCTCCTCCATCTTTATGTGTCCGTGCACGCCGTATCTGTCTGTGCCCTCTGACAGCTCCGACAGCTCCCTTTCCTCGCTCCCTTTTTGTCCCCCCTCCCCCTTCTACTATCTCTACTCCGTAGTTTCTTTTCCCTATTTCCATTTCCATTATCTTTCACTGGTATTTACAGCCTCACCCCTTTCCGGGCATGAGTCCGCGCAATCAGTCCGGGGTTTCTCTCTTTCCGGTATGCACCGGTCGAGTCAACTCCCAACATAGTCGACAGTGTCCGCGACGGTTCCTTGGCTGCTTGATTAATTTAGTCTATTCACTACTGTAATAATCAGTCTGTTATTCTAATACACAAAAATGCAAGTAATGAAGAGAGTCTTGCTGCGGGTCTCAGTCGCGTCACCCAACTTTTACCCAACAACCTCACCCCTAGTACCCTCAATACCCTCGCACCTTAATACCCGACCCCATCTCCAGACGGCGATCTTCACTTGGTACATGTGTACAAAGTACGTAACCTCTCAGATTGCTTCTCGTGTCGTTAGTAGTACGGCCCCCAAACGGAGAAACCCAGAACTATGGAATCTGTCACCCGAGTCTGTCGGCTGCCGCATTCTCAAGTTTTATCGAGAATAGTTGGCTCGTTGGAAGCAACAGTGGCGCCTGTTGTGCAATGCCGACTATGCAACGGCTCTCTTCGGGTTATTCATTAGCATGTTATAAATTCTCACATCAATTTGCCTCTGCCTCATGCACGTCACGCCACCCAGGCAACATGTAATTGCTTTTCTTTTCTCATTCTTTGGTTTCCTTCCTCCTTTGTCTTTCCTTCTTGGCTTCCTCACCTCGTAATTGTCTACTCCTTCCGGGTAGCCATTTGCCGCATGTCTTGGGCCTCATTCATTTATCTGCCATCATCATCTCAATCCGCTTGCTGTCTCGTTGCGGCCCATCCCCTTGACTTCGGCCTCCATTCTCTCTGTATTTCCCCATTTGGCTATTCTCCGTCTTGCGTCTTGTGGTCTTTTCTCCCATCCCTTGTCTGCTGCCTCTTCAGTGGCTGCGTCTGCCATTCATTTGTATTCTATTATACCACAACTTAGTGTTTTACTTGTAACCTATCATTGCGGCCGTTATTCCGCAAGTCCAACTGCTCAATCTCACGATAACCAGCTCACCTTGGCACTCACCTCGAGGCCCGTCGTCATAATACACCCCTGATAATACACTGGTTTCCTTCATACCTATTCAGGTATACTCGTATACTGCCCAATCACAATTCGATACCCCTGCCGTGTGCTTGGGTCGGCTATGAGACGCAACCTGGTTCATGGTATTTCAATCGCGTTTATCTCGCATCTCTCTCTTGTTTTCTGATATTGCATGTTTATTTACCATTTTCTGTTATTTCCTGCTATTTCCTACTATTGTATTTCCACATACGTATCTACATCGTATCTTGTTTCGACGATCATTGAAATGAGACTCGACTACAACGCCTCAACGCCCTCAAAGCGCCATAATGCCGGTCTCTTACTCCGGTGCATAAATCGCTTATTATAATTCCGATTATTGATTATTGGCCTCTTTCTCCTATTATGCCACATGCTGTCTGTCGTCTGGTCTGTTGTTGTAATCTGTCATAGATGATATGTGGTGAAGAATACCACGAGGAGAACGGTTTGATTCTTCATTATTTTGTCTTGTAGCTCGTAGTATTGCTTCTTTTTGTCTTATATCTCTGTGTCCTTCTGACTTTACGTCTTTTTGCTGTTTTTCTCATTCATCTTTATCGCTTCTTATGCTCGATTATCAAGTCTGCTTACTTTCTTCTTCAAACACCTATGATTTCCACTCGCCTCGCCTCCGGAGTATCAACGGCATTTCTTACGTACAAATCAAATATTATTTCAAATCTATCCATGTCAAGTATTATCACCAGATAACATTAAGGGAAATTATCCATATTCACCTTGTTTTCCTTGCAAGCATCTTACCTCCCGGTTCACTTCATCCAACTCCCAACAATCGGCCGCTCTACCGTCTGCCGCTTACCGTCGCTCTAATACCGACTGTCTGCTGCTGGGTCACTCCCGCTCTTCACCTGGCTATATCACATACAGAATATGCAACCCCTGTCCCTGTGCTTATCCCCTCTCGTCCCTAGTCTGCTGTCCCAGCGTCCCTTCCCCTTGGCCTGGCTCTTTAGCCTCTTGCTGCTATCCCTTGCCGCCCCTGTCTCTGCCTCCCTTGACTCTTCTTTTCCAGCATTTCAGCTCCACTACCTTTTCCTCCACTCACTTCCACTTCCACCATATGACACCCTCTCCACTCCTTCTTTCCCTTTCTGTTCTCCTGGTTCACCCGCTTGATCTACTAGTGGATGGATTCAGGAGGTGTATTGTCTTGCATGCATTCATTAGTACGGAGGATATTTGCCATGATTACTTTATGCATTTACTGTATAAATGACTATACAGACTCCGTCCATTGTGCAGTGCTGTGTAGTGTTGATAAGTGTTGTGCCTGCCATGTTGTTAACGTGGTTTCGTGATAGACACGGGATATGCTCGCCGGATCTGTGCCGCGTTAGATCTCCTTGCTTAATCTTTGCTTTACTTGATCGGAGTATCTTTGAATGTATATTTCCTCGTCCTGGTTCTCATTTTTCAAACAAAAGTCCACGAATATTTATCTCTAAAAGCAAGACACCGCCAATCGCGAAAGCCATCGGTGAGAAGGGGCAAACTACTTGACAATCAGAAAAATTATATATTAAACTAGACTGAATCAGAATAAATTTGAATAAATGCGTATAAAATCAATAATATGCATCTCCGACGGCCCGTGCAGCGTTGCAGTCAGTGTTCTCCCGTTGTTCTTTCATGTGCCTCTGCTTCTCTCAGAGGCCCAGAACCCCTATTCTTACGACATTGCCCCATACTCTTCTTCAAGACTTCCCACTTTGGCTTCTTCCACTCTGGCTTCCACTTGGATTTTTACTCTGGAGACTTCTTCCTCTTCTTCGCCCGTTTCGCCTCTACGTGGACTGTGCTTTACGACGTAAATACTCCCCTCCCTACTCCCACATTCTTACGACTTATTTACATTAAAATATAGAGTTGCATTCGTCTATGACCCGCCACTTCCGTCACAGTGGTATGCACTTCTCTCATAGTTGCTCAGTAGCTGCCATTCTCTGAATTTCTCTGACTGGTTTCTGGTTTCGATGTCCGATCTGTTTATGAATTGTTATGAATTATTATTATGAAATACTAAATTAATCAGATGCTAAACTACTCTGATAACTTCTACCCTCATACCCGCTCTCTCCTGAACCCACGTTCTTAATTTCAGACATTGCACTTGAGCCTTTTGCTACTTTTCTCCATTTTTGTGCAGTCTTTTTCTCGTCTCTCAGACTTCTCAGACTTCTTGGACTCCTCAAGACTCCTCAGATCTTCGACCCGATTTCCAGATTCTGTTCCTGGCTTGTAGTTCCTTTTGATTTCTTCTGTATTCCGCACTTCGCTTCTCTCGTATCCTCGTTACGGAGCTTTGGTATTGCGTATA
Organism: Ophiostoma himal-ulmi; assembly: GCA_029299165.1. NCBI lineage: Eukaryota > Fungi > Ascomycota > Sordariomycetes > Ophiostomatales > Ophiostomataceae > Ophiostoma > Ophiostoma himal-ulmi. Next base: position 575,440 of record JANSME010000004.1, read on the forward strand.
CTTTTAAAATTTATTATTGCGAATATTTCTTGATCATATCTTGAAGTATTTCAACGAGTTGGATATGTAATTTATAGAGCACTACCAAGTATTACCGATCGATTATTTACGACTACCCTTAACTGCTCACCATTCACTATTACTGCCCACACCGTTGACTGTCTCATATCTCCCGCCTGTCATTTCTCATATTGCCTCCCCTTTCTCTGTTTTATCCTTCCATCTATTTGTTTCTTTTCCCCTTCTTTTCGTTTTATTTCTTATTCCTTTTTGCTCGTCGATTCTTTTCAATTTGTATTAATTTTGATTCTTGCTCACCTCCTCTCTTGCCTCTCGATTCTTTACTCTTTACTTTTCTATACTTACTTCAACAATCACCTCGTCGATCCGTCTCTTCTGTATTGTTCCTCCATTGTTCTGTCTCGTGTCCTGTCTCTGGTCTCCTGTCTTTCATATCCCTCTTTGCTTCAGCTCTCTGTTTAACCCGCCGCCTCCCTTGTTGTCGATTGTCTTACATCCGATCTTCACTCGACGCCTCGACCTCAACAACTGCACTGCTCGAAAATAGAATAGAAATAGGACTGCTCGTCAAACGACCAGCAAACGTTCATCAACGCTATATACTGATTTCTGCCGCACTCTCGATTTCGACCCGACCCGGCTACTCAAATCCTGCATCATGATATTCTCGTCATAGCACAACATTGCTATTTTCTCTCTCTCTCTATCCTTCGCCTACATCTACATCCGACAGTCACACAATGGAGGGAATATTACATGTGCCACCGGACCGCGGGACCATTATCGGCCGCGCCATCTGGAAGCAGCGCTATGTTGTCGTCGCGGCTCCCGCCGATACTAAGCAGCGCGTCCACCAGCAACGCCAGCAGTCCAATGCCTCATCCACGCCTTCTCTTCCGTCTCTTCCGTCTATACCACAAAACCAGGCCACTACAACAATACCTCGTGCAACAATGCCCCCGTCGCTCACATGCCATTCTGCCGAGAACATGTACCTCTCCGTGTTCAAAAACAAAGGCGACGCGGAGCCCATCCAGCAGCACGCCATCAGCTCCATCACCGATTGCCAGGTCCAGATGCTTGCGCACCGCAAGCAGGGTCCCGTTTTGCCGACTCTTGTGATCAACGTTATGCCTGACCCCATTACCGACAAGCTGCGCAAGCGCCGCTCTAGTCGCACTGCCGGCCTCATTACCACCAAAGAAACGGCACCCACAACACTTTGGTTCCGCCCGGCCGAGGACAACAACCACAGACAGGCCCTGCTCGAGTGGTGCCGCTTCATCCAGGCTCTCATGCTCCAGCTGGGCACCGTCATGTCCTTAGCATCGGGGCCGCTCAGTCCCATCACGCCCGCATCGCCCACCTTTGTCAACCCCTTTTCCAAAGACCGTTCTCAACCACTTCCTCCGCCCTCACAGTCTCACTCTTATACACAGCCACTACCGCAGCCACCTAGTCACAGTCACAACCAAACGGCAGACTCCCCGAGCCTACGCTCGCGCCGCAGCGACCTGTCCCACACCAGCTCCAACATGCCACCGCATATCGCAACATCGGGCTACAGCACTACAAGCAGCAACAACCATAGCCACTACAATGCTCCATTCTTCCAATCGAGTCGGTCCACCGACCTGCCGTCGCCCGCCACTACTATCAACGAGTCCCAGTCCGAGTTTCTCGGGTCGACATCTGCCATCAGTTCGCCGTCCCGCGGCCGCGACAGTGTGAGCTCGCCCACCATTCCTATCTTTGCTACCACTGGCGCGCTCTCCTCCACCCCGATTGGCTCCATTGGCCCCAATGGCTCCAACTCGACATCGCCACCGGTTCCGCGCGAGACGATTTTGGACCGTGCGTTCCAGATGCGCTTCATCCCCGGCTCGCAGCGCGACACCATCCCCGGAGAAGAGAAACTAAGCTCGCTTGCACGCTTCGATGCCCTTATGCGCGAGGCAGAAGAGCGGAAACGGTTGCGTCAGGCTGTCGCTGTCTCTGACATTAAAGATATCAAGGAGACCAATGCCAGACCTAGCGATATCAGGCGCAGCACCACAACGGTGCCTTATGTTGGCCGGCCTAATCGGTCCAACAGCTACAATCCCCAGCCGCAGTTCCAGCCGCAGTTCCAGTCTCAGTTCCCGTCCACATCCAAACCAATGGACCCGCCCAAGAGCGGCTGGGACTTGGATGAGGATGACTCAGATGACGGGTCGCTATCCAGTGACAAAGAGCACGGAGAAGACAACGACGACGGGGGTGTCCACAGTGGCAATGACATGGCCGGCCCGATTGATCACAGTCGACCCGCGTCGACAGGTATCTGTCCCAAAACCATGACGGCTAAATCCGGTGTCGATATCGCCCCCAACCGTCTGCGTGCGCTCGACTTCATTGCCGGCCGCTACAAGCCCGAGGAGTCGACTTCTATGTCTTCATCAATTTCGGCTACCCCCAAGAGCCGTGGCGGCCTTGTATTCGATGCCCAGACGCTAAAGAGTCTCGACAGCGGTCCCTCGCGGCCTCAGATGCCTGAGGCCTTGCGTCCCCAAACGGGCTACTCGTCGCGCAACCGGCCGTCTATTGCCCAGCGTACACACAGCCAGCCCCAGCTTGCCGCGCTCAATGTGAACAACTACATTACTAGTATGACCTCTAGTATGAGCCGGCGGTCGCATAAGCCGGCCAAGTCGCCCACAATTGCGTCGCCCATTTCGCCGCCGACATCAACCCTGCCGCGCGCCAACACGTCCAGCAAAGCTGACACGCTCGAGGTAGCGACGACGCCCGTCGAGCTCGTCAAGCGGTTGAGCTTCAATGAATTTACCAAGCGCCTGAGCAGCAGCACCAGCAGTCTTTTGCTCGTGCAGTCCAATGCGTCCAATACGTCCAATGCGTCCAATGTATCAAACCACTCCAACGGCTCCGAGTCTGCTGCGCCGCCTGAGCAGTACACAACCACCTCGTCCGGCTATGCGCGCCACTCGAGCGGCTCGCGCATGACATCGCCGCCGCCGCCGCCGGCCTCGGTCGAGCGCTGCGGCTGGCGTAGCAGTGTCAATGTCATCAGCACCGAGGGCGGGTTCTTGTGATTCGTCTTTTTATGTCTCGGCGCCTTTTCTGTTCTCTTATGTCTTTTACTTTGTTTACTTTTATACTCCCACTTTTTCTCCTTCTCTTATGACCAGCGTTCTCTTCGCTCTTGTCTTATATTCCTATTTTATCTTACACATCTATTGATACCTTTTTGATTTATTAGTATAGTTTTAGTAATGACGAGGCTTGTTTATAAATACATATTCAATTATCTGTATTATCTCGGTGACTGATCTCGGGAACTCGGTGATTTTACAAATTGTGCATATCTAGCGAATCGCACATCATGCATCATTCTTCCGTCATGTGACCGTTCACTTACAGTGGCCGTAAATTGCGGGCTTATTCAGTCAAGCAAATACCACCGTGAGGGCAACGGAAGTATGCAACGCATATATTGTACTCTCGGGTGATTCGTAAAACTGTTCTTCATGAAAGACCCATCTCATCGAACGATGACTAACATGATGACTAAGCCCACTAGGACTGACTAAACAATTCACTAACGGGTCCTGCCGGGGACAAGAGTATAATTCATGCATGATAGCGACATTCACCATTATCATGCAAATCTAGCATGGAAGCTAGACTGGTACGACTACTGTCATGACAGACATATCAATGATGACGGCGGCGTTTGGCGTCTGGTAACACGGCGTCATAGCCGATTACATAACATACCCCGAAAGCGGACATGAGGAGAGATACAAGACGTCGAGCGGGCGACACATGCCGAAGTGGAGCCTTCCTAGTTGAGAGTGTAAGATAGGAGCCAAGCAATGCCAATAGCACAGTTGATAAGTGCCTGGTTGGTGCTGATAGGTGCTGATAAGCCTACGCTGTGGCCTGTGGGCGGCCAGTGAAACAGTGATCAGTCACGCTCGACTCCCTAATCAGCGCTCAAGCGGATCAGGTCGATGGTGTAATCATGCACGGCAGTGGGTAAGACAGGCAGGTGCCCTAGTGGCCCCGATAGCTCCTTCCTCTTTCCCTCCTCTCTAGTCTTCTCTGTCTCTCCCAAGTCCCAGACTGCTCCACCGGGTATTACTGCTCACCTCCTCACCACCTTCCCGGTTCTCTCATCGCTGCTGTCAACTGCAACTATCAACACTCTCCACTGTACACATCATCCCATAGAATTCCACACCCGATCGTTCCTTCCTGTTAGTAACCTTTGGCAATATCACCACTTTACCTCTTTCCCTTTTCGCTCAGTATCCTCTTTCCCCTCCGCCCATCGCTCTTTCTTTCCAACTCTACATCTCCCCATCGCCCCTTCCTCTTTCCGCTCTTTTCGCTCTTTCGCTTTGTGCCCTACCGTCTCTTGTCTCCTAGACAAAGGCGTGGCAAACATTGCCCAATAGCCAGCTGCATCCAGCATCCTGCATCGTCCCGCATTCCGGTCATCACGAGTCCCGGCTTTTCGTGATCGAGTTTCGACATTCGGCCACTACAGCACATACCACTGAACTTTGAGCACTGATAACAGCGATAAGACGCCTGGGCCGGCAGATGATCTGATCACGAGCTTATCGTCGACATCAACGACATCAACTCGACATCACCTCGACATCTTCTTGACGTTAAATCGACAACACCTTGATAAATATCACTTCGACTTGGTCTGTCTCGCGACTATTGACGCCTGACTACGAACATCTCTGTCGCTACCACGACCTCTTTTCCCCTCCCTCCCCTCTGCTTCCCCTGCGGAGAGGCTCCAGAGCTCCTCTCCGCAGACCCTGCAAGACGCGGTGGCCGACTCAACCCCCCGCAGGTCCCTGCCCGAGCAACCGGCGTCGACTACGTCCAACTCCTCCTCACCATCTGTACGGCCAGTCCATACTTCGCGTGTCCTCGGCCGACGCCGGCGCTCAATAGGGGACATTAGTGGTGAACGTGAGCTAGACGAGCTGGACGAGCAAGACGAGCAAGTTGACCCAGACTACCAGCACGATCACAGCAATTTCGGCCAAGACAAGGGCAGGAACAAGATCATTGACAGGAACAACAAAGAAAACGACAGAAAACGTATCAAGCTTGACAGGACTGACATGCACGGCCAAGCAACCAACGGCCACGGCTCGGCCTCAGCCTCGAACTCAAACACAACCTCAAGCTCGATGACAAATGGGAAGGAAAAGGCAAATGGCGCCTACACACTGCCCATTACCAAGAATGCACACCCACCACCTCACGCAATCACGACACCATACTATGGACATGACAGAGAAGAGGTAACACGGCTCGTCATTCAGGCCCTGAACGACCTCGGCTACGAGGATGCCGCAGACAACGTTATGCAGACCAGCGGCTATGCCCTCGAGAGCCCAGCTGTGGCTTCATTCCGTGCTGCTGTGTTGGCTGCTGACTGGACTACTGCCGAACGCCATCTGGACGCAGCAACATATGCTGGGGCTGCAGAACGGTCTGACAGGACTGAGATACCAGAGGCACAGGACAGGCCAGATGGCGATAGACCCAACGACGGACTTGTCCTCTCACCAGAGGCCAATCTGCCCGACATGCGTTTCACAATCCGCGAGCAGAAATACCTCGAGTTCCTTGAGCAAGGTGATACTGCAAAGGCCCTCCTGGTACTGCGCAATGAGTTGACGCCGTTGTGTCGAGACCCATCAGGCCCGCACAGACTATCTACTTTCCTCATGTGCCAGAACCCTCGTGATCTGTTCCACGCTGCTCGCTGGGACGGTGCTGCCGGTACATCACGACGGACACTACTAAGCAAACTATCCCGTTACATCTCACCGTCAGTAATGCTACCCGAGCACCGGCTTGCTGTGCTACTACAGCAGGTCAAGTACTACCAAAACTCGGCATGCCTCTACCACACAAATCCTAGAGGCAGCAGCTTATACACAGACCACTATTGCGAGCCGACCAACTTTCCTTCGCATCTACTGCGCGAGCTAGATGCTGGCCCCAATGCCGGTGAGGTATGGCAGATCCGTTTCTCCAACGACGGTTCAAAACTGGCCAGCTGCGGCTCTGGGCGGCACGTAATCATCTGGGACATGAATACATTCAAGGTATTGCTGAAGCTAGACGGCCACAACGAGGGTGCTGGTGATATTGCATGGAGCCCTGATGATTCGATGCTGGTTTCGTGCGGCCTTGACAAGACAGTGCGCATTTTCGACATGCATACCGGCTTGTTAAGGAACTACATTGATAAGTTCGCTGAGCCGATTAGCAGTTGTGCGTGGATTGCGGGGCCCGCAGGCGACACTGACAAGAAAGACGACTCAATTGTGCTGGGATCATTCGACAAGAACCGCGGGCTTTGCACTTGGAGTAGGATCGGCGAGTTGCAACACACATGGACGCAAAAACACCGCACCGAGGACCTAGCCCTGTCGTCTAATGGGCAGTGGCTTGTTGCCATGGACCACGACAAAAAGATTTACGTCTACAATTTCAGAAAGCGCGAGCTCGAGTACGAGATGCCCATGCAGAGCCGGCCTGTGTCTGTCGAGATCAGCCAGAACGATCCCAACATGCTGCTCGTCAACCTCCAAGATGGCGAAGTACACATGTTTGACCTGATGGCCAAAGGCCGCTTTGTTCGTCGGTACATAGGATCAACCGGCGGCAAATTTATCATTCGTGGCGCATTCGGTGGCGCTAATGAGTGCTTTGTCATCAGTGGGAGTGAAGACGGCAACCTCACCATCTGGCACAAGAACATCGGCTCACCGCTTTTCAAGATGGAGGCGCACAAGCCGCGGTGTAATGCTGTCCGCTGGAGTCCAACCGATCCCGTTCTCTTTGCATCGTGCGGCGACGACGACAAGATCAAGATCTGGTCGAATGCTGAGCGCGTGCGTCAGTACGAAACCCTCCTGGATGGTGACGTTGCTAACGCCAATGGGTCCAACGGGTTCATGGTGTAGTTGTATCCGTGTGGCGTGTCTGTCTTCGTCTCCTGTCTTTTGCTTCTGTTTCTTTTGTGTCCTTTGCTTCTCTCGTCTTTATCGTCCTATCCATACCGTCATATTCCCTCTTTTATTCTCGTTTTGTAAAGTTATCATAGAGTGGCGTTATCAAGTCTGTTTTCTATGATTTCGGTTTCCCATTCATCTTGTCTGCTGTTTTGTTTCTTTGTGCTGCCTCGAAATTGGCTATGCACCTATTCCCATCCCATCCATATCCAACCATCATCTATCCATCAATCACCGTTGGCATTCCACTCATCCCCAATCATAATTTCAACATGGTTCACACCCTTCATCTTTTATCGCACTATCTTATGGTTCTGGGTAGCACTTTGTGCCTTTTTGCGTGGTATTTTTTTCTGGCTAGGCTTTTACATTTGCTTTTTGTCTAGGCTTGGAATACTTGGTATTTGTCAACCTTTATTCTCTACATTCGCTTCTGTTCTGTTGAATATCATAGACACCGCGAGGCGTGAAAGAGAGAACACAAACATTTCATTTTGACAGATGAACCGTGACTTGGATGCATATATTTTCAGTATACAAAGAAACTAATTACTGACTGTCTTCCTCCAACTGACTATCTTACCATGCCATCTTGGCAATGATACCCTTGGGCCAGCCACGAACACAGTACTTGCGGCCCTCATCCAGAAGCAAAATACCCATGCCAAATGCCATGGGTAGGAACCAGTGCTCGACTGGCACGGGCATGTTGCCGAGTTTCGTCTGGAACTTGGGCACATACAGCCAGAAGATGACCATGGCGACAGCAAAGCCGACTGCTGCGAACAGCGACAGGTTCTGCGTGCGCTTGTTGAAGACGGGCGGGTGCTGGAAGATGCTGAGACGACGCGTGCGCATCGCCAGCAGGTTGAACCACTGCATCACTACGAGGTTGACAAAGTAGATGCTGCTCGCGACATTCAGCTTCTTGGCGTAGTAGTCGGGGTCAATACCGTCGGGCAGGTTGCCGAAGCGGAACCAAATTGCCGAGAAGAAGGGAATGCCACTACGCTCCAGGTACCAATACGCCATCGAGAACGAACAGAACGTCTCAATTGTGCCGGTGATACCGTAGGCCTGCAGCAGCAGCTTCCAGTCCACGAGGCGATCCTTGCCAGGAAGACGGGGCGGGCGAGTCAGCACATCCGCCTCGGGTGCTTCGTATGCCAGTGCGATCGAGGCCATTGGGTCCGTGAACAGACAGATGATGATCATCAGGAAACTGCTCAGGATCTGTGGGATGCCAAACACGACATTAGTGATGACGGGCCAGAATTCAGAGTATGTACCCGCCGGCAGCAGGTAGGCAATGGTCTTCTTGAGGTTGTCAAACATCATGCGGCCAAAGCGAAGGGCCTCTACAACGCTCGAGAACGAGTTGTCCAGCAGCACCATGTCCGCAGCCTCGCGCGCCATATCACTCCCCGATCCCATGGCAATGCCAATGTCGGCAGCGCGCAGAGACGGCGCATCGTTGACACCGTCACCCGTCATGCCCACAATATACGACCGACCGCGCAGCTCACGCACGATTCTTAGCTTCTGCTCGGGCGTCGTGCGCGCAAACACAATCTCCTCATACTGCGCCAGCGTGTCCCACTGCGATTCATTGAGGCCCAGCAGCTCGGGGCCACTCAGCACAATAGCCTTGCGCGATCCTAGGGGCACAAATCGCTGCTTGCCAAACGCCGTCTTGGCCGTGATCATGTCGTCATCTGCATCCAGTGGCGCCGGAGCACCGCCTCTTGGTAGATCATTGACAGTGTCGACCTTGGTACCAGTTGCCGGGTCGGCAGTAATGATACCGCACTCGGTGGCAATGGCCTGGGCCGTGAGGGCAAAGTCACCGGTCACCATGAAGATGCGAATACCGGCATGACGCAGGGTCTGGACAACCTCGGGAATCTCGGGGCGTGGTGGGTCGACAATACCGACAAGACCGACAAGGGTCATGCCCGACTTGGCCTGGCGCTGCATCTCCTCTTCAAAGGCCGACGATGACAGGCCTTGGGGCAAGCTCGAGGCCGACAGGGTCTTGCGTGCGAGCAGGATAACACGACGGCCCTTGGCAGACCAGGCGTCCTTGATGGTGGCAACCTGTGCGCGCATCTCGGCGTCCATCTCAATGGCAATGCCGTTGGACGGGTTCACGTAGTACTGGATACGCTCAAGCAGGATCTCGGGCGCGCCCTTAATGGTCAACAGCAAGTCGTTGGGCTGGAATACAGCAGCGATGCCGGCAGGAAGTGTCATGGACAGGCCATCCTTGTTGTGTGCAAGCGAGAGCGCGCGGATCATGTACTTGTTCTTGCTGTTAAAGGGCAGTGTAAACTTGTTGGACCATGCACCACGCAGTTCAGCAACGGATCCAGAAGCACCGAGCGTCTCGGAGAAGCGCAGCACGGCCTGATCGGTGGCGTCACCGTGGATGGTCTGCTCAGCTAGCGGAAGGTGGCGTGTGGCAACGTCAAACTGGCCGTCGTTGCAAAGGGCAGCGACAGCGCGCAGCTGGTCGAGAGCCGGAGCGCCGTTCTGGGGCAGCGGGTGGTGCGTGGGATGGCCAATACCGGCGCCGTCAATGTCAATGACCGACTCAGTAATGCCCGTCTCAGTCTCGTCGTTGTCATGGGTGTTGCGCTGCAGCAGAAGTGCGTCGCGCGCCTCGTCCGTGGTCATGGCACGCTTACCGCCGATAGCACACTCAGTGACAATCATCTTGTTCTGTGTCAGGGTGCCGGTCTTGTCGGAGCAAATAATAGACACGGAACCCAGAGTCTCGACGGTCTTGAGCGACTTGCAGAGGATGTTGTTCTTGCGCATCATGTTGGCACTAATGGTCATACTAGCAGCCAGGGCGACGGGCAGACCTTCAGGGACGAACGCAACGGCGACAGACACGATGGAGATGATCAGGTTGGGCACATTGATCCAGCCCGGGTAGCTGCGGCGTAGCCAGGCAGCCCAGACGATAATAACGAGGATAATGACGAGGGCCATGATGCTGCAAACAACGGCGACAAAGTTGAAGATCTCGCGCTCGAGAGTGGACATGCCCGTCTTGGGCTCGTTGGTGAGCTTGGCAATGCGGCCAAAGACAGTGTTGTCACCAGTGGCCACGACAATGGCTGTGCACGTACCAGACACACAGTGCGTGCCCTGAAGGCCAATACAGCGCGTCTCTAGGTAGTTCTCGTCGGTCGAGTCGACAGTGGCCGGCAGCGGCAGCGACTCGCCAGTAAGAATGGAACGGTCAAACTTTGTGTCGCCGCCACCGCCGCCAGACGACGATGTCTCGATGAAACGGACATCGGCGGGCAGCTTGTTGCCAGCCCTGATCATCAAGACATCGCCGGGCACAATAAGTGCTGCTGGGACGCTCGTGATGTGGCCGTCGCGCAGCACCAGACAGTCGTCGGGCAGCATGGTCTGGATGGAGCTCATAACACGGGCACTGGACCAGTCCTGCCACATGTTGAAGAGAGCCTGGATGAAGAAAATGGAGGCGAGCACGATAGCCAACGCGAGGTTGGCAATGGCCGGCGGGTTGCCGAGCGGCTTCCAGGCGATGAACACGAGGATGGACGCGACCAGCAGCACGGGACCAAAGCCCTTGAAGAAGTAGCCCAGGATGCGGCCTGTCAAGTGTGAGGGTGGTGGCGAAGGCAGATTCTTACCGTACTGGGTGTGGCGACGCGTGACCTGGTCGGAGGAGAGGCCGGTTTTGGGGGAAGTGCTGAGCTGCATAGCGACCTCTTCAGCTGGGATCGTGTGCCAGTGAAGGTGGGCGAGATCTGTGGCAGTGAGTAGGCGGAACACATTACGGTAACTGCAAAGGGCGAGGACCAGAAACAAAACAAGACTTACCTGCAACAGTCTTCTTGTCCTTCTTCAGCGGCAGGCGCTTCTGTGCATACTCGTCGACATCGATGGACAGCGTGCGGTACTGAATAGGCAGTGCGGCGGTGGCATCGATGGAGTTGCGGCGCGACAGAGGACGGATGGAGAGGGATCCATTAGAGCGTTCACGACGCAGGCCCGGTCTTGAAGCCGATGCAGGAACATTGGGAGCAACAATAGTGATGCCCTTGTCTTGTGCAGCAGAAGCTGCTGCAGGAGGAGGAGGAGACGAGGAGACTGGAGGAAGGGCAGTCTCTTCGTCGACCTCGTTCGACTCCCAGTAGATGCGGTCTGCGGGTTTCTTTGGATCTGCCATTGTGTTGGGGCGGAAGATGCAGAGAAAGATCTAAACAATGAGGAGGAAGAGAAAAGGGGTGGAAGGAGGGAAGAAGAAAGAATGAAGAATACAAAGGTGGGCTTGTTCTCGCTTGTCTTGTCAACAACTTGTACTTGGGAGTGTAAGATAAGAGAGAAGGGGTGTGCAGAGGAATGAGGGAAATGAAAATGGCATGCAATTATGATGAAGGGAACCGAGCAGATGGCAAGGTAGATTCTCTACTCGAACAGTCTTGCTCTCTTTAGGGGTGAAGACAAGAGAAAGAGGAAGACGGGATGGTGACGAGGAAGAGAGAGGAAAGAAGGAGGAAACACAAGTATCGATCAGGGAGGGCGTTTGTTTTATATTACTGCAGTCTTGTTTGCATGTCTGTCTATACGTCCATCTACTTGCCCGTATCTATCTGTCTAAATTACACCGTCTACTACGTGTGCCTCCTAGAGTGAGGTATCTTTCTCGTGAGATATCATCACGAAGCTACAAGCTAGTCTCCAGTATTGTGCTGTATGTAGGTCGGTGGTAAGAGAGTAGTGTAAGTGTAAGTGAGTGGGTCCATAACGGTGGTAGAGTAGAGAAGAGGAGAAAGGGGTGGAAGACAAGGACGAGGACGAGGAGGAGGTGGACGAAGACCTAGTCGAGGGAGACGGGCAGACGACTACCAGACAACGCCAGGCACAAACTCGACGACACTAGAGACGTGTAAGTCAAACAAAGAAGAAAAATGGGCCTCTGATACAGTGCCAGCATGAAGACGGTTGGCGCGGCGGGATTTGCAGTTGCAATGGTGTACTGAGGAGGAGGAGAAGGAAGAGGAGGAGAAGGAAGAGGAGGAGCGGCAGTGAGCATGAGTAGTGAGCAGACGGGCTTGCCTTGCAAGATAGACGAGCACTCGCCTTGTTCTCTACGAGGCATGCATGCTTGCACTTACACGTCGTTACGGTCTGCTCTTGTCTGCCCTTGCCTGCCCTTGTTTCTTTGTCCGGCCACTGATCGCAAGCGATTTGCTTGCCGTTTGCTCTTCACCACTGTTCTGCTCTGTCATTTATCTTTTGTCTTTGTTTTGCTGGTCTTGCCTCTGTTCCTCTCTGCTACAGCCTACGGTGCGCTGAACATAGCCATACTCTAGTTTCTCATCCTCCAGCGTACCCAGAGGCATTTAGAAACCTTTCTCTTCAAAACTAAATTAAAAATAAAAATAAAAGAAGTCCTTGCAAATTCTTCCAAATTACACCTCAAGTGCAGATTGTATTGAACTCCAGTTCTGCTTCTCTCTTCCAGTTGCCTGATTCTTCCTAGAACGGAAAATATGGGCGCACAATGACAGCAACATTATCAGGAAATATTCCCACCACGGTGAGAAAGGAGCAAAAAGAGCGCCCCGTAACAGATCTGAGATCTGCTGAAATTCGCTCATACAGTACAGTAGCAGTAGAGCCTGAGAGCATCCGCATGGCATTATTCTGTCTATTTGCCTATTTGTCCAATTTCATTTTTGTCTCTTTTGTCTATTCTCTGTCTTTGCTCTACCAGTTAGTCCTACGCATGCTTGCATAGCCACCAGTGGATTCAGTAGAACATAGTCTATTCTATTAGATTTTGTCCTTATACCAGAGGATTTTCTTGCCAATGCTTTGACACCAACTTGGTCGGGATGAATAGATGATATAGTAAACAGCAGTAATTATGTCATAAAATCATTTGAATATTTATTCAGAAATCTAGAAGATAGCAGAAAGAATGGGCACATATCTACTTTGATTATTTTACAAATAATATCTGAACAATAAAAAACAATCAAGAGTCTTGCAATCAAAGGAAGAGACCCAAATCAAACCAGATCACCTCCTCTCCTCTCCAGCTCTCGCAGTGTTGGAGGATTCAAATAGAAAAACAGGCTCCCCTAGACTGTCGACAGGGCGTGTGCATCATGGAAGCACGATTAAGGACAGCAGCCCCGAGGCGTGCAGTTTAGGGAGTAGGCGTGTGCATTCAGGGTGTGTGCATCCCTCTGTCAGGTGCTAATCTCATGCCAGGACCTACGGTGTATATGTAGTCTCTTACAGTCGAGATTATACACCCTGTACAGACGTTTGGGCGGCGGCTGCTCACTACAGCAGGTATCTTCCTTTATTAAGATATATAAACCTACTGAGAAGTTTAACTGGCTAATTGATTTTCTAGCTCACGCAACTCCCTGTATCTCCCGCAAGTGGCCCCCTTTTTGCTTTTTCTAGCTTGCCAGAGCAGGTTTTTCTGCTTTGTTTTGGTCTGTTATGATCTGGTCTACTGCACGCTCATTTCGCGATTTGCCCTGTAAACCGCAGATAGCCAGGCCAGCCACCCGTATTTGGGGTTTTGGGGGAGTTGACGACCGCCCAGTCCCTCGAGACAGATTTCTCATTTTCTCGCCCACCACAAAAAAATGATGACTAATCGACTATATTTTGCTCGACTTTTCACTTTTCGGCCGCGATCCAAACACCGCTTCAATGGCCAAATAAATTCTACGAAAAGCATCATGCTATTTCAAAGAATATGCATCTATTCTAGTTGAAAGCGGAATCATTTAGGTTTACTTCATATTGGTTAGAATTTTAGAATCTTACTCCGAATCTACGTATATCTTTGCAGTTTTGAGAAGAAAAACAAATACCTTTCAGGTTTATTGCAATGTTTACGTAGTGAGTGCTATCGTATAACAGGCTACCTTGACGCTCAGTCTCCAGACTGTGTATAGAAACCATACTGTGTCTACCGCACTTTACACGGGCGGCCTCCCTCTGCAACACCACCATGCTACAGCACATGTAGGAAAATCTTGTTTCTTTAGCTGTTCCTCTTTTACACTTTATATCGCTCTGTAGCTAATATTGGCATCATGGCTCAGACGAAAGCTCCTTGGCAAAGATCTCAAGGGAGAGGGGCTGGAGAGGAGAGGAGCTTGTTTATTTGATTGTTTGACTGAGAGTTGCGAGCAGATCCGAAAAGAGAAATAAAGCAAAAAGAAAACACTACGATATATATGTTCTAGACGCTTTTTGACCCTAGCTGACGTCACAGGAGTTTGCATTTGTAAAGCATGGGCCGTGCTGACCCTGAATCTGTTAGACTTACACGCCGCTCTGGGTATGGCGAAGTTGCTTTTTTTTCTTTTAGCTATTATTTTATCTTTATCCTTTCATTCATTTCTTCAGTCCCGTTATTTATTATTTCTTCTTGTTTCTCTCACACCTTATTCTACCCAGCATGCTATTCTTCTGTGGGCCTGCTGCCTCTCTACGAGCATTAGTCTTTGTCTTCAACCCTTTTGTCCTCTCCCTCGAATAATATTCGCTTGAATTCATCTTTTGTGATTCGTTCACATCTGCCATCCTCCATCCCACACGCTAGTAAACAGTACATTGTAAACTGTCAACTCCCACGACAAACCCCGGGTCGATCATAACGGGCTGCCAAATACGAATAGCTTGACACGTCCACACTGCACACCAGATTTGGTCCCTGATCTTGGGAGCATCTTTTCATTTTTCTGTCTCCCTCTTTTCCGTCCGTCTTCCCGTCTGTCTTTCCGTCCGTCTTTCCGTCTACCTCTCCCAGTCTTTCTCTCAGCACTACTCAACAAACATATCCCTCGATGTAATCCCATCTATATCTGGAAATAAATAGACAACGAGCGTAAAGCACAAGAAATGTGCATACTCACCTACTTTCTGTAGTCGTCAGCACAGCTCTGTTTCAATATCTGACAGTGTGCACAAAACGCAACCTTCCCGTACCATCTGCATGACAACGGTTGCACTCTTACACGCAGAGTCGTAGTATAAAAAATAAGCTTTTCAGCCTGCAGTTGGAATAGTATTTTTCTTCATTTTTATATCTCTTTGTGACAAAGATATAACAGCACTTATTCTCTTCTGGACCCATGCACTCTACACCCCTATTCGCTGGTTTTTTGTTAGTAACTCTCTAATTCATCTTATTTGTTCTTTCTTATTTCTTGTTCTTATTACTCGAGGAGGATGAATATTGAGCGCGATCCATGTGGCCCATGGTTTCGGTTGTTGCTGCTACCCCGTATTAGTGTCTGTTGTTTTTCATCTTTATTTTTATTTTTATTTCTTTTCTTCTCTCTTCGCATTTCTGACTACTTCTTTCAAGAAACTGGGCTTTCTTCCGTTCCTGTCTTTCCTCGTCGTCTAACGCGTCTCTATTTCACTAGCTCTCGTTTCACATGGTCCCGTTCACTTTTCTATATCGAGCTACAGAGGTTATTATTTCATCAAATAAATTACGATATAAAAGAAAGCAACTCTATGAGCCATTTCTGATTGCTTAGCTTCCATTGCTCAGGTTTGGTCTTTTGATATTTTCTGATATGCCATTACTTTCAAGGGATTTATTGCTATATGCCGTGAGGACGTAATGCCATATCATTTCCCTTTTCGTCCATGCCCATGTGGGAGCTCCCTATGCTGTTCCTAACACTTGACGACCTCCCACTTCCTCGTCTTGTTGTAGGTAATTCCTTGTATGCTCTCGCACTCGTTCTATGGTTTGAGATGTGCATTTTACTGATAAGCATCTGCCCAGATCTGTGTTTACTCTTGTGAGAACAACAAAAAGAAAAAAAAAAACATATACAAAACATTTCTTGTTACTAGTAGCAAATGCACTTGTGAACTCACATTAAGCATGGCCTATAATCTATCAGCATCTCATCGTTCCTTTCGCTTCTCCATCACCGTTAGAGTAGTTCGACATCCTCGACTCAAGTTCACCGCCGCTGATCTACGCGCTGAGGCTTTTATTTCTAAGGGTGTTCTGCATAGTCCTATTTGCCCTTTTGTTCGTTCACTCCCTTTACTTTTACCAATTTGCTACACGAGACCATTTCACCCTCCTCCAAAACAAGTTGTCGGGGTCCTTTCCGGAAATGCTTACGATGTCTGGTTAGCCTTGGTCGGACTGGTTGAGCAACGACGTTCCACATTAGCTTGTATATTGTATCCTAAATTGTATATTGTATATTGCAGACTGCAGTACGGAGCACTGGTTGCTATGCTCCATGTCCATGCTCCATGCTCCATGCATGTATCGATAACCCATGCTCATGCACTATTGACGTTTCGCTTTATTTTATCGAATTACTCTGTTACCGTATTGATATCTTTTTTTTTTTCTTACGGCGGCTATCTTCTATTCGAGTCTTATCAGCTGACGGCTATCGACTATCAGACTGGCACCTGCTTGCTCCTCCAGCTGCAGCATTAAGATCTTCCATTCTATTTGTTATCGTAACTCCTTCCACAGATCTCTTCATTTTGCCATTTATTTCTTCTATTTTATTTTTATATTCTAGCTCCCATACACCGTTGGGATACTCTCGACTTCCCACGTCCATCGTCTCTTTTCTCTCGTCTTCTCTTCTCTTCATCACTCTTCACTTGCTGCAGCAGCCACCGTTCTCTATACCTGTCACTATACTGTCAAAATCGTACTTCGCACAGCGACCGACGCTGTGAGTTTCCCTCAAACAATGGGTAGTGAGCCATGATGAACGAAACCACTTGCTCTGTATCCTTCTTCCGCTGTCTCTTCTCAAGTGTTTTCTTGTACCTGACAAAATGCGTCCACTTGACAGGTGCCTCCAGCCGTGCAGCTTCTATTAGGTACCTCATTATACTACACTTAGACTTTGACGCGATGCCATATTCAGATTTAGAGCGGGTTTCTTTGGTTTAATTGACTTTGTACTGAAGGCCTTGCGGTGTGAGAGCCGAAGATGTAGCACAATAGGGGTGGGCGACAGCAAATTTTTGATCTTGGATGAGCCGTTCCCTCACAAAAGATTCCTTGCTATCGTAGAAGAAAAGGAACGACTTTTGGAACAATCCTTCAGCCTTTTATGTTGTCTGGCAGAGTTTTGTCTTGTAGTCACGTCGCCGTCGTGATGCTCTGAGACGCGTCACTCATAAGTCGTTTCCGCATGACTAGACACAAAAGACATGAGTATACTAGCGGTCAAATTTTCAAAGTAGTTTATGGATCTCCTGATTATGGTGACCTTATGACAGGTCTTGTGTTTTGTACTTCGTATAATGTGTATGTAAGATGTAACTTTTCACTGGTACGTTGTCCATGCTCTCCCTATAGACAACCGCGACGCCCTCAAATTATGAATGCTCTGGTAACTGTATTGAATCTGTATAAGCAATGACCCGTGCTATACTAGTGCTTTATCTGAACAAAGCTATTTGATCATTTCTGCTGTGCTGGTCTTGTGCACATATTATGCTGCGGACGTGCGTCATCTCGCGATATCTGGATACGCTAGAAGCAGATGCGAAATAGAAGGGACTGTCACACCCCCTCGTGTAAATAGAGCTACCCGTAGCGTCCTGCCCGCGGTCCTCACGTTCCCTCAGTGATTTATAATACTCTGATGTGGTCTATATTCGGAACAGGATCTGACTATATGATCAGGCACGCAGGCGGCGTACAAGTACACAAGTACACCAGAAGTGTATGGTTTTGACGTGAATATGCAGCCAGTGTACAAGGTAGGCCGGCTGTTTGGCTCGCCTTGCATCGAGATATCTTGTCGTAGATTGATAACTATCCATTGGGTATTCACCTCTGCAGCACTTTTATTATTAGGAGATAGAGATGGAAATGACAAAGACTTGAACTGAAATGTAAACTTTTGTGGTATAGACAGAGCCCCTAAATAATACATGATAGCAGAAAGGAAAGGCGTTAGATAAACATCAAAAACATAGACATACAGAAAAACCAAGATTAAAAGTAACAATCACCGCTAGATCAACACCGTTTTTGAAGGAAGAGAAGTAAGAAAAGACGTAAGAACGAGGGGCATGAAGAGAAAAAGAGTCATAAAAACGCCAGATCACACCCACCGCGCAAAGTCGAGCGAATCGATCCAGCTGTCAGACCCGCCGTTGCCATTGACGTGCGTTGCATCTGTGTCCGATGCACCACCCGTCGTGCCGGTACCTGCTGTCGCCGTCGAGTACACAGACGACCGCTGGTTCAAATTGACCAAATCCGCACTGGCAGGCCAGACAAAGTTCGCTATCGATGTGCGGCGAAGACTGCTGAAACTGTCTCGCATACCGCCCACGCTCGGCCGCGACAGCTGCTCTGTACTGCCTCCGCTGCCGTTGGCGTTTCCAATACCGCCACCGAGCATAGGCCCTCCAGGACCGATCGTGCCGCCGCCGCCCGTGACACCACCAGTAAGAGGAGGCGGCACTGTAGCAAGAGGCGTATTAACACTAGACCCACCGGCACTGGCACTGCCACCTCCACCACCACCCGAGACCATGGATGCTGGCGGCGGTGAGGGGGCGGAAGACGTCTGGCCTGGGCTGGGGCCGTAGCGTTCACGCAGCCGCTTGATCTGCCGCAGTCGGTTGCGCCACGGCGAGATGTGCTCGCCGCCCTGCCGATTGGCCCACACCTGTGAGAACACCGACGCATTCAGGGCAAGGAGACGGATAAAGTCGGGCAGAGCCTTGAGAGAGATGATCTTGGCACGCGCGGCCGGTGAGATCTCAGGGAAGCCGGGCTTGACCATGACGTGCACCTTGTAGAACGGCATGGCACGCTTCTCACGCCCGCCCTGAGGCGGAGGCAGGGGCAAGTCTTGCGCTTTGAGCATGGCCTCGCGCTCTTCCTCGCGCTGTTTCTGCAGAGACAGTTCGCGGCGCGCGACAAACGATGCGCGCGACTCGGGCGTGATGACAATGTTGACATAGTTGAACTCGGATGGGAACGTGTCGAACTTGAAGGGGAGACCGGAGTCATTGAAGATAATGTTGACATAGTCGTTGCCAATGTGCCGCTTCTTGTTGATGCAGATGGGATCGTGCTCGCGGTTTGTTGGCATCTGCGTGATGACGTGGAATACCATTTCCGTAACGCGGTCGCGCCAGCAGAACGTGTAGGCGCCGTCGGTATCATACTCGCGGTCGAGGCCCTGTGTGTTAAACGTGGCACCCTTGAGCCGCACGAGTGTACCGAGACCATTGAGGAACTCGATATAGTCGCTGCTACCAGAAATATTGGCCAAAATTTCCGTTTCGTCAGTCTGACCTTCGCCAATGTAGACCACGCCAACCTTGTGGCCGTCAATGGTCGAGTTGCGGTCAAACGCTCGGAATGCACGCTCGACAGCGGCGTCTTCAGCGGGCAGCAGGATCGGGCGCAGTGGCGAGTCAACGGGCTGGGGTACGGGGGCGAGCAATTGGGCGAGTAGGTGGCGCGAGAACAACGTCCCGCCTCCCTTGATAAACGAGGCTGAAGTGCCGTCGGCGGTAGAGTCGGTGAGACTGCGGACTTGATGTGAGGTAGGCGGCTGCAGATTCTCGCGGATCGAGTAGTACGATGTGCCTGACGGCTGACGCTTGGTGACCCGGGCAAACCCGGCTTTGCCGGGCTGGACCGTTACGATGCTGTTGCCCACGATCCAGCTGCGCATCGACTGGAAGTCGTTGCTGCTCTGGCCATTCTGAACATCGTCAGGGTCTTCGACAGGGGCCGATTCGTCGGCGTCGGTAAAAGCCACGCGCTGCATAAAGTCGAGCGTGGTCTGGGCCGGCTCATCGGCAACTTGCCGCCCATCGCTGGATACAAATAGCCGGCTTGTGATCCAGTTGACATAGCTTGCGCGGTCCGTGACACGCAGGGCGAGAAACCAAAACGTCAGCACATGGTACGCCAGGGCATAGACGTACTGTGGCAGATCATCAGACGCATTAGGCTGCAGTGGTGCCGCCGGCTGACTGGGAACATCAGGACCGTTTGGGTCATATGAGCCTGAACCGATATCACCACCGGCAATATTATAGTTGGCACGGCTTGTGATACGGCCCTCACGCACCGCTTGTAGGTAGCGGAAGCAGACACCGAACGCGATGCGGTACTCGTCGTCACGGAAGTTGGAGTAGAGCCAAGGGAGACGGCTGAGGCATGCGAGCAGCTCTAGAATGTGTACAGCAACGCCGGGCCGTGTGATGATGGAGGCCATCTTTGTCAAAATCGTGACGAGCGACTTGCTGGTGGCATTTGGCAGCTCGTAGCAGCAGATCGAGAGGGCATGGACACACGAGATGGGGTTCTTGTCGGTCAGACCCGTAATGAATGTGCGTACGAGATCATCACCTTCTTGACGCTGGAAGTACTCGTGGTAACTAAGAATCATGGTCAGGGTCTGTAGCACACATGTTTGGACGTCGGGGCGACGGAGGCCAGTGGCGACAGGCGGCTCTTGCGAACTGTTGAGGCGAATCTGGTCACAGAGCGCGGTACGGATGCGCAGGATGGCAGGGATCGCACCGCGACAGACGGCGTGATTGCTCAGCTGCGACGGCAAGTGGACCAGGGCAAAGCTATATAGCTCCCAGTTGGTGCCTTTGGTGAAGAGCTCAAAGATGACTTCCATCCATGATGCAATGTCGAGGGTCATGAGAGGGGTGTCCTCGTAATCGTCATCGTCGTCGCTGTGTTCATCCTGACCTTGCCCGACTTGCTTTTGGTCCGCATTCTGCTCAAGATCCTCGACCTCGTTTTTTCCGGCACCGTCCTCTGGCTTGAGGGTTTCAGACCCCGGCTCAACTGCACTCTCGGCAGGCTGTGCGGCCGTATGCACCTTGGCATCATGTCCGTTCTTGGCTGCTTCGTCTTTGCGCTTCTGCTTGGCAATTTTCTGCTTGGCAAGCCTGTCTGCCTCGGCTGTGCTCGCATCCCATTGGTGTGAGAAGAGCACCGTGCTAGCATTCGCCAACGGTGCCTGGGGAAGAGCATCGGCATCAGGCACGCTCCATAGCTGTCGGTACCGCTGTGTCGAGCCTCTATGCCGGGCACTGCTGTTTGTACGACTGGGTACACCGGCACTAGGCCTATCCCGATCCTGGGGCGCATTAGCACTACACGATATACCACGCGTGGGCCGGTTCACAATGGGTGGCGGCGAAGGAGCACTGACCGATGACTCGTTGCGCGCCTGCCGCGCTAGAATTTCTTGGGTGACCTCGTCGGCCATTTTGCGCTCAAGCGATGCTTCGGTGCGGAACAGGACAGCCGCGAGACCTTCGGACTCGGTGTTGGATACGAGGAAGATGCGATTGGCCCAGTCGGCACGAAGGCGGAACAAAAGTTTGAGTGCGGAGAGACGAGCATCGACCGGACACCTGGTGTCGCGTGCAAGACCGACAAGCGCGTTGAAGGCGATAATTGCCTTGCCGGCGTCGGTGTTCATCGTCTCCATGAAGATCTGAGCGTACCCACGAGCCGCAATGTTGGACGTGCTCTGGTCAATAAATGCCGACGAAGATGCCGATGCGGTATCTGGGAGATCGACTACAGTGGAGGCAGCCGAGCTCGGTACGGGTGACGCGGGCACAGATAAGGGTGAGGTGAGAGTGACGGGGAGCGCACGCTCGTCGTTCTTGATTACGAGGCCGAGCGACTCGATGATGAAAGCAAAGAGTTCCTTGTCGACAGACGCCGCGATAGACACGGCAAAACTAGTGGCACGCAGGAGGAGAACCGTGTCGCGTTCGTCGCCAATGCGAGCAAGGATGCGTCGTACGAGGCCGGCGACGGCATCCGGGGCATCGATACCACCATCCACAAGTTCTAGGACATTCTGGACATCAATGGCTGTCTGCAGTGCACTCAGACGAACAGCAGCGGAGCGAGTCTGATTTGCGTAGAAAGCATCAAGCACAAGTCGCAGATTTGCTTCCCAGTGCGGGTCGGACGGGAAGCAGCAATGGAACTCGTTGAAATGCTTGATGACAAGATCGGCGCCCGAGTCGGGTAGGATGGGATGGACGTCAGCAAGAAAGGAGATGCAGCTATTGCGCTGGGTATGCTCGGGGCGCTCAAAAAGAAGGCCGCGTAGTAGAGACTCGATGCGCACAGTCAGGACGGCCGATTCGCGGTTGAGGCTGTCCTGAGACGCTTCCTCCGAGGCAGACGGACCGCTAAAGAGTGCACCACGCGAATAGGTACCGTCAAACGACCGTGACGGCGTGCTCCGCTTGGCGCATGTGGTGGCCACGGCGAGCAGTGATGCCCAGTCCTCGTCTTGCAGTAGTGGGCTCAGGGCGCCCTCGCCGTTATCAAAAAGCTGGTTGATAAGCTGCAGGATGGCCGTAGCAACGCGCACAGGCGGGCCCTGGTCGGCGACATTTGCCAGGCCGTCGACAATCAAAGCGTAGGGAAGAACGGGGTACTCTGATGAGCCCGCTTTGCGCACGAGCTTTAGGAGGACGGAGAGAGCGCCACGGACCTCGCGTGTGGCCTCCTTGACCTCGACGCCCTCGAGTGGGTAGTTGCGTAAAGTATCAAGAAGAATGCGAATAGTGTGCAGGCCATGGTGAGACTTGAAAATGTTCGAGAGCACTTTCCAGGCGGACTTTTGGAGCTTGGGCACCAAGCAATAAATGGAGCTTAGAACCTTGACACAGCGGTTGAGACTCTTGCTAGGCATGGCGCTGATGACAACACACGTGTCAATGACAGTGATACAGGCCAGCAGATCTTGCTCGGAGCTCGTGTTCATGGCGATGTCGAGAATGGCACTCAGGAGCCCCTGGACTGCACTGTCACTGGCGATCTTGGAGCTATACCGGAGCACCTCGCTGGTGAAAGAGAAGAGCTGTGACAGGTTACGGTCTTCAATGGTGGGTACGCCTTTGCCGCGGGAGCTCTTTCTAGACTCGGACCGTGAAGGATCGGACCGCTGGGTTGCACTGGAAGGCTTCTTGGCAGCAGTGCGTGAAGCCTTGTATGCGAGCTGGAACCACTCTGTGAGGACAGGAAAGATATCATAGTCGAAGCCGGCAAGATCGCGGCCGTTGCAGCTCAAATCAATGAGAGCTGAGAGCTGCATATGGAAGTCGCTAGGGTCGGCCGGAGCAGTGATCATCTGAAAGTACTCTTTGCGCTCGAGGTTTGTTGGAGATGCATGCTTGGCACACTCGGCGAGCAGCTCCCAGCCGGCAAGGCGTGCGGCCTGGGCCTTGCCCGGAAAGATGAGGTCGCGCGCGGCATGCCACACTTCAAACGTGGACTTGTCGGAGGATTCGGCGACATGAAATTTGAGGGCACTGGCGGCAGATACGCGGTCGTTGATGGAGCCGTGTCGTAGTTGTTCGAGGCACTCGGCATAGGTGCCTATGTGAGTACGGATGTGCAATGAATCGGAGTCGGTGGCGTCCGAGAGAGGCTGTGTTGAGGACGCAATGGACACAGTAGATGCCGTAGATATGGCGGCAGCGGCCAAGGATGATGTGAGAGGTGCTGGGGAGGAGGTGGATGATGGTGTCGGAAGCCCGGACCCGGACCCGGAGGCGGAGGGGGGTGCTTTTGTGAGTTTTGTACCGGCAAGGTTCTTGAAGACACTGGCGAGACCGCTGGAGCCCTTGGAGTCAGAGGGCCGACCAGCGTCAAAGGCCGGGGGGATCATGGCGGCGTCTTCACTCTCGGAGGCCTGCTGGCCTAGCGAGACTATACGGTGCAGCATGTTAGCATGGTAGTGGTGGACGCAGGAGTGACAGAAAGTGAGAATTTGAAGTTGAAGTGGGATAACAAGAACAAAATATATAGAAGAGAGAGAGAAAAGACAAAAAGACAATAAAAATTCAGAATAAGACGCAGGAAATGCCGAGATGGAGGGCCGGGTAAGGCTCTCAGTGGCCAACCGAGAAGACTGGGCTGCGACTCAGGGTGTCCTTGTGCTGTGTGGTCGAGGTGAGGAGGTGTATATCGATCTTGGCAGCAGTCGGGTATGCATTGACGTGGTTGTTCGAGGATGGCGTGTTGAGAACGAGTATATGAGCATTTATGTTTTATGGCCGAGTATGGGTACCACATGGTCCCCAGACACGGGCTGATGGCGAATGGCGAATGGCGGATGGCTGACGGGGAACCAATGAAGGAGGTGAAGAGTGCAGAAATTTCAGGGGAAAACCAAGAGGTGCAGGCACAAAACCAAGAAACAACATGCAGATGCAGAAAGCACACAAGACAGCGGTAGACAGACAATGACTTACATGCAGTGCTGGGACTTGCATAAATGTATGGGAGCACAGAGTGAGACCGTAGCGGGCCTGAGGTCAGACGGACCCATCAATGGGAGCAGTAGAGACGGACGAGGAGTGAAAAAGAATAGGAAGTAGTAGAAATGGAAGTATACCAAGTTCAACCGATCAAGATCTAAGACCAAAATGCTCCGTTGGCAATGCAGAAAAGATGATGATCGCCTGTCGGGATGAGGAAGGGGGGGGGGGGGGGGGGGGGTGCGTGGGATATCGACGAGGTCAGGTCAGGTAGCAGAGGTTGTGGAGTGGGCGATCTCAATTGGTGTGCTATGGACAGGGTTGAGGTTGAGCCCTGGAGCTTTAAGAATCCCGCCGAGTATCGTTGAACGCTGTCGAGCGTACGCAGCGTCGAGGTTTCGTCGGTTGTCGTCAAGCTGAATGGCCTGCTTATGTCAGCAAGATAGTTTCGCAAGAGCCATGGAACGTTATGCGGGTGCTCGGTGCCAAAATATCTCATACCGTCGATAAATAACATTACGCAGGCAGAGTAACGAAAATCAAACACACACTCACCCCTACAGAGTTCCGCCTTTGTGCGTTTCGTTGTCGCCTTCCAGGGCCGTTCCCGTGAGAAGAAAAATCGACGACAGTCTGCCAGGCCCCCAGTGCGGCTTATCGGCGCGGGGGTCGCTATGGCAGTTGCAGGCGTTGCAGGCGTTGCAGCTGATATGCAATATGTTATGGGTACTGCAAATTTGGCGGCTGCGGCTGGAGTTGCTGGCCTCCGCAGAGGATGTCGTCGTCGTCGTCGTCAGGTTCAGTGCTGAAAAATGGCGGGGAAACCGGCGCGGCCAGAGTCGGCAGTGTCTGTCGAATGTAGCAGCGTATTGGAATATTGGAATCGACGTATCAATGCGCACCTACGTACTACCTATTCGCAGAGTGGGATGGCGATGGGTGTGGCGTGGGTGGTAGAGATAGGGAGGAATAGAAGACACAGATAGGCCGAGATAGCAGATAGCAGATAATAGTGATAGCTGATAATAGCAGCATCGATTCACTTCACCAAATACCTACTTCGTAATGGTTTGCTCTTGCTGCTGATATGGCAAGTGGCTTATTGTCTGTACTGTGGAACACATGCAAAAGAGGAGTAAAGGACAGTGCACATACAGTGTGGCGGAGTCTTGTGGACCGTCACAAGCCGCTTTGAGAACAGGTTTAGAGGGTCGTGCCTGCTGTTGTTCATTTGATGGTAGATGCTGAGTACTGGACTTCTTGTTTCGGCCTGTTCAACAAGTGGACACGATCGCACCTTCTCTACTTCATCAGCAATGGTGTCATATCATGACATCAGGTTTGGTACATGGGGACGGTTGCCAGCATGAGCTGCGGTCACACAGGAATGCACGTGCTCGGTCACAAGGCCACGGTGCCCAATGACTAAGCTAAACTTGGCCCGGCTACAATAGATACACCGTCGAGTCGAAAGAACTATGTACAAAGAAGGATTGCCATCTTAACCTAAGCCATAACTACGACGCAATAACAGGCCTGATCAATTTTGATCAAATGCCATCGCCTGCTATATGCATCGACACATTTTCTCAGTACATTATGCAAACCATGTAGAATGTAATTATGCAAGCATATCTAAATAAATAATTAAAAGGCACGTGACCGCCCCACAACAGCACCCCGCCTCGTTTGGCACCCTGACAACGGCAACCAAGAAGCTCCCACTGTTTTGTTCGAAGCTTTACTTGACGCCAGGCAGGCAGTGAAGAAGAAGAAGAAAAACACGACACAAAACAATAATTGTGCATTCACTGTCAGCGCGTATTACTGTCTCTTCTCTCTTGTCGCATTCTTCAACTTTGCCAGTTCTTTATTTTCCTGGTCCTCTCACTCCATCTCCCATCAACTCTCTCTCTCTTCATCTCTTCATCCTCGTCGCCGTCCTCCTCTCCTCTTCTCCTCCCCCTCTTCATCTTCAGCTTTTCTCATCACCATCTCTCTCCCCACACCACACCACCAAGATGAGCCTTGAAATTGGCAGCATCGTGCAGCTTCTGGACTCAACGCTTGATCCAAAGCAGCACAGAAAAGGTATGATCCAGGCCACAGTGTTCCTCTCCAGGTCTGCAAACCTTCAAGAAGCGCAAAGCCCTTGCTAACAACACCAGCCGAGGCCGCTCTCCGCGTCGAGGAAAAGAAGCCTCAGTTCTGCCTCACCCTCCTTCAGATCGCCTCCTCCGACCTTGCCCTCAAAACCCGTCTCGCAGCCGCCTTGTGCTTCAAGAACTACATCCGCCTCAACTATGTCGACGAGGAGGGTGCCTACAAACTCCCCCAGGATGAGGTCATCACCATCAAGCAGGAGCTCGTTGGCCTGATGATCTCATCTCCGCCCAGCATCCAGACACAGCTCGGCGAAGCCATCAGCATCATTGCTGATTCCGACTTTTGGGAGCGTTGGGACACGCTTATTGACGATCTGGTCGGCCGCCTGTCCGCAACAGACTTCAAGATCACAAACGGCGTTCTCGAGGTGGCACACTCCATCTTTGTGCGGTGGCGGCCACTATTCCGCTCCAACGAGCTGTTCACTGAGATCAACCACGTTTTGTCCAAGTTTGGCGAGCCGTTCATCAAGATGCTCAGCGTTGTCGACCAACAAATCGATGCCAACAAGGATAATGCCGCCGCGCTTAAGGGCTGGTTCGAGTCCATGAGCCTACTCATCAAGATCTTCTACGACCTCTCGTGCCAGGACATGCCTCCTGTAGTCGAGTCCAACCTGCAACCCGTGACTGCTCTGCTGCAAAAGTACCTTTCCTACAGCAACCCCGTGCTCGCTGCCGATGATGATGACGAGGCCACAGTCGTCGAAAACGTCAAGTCGGACATTTGCGAGGCACTGCAGCTTTACACCACCAAGTACGATGACGACTTTGGCGCACACACCGAGCCATTCATCCAGTCTGTGTGGTCTGTGCTGTCTACAACCGGACCCGAGAAGCGCTTCGATCTGCTGGTCAGTAAGGCGCTGCAGTTCCTCACAGCCGTCGCGTCTTCGGCACGGCACGCTGCCAACTTTAGCGTTGAAGGCACCCTGCAAGAGATTGTCAAGGTGGTTATTCTGCCCAATGTTGAGCTTCGCGAGTCCGATATTGAGATGTTTGAGGACGAGCCAATCGAATTTATCCGCCGTGATCTGGAAGGCTCCGACACCGACTCACGGCGGCGCGCGGCTACCGATTTCCTGCGGTCGCTGCTGGAGAAGCACGAGATGCTCGTGTCCAAGGTCGTGTTTGAGTACATCAACTCGTACCTGGCACAGGGCAAAACCGACTGGAAGGCCAAGGATACTGCCATCTACCTGTTTTTGGCCATCGCCGCCAAGGGTGCTGTGACTGCCGCACAGGGTGTCAAGACCGTCAACCAGTATGTCAACGTTGTTGACTTTTTCCAGAACAACGTTGCTGCCGACCTGATGGGCAGTGCCGACACGCACCCGATCGCCAAGGTCGACGCGATCAAGTACCTACACAACTTCCGCAGTCAGCTCACCAAGGAACAGTGGCAAACGGCTTTCCAGCCGCTGATTCAGAACCTTGGCTCAGACAACTACGTCGTCTACACCTATGCTGCTATTGCTGTCGAGCGTGTGCTGTTCCTGACTAGCGATGCTGGTGTTCACCTGTTTTCGCGTGAGGACATCCAGCCCTTTGCCAAGGATCTGCTGGAGCACCTGTTCAGCCTGGTTGAGAGAGACACATCGCCAGCGAAGCTGCAGGAGAACGAGTTCTTAATGCGGTGTATTCTGCGCGTGCTGATTGTCATCAAGGACGGTGTCGTTCCCATTGTTGACGGCATCCTGACGCACCTGATCAACATTACCAACGTCATCAAGTCGAACCCCAGCAACCCTCGCTTCTACTACTACCACTTTGAGGCCATTGGTGCCCTTGTGCGCTACAGCTCTTTGTCGGTTGGCAGCCAGCTGGAGGCACGTCTGTGGGAGCCGTTTTCGTTTATCCTCAAGGAGGATGTCAGCGAGTTTGTGCCCTATGTTTTCCAGATCTTCTCTGCTCTGCTGGAGCTGAACCCCACTCTGGCCCTGCCTGACCACTACAAGACCCTGATCCCTGTTCTTCTGGGTGATACTATCTGGGAGACGCGCGGTAACGTCCCTGCCTGCTCGCGCTTCCTCGCAGCTATTCTTCCGAAGGTGAAGGATGCCATTATTGCCGAGAACCAGATTGTGACTGTGCTCGAGATCTTTGGCCGGCTGTTTGTCAGCAAGAAGACGGAGCAGAACGCGCTTGATGTGCTCGAGAGTATTGTCAACTCATTCCCTAGCGCTTCTCTGGATCCCTACTTTACCACAATCCTCAGCAAGCTTTTCACAAAGCTGGACAAGGGTGCCTCTGATTCGTACAAGATCCGCTTTGTGCGCTTCTACCACCTTGTGTCGGCCAAGGGTGTCGAGAACGGATACGGTGCGGACTACTTTGTCCAGCACGCCAACAAGGTCACAGCAGGTACTGATCTGTTCAAGCCCATCTACCTCAGCTTTGTGCTGCCCACCACTGGTCAGTTTGCCCGTCCTGTCGACCGCAAGCTTGGTGTTATTTCCTACACGAAGACAATGTGTGACAGCACCAGCTTCTCGACTCTGTACGAGAAGGGCTGGGGCTTGACTTGCAACTACCTGCTCGACCTTCTCAAAAACCCGCCCCAGGTGACCAGCGGATTTGGTGACGATGTCAACGAGGCCGATGTTGACGATATCGGATTCGGAGTTGGCTACACGCCGCTCAACACATGCCGCCGTGGTGCACGCGACGACTTTGCCGATGTTGAGAATGTGCAGCAGTGGGTTGGTGCCTTTTTCAAGGAAGCTGACCGGCGGCACAACGGCGCCATTGCTCAGTACGTCGAGAAGCGGCTACAGCCCGAGGCCAAGGCCGCACTTGCGCCGTACTTGGCTTAGTGTCGTCGTCTGCTTGATGTATTGTGTTTTTAGTGTTTATCTGATTTTCATGTCGCTGTTATCTTTCCTGTTTATACCGCAAAAAGCTGCATGCTAGAGTGTGCTTTGTAATGAATTACATTTGATGATTATATTTTCGTCTCGTACTGAGATGGGCTCGCCTTTTGTAAAACTAGCCATCTCAGTGCCCTCATGCCTGCAATTTTGCTTCAGCCCGCGACTTGGCATCAGCTCAAACCAGATGAGCTGACGGCAGAATATCGGCATGTATTTCTGACCAAAGATATTAGCCACCACGATGGCTAACTCAAAGCCCGGTCTGGGATACAATAGTACCTTACGTAAACTCCCGCATACAGCTGAGTGAACTTTTTCATAATATTGGCAATACAGATATAGCTTATGGATTCACCGAGCTTGCCGGTCTTGTCCTTCCAAGACGTGTGGCTATCTTGATTTTGCACTGCCCCGGGCTGCCCTGACTAAATAAGAAGCTTCTGGGCTAGCCATCAATACCAAGGTCTGCATATACAAAGTAGATGTTGGCTTGCTGGTGCGCGTTTTGTCTCGGCAAAGCTACAAGATATGTTGAGGGCTACAGCTACCTCTGGATAAATACACGGCGAACTTCTTCAAGTTTGAATCCGACTGGACTGAATTCCTGAATGAGTTTCATGTGTGCAATATAAAAAAAAAAAAAAAGTACGATGGATAATTTCGGACAAAGTATGACTTGAATCTACAGTGGCCAGAACTAAAGGAAAAAAAACTAAAGAAAAAGGAACAAGCCGGGTGCAGAAAAAAAAAAACCCCCAATCAATAATAATAATAATTATCAGTAATTATTAATCAAGTAATAAATATACTTTCGGCCGGAATCGCATCTCTCATCGGACTTGAGGCCGACAACTTCCACCTCTTGGAATCGGTTTCCACCAGCTGAGCAGAGAGAAAGCCCAAAAAAGACAAGACCATGACAGCCACCCCCACAATGCCAAACGCCATGTGGTCAAGTAAGGGTACGAGTGTACTGCTGTCTCGGGTCCATTGTACAAGCTAGCCGGTTGAACGGTTGATCAGTTGATCAGTTGATCAGTTGGTCCGGAAAGGTCTCGATTCCCTCTGTTCTCTGTTCTCTGTTTTGTCCCATTTTCTCGATTCCCTCTGTTCTCTATTCTCTCTGTTCTCTCTATTCTCTGTTTTCCCCCTTATTTGTCGATTCTCTTGATCCTCTCTGTTCTCCGTTTTTCCCTTGCTCTATTCCCTTGATTCCCTCTGTTCTCTATTCTCTCTATTCTCTCTATTCCCTCGATTTCCTCGATTTCCTCGATTCCCTCGATCCCCTCTGTTCTCTGGTTTCTCTGGTTTCTCTGGTTTCTCCGTCTTTCCTGTTGATTGTCCGTTCGAACTTGTCCTTTTTTGGTAAGTGGTATTTCATTGTGGGTTGCGTTGACATCGCGAAAATGCCAAGGCTGACAGGTGGGAGAGCTAGACATTATCTGTTTATTGAGCAGGGTTGTGTAGTGTATATTGGCAGACGCAATCGGAAGAACCGTGCATTGTTATCGAGGTGGGTAGGTTGCAGTGATTTACGGAACGGAGGAACCTTCCAAGCTACCCAAGTAAGAGAACAAAAATGCAACAGACATGAGGTTGCAGGCACAACCGAAAGCAAGCAAGCAAACATGCGAAATCAAGGTCAGGGTAAAGGCGGTTATAGTATTTAGAGTTAATGGTTATCTTAACCCAGTGTTGCATCACAGCAGACAGTTACATCCAGTGGTCAGAGATATGCACTGCACCTGCATGATCGGACAACAAGCTCGATACAGACTGCTTCCTTGCCGAGAGCAATAGTCTTCGATAGTTTACCATGAAGCACCGCTGCGAGGATTATTGACTGTGATGGAAGAACACGAGAAACGGGAAGCGGGAAGCGAGAAGCGAAAAGTGACAAGCGACATGTGACGACAAGGTCAACAGAGAAAATAACGCGATTTATTTCTACTTGTTACTACCTCGTAGTGGACGTCAGAAGAGACGAGAGAAGAAGGACAAGAGACAAAGTCCACGAGCGGCATCGCAACTTCGGAAAACACTGCACCTTTGGGCTTGGCAGCCAGAAACTATACACCGCGCGCACCAAGTGGACATTGGTACCAACGGCTAACTAAATGTCTCTCATGTTTCTCTAAAGTTGCCAAAATCTCTCTCAAATTTATAGTCATACATAGTCACATATAGTCCTATCCAAGATGGTTGTAACCTGTTACGGCGTCAAAGCCGCTGTCACCGCACCGCCCAAGGACAGACTTCCGCTACTTGCCTCTAAGCGTCGTCAACGCCAAGCCACTGAGGAAGAATAGTGAAGAATAGTGAACAAATAACGCCAGGAACAGAAGCTAAACACTGACTAGTCTGCTCAAACATGGCCAGAAACCTTCAGCACTGAAATTTAAGAATATTATGAATAAGAAATTAAAATTATGGTTTTCCTGTAGTTCAACGCTAAAAGCTACAGCGTGTCTCATTTCGGCGACCCACTTAAGTTATCTTATCAATCAACTACATTTGTCTGATCTAATCTGATTAAGCTACAACTCCACTATTACCCCGTACGTCCTTCCTCGTCTCTCGTTCCTGCCTCTCTGGGCTGCAGCCGTACCCTGCAGGGCCAGAAGGTACTATGCCGACGCAAATGGCCTCACTTCCGGTCACCGGAGACGACGGGGAGAAAATACCATTGAAGCTATAGGGTGGACATGAATATCCGCGGCTGCAGGTTCAATGTGATTGCATAATTGCTTGATACCCTTGCTATCAAAAGTCTGGGCAACAGAGATGCAGTATGACTCGGCCACCAATGCGACTACATATATAAGATGGCCTCGGACCCTAATGCAGCATCATGTTGATCTTTTCTCTTCAACCCTCACGCTCGTTTCTGACCTACCAATCTGCTCACTGACAGATCTTGGTATTGTCCCTATCGTGGCCTTGACTTCTTGTTTAGACCTTTTGGTTCGACATCAAGTACACTCAAGATGCTGCACAAGACTGCCGTGTCGCTCGCCGCGCTGCTTCTCGGCACAGGCGCCGTCCTCGCCGCAGAGGATGACCAGTTCACTGTAGCGACGCCCCAGACCGGCCGCTACATTGTCAAGTTCTCGGCCTCGGCCTCGTCCAAGATGAAGAGAGACGGCAGCGGTGCACTTGACTCGTCGTCCTTCTATACCACCCTCGGCGATGCCGGCCACGAAGCTGCTCCTGCGCGCTCTTTTGACTCGGACATCTTCGCGGGTGTTTCGTTTGACCTCGCAGATGCCACCAATATGACCATTGCAGACATCCAGGCCCTGCCCGACGTGGAAAAGATTTGGCCCGCTGCCCTCTACACTATTCCCGTGTCATCAACTGCCGTCGTGACACCCCTCAATGCGTCGTCCGGCACCGCCTCTTCCTCGGGCACATCCGAGTTCTCCACGTGGAGCCCGCACAACGACACCAATGTCGCCCGCGTCCATGCCGATGGCTATCTTGGCGATGGCGTCGTCATTGGAATCGTTGACTCTGGTATTGACTACACCCACCCAGCCCTCGGCGGTGGCTTCGGCCCCGGTTTCAAGGTTGAGGGAGGCTACGATCTCGTCGGTGACGCATACGAGGTCGGTGGTCCTGCTGTGCCTGACTCTGACCCCATGGACTGTCTCGGCCACGGCACGCACGTCGCCGGTATTGCCGCCAGCCTGGATAACATCATTCCCGGTGTTGCTCCCAATGCTCAGCTTCGTGCTTACAAGGTCTTTGGCTGCGGTGACGGCACGTACGAGGACACCATCGTTGCCGCTTTTCTCCTGGCCTACCAAGACGGCGTTGATATCATCTCCGCCTCGCTCGGATCTAGCCGCGGCTTCCCCGATACTGCCTTGGCCAATATTGCAACCACCATCTCCAATACTGGTGTTTTTGTGTCTATTGCCGCCGGCAACAGCGGTGAACGCGGCCCGTTTTACTCGTCCAGCGGCGGCAATGCTAATGGCCAATCAGTCGCAGTCGGCAGCGTGCAGGCCGAGGATTGGGTGGCCTACACCACGACGGCCCACTCGTCCAGTGGCGAGTCGCGCGACATTGTCTACCTGAGCTCTGATCTCAAGCAGTTCCAGATCGACGGTACCGTTGGCGGCTTCGTCCCTACTGGTGCACGCAACATCACCGCATGTAACTGGAGCCTACCAAGTGCCCCATCTGGCGACGTCTACGTTATTCCGTGAGTTTGGTTTTGACTTTTATTAGTCGTTTGTATCTTTTCTTTACACTTGCGAATTTTTTCTAACAATCATAGACGTGGAACTTGTTACGAGCAGATCCAAGACACAACGCTGATCGGGAAGGCTACATATGTCTTGTACATTCTCAACAGCACCGAGTTTTCCCGCCCAGAGCGCACAGTCTACAGAAGCGACCAGCCTGTGGGCTCTGCTGCCATTCGCGCTGATGACGGCGACTGGCTCCTTGACCAGACCGAGGGCGGCTACACTCTCAACTTCACCTTTGCTATTGACCATGCTGCCGTCGGTGTGCCCCGCGCTTCCTTTGCCAACGGACGTATCAATGACTTTAGCTCCTGGGGCCCGACGCTTGATGCTCGCATGAAGCCCGAGATCTCGGCCCCTGGTGGCAACATCATGTCAACCTGGCCTGTCAGTGGCGGCAGCTGGGCTGTCTACTCCGGTACCAGCATGGCCACGCCCTACATTTCTGGTGTTGCCGCTTTGTTCTTCGGTTCCCGCGGCGGCCGTGCCGCCCTCGGCACAGATGCTTCGCGCATTGCCCGTAACCGCATTGTCGGCAGTGGTGCGCCCATCCACCACAATGACGGAACCGACAACCTGGCGAACGTGGCCAAGCAGGGAGCCGGTCTTGTTGACGCTCTCAAGGTCGTCGAGTACAACACACTGATCCAGCCTGCAAACATCAACCTCAACGACACGGACCACTTTGTCGGCACCCACGACGTCGAAATTACCAACGCAGGTACTACCAGCGTCACGTACCAGATCGTGCACTCGCCTGGCCAGACCGCCCTCACCAAAGGCAGCGGCACTGCTTGGATCAGCACGGAGCCTCCATACTCTAACGAGGAGGGCTATATTGCCACAGTTGCATACTCGGCCGACGAGATCACGGTCGGCGCTGGCCAGACTGTCAAGTTCAGTCTGACCTTTACTGAGCCAGCAACAGTTGACGGCGCCTATATGCCCGTCTATGGCGGCCAGGTTCAGCTTGTCGGATCCAACGGCGAGATCGTCGCTGTCACTTACATGGGCATTAAGGGCAGCATCTACAACAGCGACATGTGGGAAATGGACCGCGGCGTCCCGCTCTACCTCAGCGGAACCACTGGCGAAATCTCCGAGGGCACCAACTACACCTTTGAGGATGGCTCCGATGTGCCCCAGGTCTACTTCAACCTGCTCTGGTCGTCGCGCGAGTTCAGCTTCGACTTTGTGTCGCGCGACTGGCAGCCCAGTGACTGGGTCTACCCGCCCGTCGCCGGCGAGAACAACTGGCTGGGCTCGTTCCGTCTTGTCCCCAACGCTCTGACCGACGCGGTTGTTGACTTCCCCCTTCAAAACTATCCCCGCTTCGGCGGCGGCAACTATGCCGAGCCCCAGGGCGTCCTTGCCAATGGCACCAAGATCCCGACCGGCGAGTACAAGATTCTGGGTCGTGCGCTGCGCACCTTTGGCGACTTCAACAACATTGAAGACTGGCAGTACAAGACCTCTCCGTGGTTCCGCATTACCCGCGATGAGAGTCTGCCTGTGAGCAGCAGCTCTGTTGTCCCCAGCTCGACAGCGTCTGCCTCTGTATCTGTGACTGCCTCGTCGACAGTTGCTGCATCCACTACATCGTCGTTTGCCTGCCCCACGGCAGACCCAACATCCCAGGCCATCACCCTCAAGGCCTACGTCGGCAATGCCACCACTAGCCACAGCCTCTACCGCTTCTCTGACTTCTTGGCCGTCGACCTTGCTGACAGCCAAGCAAGTCCCCTAACGACGTGGAACTGGGTTGGTGCTAGCACCAATGGCACATTCCGCCTCGAGACGCCCATCGAAACAAGGTCGGGCGCCCTGACTCAAGGCTACGCATCAGTTCATACCAACACCAACAGCCTCGTGTACTTGTATGCGTCATCGTCCATCACCGGTGCATGGTCGTACCTCGAGTGCAGCATTGACGCCAGTGACAACTCGGTGACCTGTGCCTCTGGAGCGAAGCAGTTCTTTTACATCTGCGAGTCGAACAACGGTGTTCTGCGTCACGGCACCTCTGTTCTAGACGGCTGCACACCAATCAAGATCACAGCCGAGACTGTTGCCCCTGACCCGAGATGCCAGGCATCGGCTTCAGCGAGTGCAACCTCTTCTTCTATTGCTTCGTCGACGTCGGCTCCCCCATCTGCGACATCGAGTGCACCCGTGTGCTCTGGCACGGCCGACCCTGTGTCCATCTCTGCGTCTCTGGAAGGCTCTGATGTCGACTACACCCTCTACCAGTACTCTGACTTCTTGGCGCTCGACGTGAACGGCAACAAGACAGACCTCACTTGGACCTACGTCAACAGCTCGCACCTGCAGACAACCAACGAAGCCGGCACTACTCTCTTTGCTGGCGTGCACACCAACAACAACAGTCTCATCTACCTCTACACCCAGTCTCGCCTTGTCTCGGCCTTCTCGTTCCTCGACTGTGTTGAGACATCCGACTCTGGCATTCTCGAGTGCACGTCCGCCGCCAAGAAGTATCTGTACATTTGCGAGACCAACTCGGCTGTTCTTCGCAGCGGATCAGAGCTGTTGAGTGGATGCACTGCAGTGACAATCAAACTGCAACGGCAGTGTGTTCCTGCTGCATCGTCATCTACTGTGTCGAGCCTGCCCTCTTCGACAATTGTGTCCGCCACATCGGCGTCTGCTTCGGCAAGCACCCTGAGTACCCAGTCCAGTGCCGCCTCCAGCGCTGCTTCCAGTGTTGTCTCCAGTGCCGCCTCCAGTGCCGCCTCCAGCGCTGCTTCCAGCGCTGCCTCCAGTGCCGCCTCCAGCGCTGCTTCCAGTGCTGCCTCCAGTGCTCCTTCCAGCGTTGTCTCCAGTGCTGCCTCCAGCGTTGTCTCCAGTGCTGCCTCCAGTGCTCCTTCCAGCGTTGTCTCCAGTGCTGCCTCCAGTGCCGCTTCCAGTGCTCCTTCCAGTGTTGTCTCCAGTGCCGCTTCCAGTGCTCCTTCCAGCGTTGTCTCCAGCGCTGCTTCCAGTGTTGTCTCCAGTGCCGCCTCCAGTGCCGCTTCCAGCGCTGCTTCCAGTGTTGTCTCCAGTGCCGCCTCCAGTGCCGCCTCCAGCGCTGCTTCCAGCGCTGCTTCCAGTGCTGCCTCCAGTGCCGCCTCCAGCGCTGCTTCCAGTGCTGCCTCCAGTGCTCCTTCCAGCGTTGTCTCCAGTGCTGCTTCCAGTGCCGCCTCCAGCGCTGCTTCCAGCGTTGTCTCCAGCGCTGCTTCCAGTGTTGTCTCCAGTGCCGCTTCCAGTGCTCCTTCCAGTGTTGTCTCCAGTGCCGCCTCCAGTGCCGCCTCCAGTGCTGTCTCCAGTACCGTGTCCGGCACTATCTCTAGCACCATCTCCGAAGCTGCATCGTCGTCTTCTGCACTTGCATCTGGCTCGGTATCTGCTTCTTCTGTGTCGTCGGCATCTCTGTCTAGTTCCAGTCTTGCGTCGTCCATTGCAGCATCGGCTTCAGCTTCGTACTCCTCGTCAGTGGGATCCACTACGTCTCTGGCATCGGTCTCTGGGGTTGCGTCCTCAACTGAATCGTCGTCTTCCGTGGTGTCTTCTTCGGAGGTTCCTTCTTCAACTGGCTCAGCTGCCGTGCCATCATCAAGCAACTCTGCGGTATCATCCTTCTCTAGCAGCTCGCCGTCCTCGATTGCGTCCTCGGCTTCATCGTCAATTCCCGCTGCTGCCTCTAGCTCAGCCGAGATCTCATCTGTTGCGGCGGCATCTTCGACTTTGAGCGCTGCGTCTCACTCCTCGGCACTCCCAACAAGCTCGTCTGCATCTGCTTCTACACCAGTTCAGGCCTCGGCGAGCTCCGTTGTTGCTTCTTCCTCTGCTCCTGAAGGCTACACTACATCCACAGTCTACGCGACAAGCATTGCTACTATTACAGCCTGCCCAACCACTGTCGTCAACTGCCCTGTCGAGTCTCACACAACCTATGTGACTACGGTAGTTGTTGCCATCAGCACAACTGTGTGTCCTGTGTCTACTACAGTCGGCACCGAGTCAGCTTCTGCAGCCACGTCGATCCCTGCCACAGCTGTCAGCCAGATTGAGCCCTCTCGTACCAACACATTGACTGTCAGCCTGCCCTACGGCACTGGCACTGCATTCCAGCCTATCGGCAGCACTATCGGGATCACCCAGAGCCTGGGCACACCCGCGACGCCTGCTCTATCCGAGACCTCTACCTCTGCTGTTGGTCCTACAATTGCAACCACCAAGAAGGGTGACACTACCGAGAAAGAGACTGCCACACAGACTACCCAGAAGGAGGCAGCAACACAGACCACAGGCGCAAAGGATTCTGCAACAGCAGAGCAGCCGCCCAAGGCCGTTTCGGTGACAGCAAGCTCTGATGCTTCGCCAACTATTCCTGCCTCATCTTCGCCCTCTACTGCCAAAGATGCCACTACGGTACCAGCCGGAATCCCAAGCAGTGGAACGACCTTGACATCTATCCCAGCTACAGCCACCAATTCTGCACCAAGCGCGTCTGCAACGAGCACGTCTGCAACGAGCGTGGTAGTCACAGCAGATGCCACGACCCTTGTTGTGAGGGGCTACCTGCTATTCCTTCTCTCTGCCCTCTTTATGCTTTACTAGTGACTCTGTCTTGTCCACTTGAGACATGCCGATTGCGGTATACTATATTTTGAGCACCCAGTAAATAAACACATACAATTTTAGTTCTAGAGGGGCTTCTTATATTTACTTGATATAGACATATCTTTTCCTTTATATTATATTAATTCAATCACACTACTATAAAGCACCAAACCAACATAATGATTGACTGGATACATGGAAGAGCTAATTGAGGGCGAGGATAGATGCGTCCTGTCCTGCTATCTACCTAACCAACTACTAGCACACCAAAAGTAGTAACAAATATCAGCATAAAAAGTCGAAAAGAAAACCAAAATGTACAAAAATAACAACACAAGACTCCGGGTTACTCATGATAAGTCAATGTTAATAGTCTGACTCAATGCAAAAGCACCGCACTATTGCATATATGGGAGCCGTTTTGCTAGCTTTTCACTTATATATATAGCTGCTGCATTGTTGCACATATGGTTAGTAGCTCGTCTACTTAAATCTTCTTCTGTCCACTACCCGCGAATCAAAACTGCGATAATCAGTGACAGCAACAAAAGATATAATGTGAGGATAAAACAAATAACGAGGGTACCCGGACCAATCACACGGTTTATACTAAAAGCACACCACCGCTTATCGCCAGTACGATGCAGGCTATTATAAGTCTGCACAAGGCAACCCGTTGTTGATCATCCTGATCAAACTCCAGAATCACACCGTACAGCTTCGTGTTGACGGAGTCTTGCGGTGCCGGCTGGCCCAGTCTCCGAGGAAGCTGCTGGAGAATTCTCGTGCTGGTGTTGGAGGCACACTCGGGATGTTCCAGTAGATGAACTAGCTCGTTACTTCCGACTGAACTGTTCAGGAGGGCACGCGGCCCGGCACCTTCAATCGTCCATCCGGGATAGACTTCGAACGCGTACCCTCTGCTTTGTAGATTGTGCGCTTTCATTCGCTGTGCCGGGTAATATTCTGCAATGCCATCACAACATATTGGAGACCAGTGGGCGAACTGAATAATCAAAAGCGTTAGTTATTGGCCCCGCTCATCATCAGAAAATAAACGAGATTTGATATCCAAATGATAAAAGCTGCAAGTCACACATACCGATGCGATTTTTGCAAGCTCAACTTTGGTAAACCACAGCTTGTTGATCGGCTGCGACCGAATGTACTTTTGTATAGAATAAATGAGGTCTCTTATCACTTTTCAAGTCCGCCAGCTCAACCTGTTCTGCCTCCCAGTAGCTTCTGGTCTTGGGGCCATAGCGTAAGCAATAGCCCAGGGCAAGGTAGGCCTTTTGGGACGGCGCGGGAAGGCTCTTTAGCGGCTCGTCGACAACGGATAGCATTATGTCTCGATCTGGCGTCGCAGGATATCCGGGACCATCTGGCCCTCTGTTGACTCTGGGTTTGCCAGGTATGGTCACCTTTCTCTTGTAGATATTTTCTGAGGGTGGCGTGGAGACATTTTGAGCATTTTCGGCGGATAGCTGTGGCTGTGTGGGAGAGTTGTCGTAGACGTATCTATAACATTATTCAATGCGTTCGCCACAGGCCTCGCATTTTTAGAATACAGTCAATTCCATGCTGTATATATAATTTGATGTCGATTCGTAGATAAATTCAAGAGTTGGAGGAGTACTGATAATCTCAGTGTTGAGGGAGTGTTGGACGAAGACGAAGACGAGGATGGGACAAAGCCGAGTTTTATATACGAAAATGTGTGGCTTTATACTGAGTGTGTTACGATCGGTTACCATAGTAGAGTAGCATGTAGTGCCTCCTTTACGATTGCAGATGTACTTTTTCATAGTCTCTTACTGGTGAAAATAAAAACCGAGTACGTATCTGTGCTACACTTTTTGCCTCTCCCTTGTCCAGACAAAGAATGCGACTCTGTCAACTTGCTGAAATGAAACTGAAAAGAAAAGAAAAGAAAAACTGCTTATAAAAGAAACTAAATAAAATACAGCGATAGTAAGCAAGAATGGCGCTGGAAGATATGAAGTCACTCATCATCAGGCAGGGCTAGAAGCCGAATGCCAGAGCCAAGATCGCGAATGCAAGCTCACCAGTGGCGGGTGTATTGGCAAGGTTGTCCTTCTAATAGCAGCCCCAAACAATAACAGAGACGATGGTGATGGCGGTGCCGCCAATAAAAAATCCGCCAAGTACTGTCCAGTTCTTGCACTCCTCCATCACTAGTCCCCAGAAAACAATCTGTTGACCCATGGCCGGCTTTTCCCAGGTACCAACAAGTCTCGGAACTGTATAGGAGAGAGCACAGTTCTCTTTGCTGCTATCACCGCTGTCGAGGTAGGTGCTCATCAGTTGTGCTGTCGTATTGCAGATGCAGACTGGGTTGGGTCCGAGTTTGTACTTGCCACTCTGGACATCAGCGGCCAGCTTCATGCAGTTTGCCTCACTTGAAGATGGAAAGCCGTGGTGCTCGCATGAAGCGACGGTGGAAACACTCCCATTGCAATTTGAGACCATCTGAACTATGTTAGATTATTAATTCCTTCTTAGGTTAACACTTAGAACCAGGGATCAAAACTCACGAGAGAAACTCGAAAAGTCCCGACTTTCCGATGGTAGTACCACCGTCTTTCCTCAGAGTACTTCTTTTTGATGGCATTTATGATGTGCTTGTCTGTTTCGTTTCGTTGAGAGTCCACTAGCACCGCCTTCACCACCATCCCGAGATTGGGATGCGACATGCAGAGAAGAATGCTTAGCATAGTGGCAGCACCAGAGTCAGAGCCCGTTTGACCTCTATCTTGCTCTCTTTGGGGGTTGCTGCTTGGGCCGGACTGGGCCTGGCCCGTCTCTTTGGGCATGAAATTATTGATTTCTATGCTAGGTGGTAGCAGGCTCTCGGCTTGGACATCAGTGGTGTGTGGCTCGGCCTTGTCGATCTTGGGTTGATCCTCAATCTGAAACGAACTCCCGCCGCTCTCCATGGTTGACAAGGATCGGAAGCTCTCTGATGAGTTGTCTCCATGAGATCTGTCGTGATCTTCTGTCATTCCATCTCGGAGCGTGCCATTGTCGGTTGGGCTGGCCGACGCTTCGTCTTCCTGGTGTAGCTGCACGGATGTTGTGTAGGCAGATTCACACTCGCCATTTCCTTGAGCACTCTCTAATTGTCCAGCGACAGGACTTGAGGGATAGGGAGTTGAAGATTGAGCAATTGCTACTCTTCTGCTTCTCATGAATTTCTGCTTCGTATTGACAAGAGGCATCGTGTAACCGTAGACTGAACAGGCAGCGGATGCTTTGGGGACGATTGAGAATGTGGACTAGCAAAAATATAGATACGGGAGAAAGTATAGCAAAGGCTATCACGATTATAAATGAGTTTGCAAGCGATGGAGAGGTGACTGTCTTGCTTTTATCTTGAAGATTTTGCCTGTTCTTTTGGTTTTAGTATTGGTGTAGGAGACCTCACAGTCCGCCCACTTACGCTTCTGCTCTCTATTGTGGCTGATACATTATTGATTGTCAACAGCAATGGACCTGATTCCTACCATGAAAGTGCCAATTGCCTATTGTCAGTTGCTGCTGTCTGTCGTCTACTCCCGTGAGATAGTTATACTACTGCGAAGGCGAGGTGAATTGGGCATTCAACGAGGGTTGGTTGGCCATTATTGAGCACGTATACAACAATTAGAGCTCACTTTCAGTTACAAAATACACAATAGTATTGCGGTGCACCATGGAAGAAGCAGTTGTTGATAAGGTGTCCACCTCATTGGCCATTCACTACTATTGAGCATTGAGTATTGAGTATTGAGCACTCATCTGAGGTTGTTCGAATAAGTGGAGCTGTGTGCTTGACCCAATGGATTTATATGAATTATGTCTCCATCCAACACGTGATGTGTCATGACGCTTAGTCATTCTCAAATACGATAGCTACGTTGTGCATCACAATATGGTGCTCGTTTTTGTACATTCTATACCGTGGACTCCATGATAATGCTGATATTAAATAGAATATATGAATGAGTAATGATAACTAAGTGCCCTTCCCGGCAAACAGCAAACAAGTGAAAACTTCATGTGCACCGAAATGCAATGAAACGAGAAAAAGCATATGAAAAACAGTTCATGACGGCATTAATGTGCATGATTACTAATCGTAGATGTGAGGCAAATGGTAGCAGATAAATCAAAGAAGCGCAATGGTGACAAAAGCCAGAAACAGAGCATACAGCCGTTTGACAGCCAGTTTACAGACCCCAGCTGCCTCGCCGCTCCCGCATACCCCATGCAAGCGGATCAATGCTGTTCAGGTCCGGGTGCTGCCGTGCCCACTCGGCAATATAGACCTTGAGCGCATGCCAGCGTGGGCAGCTGTCGTGGTTGTAGTTGGATTTTTCTTTTTCTTCTTTTTCTCCTTTTTCTTCTCCCTCTTTCACTCCTTGCCCTGCAATGGCGTCGTCCTCATCCAGCGAAATGTGCCCCTTGGCGTTGTTGTCCACCAAGTCGTCGGCCTGCAGATCTTTGACGGGAACATTCGATATCTTAGACAATTCCTCGTCAAAGTCGCGCGCCATGGCCGGGTAGCCGAGCGACAGGTAGTTGTAGACTTGTGTGACAAACCGATCCGTGAACTCGGAGGCAATTTTTTCGTCCATCTCCTTGGCTGCTTCCTGTTTGCGTCTCTGCTCTTCCAGCCGCTCGTCCATACTGTTGCTCATACTGCTGGTAAGAATGCCGCCAGAGACCCCAGAGACTCCAGAGACTCCAGAGACTCCAGAGACTCCAGAATCACGAGAGACGCCAAATGCCTCGGCAAATGGATCACAAGGCGAGCTCGGCGGGTATGGCGTGGCCAGCAGTGTTGGCCGCTGGATCGGTACAACAGCTTGCGTTTGGTCGCTGGTGTGGCACAGACCGTGCCAGAGACCGGGTGACGGCTGGCCCGGCTGGGCTTTGTGGGCTGTGGATGGGCCCGTCAAAATGCTTTGTGGTTTCCCACTCTTTCCATCCTGAGCATTCTTCTTTTCCATGTGGCTGTGGTGTGACTTCTCGACCACATCGTTGATGCTCCAGAGATACTCGGGCTCCATCTTCGTCTGCTTGGGCGACAGACATTTGACAAATGTCAGCTCTTTGCCGAGCATGGGTGGCGTCTTCTTGCGTGTCTTGCCCACATCGCGCTCTGCCGCAAACAAGTCACGATTGCGGTAGCCAGCATAGGCATTGCGGCCGCGGAAGTGGGGCTCGGGTGAGACGGCAGTTGGCGGTGCTGGCTCAACAACACGTGCGGCGCTCTCACGCAACAGCAACTCTTCGTCCTCGTCATCCTCGCCTTCTGCCTCACGCAGCTGACGTGCATATGGCGGTATGCCGCCAAAATTGGTCCCGTTAGAAGGACTTGGTAGACGCAGCGGCTCTTCAGCAATGTAGGGCATGAACGTCTCACCAATGGGGTTGAGGCTGAGGCTGCCGGGTTGGGTACCATCCGTAGACTGGCGCGCTGTCGTTGTCCAGATGGGGTCGCTTGGCGGGCTCTCCATACTCATGCGGTCGAGGTCTAGCGTTGAAATGCGGTCAACCTGCATGGGCTGGATAGGGTGCGCATCTGCAACTGTGACGTCGGGTGTACCAGCAGCGGAGGCCAGCTTGCTGATGCTGGCAGGCCGGACCGCGGGCGAG
Source organism: Ophiostoma himal-ulmi (assembly GCA_029299165.1). NCBI lineage: Eukaryota > Fungi > Ascomycota > Sordariomycetes > Ophiostomatales > Ophiostomataceae > Ophiostoma > Ophiostoma himal-ulmi. Next base: position 619,419 of record JANSME010000004.1, read on the forward strand.
GTCGTACTTGAAGGTGCTCGCTCGTGTGTCAGATGGCCGAGGTGCTCTTGCATTTCCTTAAATGCCCAACCCACGTCTTCTGTCAGCGAATCGCGGCGTGTGCGGCGGCTGGGACGAGGGCCGTGGTGCCCGGAAAACTGGCGGCTCTGCGTGCCGGAACTACCGTCATCAGAGCCTTCGCGAATGACGAAATGCTCAGCACCACCGGCACGGGCGCGGCTGTTGGGGTACGCAGCCAGTGCGGCATCCTCAAGCATGCGCTTCTCTGCCTCACGTGCCAGCATTTCAAAGACATGAGCAGCTGTTTCCTCGTCGCACGACTCACGACGCGCAAGCGACTGGGTCGTCTTGCGCTGGGCATGCTTCTTGCGCGACTTGGGAGCGTAGATGTGGTTGTGGTAAGGAGTGATGTCGGTCTTGTCGGTAGGCTTGGTAGCCGGGCCGACATCGCCTATCCGCCGGGAGCGCCGCGACGATTCTATCAGTTGCGGCGCAAAATGGCGTTTCTCTTTTCTGAGATAGGTGACGGGGAGTTGCGAAGGCGGTTTGGTCCATAGCTGGGGTGTCGGTGACGGTGTGCGTGGAGATGGAGAGGGTGTCGGCTCCAAGGTCGGCCCTGTTGTATTGGCGGCAGTATTAGGTCGGCGAAATTGCTCAAAGGTTGTCTCGATGGGCACAGGCGCAAAGCGGCGCCGCACCGGCTGTGTTGGTGAAGTCATTGCAAATATAAAGAAGGGGGAAGCGGGGAAGGCCGGGCGGAGCACGACCGGGCGAGATTAGAAGAAGGCGTCGAGATCAAACCAGCATATTGTGTATGTTAAAGGCCGGGGTTCAAGGTCAAGGCCAGAAAGTCGAGGTAGAAATCGAGGTAGAGAGTCAAAAGCCAACTGTCAGCCAAGAAGGAGATATTCCTTGTCGGCAGGGTGGAGGAGCTGCTGTGAAACCGATGACGATAGCTGGTGCCGAAAACAGGGCACTTGCAGGGCGTATGGCAACTCGAATGGAAGAGTAGAAGTGCAGGCTGAGAGTGAGATTGAGAGTGTGCGGTCGAAGGCCGAGGGTCGAGAGTCAAGAGAGTAAAGAGAGAGTCGAGGCGACAAGTCGAGAGGAACGAGACTTGCTGACTACTCCATGCCGTGGAGAGCAAGGGATGTGCAAAAGGGGCAAAGACGGAGCAGATAAAGAGGAAAGAGAAGGGATGTGGCAAGGAGATGGAGAAGCCGACAGCTTTGAAGGAAGGGAGAGGGCGAGGAGGGCGAGACAAAGCAAAGGCGTGAAAGGAGAGAGAGAATGAGAATACGGGGTAGATGCAGTCACAAGACAGACAGACGACAGATGACAGGCGACAGACTACACAAAAGGCAGGCACGATAAAGTGGATATATGACTCTACTCTGCCTGTGTTCACGATCTGAGAGCAATGGGCGGTCAGCGAGAGCGGGTGTGGGCGAGAACGCGGCGTGCTAGGGCGATCCACTGCATTACGAGGAGCTAAGATATTAAATGCCAAATGGACCAAATGGGCCAAATGGGAAAGAGCGGGCGCGGCGACGTGTCGGAGTAGTTGTAAATAGGCGGCGCAGTTCGTAGTGCAGAGGCGGACAAGTAATAGCGAGCACTAGTGATCAGCGTCTGGACCGTTGTTTGCCAGTCGCTCTTTCCTCACCAGATGGGAGGGGCCTCAGTTGATCTTATCTTATATGTGGATTACCTGTGAAATGAAAAGGAACGACCGACATTTACTGTAGATAAGATAACAACATAGTTATACTAAAGGCTAAACAGACCGAAATAGCAAGCTCTTACAGCTGCACTGAATTGTTTTGTTTTCAAGGGAAAGAGCAACCAGACACAGCATTCTTCTTTCCTCATTCTTTAGTCTTTCACGTTCCCAATCTTCATTACATCACCTGGTCGGTGCGTCCTCCGACCCCGCTGGCCCCCACATCCTCACAGGGCAGGTGCATCCAGTGCCTAACACTGAGATAATAAATAACAGAGGCCTGGCTTCTTCTAATATATGGAAGGCCGAACCGGAATGCATCCCGCGCGACATCGAAACGGAAGCTTGGAGCATCACATCAATTAGTCATCACGCTTATGTCGGTATTGTCATGTTTGCAATAGAATTCAACGGCTTGTAAATACAGAGTTATAATTATTGGCCCGGTTTATTTTGTATACTGGGTATCGGTGGCGACGTGACTTAATTTTTATCAACAATAAAATTAGAGTAGGAAAATATGTAAGAAAAAACTAATACCAGCAAAAGCTATCAATAATTTTACAGACAAAAACAATGAAATAAAAATAAAAATAAATAAACATTGAATAGTATAAAGTACAGGTTTGAGCTACCCGGCGCTTTGTTGATAAGAATATCCCACGCAGACTGCGACAATAGGCCAACGTGTGTGTGGTTCACGGCGTGTATGCAGTCTGCTATCAATACGCTATCAACATGGTCACACAGACAACATCACTCGCTTATAGCTAGGAGATAATCACGCCAGTTTTTAGCAAGACTATTGAGATTTTTCCTCAGCCAAGTTTAGACATATTTGCTTAATAAATAATCTTGCGGTATAAGACGCCAAGGCGGAGGGTGTCCCGGACGGTGCCGGAACTAGAATGTCTCTGGAAGGTATGAAAAAGTATAAAAAGAAACCAGTAGTAGGTAATAGAATAGAAAGAAACAAGCATTTACATATTGGATACTCTGGTACTCCGTACTTGTAGTTGCCGATGAACAAAGTGGGAGCGGTGAGGAAACCCTTTAGGTAGAACAAGTACTGAAAAGGGGGTGAGGGGCCTGCAGTAGACAGATCGAGAAGAGAGATGGACAGACAGATAGACAGATAGACAGCTCACCGAGCCACCAACAGCAACAGCACATTCATGCACGCTGACCCAATATCTTGGTCGATATTGCATCTTGTGACGTCTTGCATATGTACTGGATGCTGGCTAGATCGCGATAGCATGATGACAGGATAGAGGTAGATGGCGAGGGACGAGCATAGACTGATGATGGGCCCCATATGTGGAAGAATCATGCATGGGACCAAGACAGAAGATGGCAAGAGCATGTACGGTTGACATGTTCTATAAATTCAGGTGAGCAGTAAGTAAGAAGCCATTGTACACCGTGTTTGGATTACACAGCTTCAAGTCAGCCGGCTGTCTTTTGTATTCTCCTAATCTTTTTACACACATACATAGTCCTATTGAGCATACCTCGGCATCGCTTGACATTGTTTTCGCTGGAGCCAAAACAACGTTGCTGCCTTCCGGACGCGCACACAACAGCACACAAGGTTGGGGATGTGATTACTGTACCAAATATGTGACACAATGCCGTCCCACTACCGCCTATCCCAGTCATGTCTCTTGCTCGGCAGTGATAAGTACAATCGATGCCACCGCTAGACTCGGCAAGACTGTCAATCTGTCTCTCTTGGGCTTTTCATTCTCATAACTTTTGTTTTCTGAGATCTCTCAAAACATATCAGGGGAAACATACAAAAGGGCAAATCACACCAGAGACGTGTCTAGTCTATAGATCACCCAGGACTGCCGGATCCTGCGAGGCACTCGCTTTGCATATCTGTGTATGAACTGTTATAGTTTGTGCTTTATATGGTCTAGTTTATATTTCTCTTCCATTTTACTCATACAAGAGAGAGAGAGCCTCGTTGATATTCAGGTACCTGCGGTTACATTTGCCAATGTTATCTCCGTCTTATTACACCCTTGTCCTGTTTCCTGCTCCTTACTCTTGGCTACTTATCTCCTCATTGCAGCCCATGTGTAATTTATGGTCGCTTAATGGCACTGGTGCTGTTTCTCACGCTATTGCCCCCAAAGCTGACAGAGTAAAGTTTGTAATTGCCACCTCGTTCAGCTTCGCTCGCCTCGTTCGCCTCGCTAAGCACGCCAGGATGAATGATTTACTCTGCCCGGCTGCCCATTATGCTTAAAGAGTAACTCCTAATATGCCGATATCTATCCTCGTAGTGGCCGGCCTTCTCAAGAGCTCCTGTGACCTTATCAATCCTCCAGGTAGCCTTGCTTAACCTTATCATTCCAGCCTCCACAATGTTTACCCCGACCTTAGATCTAACGATGAACGAAGCACCAACTCTTTTCCGTGAAATCAATTTGGTTAGTATCGTCGACACAGTGTATCAACAGTGTTACTCAATTAGAAGGCTTCGCCTCATAAAAGAAACATCACTCTATACTCACCCATAAGTTTTTATATCGCTATTTTCTTTCAATCCGACTTTACTAACTTTGCAAATCTGCTATAAATACGGCTTGTAGAAAGGCGATCCCGTATTGCTGAGTTTGTCTTCCCTCTCTCTAAAGGTGTCCACATCATCATCATTCTCGTCAACCTCGTGGGCCTAGTCTAGAACGGGCGTCGAGGGTATAAAGGAGCCGCGTGGTATTCTTGACTACTCTTTGACTCTAGGTGGTCATGCTTCATTGCAGTCGGGCATTACTTGGAAGCTCACCGGCTACCTGGGCGGTGAGCAGCATGTCATGTTTACTGAGCGCCAGGGCAACCACCTGCCCGGTGCTATCTCATTGTTAGGGGTGAGACACGGTCACCCAAGACCGGCATCAATAGCCCTGCTGTTGGATGTTTACCACGACATTCGACCTAGACATGCCTGCCGATTATGACGTGTCGCTGTCCTTTACCTTTAGCAACGAGACCTCCGTCACAAACACGACTATGCCCGCCTACCACATGCAGCTCTACGTCAACGGCTGGCAGTTCGGCAAGTATGTCAACAACATCGGACCCCCAGACTTTGTATCCTGTGCCCGAATATACTCAACTACAATGGACCTAAATATGTCGCACTCACTCTTTGCTCTGGAGGCTGGCGGTGCGAAGCTAGGCGGCATTGCACTCGAGGCCAAGGTCGCTGTCCAGAGCAGCTATATGAAGCCGGACCTTATTGAGAATGCAATTTACGCTCAGCGAGTGGCATACTAGATACTAGAGAAAGGATTGTTGCGGGTATCACGATGTTGATACAATATCGAGTTATTTTCTCCTCAATATTTTATACAAAAAAATAACATTTTTATGTTAGCTATATTTTTAAGAGCCGAAAAGAAAAGAAGAAAAAAACTTTTACGTCGCTAAATTACTCGATTAGAAAATATCACATGAAGTAAAATTGATTGGCAAAATTTATGATTATCTACTATTAACAGTTTTTGAGAAAACTTACCGTCACAAATACAAGTACCTAACTAAAGCACCAAAATTTGACAAAATAATATAATTAGAAAGGACATTTCTACTATTGCTAGTTCCCACGGGCCGCAGCCAGGGTAAGTAAGCAGTTTGTTCCTGACTAAATGAAGAGTAAAACCGACAGACAATATTTGTGCTAAAGAGCTAGATCTTTGCTATAGACGCTTATCTCTTCAGACAAAAATATCGCACGGCATCAGTTGATAAGCTTTGCAGAAATGTCTGATAGTGACGGGCCGAAGCTTGCCTAGAGGCTGATGCCACTTGGGTAGATTATCCTGGACAAAAACCGGGTGTCAGATGTTGGATGACCGAGCCTTATCAGTTGACGCTGTACGAGACAAAGTATCGCCGACGCACAGAAAGCCCAGTACGGACATAATAAGCGTGTCAGTGGGCGTCTAGTGCAGCCGTAAGATAAAGTAAAAATAGTCCTGGTGATAATGAAACATGGACTTTTTCATGCAAGTTGATATCTTACTATTATCGGAGCATCATTATGGGATTTATGTGTGGGAAAGATAAGCCTGGGAGCATTCAAGACGGGGGCCGTTCTTGGCTCATTTCTTTTCGAGTATTTTTATCTTTATTTTCTTCTTCTTCTTGTATTTGATTTCTGCCGAATCAGCTCGTGAAGCTTATCAGTATCTGACATGAAGATATAGTTAGTCTACTGGCTATAATTGACAGTGATCAGCAGCCTATCCATTGATACCCATCCTCGGGCGATCTCTGCGGCAATCATCCAACCGCTGTCCAGAGCACGCATGCATCTGAGCATCTGCTCCGTGACCTTGGTTATTTCGAAAAGTAGTATAAACATGAAAGATAGATATCAAAGAGAAATATCGATTCAAGTCTGGATACAGGTTCTATTTTGAATCCGCAAAGGATGATAGCATGGCGTAGCATTCGATCTGGAGGACGGACTGAAGCAATGGCGAAACATAGCGAAAGAGGTACAAGCCAGGAATTGCATGCACCATATATCCACAGTGGAACTGCCTTCACTACCTTTCACCTTTTTTCTTCGTCTGTTGTTTTCTGCTCTCATCTATCTTTATATCCCGGTTGATATATGTCGCATTATGCATGCTGCACTGTACTTTTGCCAGCTGAATCATAGTCGCGGACGTAAATAGCAGTTGCAATTTATTACACTGGAAATCACTTCATTAATACCAAAAGAAATTTCTGTAAATATTTTTGCAAGATACTCATGGCCTCGTTTCCATGGTATGCCCCAACCCAAGAGGGGAGAGGCGCTAAGACGGTCAGACGTCGGTCTTCTAGGGCTGATACCTGTCTCCGTGCGCCTGTTAGTCATTTAGGCGTTTATCGCTATAAGCTTGTCTGGTCTTGCAGTGACGCAAACTCTCCACGTCATAAGTGTCGTAGGTTGTATTCGAGAAGAAGAATACTTTGTATATTTGGAAAGCATAGAGTGACGTTGAGCTTTATGTAATCTCTCATACGTGAGGCAGGAGTGACGTACATTCGATATTCAGCCGAGGAAGGAGCAGCACACGACTGAAATTCATCTACGGAAGGAACTACCGGCTGTCAAGATTTGTGAATCAAGTCCAAGACAGCATATGCAAGATAGAAGGTGGTGCACTCAAAGGGACTGATAAGACCAAGGAAATGATCCTCGGTGACTAGTCAACGTGCCGGATGTGTACTTTAAAATTGAATTAATCGCCTTTGTTATGTCTGACCGATTTCCTTATCTCTATCTCTTCTTGTATCTGTAGTATCTCCCAGTATCTTGTATCTTGGTCTGGGGCATTACGGGGTTCGGATTGTTTGGGGTCGCTCTTTCCTTGTCGAGTATTTTGCTCCTTCTATTTTCTGCTCTTTCCTCATCGACTCGTCCTGTTCTTTTCATTATTAATATGTTCTTGCCTGCTTTCCACCATTTCCACCGCATCGTGTCACTTCCCGCTTCTTTTCCTTGCCAACACACTTCTTAAGCTTCACTTTAGCACTCTTGCACCATCAGTCCGCGACGCATTTGTAGCACACATTGCACACATTATTGATACACCGACTTGACACTTTTCTCACGTTATTCGAGCGAGCCCCGCCGCTTGTCCATGCTCCGTCATACCAAGAAGCCAACCCAGGCACAGGCACGGGCATAAAATACAAGCAAACAAGGTCGAAAACGAGCCGCTCGACTGACTCTCGACTGACTCTCGGCTCGACTCGGCGGGCCCTCAATTGCCGCTCCTTGAATTGTTGTTCTATTTGGCTCAGTTCATCACGATTCATAATTCCACGTCGACACACGTGACACGATTCTTTGACAACTTTTTGACGACTCTTTACTGTCGCATTTTGCACTTTGGATTTTGCATCTTTTTACGCCCACGTCTCGACAGTTCATCCCTTCACCTCGTCTTTCATCTCATTGTCTATGGCATCCTTCCACTGTGCGACCTGTGCATATTAGGTATGTGCTGTATTCTATTTTGGTCGCGTTATTGCTCAATCCCCATACCTGCCCTCATCCCTGCTATGCCATGCCTTTCCTCTATCTATCACATTCTATGCCCGCCTACCCCCAAATCCATGTCTTTCACTACATACGACATTGCACGGCAGCTCCTAGATCAACCCAGATCAACTCAGATCAGTCCATCAGCCCAGGATACAAACCCTCGCACAAGCTGCTATTATTATCGCCGAGAGAAACACAGGAGCACAAGCAGCACCTGCGAACTTTACGCTCTATCCAAAGAATCCCGGGAACAGACGCACACGACAGGTCACGGAACACGAACATCAAAAAACGAGGCAACAGGGATCATCCCCAGAGCTTTCGGAAGAGCAAACATCAGTCAGGCACTGGAATGTATCGTGGACTGACAAGACTTGATAGCCAGGGTCTTATCTTGACTGCCAATCTCTAGCCTTTAAGCCACGGTCTATCTTGACGACTTGTTCTCTGAATCGGCCAAGGACTTGATTTAGACCAACCGATGCCGCCAAACACCTCGACGTACCCTCTCATTGACCTTTGAATTCCAGTCCCTGATATCCAAACCAACCGCCCTTCATTCCTCATAGCTCTCTTCCCACTCAATCCGCTTCCCTGATTTCTTATTATTCCAATTTATTTGTCTGTTTGTCTGTTTGTCTGCTCAATCCATCCCATCCCATCTTTACGGGCACCCCCTTCAACCTTTGGTCAACATCCACACCCAATCCACCTCATCGTCTTTGTCTTTGTCATTTTTGCCCACATCTTCATTGTTGCCGGCTCTTGTCTCAAAAAGCTAAACATATTCATACTCTGTATTCCATTTCCGTCTATTTTATCAATCTGCACTGTTCATCCCATTGTTCAACGCGACCCTCCTACACAATCAATCATCTTCCACCTTTACAATGTGCTCACACGATCCCCTCACCTAGACACGCAGACGCACGCGCCATCCAAAAATTACAGTCAGAAAGGCGATCATAGGCGAGACTGTCTCGAGTATTCATGATATCTCGAAATTTGCGTCTTCTACATCGCACCGCCTGCCAAATCTACCGATATGGCTAGCCACGGACACCCTCCTCCAACTTCACGGTCCAAGCACGCGACCCAGCACACACCACAGACAACTCCAACACGCAGAGCGCCCACTGCCGACACTTCGTCCGGCTCGCCTCTCTCCCGCTTTGCTTCACCCTCGTCGGCCGCCACCAACTTTTCCTTCTCTCCGCCATCAGCCGGCTTTCTTTCTCTTTCCGGTGCAGCTGCAACAACGCCCTTATCATCCACTGACGGCGACGTTGACTGCCCGCCCAGTCCTCGCAGCAGAGCCACAGCCGACGACCGCGACCAGCATCACCATTATCCTCTAGCCATTGACAGTCGCATTGGCAACAACAGCAGCAAAGACAATATCAGCAGGTAAGTAATGCATCATGCTATCGACAGGGAGGAATTTGATATCAATAAAAAGAAGCATGTCCGAATGGAAGGAAGAAAACGATGACCGAAGAAATCCATTCAAATCTACCCAAAATCAAGAATCGGAATACGACGTTGTGCCTTGTTAATGCTGCACAGCATATTCTATGCTCCAATTTGTACGCTTTCGAGGCCTAGACCGCTAATTTTCTACTTGTTTATTTCTTATTCTCATCTACAGGTCCCAAAAAAGAGAAGTGGCTCCCGCATTACCCAGACTACCTACGCATTCTGCACATTCTACGTCGTCGAAAGAGCACTCTGGACCCTCTGCGCGCTGTCCGGTGGATGCCCCCACTGCCACCAATACGGAAAAGATGGCCAACCTAATCGCCCAATCAACGACCCCTATACGAGCTTCAGGCACTGCGACGGATAGGAGACCCAAACAAGACAAAGGCAACAGCGACAACACGAGGTTCTCTAAAAAAAGCAACAGTGGTAGCAATAGTGACGCCACGGCCATTGCACGAGGCAATATCGACAATTTCTCCAATGAGAGTCCTTTGCCAGCAGCAAACACATCTATCTCATCAACTTTCTCTTGGTCTCAATCCAAACCCATCACAAGCGACCTCATCCGCAAGGTCAGCTCAAGCCGGCCGATCGCCAACTCCGCAAACAGTCCGTCCTTATCTCTACTATCATCTTCATCACAAGTTCTCCGACCTGCCCCAACCTTGATCACGACAAATATCGTGCAACCAAAGGCAACTCGACCTCCTTCATCTCCGCTCCAGCCGCAGCTTCCCGCTTTTCCACAACTGCCATCCTCAAACGGCAGCCCATCCCGCCAAACAACACTGCCGAATATATCATCTGTGACAACTTTTTCAACTCTGTGCAGCAGCGTCGCCCAACTCGAAGAGACAGCCGAGCATTTTTCCAACACCGGATCCATCGAGACTGCCATCCGTAAAGCACACCAAGAACTCAAGCGCAGCGACAGCCGCCGATCTTCCATTCTTGCCGCGAGTGTGCACCAGGCTGCATCCCGGACAGCTTCGCAAGCAGTCTCACGAGCAGCATCTGTGCTCGAATCTTCCGAGCCTCCAAGCCCAAACACAAACACATTTACACACCCGGCAGACTTGTCCAGTATCTCCCGAAAGTCATCTCTCGCTCGCCCTAGGCGGGACTATTCGAGCCAATCCTCCATTATTGAACTGAACAACGCCGCTCGTGCCGGTGCATTTATATCAAAGGCTTACGTCATGTCACCAACAGCCTCCATTGTCGGGGCCAGCAAGGCTAGTAGCACAGGCGACGTTACCTCTCCAGTACTTTCACGGCATGGTGCAGGAAAGAGCTCTGTGCGTAGCGTGCAGTCGGAGAAGCAGTCTCTCGCTGAGATTGTAGAACACGAGCCACCAATGACAATCACACAAGATGCACTGGATGAAGCTGATCGTCGTATTGCGGATGGAGAAGATGATGAAGACGATGATACTATCCGTGCAAAGGCACATCAGCACATTGGCGAGTACAACTACGATGAGGACGAGATGCATCAGGGAAACTATGCATTCAGCTCATCTCCCGGCACAGACTCTGGACTACTCTCGACACAATCCCCTCCTACCATGGCGAAATCATCTGTGGCCGACTACCTCGGCTTCTCGTCTGCTCTACAGTACCAGCCCGTTTCCACTACATACCCAGAATATGAGCCCTCAAGCCAGGCTGATGCCCAGGTAGATTCCCACACATCACACCACGAGGCCCAGCCTGCCGATATTGAACGGCCAGCCACGTCTGGCTCTGGCGGTACATATCGGCAGGCGGAAACTGCTTTTAACGATTTTGACGGTGTGCACTGCGACCCGGACAATGCATCCATCAAACATCCACCTTCAATCCTGGAACGCCCTATATCTCAGCAAGCACCCATCCACCCACCGCAGCTGCGTGAAGACCTTACTCGCACACCCTTGCCAGGATACAAGCCTCGCGTGCAAGCGGCAACGGCTGCCCGTCCAACGTCATACATGGACCCTTCTACTGGCCAGCAGATGCTTTTCTACCCAGCTCGTGTCCCAGCGATGCTTAACCTCCCTCCTAAGCTTTCTAAGAACCCCAAGGCAGCCGAGAGAAATGCACGTCGATCTCAAGTACTGAGTATGATGGTCCAGAACAATGAAGACAAGCCTGAGCGTGAGTCTCGTGTGTGGCTTCCAGACCCGATTAGTAGTGACATGGGATCGCCTCTTATGGACACTATGGACACCAGTGAAGCATCGCCTGTTGCCACTGGCCTAGGCGATGGATCGCAGTCTACACCAAAGGTGTCTCTTGCGATTGATCCTGAAGTTGCGGCCGACGCCGATTCCGGCCCCAAGACCGGATCTACTGCCCATGGCGACACCAGCCAGCTCCGCCGCCCAACTCGAATTGCAGACGCGGACAAACACAAGTCACGCATGTCTACTCTTAGCAAACTTCCGCCTCAGCTGCGGGCATCGGCCTTCTTCGACTCGCCATCCGCGACTACCAACATCCAGCTTGAAAATGGATCCGCTACCGCCACACTGGAGAGCATTTTAAATGCTTCCGCGAGCGCACCTGTCAGTGCCTTTACCGACCACGCATTTGCTGGGCACCTCGGGTCTGAAGTGTACGGCGTGGAGAAGAGACGCCCTAAGAAGTCTGCTGGAAATGCCAGAAAGAGTGTTGCCAACCCCGATCTGGTCCCACCGCACGAGCTGCGCAAATCCAAGTCTAGAAGTTCATTTATGGAAATTGTTGGTCTTGGCCACGTTCGCAGACTCAGTGAGCCCATGGACGGTGACGAACGCAGACCAAGACGCCGGCTGTCAAAGAACTTTGATGGTGCAATACTGCCGCCGGGTCTCAGTGATGGAGGCAATCCAATGGCCCCTGGTGACGACGAACGGCCATCCGACGAAGATGACGAGGAGGACCGTCTGCGGGGTCGTAGAGACGGCGAGGAAGATGATCAAGACGATAGCGAGAGTGGTAGCGAAGAGGATGGAGAGGACGAAGACAATGGCCGAGCATTCGACGGCGCCCCGACGACTCTCCTTGCTGAATTGCAAATCCGCAAGCAGCAGCAGAAGCTGCGTACGCGACCTATCAACCAGGCTTTTCCTAATGGCATGCACTCTACCCTTCTCGAGTTGGATGTCGTTGCCGAGATTGAGCGCAATGCTCGCAAGGGCAAGCGGGTTAACCTTGCTTGGGAGGACCCCTCACTTCAGCATGGCAACGAAGGTAGCGACGATGAAGATGTGCCGCTAGGAATGCTGTTCGCCGCCCGTGCTGCTGAAATGAACCGGCCTCTTGGTCTCATGGAGCAGAAGGAGATGGAAGACAATGAGCCGCTGAGCCGCCGGCGTGACCGTCTACAGGGCCGCGATGCAGGTGCCGGCATGCATCTCAGACCATCGCAGAGCACCAATGCGTTGCGTCGACAGAGCATGCTCACCATGACTCCGAGTATGTCGGGCGTCAACAAGGCTTATTCTCTGTCGCCACATGCAAGCCATCCACACTCCATTGTTGGACCAGACGATCCTGACAACGCCGGAGGAGCCTCGACACCCCCTGTCGAGGAGCTGGACAATGAGCCTCTTGCTGCGCGCAAACTCCGGATAAAGGCCAAGGAGGAAAGCCAGCTGCCGCGCGCCCGGCCTGTCAGCATGGCCTTTTCAGAAGAACTTCTCGGCCAGTTTGCCGACCCCGAGCAGGAGAAAAAGGAGCAGGAGCAAAAGGACAAGCTTGCCAAGGCCAGTGCTGCACCCCACGCTTCTGAAGAAGAAGAAACTCTGGGCCAACGTCGCCGTCGTCTGCAGGCTGAAAAGGAGGCCCGCCAACAGGAGATGAACGGCATCGCAGGTGGTCTGTCCTATGCCTTCGGACCGGGCCCGGCCGTAAATACACTCGACGGCGATGGCACTGGTGCTGCCCCTGGCCGCCTCAGTCGTCGTCTCTCTATGGCTGATGTGCTTACAGCCCATCCTCTAGCTTCAGCCCAGGGTGCATTGCATCCGCGTGAAGCTGAGCGTATTCGTCGCGAACAGGAGGCGGCACGCGTTGCCTTTGAGCGTGATCAGAAGATGGCCGCAATGCGTGCGCAGATGCCTCACGGAGGCGGCAACGCATATACGGCTGGCGGTACTAGCGGTGGCATTAACAAGTCTGGAGGATTCTTGGGCGGCCGCTTCAATGACGGCTCGGGTGGCATCTCCATGCAGGCACAGCAGATGGGCAGCACGCCCAATCTGCACAGTCCGATGAACAACATGGCGATGAACCGCATGAACCGCAACACCGTCTATAGCGGGTACGGCGGCATGTCCCAGCCCAACTTGAAAATGCCGAATGCGGCTTACAGTGGCTACAACGGAATACAGCAGATGCCCAATCAGCAGATGCAGATGCAGCAGATGCAAATGCAAATGCAACAGATGCAGACGCAGATGGGCATGAACATGGGTGGACAGATGCCTATGCAGATGCCGATACCCGGCCAGCCTCAGATCGAGCGCGTTGAGCGTTGGCGCCAGAGCATCCAGCCATGATCTACACAATGGTGTATTTCTTTACATCTTTATATCGGCTCACGTCTCCTACCAGATTTCACATTTTCTTGTCACTACTTTTATAAATTTTGTTCTGTTTATTCACGGCACATCATCAAGCATTGCATATCGGCGGGCTTACGTCTTACTTCATATATTACACTTTAGCATACTTAGATATACTTGGACACACTACTTAATATTAATGGAATTAAACAATCCACCGTACTCCAATTTTAGTTTTGTCTATATGCGACAGACGACAGGCAATGCGTCTGGATGATGGCATCCAAAGAAAACGACGGTAATGGCAAAAACACGCAAACTGGTAAATGATGACTAATGACAGATAGTGCGAAATATGGAACACGATAAAACAGTAAACATAAAGACAGGTATGATAAACACCGTGTACAGCAAGGGTAGTATGACGCCTGGGCCTTTGCAGCCTGAAAGCCGTCAACGCCTCTACCTCCGCTTGGAAAAGGCACCGCCCGACTTCTTCTGCATCTTGGCCGGCGGTGGTGCGGCAGTGGCAGACTCCTCGATCTCATCGTCATCGTCGTCGTCATCATCTTCGTCGTCCACATCGTCAAAGTCGACCTCGTCCTCCTCTGCATCCTCGTCGTCCTCCTCCAGGTCATCTTCCTCAGCATCGTCGCCTTCATCGTCGTCCTCGCTGTCTTCGTCGTCCTCCTCGTCCAGTGCCTCGACCTCGTCGTCGGAGCCGTCAATGAACGACTCGCCGGCAATCTCGGCACCGTTGACCAGAATCTGGCCTGCCTCGTCCTCGCTATCCTCCTCCTCGTTGTCGTCATCCTCTTCATCCAGATCGTCACGGCCCTCGCGGTAGACCTTGAAACCGGGCTTTGCACGGCCCGCGGACGATGACGCAGCGCCAGCAGCACGACGGCCGCGACGGCCGCCACGACGACCGTTGACATTGTCAATAGCACTGCTCGCAACACGACCAACAACGGCAGCGTCTGCCTGGTAGGCATCGCCGCCCATGCCGGAAAAGGCACGGCCGCCACGCTGCACACGGCGCAGCTGCATCTGGGCCTCGAGCATGTCCAGCTTGCCCTTGAGCAGCAGCAGACTGTTTAGGCCACGCGCGCGCTCCTCGAGCACACGGTGCAGCTCCTGCAGAGCGCGCGTAGTGACGCCGGGCTGGTTGGTCAGCAGGGCGCCACCGTGGGTAATGAGTGTCCACTGGACCCAGCCGATCAGGGTGTGGGCACGGCCGGGGCGGCGGTGGATGCGGGCAGCCAGCTTCTGCAGCAGCGTGCCGGCCAGCGAGGGGTCGAGGCGCTGGATGGTGTTGCGGATCCACGAGGAGTCGGTGGATGAGGATGTAGTAAAGCACAGTTCGAGGTTGGCGTCGTCGCCGGAGCGCAGGGCAGCGTTGAGAAGCTGGCCGAGCGAGGCAAGGTTGGGGGCGGCAGCACCACCCTTGGCAGCACCAGCCACAGCGCTGGCATCACCGTCAGCGCCCTTTAGCAAGCCCAGGGCAGCAGCCACGTCGACTGTGCCGTGCTCGCGCACGAGATCACCAAATGTGGGCTCGGCATCGGCATCGGCATCGGCATCGTCGTTGTCGTCATCGTTTGACTCGGCGGGGGTGTCTTTTGCGGCACCGTTGGTTTGTGGGATATCGGCCATGTCAGTATCCTCCTTGAAAGTCTTGGCCGCTTCGTCAATCTCGACATTCTCATCATCGATATCCTCCTCGTCGCTGGAGATCTCGATTGCTGCATCCGACTTCTTGGACTGCTGCTGCTGCTGCTGCTTGGGAACAGAAACGACAGACAGCTTGTCGTTCAGGCGGGGTCTTGTAGAGGGCTTTGCGCTGGTGGTTGTGCGAGGCTTAGCGATGCGCACCGGCGGTGCTTTTCTCTTTGTGGAAGACATGATGCTTGTGGTAAAGAGATGTGTAGATGTGTGCAGAGGTTGGCGATGTGAAGTGGTGAAGTCGTCAAGTGGTAGTAGTGGTCGTTGGCCGTGAACAAAAAGACAAACACAAACAGTAACAAATAAATGTCTCTCTCAACCCAGAGATAGATTAACAGATAACTGTGACTTTCTGTGTCGTCGATTTGAAGTCTTTGGAAAAATTGTTCCCAGAGAGCAGCAAGGCTTTTGGTGGTCAACTTTTTTCTGCAACTTTTTTTCCTGTAGTGCTATCTTTTCCCTAGCCATAACTTTTTTTTTTAGCTGGCAGTAATTTCTCCGCCTTTGGTCCACTTTAAGAAAGAGCACATCGTGACAGCGCATGTGATGTATCGTGTGAATTGAGAACGGGTCATGACTAATCGGTCTCTTGTCTGCTCTACAGGTGACTTAATCACCCGTGACTCTTCATGTGCGCGAAATCTGGGAAATTAAAGTGCTTTGAGGCTGTGCCCATGTAATTGATGCCTGATATGGCCCCTTGCGATTGGCCATCCAGTCGTATAAATGGGGACGGTCTTCAGATGAGTCCGCTGGTGTACCCCCCTTTCTCACTTACTGGAAATGAGAAGACTCCATATTTAATCTCATAACGGGTTACTATTGGCGATTCTGAAGAAAATAGCCCGCGTCTCGTCTTTGTTGAGCCCAGTTTCTAGTGGATACACTGTGTACAAAGGTACACTTCCGTCATTCTGGATGTTTCTTTTTGTACGAAGTATTTGTCTACACTAGTTGATATACTACACCCACGCCCCTGCTGTTTTCAGGCACAAATTATCCTAGAGAAAAAACCTCATATCCCACAATGGAAGCACTGCAGTGGGTCTGACGCGACACGAAAATACTGAGTACTTGGGAAACAGTCGCAAACGGTGGATGGCAGTCGATCTGCTTTGTAGTTCTGTGGTGGTCGCAAGTCAATTGACGAGTGTAATTGAATATTGCGCATCTGCAAAGCTTGGCTGCTTGTATATGAGATGTGTCTAGATGGCAATGTTGATGGCTCAACAGAAATATGACAGCTGCTTGACACAGCTAGCAAGAAGTGTATCACAATGAAAGCGCATCTTTTGCCTTTTGTCTTTTACCTCTTCTGTATTTGTTCTTTCCTTATCACCGCCTTCCCGTCGCGTCGCAATCTCGCTCCAAGCAGCATGCGGTGAGCCAGCGGCACATCCCCTCCATCTTGTTTGCACTTTGAGTTTGCCATGCTCTGTGCCGCGGTGCTTCTGTATTTCTGTGCGGCTTAGTGCTGCTTGGTTTCCATCCCTCATGTGTTTGTTATATTCATCCTTTTGTTTTCTTGTCATGTATGGTGTAGATGTATGCTCATTGAAGAGGTGTCCTGCTCCCACCTGTTCTTTCTGTTTGTTCATTTCTACTGAGTATTACCTTCCTCCTTGTTGTGCTCTTTCCTAGTCGCGTCTCAAAAGCAATGCGCACGGCCTCTGATTGGCTATCAGCGTTACAAAGGCCAGGCTTGACTGCACTGTTGTTAGTATGCACGGGCCACCTCGCTAGGCTCACGCCCCTAACCAGAAAGACTCCATTTCGACTGCTCTGTCCAACCACAGGCGAATCACCGATAAGAACAGATCAGCGACGCCCGCTATTCCCTAGAAATAAATACCCTCCCGCCTGCCGACCGGTACTGCCAGAAGGCAAAGTCGACTTTTCCTCTCTGCCTTTCTCCTCCTGGCGTATTTTCGGGCGATTAAAATAAAATACAAAACTAAAAGGAGAAAACACCTCATATCTCACGTATCGCCCCGCCGCAGCTACTCAACAGCCAACCAGCGGCGACTATTGCCTCCAACTGTTGCCTAGCGCACTTTCCCCTCGCCCTTCAGTCTTTGTCGCGCCTTCCATCATTTTTATTTTTACTATTTTATCTATTATTTTTATCATTATTTTTATTTCAGGCTCGTTCTATTTTCCCACCTTCTGCGCTTTTATTTGTTTTCTTTCTTCGATTTTATTTTCTCCTCCTCTTATCCTCCTTTTTTTACTTTTTTCGGATGCCAACAGGGGAATTCGCTTATTAATCGACTTTCACCCGCCACAAAAGTCCGCCACACCACCACTATCAGCAAACTATCAGCACTATTTTCCCTATCGCGCGCGCAGCTTCCATCATTGAACGCGACTTTGTTGTTTCCGTACAGTGCCATTAGTGCCGCTTGACCAACCACCACGAGGAATCCCCAGCCTTTCTAATAATTCAATTCATCACGACAATCAAGTAAGTCGCCGCCATCTTTTTGTCAATTGCCATCTTATGTCTATCTTATGCCATCTTGCCTTTTATATACACACTCATCATTTCCCTTTTTTTCTGTTTTATTTTATTCTTCTTTCCCTTCCTTTCCCGCTTTCTCTTAATTCTCTCCCTTGCGCCTGATGTCATTTTGCTTCCTCACTGTGCTCTATTCACACTATACCAAGCTCGCATCGCATCGCGACATTTCTTTTTCCTTTTTTTTTCTTCTTATTTCTCGTCATAGTTTTTGGGCCTACCCGGCTTTGATGAGACTTACTGGCTTCATAAGGCTTTGACTTCCTGTTCAGGACTTACTACAGTTTCCCAGTCGCTCCTTCCCTCCATTCTAGTTGCCTTCTTCACATCATCAGTCTGTCCTTTTCTGGCCACTAACAACTGCGCTTCTCGCCACATAGAAATTGCATGCTTATTTAAATAGCATCGGCCCACCTCATATTATACATCTCATCACGACTCTCATAAATTCAATCAGCTACTTACACAACTATCTTCACCCATTCAGGACTCGAATGGCTGTCATCACAACTCCACTGGCAGACCTCAAATCAACCACCAAAATGGCATCACTTGCTGAAGAACAACCCGCCAATGGTGTTAATGGGTAGGTCTTTCTTTCCTTATTTGTTTTTCATTGTCATGATGCTCGTTCTTGCCGCTACTATTCACGTGTGAATTTGCGCATCGCTCTTTCCTTTGCTCTGTGCATGTTCTCCTGCTCTTTCCGCACTCGCATCGCGGTCCCACCGTCGCGATTTCTTGTTGTTGTTGCACATCTACGCGCCCCAGCGCCAAATCCACAACGCACCTCGATCGCTCCTTCCCTCTCAGATCGCAACATCTTTTGGCCACTTGATTCTTCTTTACCCGGTCTGCACGCATAACCGTCGCTGCCACCACCCTCATCGCACCGTCGGCTCACTTTACCTTGACTTTGGCTTCATTCACTTGCCAACATTCCCTTCACCATCACCAATCTCTATACCCATTCTTATCCATCCTTCTTTATTCCTATCACTCTTTCAAATTCTCTTCTCTTGCTCCTGTTCAGATCTACTTTTACTCTACAGAGCAATTGTGGCGCTTTCCAAAAGGCATCCTATTATCCGTTGTCGCGATGGCGCCTTTCATTGAAAAGTCAGGATCTCCAGTGGTTGTCTTGCTCCGTCTTCTGCACTATTTCTTCATCCCTCGTTTCGGAGCGCGTCGTGCATTCATATAACCTAGACTCAGCTGCTCGATCATAAGCTAACATACTCAGCCATTCCACAGATGGTCCCAAGTCCCCCCAGCCCGATTCCCTGAAGACGGCTGTCGACATTTCCCAAAAGTCCGACGTGTCCGACAACGCGACAAAGAATGCCGACTCGTTCAACTCTAACGCAACCTTACTAGACAAGGACAGCGTGTCCCCTGCGAAAGCCGACTCTACGCCCGTCGAGAAGACTGAGAAGACTGAAGACGACAAGCCAGCATCAGAAGCAGCAGCCCCCACCGAACCAAAAGATGACGAGCCAACAAAGGACGACGCACTGGCGGCGGCGGAAGAATTGGAACAGGCAGAACCAACAGTAGCAGAAGGCTCGGAGTCGGAAGAAGCACCAAAACCCGATTTGGAGAGCGCAGCGCCAGCTCCCGAAGCTTCTAAAGAGACGCCTGGTACTGCCGAGGATACCGCACCAAAGGAGGAGGATGCTACTGCTGTCAAGGCAGATGCAGACTCAGAGCCAGCGCCTGCTTCCAAGTCCGAGTCCGAGTCCGGGTCAAAGCCCGCCGAGAAGGATGCTGATGTTGATATGACCGACGCCGTACCTGCCTCGACTTCTGCTGCCCCTACTCCTGCCAAATCTGCATCCCCAGAAAACGTCAAGTCGCCACCCCTACCGGCTCCAGCAACACACTCCGTGTCCTCCAGCCTTCTGCCATCGCTTAGAGACGACCACTCACGCGACAACTCCATCTCTGCAGGTGGCAATGATGCTTCCATGTCAGATGCGCCAGTCAAGGTTGCACGTGAACGGGAAGATGACGATGAGACTGGTCGGTCACCCAAGCGGGCCAAGACTGCCGATGTCGAAGCCCCCATTTCGAAGGAAAGGGAAGCCGGCGAAACCGAGTCGTCTGCTCCTGTCACTACAGAAATGCTGATTGATGTTACACCTGTGACCATGCCTCCCCGTGTCCGTGCTGTTGCCAAGGAAGGCAGCCTGGCTCACCCTAGCATTGACGAGAACCCGATCAGTGCCTATGCCAACCGCGAAATTCGCCGTGTGCTAGCAAGTGTGAAGAAGACCAAAGCTGGTCTCAACTTCAAGGACCCAGTGCACAAGAAGTGGCCCATGCTTTGGGACTCATACACAGCACGTGTGTCCAAGCCCGTGGACATTGGCCTGCTGGAGCGCAATCTGAGAGAGAACCTATATGCGTCACACGGTGAATTCATTAGCGATTTGTTCTTGATCCATGAGAACTCTATCTCGTTCAACGGCATCGGAAATGCAATCACAGACGAGGCCAAGTCACTTGTCGATAACTTCTTCACTCGCCTGTCTGAGGTATCTGCAGCAGAACCCCAGAAGCCAGAGACCAAGAAGGAGCCCAAGACGTTGCCGACGCGCCAAACTGAGCCTCGCGCCGCCACACATCGCCGCGAGTCGCGTGGTGCTGCAACGTCGCCGATTGAAGATTCAGTAATTGCTGTCACTGCTAGCCCAGTTCCACTTTCTACCAACTTTGGTCAGGGTAGTGCACCATCTGCCAGCGGTGCCTCACCCGGTCCTGCTGCGGCTGCTGATTCTTCTTCTGCACAGGCGTTTGCCCTACCTGCATCTGGAGTACCTATCATTCGGCGTGACTCTGCCAAGAATGACAGCGACCGCCCCAAGCGTCCAATTCATCCCCCAAAGAACCGCGACCTTGGATACGAGCCCAAGAATCCCAAGAAGAGACTCCCAGAGTTCCGCTTTTGTGACGAGGTTCTGAAGGATATTGTGCGCACCCGGAACTACGAGCTGAATCACTGGTTCATGCGCCCCGTTGATCCTGTTGCTATGGGCATCCCGACATACTTCAAGGTCATCAAGAAGCCGATGGATCTCGGAACGATGCAAGAGAAGCTGGCCGCGGGCGAGTATGCGTCTGCCAAAGACTTTGAGAACGACTTCAATCTGATAGTACGGAATTGTCGTAAATTCAATGTTATGGGCGAGGTGGTTGATGCGGTGAACCGACTGGAAGATATTTTCAGGGCCAAGTGGGCGGAGAAGGATGTGTGGATTGCGGCTCACACGACACAAACCGCGGCTCACAGTCCTAGTGGCGGCAAGGACGATGACTCGGAAGACGACGAGGATAGTGACGAAGACGGTGACGCGGGCGGCGCACCCCCATCGAGCGACATTGTCGATGCGCTCCTCAAGCGGCTAGATGAGGAGCACGCGCGCCTCAACAAACTGCTGGCGGCGAATACGCCGGATATGACGGCTATTACGACACAGCAGACGGTGAACACCATGATCCAGAATCAGCTTGTGGAAGAAAAGCTGAAGCTGGCAGCGGCTGAAGCTGATAGACGCGCAAAGAAGGGCTCCAAGTCGAAGTCATCGAAGAGCAAGAAGGCGTCGGGTGCCGCTGGCAGCTCCTCGTCAAAGAAGAGTGGCGGCGGCGGCAGCACGGCAAAGAAGCTCTCAGGAGCCGCTGTTAAGAAGGCACCTAGACCGCGCACGCTGGGCCAAGCCGAAAAGAATGTCGTCACGGAGGGTATCAACAATCTTGAAGGGACTCAGCTCGAGCGTGCTATTGAGATCATCAAGCGAGACACCAGTCAGGAGGAGAGCGAGGACGGCGAGCTGGAACTGGACATTGACCAGCTCAGTCAAGATGCACTGGGCAAGCTGTACGACCTTATCATCCGGGCGTTCCCGCACATGCGCATTAAGACTGAGCGGAGTAAGTCTTCGGGCGGTGGCGGTGGCGGTGGCGGTGGCGGTGGTGATGGACAAGCGAAGCAGAGCAAACCCAAGAAGCACAAGCCGATGGGCAAGGCCGAGCAAGAGCGCAACATTGAGAAGCTGCGGGAGATCAAGGCCCAGTTCCAGCGGCCGGGCAGTGGAAGCCAGGAGCCCCTGCCATCAGTAGAGGTGGGCCAGGGCGCGGAGGAAGAGGAAGAGAGCGAAGCTGAGAGCGAGGTGGACTCTGAGGAGGAGTAAAGAGTAAAGAGTAAGAGTAATCTATTCGGGTGTTGGTTGCAGCGCGTCTTATGTGCGCTATTCTCTGTATAAAATTAGTAATGTGTACAATGTCATTCATATCTAGTATCGTGGTTGTTTCGGTCTCCATCTCCGTCTGGTAGTATCAAGGTGTCGTATTTTCTTCGGCTTTTTTTATATCTCGATCAATGAATATGCCGGTTCACTATTTGTTATAGGATTTCTCTCGGTTTGTTTCATTTTGCTTTGCTATTCTGTCTAGTACATATGATAATCCCCATGGCATATCCTTTGTCATTATGAGAACAACACTTCTCAACACATAAGATCTGAGAAACTTCCTGTGGCTCAATCGCAGTAACTGATGCTAGTTGGCTTTCTAGGCCAGTGGTCTATCCTGACTTTTCTACAGTTATTTATTTCCTACGCATTGAGTAGTTTTGTTTATATTATTAACATTACTTAATTCTACGTTCGAAATCAATACTATTCTTTAAGATATAAAACCAGTATTAAAATTCTGCTTACTATTTGATTTAGTACATCTTCTTGAATAACTTAATTAAATTAATATAGAATTAACACCAAATGACAATATAAACCAATCCAAGCATGCAACGCGGATTTGAGACGCAACTCCAGAAAATACCGACATTTCTGGCCTGCAAGACAGCTTCTCGTGTCTGTGAAATTCATTTACGACTTTGGCTAGTCTCAGCAACGCTTCGGATAACCTGTGTGGTTACAAGAGTATGTCGCGTCGCAAGGGAGTGTCAAAATGTACGTAGTATAATAGGGCACGGAGGGCTGCAAAGTGTTTTCTCAGTATCCAGGGCGGGTATTGATTAAGTCTGATTGCTTAGTTTTACTTTATTTTCAATTTATCTAATAAAATAGTCAATATAGCTGTTCCGATCTAATAATAGATGGACAGGGCTGAATGCTTGCTTTTAAAACGACAGCCAATGGCTACATCGATTTCTCAGAGACTGATAAACATTGCAACTGTCGCGTGAGAGCAGGTTTCACCCAAGTTTGAACAAGATTTAATGCGGAGACTCCCCTTAATTCAAAGATACTGTCAGACAGCTGAACAAACTTGTACTCAAGTACGGAGAAGTATATAGTACTCTGGACTCTTGGATGATCAATGGTAGACGGTAGGCAGGCAATGGCGCGCAAACAAGAGCATTGCATCGTTGGCGGCCAGACCATTTCACTGGCGGATACTTGCGAGTTACTCGTGGACTCAAGTTCTATGCTCTGTCACGGCACAGCCATCAACGACCAGGTTATCGAGATGCTCTTGCTCAGCCTTGATTAGGCGATTGGCTTCATGCCATTAATGCCTGACAATGCTCTTAATACCCTACTTATTCCAGCCTTCTGTAGCTTAATTCAACTGGACATTGTGCCAAGAAAGACTTTTCGGACTTAGTGATCCAGGACACAACAAACACAACAAACACAAACAGTCAACAACTACTTTATGTAGTGACTATTCAGAGCAACTAATAAGACCATGTCGTGTCTCAACAGCCGTCCGCCCTGCCATCGCCATGTGCCCTTCATGGCAGATACGGCTTGTTAGACTGCTGCCGGCTTGGCAGGCACGTCTGTCTTTCTATTTTCTTTCTACAGCTTGATCATTCCTTCTTTCTTTTCTTTCACTTGACTACTTTTGTATTGCCAGTCGTACACTACGCCACTGCTTCACCGGCTGCTATGTGATAGTGCTGCAGCAACTATACGACAACTATAGACCGAAGTAAGATATCAGTGGTCCTGACCCCTCTCGTCCCCTCGTGCTTAGAATCTCTCTTTCGTAGTTACTCGACAAGACCAATACATCCAAGCTTCAATTGCTATCAATCAATAATTATTTCTCTGAAAATCGCCGGTCCCAGCGTCGGTATTGCCAAGGCGGCAGGAGAAAACGGCCATGGACCCACAGGCTGACGAGTCCTCTAGCGGAAGGTGGGGCGAATTGCAGCATTGGCGGCTCCTTTTCTTTTCATTTCTCACAGACTCTTTCTGTCTCGCCTTGTGTTTGGTCAGGGGTTTTGTTCATGTTAGATAAGTGCTTTTTTGTCGTGCAACGTTTTCTGTACTTCTGGACCTTGTCACTTATCCCCGATATCACAAACACGGCAATGGCTAGCCGTAATCTTCTATTTGTATTATATTTGTATTATTAGGGAATTTATAGATTTACAGACAGTCGCACCTTCCATCACTTGCACCTTCCATGCTTTATTACTTCCATGTACCTGGTTTGGCTTGTTTGGCTATTGGAGTGGCTATTGGAGATATCCTCGAGTAATACGTTTTCTCCTAGACGCATTCGTTGACAGTAATTGACAGTAATTGACAGACACTAAAAGAGAGCCGCGCACTCTCCCGTTATTAGCGTCGTGGCCGTTCTGAAAAGCCGTGCTGATGACGACGTCCCTTCCGTCCCTCGTTCTATTTCTTGCATGTTTTGCTTCCGGGTCACGGCCCTTTTTACACTACCTCCATGTCTTTAAGCATCTTTTTCTGTTGCTGTCGTCTGTTTCATGTGCTTTCCTTGTACAGCCCCAGCAATATTTTGCTCTTTCCATTCTGCTAACACCCCATATACTAACACTCATACACTAATACACTAATACGCAGTCGCACCTGCCCACGCGATCGCTGTCCTTATTTGGCCACGATCGCTCCTTCTTTTATTGCATCTTTGTTTTCTCTCCCGTTGTTAGATATTTTATCGATTTTACCCATCTTTGTTTCTCTACTTTTGTATCTAACAATAGTCTCGAGATTGTGCATCTCAAATATTCACACAACCGCTAGCCACGCTTACGTAGTAATACGTATGTCGGACCCAATTCATTTCGAAAGAAAGACGACGCATATCATGTTCTCGTCTGGCACTGCTTTGGCTATGTGCTAAATATTGTCTGTCTGCCCATTTTATTACCTCGCCTGCATTTATTCTGTTCAATCGTTCCTTCCTCGTTTTCTACTTTCCTCTAAACGCTGTCCTTTTTCTTCCTTCCTCATTCTCTTTCTCACCTGAAGCCTTCGACTTTGCTCTTTCCTCATTTGCTCGTTCCTATCTACTGCACATCGCTTCTTCCTTGTAAGTATTGTGTAGCCGCCCTTACTTTTTCCTATCTCGGGTGTCGGCACGCATTCTATTTGCTGTTTGATCATCTGGCCCTGTGCGCATACCATATCCCAACTCCCCTTTCCTTTGCTCCTTCCATCTTTTCCCTTACCTGCCTTCTCCTTGACTATCTGACTACTCATTTCCCCCCGTCCTTGGCCACCTCCATTGTGTGCCCAGTTTTTCCCACCCTCTGTTGCGTTCCACGCGTCGTCCACCCTATTTACTACTGTTCCTGATTCTCCATTCCCCCAAACTGTTCTCCCCACTCTATACTTGGCACTGATCATTTCTTGGCATCTTGTCTCTCCTTCCAACTACACAGCCTTTCCTCTCACATCCCTACATCTCACACGCAAAGACAAACGACGTCTGCGCATTAGCAATATTTAAAGCTATTCAAAATCGAGCAACATTTTAACAGAATTAGCAGCTGTCACATTTTAAGCTATCCTCTTGGAATTATCGGTATACAACCAAAGGTCTCGCAGAAAGTCTTACAGCATCAACACATCATTCTCACCAGCAAGAGTCAACAAAAGCACCTGTCATTAAACAACAACAGGGTGATAAAAAATATAGTACAGCAACATCTTGAATTTCACAGACAAGTGGTTTTCTGCATCGACCACGCGTCTCTCCGGCCTGAATTCCACATGACGCTGCTATAACGCCTTGACAGACACCGTCCCCTCTCGGTGGCCTCTCCCCTTCCCCCTTCTTCCCTGTGCATCTTTTATCCTTGAGAACATTATTCTCTTCCTCTCCTCCCATCTCGCCACACATAGTCACAATGCTGGGTGCCGGCTCTCCAGACATGTCGCCCATTCGCTACAGCAGCCCCAAACGCCCGCGTGCATCGTCTACCTATGGTGCTACAGCGTTTTTGAATTTCTTTTTTCACCGCGTCACCCGCAGCGGCCCACGCCTGCTTCTCTATCTCGCCCTAGTTCTTGCCTCATCCCTGATTTTCACAAAGCTGTTGCCGACGGGCATTTCAGACTCCATCGCTACCAGCACTGGCCACCTATGGAAGTTGCGCCCGGGCCTCGGTGGGTTTGACGACAGCAGTGGCTCCGGCGGCTCACGAGAGATCCCGTCCCCAGGCGAGAACAATGAGTACGATGCGCTCGCCGGTGGTGGCCTGCGCGTCGTTGTCTTTGGCGAGAACGACATTGCAACATCCATGCTACAGAACATTCCCGCCAACATCGTGCTCGGCTCCAGCAACGGCACCACCTGGACCCGCGAGTTATGCACTGAGCTTGGCTGCACTACCTACCTGTCATATGTACCTGAACTCGAACAACCGCGCCGGTCTCTTACCAGCAACCCGCTGTACGGAGCCGTTACCGACGACATTGTGCGCGAGGCCAAGGACGCAACACCCGCCAACAACTACACATATGTAAAGGAGACATACCCAATCAGCTGGGAAGCAGCCGACCTTTACGCCCAGGTGTCTCGTTTCCTGAACCTGCCTGCTCCGGCGCGTGCACCTAAAGAGTCTGTGTATGTCTTTTCGTTTGGTATGTGGGACGTCTGGTCGCTGGCCGCCTTCCCCTACAGCCACGCCGAGGGCATCATCAACATTCTTGTTGGGGACATCTTTCAGAACATCGAGACGCTCTACGACGCCGCCCACGACCCAAAATCGATTGCCTTCTCCAACTACACGTCAACACCCCTTGAGGAAGCTGCCATCAATGCCACCCTACTGAACAGCAAAATCCCCAAGAGCCAGCACTCTGCACGTAGCAGCAAGTCAAATCTCATTTGGGACGACGCCGGCTCAGACCCATTTCGCGTTATCGTGCCGCTGCTGTTTGACCCGTCGCTCGTGCCCGGCTGGCACCTGAGCCGCCCCAATGCGCCTGCTCTGCACACTAAGTCAGAGCAGCTCCGCAATGCCGTTCGGCTCACAAAGCGTTGGAACGATTACGTTCTCAATGAGATGGAAAACTGGACTAAAAAGGGTGTAGAGTTTGTTCACCCCGAGGATCGCCAAACGGCCGAAAAGACCGCTAACAAGGGCGAGAACGTTGATGGTTCAAAGCCGAAACCGCCCAACATCTCAGGTCGCGACGAGCCTGCTGCTGCGAGCACTGAAAACACCGAGAGCGCTGCGAGCACCGAAGACACTGAAAACCCTGACACAAAGGTGGTGTCTCCTGCCCGTCCTGGACAGCCCATTTTGATACGTGATGGCATCATCTTCCGCTTGTCTGATTACGTCATGGATGCCATAATTGACGGCCAGATGAAGAAGCTCGGTCTCACGGACGGCAAATCTTTTGGCAAATTCTCCAACGCAGACAGCTACCTTGAGGTTAACAAGCCATGTCTGATGCCATCGTCTGTTGGCATACCCGCCGAGTCCAAGAAAATCACCACTGAGCTACACACAGTCGAGGAGCAAAAGGCAAAGGTGCAGGCTGAGGCTGAAAAGGCCGAGGCCGAGGCCGAGAAGACGGACGAGAATGCCGAGGCAAAGACTGAGAACAGGCTAGCTAAGCGTAGTGCTGGCACGACTGCCCTTGAAATGTGTGAGCGTCCGGACCGCCACCTCTTCTTTACCCCCTTCAGCCTGGGCCAGCGGGCTATCGAAGAGGTCGCCCGCATGTCGGCCGCTCTTGTGCGTGCCAACCGCAGCACGCGTCTCGAGTGGGAGAAGGCAAGCCGCGGCGTCAGTGCTGCTGACCGTGCTCCTGGCTCCTGGAATGTCTATTTTGTGCCATCATAACGGGTGCCTTTTTCTGTTTACTTGCCTGCCGCCTTTATTTTCTTTGCATATACCTTCAGCCTGGCACATGATTTATTTTGGTGTACTGTTTTTCTTGTTGACTCGACTAGAGTCTGCATTTGCAGTATTGGCGTTTGGAAGGACTAGTGAATTTTTTGTCCCAGATGACTGCGGTCAAGGCGTTTTGGTTGATGGATCTATGAGCATATTTGGAGATGCTTTGTTTTGCTTCATTTTTTCTTTGTTCTGTCTATTGTATATACCATATCTCTCTAAATACGTCATATCCAACCTATACTCTATGAAACTATAGAAGAAAATTGACTTAATCCTGTACTGACTAGATCACATGCGGCGCATGACTCGAGTCTAGAACAACTACTCGTAGCTCAGCTCCCGTAGCAGCTGCACATACATACTTGCACCCAGTGCTGTTAGAATATGCCACCATCCATGGAGTTCCAAGAGCCACGCAAATGGCAGCCCCAGCGATGCCCGCATCGTCCGAAGCAATCCGCACGCCTCGAGATCAATGTGCCACAAAAAGTAGGCAAACGCCAGCGTTGCCAAGGATGTGAACCAGTTTCGTACAGCGTCGGCAGACGTAATCTTGCCGGTATCAACCTTCTTTCCAGCAGACTCGGCTATGTCTTCATCCTGTTTCAGCCTCCACATGAGATAAACGGTGCGCACGCCGACAACGGCAATCATAGACTGGAAGCAGTACACCTGGTGCAGGATCTCGCCTGTCTTCAGGTATAGCGCGGACGCAGCCACAACCGCTGACCACGACACAATGGCGGCCGCGCGGCTTTGTGGACCCCAGCTGCCTTGCAGCAGTGCGCCGGCCAGAACCAGCATTGCGAGTTCGTCGCCGTACTGAGTCGAGTGCTTGAGCGTCGCGTGGAAGACGAGCGACAGAATGCCGAGCACCCATAGGGCGATGGCGAAGAAGTCGGGCTGCGTCCAGTGCGGTGTCGTGTATGTCCATGTGCTAGCGCTGTTGGTACTGGCTGTGGTGCGCCGGACGCGGCGGCGAGGGCCAGGGTGCTGGATAGCATAGTAAATGTACGCGAGATTCGTAAATGTGTTGACAAACTCGGCAATATACAGCGTAATGGCATAATCCTCCTCACAGAAGCTGACCTATTAGCATGCTGTATATGCCGCAGACCAGCTGGGCTTGACCTGATAATACATCAGAAGACTTACTTGGCGGTGCTTGTTGGCGCGCCCCAGACGCCTGCGGCAGCATGGGGATCGCCAGAAAAGTGGCGGTTGTGATGGCCCATGATTTTTGTGCCTTTATATCTTCAAAATGTATGTCGACATACCAACAGAGATTTGAAAGAAACGCGAGACGCCGGCTTTTATGCTTTCTGCTATGGAGTAATCACATGCCATGTTTCTCAAGTGGGCTGCCCGATTTGATACGAGCGGCAGAGCTGGGAGCTCCTGACTGCCCTAGCTATGTCTCCACTAATAATGACTACAATGACCGAGCTTTTGCCAAGCTCCAAGCTCGCACCTTCCTAATGTTGAATTCACACATTGACAATCACGTGTTCCACAACGACAGATGACAATTAAGTCACGGCAGTGATGTGAAGGGCGTGATGTAGTAATCTCATAATAGCTAGCTGTTGGATGAACTTGGATGATTCTGCCTGAGAATATTGTGTTTTCTTAATCACCGTATTTTGAGTATTAGGGTTAGAGAATGCACTGGTATCGTGCTGTAAACATCTTCAGTAGCATGTGTTGCTTAGTCATCATGCAACATCAATCAATACAAATTCATACTGTTCTTGCTTATTTAATAATAACAAATAGGCGGAAAGAAGTACTAATGTCATAGATAATAAAATATTAACCTCAGAAGTTCCCCCCGTCTAAATCTTGCCACTGAACCAACACCCCACGACCAACCGCACCAACACAGTAGACTCAGTCTTTTGTGTCCCTATAACCTTTGCCACATCTCACTATACCAAGGTGAAGTCTGCTGTCAATCAAATCTTTTCCGAACCAGATATCATTTCTATCTCCCAATTCTATCTGAACCACAAATAGCGTTTCATCTGCTCCCTTGAAACTCATCGACACTTACATAGGCCTTGAACGCAAGCCTCACTGCTCTCATCAGCATGGATAGAACGAGCCCTGTGGCAAAAGAAAACAGTCCTCCAAAGAGAGAAGATGACTCCCGCACTATGGAAGAAAGCGACAAAGCTGGCGGTGAATCTGTTATTACAACCCCAGTAGCCGTTGAAGTCCTTTCCTTCAACAAGAACGAGGACGACGAATCTCAACTCCAACCACCGTCAGCTGAAGAAGCCAGAGGCTACTACAATGGCCTTCCATCATCGCCGCGCCTTGTTGGCAGAACATCGTCCGTGACTGTGCCATGGCCGCGACCTCTGACCCTGCATCAGCCAGGGCTCCCAACATCCACACTGAAATCTCTGTCCCCTATTGGAAGTCACCGCATTTTGATGTGCTGGGAAGAAACAGTTCTTGAAAAGATGCGTCACGCCATGTCTGACGTGGAATGGACCACGATTGACGTCGTGCGGATAGGCTATAGTGATGTGTCGCTCGTCAAACGCCCAGTTGTGGTGTGGGTGGGCGTTCCAAACACAGCGCATCCGTGGAGCACATCCATACGTGAAGCTCTCGAGAAGTCCCGAGTTGTCCTCGATGAGGCAGGGTTGCATGATGTGGAGTGTGAGATCAGAGTGTCTGATCTCAAGTTGCTTGCCAAAAACCCGCCGGAGCTAATGAGCAGAATTCCGAAACATACCCTTTACCCAGTATCTTCCTACGTTGGAACTTCCATGTGTCCCGCAAAGCGCGAAAATCATATTGGGTCCCTCTGTGTTTACCTCTCGCCAGCACGATTCCAAAATGGTTCAGGCCCACTCTGGGCTTTGACGTGCAGACACGTCGCGCTGCCCGAGGATGTCCATCCCGCCGACAAGCCGTATAAGCGGACGAACAACAGCCAGCCCGCCATCAAGATCAACTCGCCAGCTCTCAGAGACTTAAAGGCCGAATGCAGAACCACAGAAGACAACGTCGAAGTTTTCAATGACCTGCTTCTTAACGACCCGAACGACGCTTTGGCACAAAATGGTCTGAAGTTTGAAGATGGTATCTTGCAACACCTGGAGCCTTTTCAGCTTGAAGTCTTCCGCCAGGCCGGGTCTGTCTACCTTGCACCAGAGATAAAACAGGCAGAATACTGGGGTGAGGGCAGGGAGACTCCCTATCTTTGGGCGCGCGACTGGTGCTTGATTGAGCTGGATCGCACCAGGTTTCCAAACAACGGCAAAGATCTGTGCAACTACGTCAGCCTCCTGTCAAAACACAACAGCAGAAGCGACCTAAATCGCATGCTCAACACCAACCCGAACAGCAAAATGAGGTTCAAGTTCCCCCAAGGGTCACAACTGAGGTTGTCTGGTATTATTCCTATGTCAGAAATCAGGCAGACTGAGATCCTCAACGACGACGGCCAGGAGTGCTTCATTGTCGGCAAGTACGGGTATGCTACCAAGCAGACATGGGGCTGCCCTACAGAGATTAAGTCCGTCCAAAGACAAGTTCTCAATAATAGCCTTGCATTTGAGACTCGTGAATGGTCAATATTGGGCTCTCTAGGAGACAAGAGCAAGGCATTTTCCCAGCCCGGAGACTCTGGATCACTTGTATTTGGGGCTGATGGAAGACTGGGAGGAATTCTGACTAGAGGTACAGGATTCGGCGTCAATTCAGATATCACATATGTCACCCCGATGGAGGTTGTTCTCGCAGACATTGAGAAGGTTCTTGGGTACAATGTCAAGGTTCTGTAAAAAGTAAGCTGGTAGCTGTCGCGGTTTTTGTTGTTTTCATCGGCTATATTCCATTTCTTAGCCATCTACACGACTTCTCTCGCCTGCGTGTACGATATTTGGACTTTTCACTCTGCCAGCTTTCGGTTCATTTCTCACAATGAATGACAAGTCTGCCTTCGCTTTTCGTCTTCTAACAAATGTATCCTAACTGTGATGACTCAAAGCTCGCAGTAATCTATGCCAATAAACGCAACATTAATAACCCTGGGCGGCAAGTAAGTTTCCCGTACTCATTCGTATTATTCCTTCAGTGAAGTAACTGCATATGGCATACGTTAATCGTCATTTTTTGATTTTGATACTGCGCCCAATGCCACCGTGACTGATGCTATTCGTTCACCACTCGGCACGGGCCTCTCTCTAATGTTGCTTAGGAGTTCTAAGAGGCATCAAGACTGCTTGTTTTCAATGACCAAAAATAACGATCCCCTGTGCCGATTGACCCGGGAATCGTGAGGTAACGTTAACTCCCAATGCCCCCTTGTATCGTAAGTACTTGCACAGTTTTAAAAACGCTATTTTGGTATCAGTAACGATAGCAGCGATGGGAATGCTAGAGGGGTAA
Source organism: Ophiostoma himal-ulmi (assembly GCA_029299165.1). Lineage (NCBI taxonomy): Eukaryota > Fungi > Ascomycota > Sordariomycetes > Ophiostomatales > Ophiostomataceae > Ophiostoma > Ophiostoma himal-ulmi. The sequence continues at coordinate 652,005 of JANSME010000004.1, forward strand.
ACTATACATTGTCGCCGGCAAAGAGCAAATGCATTGTGGTGTTGTCTCCGACGACGGCTGATCAATGTACCTAGTGCTTGAGCTGGTGATATTCCCAAAGAACAGCGGCTTTGGCTCTGTTGGCATGCGGCATGACAACGAAATTAGCCCCAATTCATGCGCTAGAGTCCAGATCTTCCTTGGTACAAAGAAGAACAGACTTCATGATACAGCAGTTGTGTTCATCCTCACTTGGCTCGCAGCGTCCGTTTTAGGCCAGCCATCAAATGGATCAAAAGTCATGGACCCCATCCAGCACCAGTATTGTGGGTAGTGTAGATGCGAATGCAACGGTTCATTAACATACATAGGCGGGCTATAGGTCAATAAGAGATGGCCCTTTGGCTGTATCTAGCCTCTAAGAGTCCATGCTGAGTGTACTGTTCAACGGATTGTCGAGAACGGTCCAGTTGATGCAGTCCATGTCAATAAGCATAGAGTTTGCAGGGTCCAGTTGCTGGCTCCAGGTGCACCGTTGACAATATCATCTTTCACTGACTTCTGTATATCCGCTCACTTGATAGTTGCCCTAAGTGCATTTGCTGCGATCTTTGCCTCTGAATAAATATCCTCTGATTCTACCCAGATGCTGTGGGCCGACCCGAGGCCTCTAGTAGTTTCTCTTGATCAGACAGACTGCTCCCTAGCATGCTATTTTCTTTGATACTAATAGTCACCTCTGAGCAGAGGACCATCGCTGCAAGGATAAAGTCTTTGGCCTTGAGCATTGATATCATCCATTGGCTATCAAAGAGCGGTCCTCCCGGTTGACTGGCATCGTGCAGCTCCACCTCGCGGTTAAGAATAGTGTGGGCAGCCTCAATGCACGAGCACTGGGACACTGTATAGAGCGAGTCATGGCCGTGTAGTTCGTCGTGACCGGATCAAGCCAGGGCCTGGGTTATGAATCCTGCAAGCATCTTCTCCGCCTCGGAACAGGCAAGATTATCATGGGGTTGAGAAACCTGGAGAAGGGCGAAAAAAGCTTGATAGTAGCTCCTTAAAGATACGGGCCGGGACCAGGAGTCAATTGCATTCCGGCACATTGACATGGAAAGCTACGAGTCTGTCAAAGCTTTTGCGGCCAAGGCCAACGCACTCCCACGCCTCGACTCGGTGCTTGCCAATGCTGGCATCATGACAGAGACATTTGGTGTGGCTAAGAGAGCTCGAGTCTAGACTCAAGGCTGACGGGAAGGATGGAAAAAGACCCATTATTCTCAATACGCCCAACCCTAGCTACTGCAAGTCGGAGTTGATTTGTGACATCAAAGGCCCAATCCCGCCTGACTTTTTGGCACGCACAGAGGAACAAGGCAGCCGTACCCTAGTTCATGGCTTGCTAGCAGGGCCCAAGACAAGCGGGAAGTATCTCACACTGCCACGCCCACCTGTGCATACTGCATAATATTGCACATCTATTATCAGACAAGGCGAACGCATCTAGACCCGCACCATTTGTGGGAAACAATACTGGTGCTAGAATATAGGCTGACTTTTGAAACGAGTTGATTAGCAAACTCGATAGGATTGCTTCTAGTATTTCCAAATTTCCCATCACCCCTGCTTTTTCCACTCACGTCTTACATGCTTTAATTTAACTCTATGCTGACAGACCATTCGAGACTTCAAGGCCGACAGTTGTCTTTCGGGTTTCGTGAATTGCATATTGCTAATTATGATAAAGATGAATAAAATTAAAAATAGCTTGATTCTTATGTGATTTTAGGCAACCATTCATCCTACTATAAATTTCCTTGGCCAATTGTATGATTCTATTTGACGCCCTTCTACGATACAACTTCAGCCGCACCTGTCAGCCGCACTTGTCAGCCATACGATAGACATGCATAGCTTCCTTTATAAACTCAAATCACTGGGATCCTCATACAACGACGTAGATATGAGCATGCTGAAATAGCACGAGAATCTAAAGCATATAACCCGTCCTCCCGTAAACTAGCATCTGCGTCTGAAACTAGGTATTCTCTACTTCCACATTCTCTTTCACGCTTTAAGGCAGTTAAGGCAGTTAAATATGGCTTTGGCACAGCTTCTCAAAGTTCTACTTTTTCTTGTTGTAGGTGTTACTGCTAGCTCTAAAAGCTACGCAGTGAACCTCGCTGCAGCCTATGACCCCTCCGCATCAGATGGATGGTCTCGCTACATCTACTGGCAAAACCCAAATGGTACTATCGTGCTGCAGAAGCGCGGCCAGACGGACACTATTGCCATTCCCAAGGCTATCCCCCCTAAAGAAAAAACACCCCTTTCAGCATTCACTCGTGCATTGGACTCAGGGTACACCCAGGTTCGTCTCCCTGACTAGTATATTATAAACGTTTGAACAGTCCCTAATTATCTTACCTACAGGTCATCATGTGCTATCTTGATGAGAATGGTTACATTGTGACTGTCTCCTGCCGGAACAAAGACGACAAATACTATGACTGGGCGACAAGGCAGTCGTCTTATAAATCTGATTCCGGTCTTGCAATGGTGGGGATCAATGGAGCCATCCGCAAGTTCTTCATCAATGACGACAACTACGTCGTCCAAGAGTTAAACGACGTCGTGACACAGCTTGGTCCTAAGGCAGCCAAGGGATCGCAGCTGTCGGCGGCTGTGCCTGCCGGATCAAGTGATCTTCACGTTTTCTATCTTTCTGAGGACAAAACTTTATCATCAGTGTTCCTGAATGGAAGTGCTTGGTCTACAGGTGAGCAATATCATATCGATCAGCCAGCTCATAAGAGGCAGCATAGCTAACAACAATCCACACCAAGTTCTTCCCGACATTCCTGATTTCTCCACGAATCCAAAGACTGGCTTTTCAGTGGCGTCTTGGTCAGACCCGTCTATCTTCAGAGTGTTCTTTATCAACGATGCCGGAGTGACAAATGAGTGGACACTGAATGGCAACGACAGCAGTGCATCATGGGCCAACACAACTGACATCCTTGGAACCAACCCGGCTGCTTTCCCGAATGAACCAGTTGTGGTCTCACGAAGCGAGAATGGCACGGGCCGCTACCTAGAGTACTTCTATACTGCCCCAGGTGGTCACATCAACTATATCGCAAAGAACTTTGTCGGCAGCCCACTTTTTATGATCCAGTATGCCACCTTTGATGTACCAGTATCTAGTCCACGTTATACAAAAGAACAGAAGATTGCTTTAGGTACTGCGATTGGCATTGGTATCCCAGCTCTTCTTGTAGCACTTGCGGGCGCCTATTTTGCATACAAGACTTACAAGCCAGGGTCTAACAAACGTTTCATATTCCCATGGAGGAATAAAGCCAATACGCATGGAACCACAGCCGCGAGCACTATTCCTTAAGCAGCGTCAGGAAATGCATTTGTCTCCATAGAAAGAAGACTACATTATATACTGCATACAGTATGTCGCAATATAGTCTTTGATACTATGTTTATATTGGTGCATCCCCTCGATTAGAAGTGAAGTGTAGATGAAATTATATTCTATTTCAAGTACTGCATGATGGCGATAGGTGACATAGGATGACATACATCATCCTGAAAAGAATCACTCAGAAATATGAAGTCTTTGCTAAATCACTGAAGCTCCGCTTTTACATCTATTTTAAATCTTCGTCTTCTCATCATCCTCCTTGTGTCTATTAAGGCGGAGATCAAGATGGCGCATATTGCACCGGCGTGCGATGCCTCAACGACGACCGTTTTACCTTCTATCAGGCACCAAGTACTACCCTTGTCTTGAAGCAGATCAAAAACACAACAACAGAGATTGATCAACTATTTGCGCCCAAGAAAAACCTACTTTTGGCATATGGTAAGGAGTTGAGAACCATGGCAATCAGGTGCGTCTCATTTATTTTCCGATTATAGAATACTAGATAGGAATCAACACACAAGGAAGATCTCTCTATCTCTCCTCGCTGACCTTCAAGCAGAAATCAACTTCGAGCCTTGCAGTCTTGAGATCAGAAACCCAGACCCGTAGACTGTTTATTGACGATGATGGATACTTGGCACAGGAATTAAACAGTGTCGCTGCTTGGATTGGCCCAAAGGCTGCAAAAGGCTCACAACCCGCGCTGCAGTTGCTGCAAAGTCAGACACCGTACATCTGTTATACATTGCAGTTGTCAAGTCTCTTTCTTCATTCACATACAATGGTACCGAGTGGAACTCTGGTAAGCATAGACGAAATACATTGCGCTGACCACCCCAGGACTACGAATTATACCAAACTTTACCGATGATGCAACAATCGGTTTTGCGGCTGCAGCGTGGGCCCGGCCGTCATAAGAATATTTTATGTCAGCAAGGAAAGAGTCGCCTTAAAAGAATATATACTTACTGGTCTATATTACAGGACAGAATCATGGGCCACCGACTTTTATGTCCTTGGAGACAGTACGTTACTCTACACTGGCGAGCCTGTGGCTGCGTCACGGTCTGAGAATGGCACCGTTCGCTACTTGGAATACTTTTATAACGCCAAGGATAGAATCGACGACACTGTTGGTTTAATCAACTACTTTGTAATAAACTATATAGATAATATATTCTTACCATAGAATGCGCAACCTTTCCTATAGCACATCGAAATGATCGGCTTCGCATTGGATTACTCTAGGCTTTGGCCTTGCTAGTACTGCATTAACCGCAGTAGGTTGGGTGTGGTGGAAACGGATGAAGCGCAAATATATTGCTTAGACTTTAGACTGATAAAGAAAGGCGAAGCAACATGGCGAGTGCCACCAGTTGTACGTTCTACCTTCATAAGCCTTACATCACTGAGTTAGATGCCGACCTTATTGACTATTGCGATATACACGATGGTGATTGATGGCCGTCCATAAATACAAACATTATAGGTGACATCCAACCAAATCTGCTAGAGCGAAGCGTTACACTACCCGCCACAAGTATCCCGAAAACAATTGCAATGCTAAGACAATATGTCCACCATAAAGAAATGGGCTTTCTCAAAGCAAAATGTGCTGTGCAGTGAACACTGAGCAAGTACCTTTATTTAAACAGATCAAAGTTTCATTTCTTTGCAGTGTGTTCTATGAACAAAGCATCACCAACGGTTCGCATGAACATGACTTGACACGCACTTGTACATCAAGTGAGGATGAATTCAAGTTCACCGAACAGTTCATACAGTTTATCATAGCTATAAATTGGGATGATAATCATCACGATGGCTTCATGTGTTTTATTGTACCATCATCACCAACTTCTACCATCATTCACAACATCACCTACAGCTTATCTTTCCAGTTTCATCAAACAATTACACATCATTCAACAATGTCTGATTCTCAGAACAAGCCAGCTCTCATTGCCTTTGCTGGCGGCAAGGACGATTTCCGTGCTGCTCGTGTCCGCTGTGCAGCTGCCTGCAAAGCTTACAACGAGATCCCAGAGAATGCCCCTGCCGAGATCCGTGTTGCAAAGTTCCTGGACATTGTAAATCCCGGCTACAAAATTACTGGCCAAGTCACATCCGCCGAGGCGATGTACAGCACCAATACTGTGTGTCGGCCTTTGGCTCCATTTGTCAAGACACCCATCCGCATGGACTACGGCCTTCGTGTCAAGATTGGTGGTTCTACCTTCATCAACTACGGCTGCTGCATCTTGGACACACCGGTCGCAGATGTGACCATTGGTGAGAATTGTATGCTTGGCCCCAATGTCACTCTTGCCTCCGTGGGCCACCCCCTCCGCGCAGAGCACCGGATGGCCACCGCTGCTGATGGCACGCCTCAACCTCTGACTAGCTACGGAGTCGCTGTCACAGTCGGCAACAATGTCTGGGTCGGCGCCGGTGCCACTATCCTTGGTGGTATCACTGTCGGTGACCGCTGTGTCATCGGTGCTGGAAGTGTCGTTACACGCGACATTCCCGCCGATAGCCTTGCTGTCGGAAATCCTGCGAAGATTATCAGATCTATCGCCGCCGCGCCTCTTCCAGAGTATGATGGCGTAGCCATGACGCTTGAAGATGCTCTTAGAAAGAACACTTGAAGCATAACTAATTAATTGCTTTGTTCTTGTCTTTGTTCTTATTGTAGTTTTTTATGCTTTTATTTATTTTATTCTGTTATTCCTGGCAAATTAAGACCACATCACCAAAACATATGACTTTAATATGAAGCCTTATAAAATAACGTGAACAGTAACTACTGCACGATAAGAAGGCAGATATGCAAATTTAATAAAAATGTACCTAACAGTACGTGAGCACGATTGGAAAGCCGCGGACTAGGCTGCTATCAAACAAGGCTTATCGCAGCTGGATTCTCGTTGGCCCAAGTCTTCACTGATTTATTTTCATACCTTTCACATCGCGACTTTCATGCAAATCAAACAGCAAGTCAACAAAACAGCAATTCACATGCGCAACTGAACATAAAGCTGTCTTCGATACTTGAATATTACGGTTATCCTCATTAGTCTCTACTTCACCTATGGCTTACGTTAGTACAATAGCAAGTAAGTTTCATGTGGAATGAGCAATAAGCAATAAACAAGTTGCTGCTGATTTTAACGACTGGCTACCTGATAGTAGTTTTATCTGTAAATAATAATAGGCAGGGCTTATGCACGGCGTCGATGCTATTGTTACTTCGTTGTTACTGGAAAGCCGTAATAGTTTCTACGAGGGTTAGCTCATTTTTATGCTATTGAATGATAGTGTAAGGCAGGTGAGGATGTTTTGTTTTGTAGAAAAGCGTTTCAATATCATCGAAAATAAAGAACTAATTAACATGACAAGTAACTTTTTACACATTGAATTGTGCCGCGGTCATCACAGCGATATATATAGTTCCTCGAATTTATAGCCTCTAGTGCATTTTCATAGTGTTCATCTCTCTTACAGCAATCGACGGCATGGCGTCACATCGTGAATCGCTCATATAAGGATTGGAGGTGAAATTTCATCTGATACTATAGAATAATATAGGCATAGAGCATAAGTACGCTTAACTTTATTACTTACTAATCAGTGTGAATTACCTAGTAAGTAAGACACAAAAGCGAGGCTTATCGACAGCAAGACTCTTTATTTCCTCCCAGCTATTCAATAATTCCTTTCCGATTTTTCGGATTCAGTACTCTCGCCCTAAAGGCCCATCTCAGTTCGCCGTCGAACATAACATAACCCTAGTCCTCAAGAGCGACAGCTTCACGCAATTTAAAGTAGCTGCTAAATTTTGATGCAACAGAACTTGATAATAGGCAGTTCGTTTTCCTTCTCCCTTTGACTGTAAGGTAAATGTGAAAAAGGTGACTCAAATGTCTGTGGAGTATAATCAAGATCCAACAGCTTTTGCACGTCTTCAGCTGTTTCGAATAGAGTATCTGGCCCTAGGCAGATTGGTTCGTAGGTTTCGGGTGTTTCGTAGCCATTAGCGCGAGCGATGATAGCTCCTTGCCATTGTTCGGCAGTCCAGGGTGCAGTCTGTCTGCGTGGCCGTTCAGATGTTTCGTCCGCGTCCATGGTGATGGGATAGATACCAGATGCTTGATACCTTTAAGTAGAAGTTGAGAAATTTTAGAAGATAAATATTGAGAAAGTAGATTGTAAGGAGAACGGAAAAGTAAGAGAGGGAGGGGTAGGTTTTAGTAGACTATTAATAGTGGCGAGAGATGAAAGACTTGTGAGTTGTAGAGATGGTGATTTGGGTGGGGTATTTCTCACGTGTGAGGTCACTGACACTGCTTGGAAAGAGCCAGGTGAAACGACTTTACTTTATTTTGCATTATTGAAAAAGTACTCTCCTTAAACTCATAGAAAAACATAAAGGCTTTAAATACTTACAGTAGCATAATTGTTACCTTTTACTGTCCAATTACGACAGACATTTGTGTGTCCCTTGATGTCACAACACCAGGGCCCACACCTCACGATAGTCAGACCCTTACATATATAGACGACTTCACCAACATATTGATTGCATGCATACCTGCCTCTAGGAAGAGGACGACGTGCAGATTCTAGTGTGCTGTCACAATACGAATCCGGTTGAACCGACAATTAGTATATTTCGCTGAGCTATTACATGTTATTGATCTTAAGAGCATTGAGCAGCTGTTGATTTTAGAAAGGGGAAAGGTACCTTTTCGATACTTACTCAATTTAGTGTATTATGTTATTGATTGATAGCAACAATAGCAATTGCGCAATTGTTATTATTGCTGTCAATGAAAAGCTATTATCATTGCCCGTATATCTTTCCTACTTATTTTAATTGAACAATAGTTTAATGGACGATGGTGTAAGGAGTTTAATGATGTTTTAATGAGATGGTAAGAGATCAGTGACGACCTCATTGAACCGTGTCGCAGCCATTACAACAAGATGCATTTTTCCATAAGTCCTTAACTTTCTCATGTATCATCGGAATCTCTCACCCTCTCTCTCACTCACAAAACATCGACAGAATGGCTTCAACTCGCTCGTTCGCTTTTGGTGTAGAGCTGGAAATGTATTTAAGCCCCATAGACTCAGAGAGAATGAAGGACATGTGCAAAGCCGCTGATTGGGATTGGAGCGAACCTTTATCGGCTGGCAAGCATCGAACCAAACTCTTAAAAGTTTTACAGAAAGTACTTCTTAGCCGTCGTATCCCAGCCGTCCTCGAGGGACAAGACTGCCACGTGGATTGGCTAGTTGAAAGCGATGGGTCCTTATGTAGTGGCGAAGGAGACGGAGACTGTGCGTTCTAGTTAACCCTTTACTGACTCCTGGACATAAGCTCACAAGATATCCGCAGGGGGAGCCGAGGCTGTTTCACCAGTCATGTATGCACATACAGATTGGGAAAAAAAAGTCATTGAACTATTCGATGCGATGAACTCCGTCTTTGACATCAAGACCAACGACAGATGCGGCACTCATGTTCACATTTCGCCGGCGGTTTCTCCTGGCCTTTGCTGGACCACTAACGAACTTCGCAGCATTCTCAAGGCAATCTGCGTGTTCAACGAAAGCATCGTAGATATGTTGCCAGCGGACAGAAAGAAGTGTGAGTTTATTTTACCCAACTTCTCCAATGAGCACTCACCGCACGCTGTTCGAAGCCTATACGCCACGGCACGCGACACGGGAGACTACGGCCTCGTGTTTGCTGTCATTGACGGCCTTCAGACGCCGGGAGCTTTCGCGGAGCTTTTCGAAAACAGATGGTGGTCCTTTAATTTCAGCAACATATCCGACAGTGATGCGTCTTGTGGAACGATCGAGTTCCGGAGCCCTCCTGGGTCATCCGACGCGAAGACAGCCACACATTGGGCTGTGTGGACCATGTCATTTGTCGCTGCGGCGCTACGGACGGACTGAAATAGTCCGAACCCAGATGTTTGGACTCGTGCAGGAGCTGTGGCAGGCCTGAGACAGTTTATCCTTAAAGGATTCGCCTATCTGCCAGCATCTTCAAGAAATGGCTTAGATGTCTCGCGCCTGCGCAAGATGACAGGGAATGTAGCTACCGCTATGACGGCAGAGGAGATTGAGGAGGTGAAGGCGTTGAAGGAAAAGAAGCTTCTGCGCTTTGGGGAACTATAGATTCGCGGACCATTTTTTTGGGCACCAGAAATGACGTTGACGAAAATGATCTAAATTGACAACGGCGATGTCGAGGTGATTTATTTACTTAAGATGTGAACTCGTTGCAATCAAGGTAATACTACACCTGTAACGTGTTTTGCTTTCATCTATCTTATTTCAAGTAAATCAAATATACGCCTTGCCATTCGCACTCAAATCACGACCTATGCGCAGGTATATACAACCCTCTTGTGTTCTTCTCGACAGCAGCCTAGATGATTGACAGATTCAAGTGCGCTGGCTCATTGCCGACCACTTGGGCGAATATTGCGACACCAGTCACGTCCATTTTTCACTTGCCAGTTGCAGAGAGCGACCTCCATAACCATCCCGAGAAAGCCAGCTACACAGATCCCTCCGCTATCACTAACAGATGTGGCCCCAAGACTAAACTCGCGGTCGTGCTCAGGAACGTTTTCCATAATCTCGGCAAACGTGTTGACATATACTGCGCCTCCCAAGAGGCCCTCCCAGAATATGATCAGAAACACCAAGTATACAGATGGGAGGAAAGACTCAAAGTATATAGACTGCAATGTCAGGATAATGAGGTTCGCCATCTGTAGTATAGATGGGAAATATAGGTTGTGGAGCCTGTAAAAAGGAGTGGAGGAGCGTGATACAAACACTCCAAGCTGATATAAGAAGCCATAGAAGGGGTAAAAGGCGCGATATTCCGAAAAGGGAGAACTCTGAAGTGGGAACAGTAGAGTTGGTGCCACTCCCTGGTTGATTGTGTACTCGGCAATATACACAAGCAGCAACGGCAGCATGTAGGGAAAGAAGAGGGTGCGGGCTCTGCGAAAGTTGGCGGCAAACGAGTTTGTGTGGTGACTGCTGCGAAGGGAGTGTGCGTCGCCGTCGCCGGCTCCATACGCGGATGCAATGGGCCTTGAAGCTGTGGACAGGAGGCCGGATGTTGAAGATGACGCTGCTGCACGCTCATTATCTTCATCGTCATCGGACACATCACCACTAACAACATCGTATCGATGCTCCTTGGGAACAGTGGAAGTCCACTCACGTGCTGCGTGCTTCAAGGGCTCTCTTGGAAGAATAGCAAAGAAGCTGACAAGCATCACCAGTGGAAGAATCGCAGAGGACAAAAGACTGCCGCGGACAGTGAATCCAAGCCAGTCTGTCAAAATGACATAGAGACCGGCACCCACTAAACCAGCAGCACCGGTGCCGCCTCCCCATGCAGCAAGACTTAGCGGCCCGTAGTAGTGTGTGAGGCCAAGGAAGCTGAGCTCGCCTCCTCCACTACTCAGGCTAGCAAGAACAACACCCAAAAGCTTCACTGGCACACTGGCAGTTGTTGGAGTCATAGCAATCAAAAGCATGCCCGTAGAAGACAAAATAACAAGGACAGGGATACGTGCAGAGTAAGGTACGCGGTGGATGAAGTAGGGGGCGACGAGTTTTGTAGCAAAGGACGGCAGCACATCGGCAAGCAAAACAACACCCTTGGGCAAGGTGCCAACTAAATCCTGAGCAGCTGACAGGATGATGACATAGAGAACATTGTTTATGAGACCTAATTGAGAATCTTGTCAGCCGTGTCGCTAGCTGTATAGTTGTCATAGGTCATTAGATAGACGAGGCGGTGGCATACCAAACAGCCAAAATGAGATAAAGACAGGGAATCGGCCGCCAAACATGGCTCCTATTCGGGCTCGGTAGAGAGCCCACGATGAAGAAGGCGATCCCGGAAGTGGCAGTAGTAGCCCTGAAGATGATGGAGACAGCGGCATAGTATCCTAAACCTGTACTGCGCAGCAGTGTTGTTAATAGATGTGTCAATGTACTCGATGGATGAGTGGCTGGCAAGGCATAGAGTAGCGAGTCGCGTCACCATCCCATAGGTAATGATTCTGCCGGGCGGTGTAGGTGTCGTGTGCCCAAGCACTGACGTATTGCTGAGACGGGACAAAAGATAAGCGAGAATTAAGTGGGCCAGTCACAGGCAAGTTAGGCTTTCAAACTGCATCTGATAGTGATGGCTAGATAAAGTATCCTCAGGCACTGGGGAAAGTAAATCTGAGGTAATAGTTATTTGAAAGAAAGAAATGTGTATCGATTATTAAAGTGTTGTGGTGTGGTGTGGTGTTGATATTGGTCTAGTGTGCTTTCCATTCAGATTTGAGGTTCATTTTAGTGCATTACTTAATACCGCTTGATAAGTAATATAGAACTAACTCTCTGAAATGGATTTTCAACGTGACATAAAGAACAATGAAAAAACGGAAACCGCGAGATTATTGAAACAGTTCTTTATTTACACAGTCTCCTAATGATAAATTTTAATTGCTAAGGTACAATACTAATATATCCAAAATGATAAAGATAGCTGACCATATGAAACAAACAAGAAAGTCATAGAACAATCTTGCATACCATTATTCCTTTTTAAAAACTGCAGAGCTGTATCTATGACTTCTCAGAATGGCTTCCAGACGATACGTGCCGCTGATTGAAGGACGGATTTTTCCGACCTTAATGTGGAGCTACGCTAGGACCAGTCCGACTCCGTGATGGGGTAATAGAGCCATGGCACTCGGTAGTAGCTCCGGCATTCGACATTAATAATGCCTGTGACGCGCGACATCAAGCTTTGCCTGCTTCTTGTTGCTCCTGCAAATATCGAGCACAAACAAAACCAGACACGTGCAAGATGGAGACTACTCAGTATTACATTCTGCCAACAGCATTAATTCCTAATTCGCCCCGACCCTTACTTCACTACAGGAACGTCTTGCCAGTCGTTGGCAAAGATGCAGAGGGGTTCGACAGAGTTGACCCGGTTGCAGGCCACGCTCTTTTCAAGAAGAATAGATGGAATGTCGCGTAGATTTACAGATACGGTGCGACTCAAAACTCCCATTTCCACCGCACAGTACACGAGTGCATGGTAGTCTTGTCCGGACGTGCGACGATACGATTCGGTACCGGCGACATCTTAGATGACCTCGAAAAAAACACACATGGTGATGCCTGGGAGAAGGGAGACATCGTAGCACCAAATGATCCAAGGGGTTCTGCAATTATTTCTAGTAGAAGACCCGGCGTCTTTATTGTGCCAAGTGGTAGTGTGACACTGGAAGCACAGGCTGGAGACGTGTTTGTTATTCCGGCCGGCGTTGCGCATAAGACACACAACACTCAACCAGCAGCACCGTTCAAGCTCATGTCTCCAGGGAGGGGGCATAGATTCGGCGTGAGTGACGCGGAGATGCCGTCGACATTGGCTTCTATACCTCTTTCTAGATTTACAATGCTTGGCGCATATATCAGTACTGATTGGGACTTAGCTATCCGTGGTGGAGAATTTGAGGCCTCGTGGGCAGTATCCCGACCAGCTACTGACCCTGTCTTCGGGACTTCCCCCGATGGATTGTGCGGAACATGGGTTGGTATCCCAGAGTCTGAGCGCATGGGAATGCCACGGGCGAAGCTATAGAAGTAGTACTATCAACTTGTTCTAATTGTGGAAAGAAACGACTGCTTTTGATTTGTACAATTATAGGGTCCGCATATTTCACCTCCCAAGCCACATCTCCGGGTCGCAGCCGATGATCGGCCACATTCATACCAGTGCTTCGTATAGGCTTTCCATAACCAGGAGCAGTGCTTTAGCTTACTGACCCACTACCATTACATCATCACATAGCGCGGGGTATATGACCTCGTAATTCCGTATATATGGCAAGACGAAACTTACAACACTGCATAATAACATTATAGCAAGTGTCGCGATGGCCGAAATCCCACTGTGCACGAAAACGTTCAAGTTGAACAATGGTGAGATTGTCATGGGATCACGGCATCACAATTGCACTGCTAACCTGTAAGGTCGGGAATTGCCCGCTGTTGGACTGGGGACTTGGTAGGGTAAGTGGAAAATCACTAATTAGAATTTTGCAACTATCTCACATATACATAACATCAAGGCAGTTAAATACTAATCTTTTTCACGATCAGGCAGTTTTGGCTCCAAGGACGAAGAAGCCCTGGAAGCTTCTATTGTCCATGCTCTTCAATCCGGCTACCGGCTGATCGATACGGCTCAGTTCTATCAGGTTGAGCCAATCGTTGGTAGAGCAATCCGGGCAAGTGGTGTCCGCCGCGAAGATATCATCGTCGTCACGAAGTTTTGGGGCTACTGGCATCATGACCCAGAAGCAGCACTCTCAATATCTCTCCGTGATCTTGGTCTGGATTACATTGACGTGTTCTTGATGCATTGGCCATCAGCTCCAACACCGCTGCCAGAAGCACGTACAGTACTACCCACAGATAGCCCGACAACAGTAGAGACATGGCACAAGATGGAGGCGCTCGTAGGAAGCAAATGCCACTCCATAGGTGTCAGTACCAGTAACTTCACACAAAAAACGCTGGCAACGCTTCTCGAGTTAGCCACGATTGTACCAGCAATTAACCAGATTAGATTTATGCTTTAAACCCCAACCATGCTCTCGTACCTTGGTGCAAAGAGAGCGGCATCCAAGTTGTAAGCTGGAGCACTCTAGGGCCCAAGGCCGATGCAAACAACCCGCTGCTGCACCACCCCATCTTCACGAATATAGCTACTGCGCATAACGTCGGTGCAGCTCTCGTGTCACTATCCTGGGCAGTACAACGTGGAGTCGCTATCATCCCCAAAAGTGCGACTCCGAGCCGCATCGAAGCCAACATCCGCTTAGTTACTCCATCGCCGGCCGAGATGGCTTCTATAGATGACGCACACAAAACTCTTGGCCGTCTCCGTTTGACCGATAAATCTGTTAACGTTGCTGCCACAGTCTATGGAAAAGGCACAATTTTAGGCTGGTCTAATGTCGATATAGGCTGGGAGGACAAGGATGGGAACTGGCTGGTATAAGCGAGGACCTCGAGTACTCAGTATTTTGAATTGTTTCAAAGTATATAGCCCAAAGGTTGGAGCTACTACATCTCCTTCTAATCATTCTGGTTTTTGATTATATATGTCCGATCTGTAAGACTTCTATCTAGAGCAATCCACGACTAGATTGTCTGTTCACATCTCTTCAAGAAGGTAGAGAATAAATATTTGTTTACCTTAACATATAAGAGTCTTGTGTGAAACCCGGCTAAATGTCTTCTCTTGTGCTGGATAGCGAGAGTGCGATTTGGACAGACCGCCACAGTTTGAAACTTGCGGTCCTATAGGGACCTGAAGATCGAGCCGGACTCCAGGAAAGGGCAACTCGCGGCTGCTTCTCATGTTCCAAAACAACATTGTTTAATTTGATGGAAGTTGCCACTTTCCCAGAAGACTCAACTCGATTGCATTTAGGCCACGGGTACGCAAAAACGACTACCACCAGGGCAATCCAGAAGCTATCACAAATATGGCTATATCACAATGCAGTAGTGCGATGTCTCCGGTCTTGCTGTTTGCTCATTGTGCTGGATCAAGAGAGTCAACCCTACAGAAGAAGAAGCTGCATTCCTCTGAAAAGGGCGCAATGGGTGTGAAATTGTGGATCAATACAGATATTGATAAAAGCTGACTTTATTGCTAAATTGGTTCTTATTCATTAAAGAGTATGAGCAAATAAAATACAGAGAAAGCAAGTCACGTGCCTTTAGGACAGTAAAATCATTGTATAGAAGTATTGGATGAATCAATAAAGTCTTCTTTAGATGATAGTACCGTGAAATAAGGATTAGCTGCACGCAGAGCCACGGTCAATGGTACCGAGATCAGAAGGAATAACTCCGTCCGATACTGCATCCTGATAACTCCAGCGATAGTCGCCTAGCTCCGTCTTCCAACTCCAAAAGAACCAGCCAAGGTTGTGTTCCTCATAGCTTGTCATCTGAGCCGTGAACCACTTCTTATAGAAGTCCTTGTTCGAGCTGGGATCCCAATCGTCGCTCCATTGCACATCATCTGGTGGACTCAGGCTGAACTCGCCGACGATTCCTGGGCTATCGCCCTGGCTCTTATCGTTACAAGAAGCAGAGATATAAGAATCATGATCCACAGAAACCCTGGTATCCCATTTAAGATAACGGTGATCATCAAAAGCCACGTACCAAGAGTTCATGGACTCTGTTGGGTTGCCACTCCCCCAGTCATTGTTCATAACAGCAAGATGAACCTGAGCATCACCATGCACCCCAATGGCGTCTTCCTTGCTGTGTACACGATCCCAAGCATCCTTGTAGTAGGATGTCCGCATGCTAGTGGTGTCGTCGCCAGTGTTCTGCAGAGGCTCGTTGACGATCTCAATCATGCCAACGTTCCGGAATGCGTCTGTTTTGTGAACCTTTTCCACTAGGAACTCTAGAAACTTCAGAGCACGCTCGTATTGGTAGTCCACGTAGAAACCCGGTGAAGACGCATACTGGCCTGTGTCTGCGTTGGATGCAACCTGTGCACCAGGAGCGCCATGCAGGTCGAGCACAATGTAGAAACCGGCATCACTTGCCCAACCAACGACGCTTTCCAGATACGACATGGCGCCCTATGCAAATTAGTGAAGGCACCAATTAGTTGATCGTGCGATACATACCTGCGGAAAGTGCTCTGAGTCGCTATAGACGATATCCTCATTGAGCCAATAGCCGAGTGGAATCCGCACAGCATTCAGGCCGTAGTTTTGCATTTGCTTAAAGTCATCCTGCGTCACCCAAGATCCCCAATGGTCTTGAAAGGCAGAGTTGGCTGCATCCTGGCCCAGGTCAGACACGCAGTCAAACTCGGACTTTTGCCCATCGCATCCTATTTTAGACCAGCTGTTGCTAGCCATCCAGGGCTCGAGGACAAATAGAGATCCCAAGTTTACACCACGTATGGGATTGCCATTCGTTGGAAGCCAGCGACCTTCAATATTCTTTGCAGAGTTGTTGAAGTAGTTGGAGCCACCCCGGGATTCCATACGATGTGCATTTAGATGAGGTAGCCATGCCTTGGCGACGCCAAAAAGATAGACAGCTGCAAAATAGAGTATGAGATGGAATGCCATGGTTGAAAAAATAGATATGTTATGTATGTGGTGAGTTGCATAGAAGAGATGATAAACAGTAGCCGAGTTCAATGGTATATATACTTGTAGAAGCTGTATACTTTTGCCCAGTCAGAAGCTACATAGTCCTAACCGACACAGCACCCGTCATTGAAAAAAAACCTCAGAAAGCAAGAAAAAATTGCAGAAAGCAAGTAATAATAAGACAGTACAATTTACCTCAGAACAAGCTAAAAGTGAGATTAATACGAGGTTTTCCTTGCAAGGCAGATCCATCTTGACCGTGCTGCCGTGATACATAGGGTTACGACCCGCAGATCTTATCCTAAAAACAGCCGAAATATGACGTTATTTACCTTTGCGTCTTTTATTGATCAGTGACCCTGTCTCAGGTCTATGAATACATTAAGGTACACAGATAAGTACCGACAACTAGGTTACCCCTCTTATTGAGGCTAAAGCAGACTGAGACTATGTAATAAGATATATCGAGAAGTAAAGAAACCAGGTTATAGTTTTAGCGGTTGAAGGGGAAATAATAGCATGACAGTCTTATATAAGATTTAGAAAGCTTATATCAAAGCTAGCTATAAGATTAGCAACGATGTAGTATTTATATTATAAGTTAATGATTTAAAACTACGATGATAGGCGTATATAACCTCGGCTAGTGTAATGGGCTAAGGCTATAGGAGATAAGAGCAGGCTATGCATTGCCTAGTACGCTTATTTAATCTTATAAGACTAAAAAGCTATGCGACTATTAGTATGTCTATTTAATCTTATAAGAGTCGATATTACGTAACACCGACTTTTATGAAATTAAATGTAATAGGCTAAGGCTATAAGAGGTAAAGGCAGGCCATGCCTTGCCTAAAGCGTCTACTTAATTTTATAAGACTAAATGTAATGTTATAGTGGGAGGGAGCTTAGTTAAGCAGTTACAAATAGGTTAAATAAAGAATCCGGTAGTAATCTTTAAAAGGTAGGTATAGCATTAGTAAAAGTTTAAAGCGTGTCTCTCTCTTTATCGATTGAGGCGATACCCTTCTTTTTCTATTTCTCGTCTCGCCGTTAACTAAGCTTAAGCCTTTTTATCCCCCTTTTCTCGATAACGATATAAAAAAATTTCTCTTAAGTCTTTAAACAAAGACGTTTATACGATTTACTAAATTTAAACGATCGTAAAGACTAGATGCTAAGTTAAGCCTCTCTTTACGTAATCCTTTTAAGATCTTTTAATAATCACGTGCCTAAGCACTTACTTAACTCTTTACCGAATTTATAGTCGGCTTACGTAGTCGTTTTTATATAATTAATTAACCCGTTTATTAAGTAGTCTTAAGACTTAAGACTTAGTTATTATTCTTAACGTATATAAGTTATATATATATATAACTAGATATAAAAGTAAGGTAAATATTTAAGTTTATATATAAGTTATATATACGCCTATTTTATAATATTCTAATCTCTAAAATATCAAAAACTAACCTTAAATATAACTTTAAAGTTAATATAACTAAGCTATTAAGGTTAAGACTTTATAAAAAATAGATTTTCACAATTCGTTTTTAGCAGTAAAATTAAAAGTTATAATGTAACTGGGCTGTTAGGGTTATGACTTTGCAAAAAATGGATTTTCACAATTCGTTTTTTAGCAGTAAAATAAAAAGTTGTAATTATAAAAACGTAAAACTATTCAGACGTCCGAACAGAAAAGAAAGAACACACCCAAACATATTCAGACGTCCGAACTAAAAATGTTTAGACGTCCGAACTAAAATTATTTAGACGTCCGAATAGAAAAGAAAGAACATACCTAAACATATTTAGACGTCTAAACTAAAAATGTTTAGACGTCCGAACTAAAAATGTTTAAACGTCCGAATAGAAAAGAAAGAACACACTAAAAATGTTTAGACGTCCGAATAGAAAAGAAAGAATACACCTAAACATATTTAGACGTCCGAACCAAAATTATTTAAACGTCCGAATAGAAAAGAAAGAACATACGAAAACAAATTTAGACGTCCGAATAGAAAAGAAAAAACATACTAAAATATATTTAGACGTCCGAATTAAAATTATTCAAACGTCCGAATAGAAAAGAAAGAACACACTAAAACAAATTTAAACGTCTGAACTAAAATTATTTAGACGTCCGAATAGAAAAGAAAGAATATATTAAAACAAATTCAGACGTCCGAATAAAAAAGAAAGAATACACTAAAATAAATTTAAACGTCCGAATAAAAAAAAAAAGAATATACTAAAACAAATTTAAACGTCCGAACTAAAAATATTTAGACGTCCGAATTAAAATTATTTAAACGTCTGAATAAAAAAGAAAAAACACACCTAAATATATTTAAACGTCCGAACTAAAATTATTTAAACGTCCGAATAAAAAAGAAAAAACATACTAAAATTATTTAGACGTCCGAATAAAAAAGAAAAAACATACTAAAATAAATTTAGACGTCCGAATAGAAAAGAAAGAATATATTAAAACAAATTTAAACGTCCGAATAAAAAAGAAAAGAATATACTAAAATAAATTTAAACGTCCGAACTAAAAATATTTAAACGTTCGAACTAAAATTATTTAAACGTCCGAATAAAAAAGAAAGAATACACTAAATATATTTAAACGTCCGAATAAAAAAAAAACATATTAAAAACAGAAATATTTAAATTTTTAAATAAAAAAGCCGGTCGTTATCGTCTTCCTCTTCCTCGTCATTTTCAACCTCGTCCCTCTCGTCGTCTTTAATCTCGTCCCTCTCGTTATTTTTAACCTCGTCCCCCTTATCGTCTTTAATCTTTTTTACCGTTCTTTTAGTATATTATTTACGAGGCATTAGCCTAAGCAGCTTTTAAATTAAAGCAGTATATAAAGAACGCTCGTCGCCGTCTTAAGCTATTTTAATGTTAAAAATCGTATCCTTTTTATCCGTTATCGGCGCCGCCCCGCCTTTGAGAATTTTATTTATAATATATTTCTCGTATACCGTATAAATTATATATAAAATCGGTGTCTCGTCGGTAATTGTTTAAATTACGGCGCGAAACTTAGTCTTTTTTTTATTTACTTTAAAACTTTTTATACGGTACCGGTTATACGTCGTTATTATACTTTTAAAAAGTAAAGTAAATATATCGACGTTAAACGTATTTATTAATATAATAATCGGCCGTTAAATATATATCTTTTTAAACAACTAACCGACCGGTAGTAATATTTTATTAACGAGATACGTATAAATTTAAGTCGTTAAAATACTATAAACAATACTTTCCTCGTCGAGAAACGTAACGACCTCCGCGTCTATATAATCCGACTATAACTAACGCGCCTATTATTTAACGAGATCGGTTTTTATTTATAATATACGGATGTTATCGGCTATACCGCGCGTCGGTAAGTTATATAACATCGTTTAATTTAGTTATTTTATAAAAGTCGAAAGTTTAATAAAACCGACGTAGCTTTAGCCTATAATATATTTATTTCCCGTTACCGTAATGCTTTTTACCGAAGTTTATAATAAATAACTAAAAAACCGGTCTTTTATATTAATATATTATTTTAAAAACGTTTTAACTAACCGTTTTCGCCCCCTAGCTATTATGTCTAGCCGTTTAAAGCCCAAACGGTCCACTTATTTGAAATATTCGACGATTACAACCAATTAGAAGCCTGTATTTAAAGTGGACCGTATCGAGCCGTCCGTATTAAAACTTTTGGTTCTTATAAGATTGAAGGTTCAACTTTTAATCTACGGTGTAAAACTAATTTAATGTGTGAAGCCGTGTTAAGTCGTGTGGAGCTGTAATGTATGGAGCCGTGTGAAGCTGTAATGTGTAAAGTCGTGTAGAGCTGTGATGTGTGAAGTCGTGTGAAGCCGTGTGAAGCCGTGTGAAGCTATGATGTGTGAAGTCGTGTGGAGCTGTAATGTGTGAAGCCGTGTGAAGCTATGATGTGTGAAGTCGTGTGGAGCTGTAATGTGTGAAGTCGTGTGGAGCCGTGTGAAGCTGTAATGTGTAAAGTAGTGTGATATATTTATAATATATATAGCTGTGTTAAGAATGACGATACTATATATCGTTATTCTTATAAGATTAAATAATGATAATAATAGTGAATGATGATGATGATGATAATGATAATAATAATGATGATAGTGATAATAGTAATAATAGTGATGATGGTGATGGTGATGGTGATGATGATGATGATAATGATAATTATGATGATGATGATGGTGATGATGATGATAGTAATGATGATGATGATAATAATAATGATGATAGTGATAATAGTAATGATAGTGATGATGGTGATGATGATGATGATGATGATGATGATGATGATGATAATGATAATGGTGATGATGATGGTGATGGTGATGATAATGATAATGATAATTATGATGATGATGATGGTGATGATGATGATGGTGATAATTATGATGATGATGATGGTGATGATGATGATGGTGATGATGATGATAATGATGATGATAGTGATGATAATAGTAATAATGATAGTGATGATAAGTATATTACTGTAATTATATTGGTTTAACTTTATAAGAATAAGTAGGTTATGTAAGTTATGTTCGGTGTCGCGGCGACACCGAACAATAACCAATTATATTAAATATAAATAATAAAAAAGCGTATAAGTTTTATTAATAGATTAATAATTGGGTTTAATCTTATAAGATTGAAGATATGTCTTAAGCAAAAAACGACTTATTATTCTTATAAGAGTCGAGAGTCACGTGACTCTAGACTCTTATATGATTAAAGCTTTTAGACAGACAGGTCGAATAAAAGACGACGTGGTCGGGTACGTGCTATAGATCCACGATATAGCTATAAAGTTGTAAAAGAACAAGTAGAAGTCGAAGAGGGTTTAGAAGGCGTAAGTTCTTGGAAAAGTCACCGACGTATTAAATAGTCATGACTTGAACGACTATACTTTTACGAAATAGTCTTTTTCTTAAAGCTTGTTATTAAAGCCCGCGTGACTAAAACATCCTATAAATATAGACTCTAGGTATTTATTAAAAGTCTATGCTAGCATTTTACACATAGCCTGGCTTTGTGTGTTCTAGGCTGTATCTCTTAACCAGTTTAACGATGCTGTTTCAATATAGAACACGATGCGGTTAGTGATTTTAGAAGTTGGTGATAAATAATAAGATCCATACTTATGCACAAGGTATATAGAAACCATCGACAAACATAAAAAAGATTGAAGGATTAATAGACATAAAATAAATCAACAAACATGAAAAGGATTGATAGAAATAAAATGGACCAATAGACATAAAAAGGATCAATAGAGATGAAAAATATTAACAGACATAGAAATATATCAACAGTAATGAGAGATACTAACAAACTAGAAAAAACAAACACGGACAGGAAATAAGAAAAAAACATAGTACAGGCTAGTTAGTAGTTCGTTTATTTTCTAGTACGGTAAATTAACTCCATAAACAAGTGGAAAGCGTTGGTTGTTGTGAGGCTTCCTAGCTGTGTTCTTTCCCCGGCCCAAGTAGTGAAGTCGGTGATTGATGTAAACGGCCGCTGTGCGATCTCTTCAGCCACTGCAGCCTCCCAGCTGCCTGTCTTGGTAGCCCTCAATACAATTATACTGATGACGTTTTCTTTGTTGCATCGACGTCCTGGGACGTACGGGCACCAATTCGCGTCTTGGGGAGCCGTGCACAAGTAGCAGGTCGTATAAGTGGAAAATTGTATGCTTGATTTCTCACTGTGTAGGGGGTATAACGGCGGCCGTGATATACACGCCGGGTTCCCGGCTGTGGTACACAAGGCCGGGTTGTAAGGTCCGATGTTGGAACCCCATGCCGCCGATTGTTGTGTCGTATATCTCCGTACAAATGTGCAAGAGAGACATGGCGCATTGCGATCTTTTAAGCAAGAGTAGCTTTGGTACCATTGCTTCGTATGTCTCAGTTTTTCTTGCATTTGTTGCACTTGCTGTATTGCCGGTGGGACGAATAATGTGTCTGGGGTAAATGGCACAAACTTCCGCTGGTTGGTTGCACTCTGTGATGTGCTTGTCCCTTGTCTAGAAGGTGTGACGAGCTGACCTTGATGCGTGCTAGGCTGTGCAGGTGCAGACGCCGGCGGTGGTACGGGAAGCGGTGCGAGAGGTGTTGCGGGAAGTAGTGGCCGAGTTGTTTGATGAGCGTGACGATGCTGGTAGGACGTAGGAGATTGCTGAGGTGGATTCTGCTCTATCTCTATTATTGTTAGTATATATTATCTTTAGTTGTGTGGGTTTAATCTTATAAGATGCAGATTTTAGTTCTTATAAGATTAAAAGAGCATGACTTACTGACGCGTCGCCGTTTCCGACTGTCTGACGTAGCACCGGGTAACGTGGATGCGACGAGGTTTTGGGCGGGCATGGCTTGGGCTGGTATAGGTAGGTCTTCGGGTTCCGTATCGCTACTGATGATTATATTTGATGTGTGGGGAGGGGGGACGCGTAGGGTATACCTTGTGCTGGTAGTCGTTGTATTGGCAGTGAACGGATCGTCGTTACTGGCAGTAGCATCTTGGATGTGCTCGGTCGACACCAAAGGCGTGCTTCTGTTAGAGAGAGACGGTCTTGTAGACGTCGCTGGTTGCCGCTGGGAGCACAGGTCGCATTGTACGCTGTTGTCACACATCACGTCTGCTGTCCCGTCCATGATCGTCGCCAATATTGACCGCCGGCATGTAGTCTCGTCTACAAATGCTTTCATTGACAGACGCTCCATGGACTCAACCGCGGAGTACGGGATGGTAGAACGTGTCTCTTTGTCGATGAGCACACATGTTGCCGTGCTTGTCGGCTCGCGGCCTGCGCGGCCGGTTTGCTGGACGTAGTCTGTGAGACTGTATGGTCTTCCTGCGTGTATGACAACTTCGGTGTGGGGGATATTGATACCACACCCAAGTGCGGTTGTAGCAGCGATCCATTGTTTATTGTTGTCTTGATTGAACTCGCTGATGACGTTGGCGCGGTCGTCGTTGTTCATGCCACTGTAGTATCTCGGGATGTAGAGAGCATCTGCTATTTCATCGCAAATGCGACGGGTTGTGCAGAATATAATCCCCTTGAACAGAGGGTCAGTCGGCCGATACGAGGCAATCTCATAGGCTACTCTTGTGGCCATGTCCTCGTTGGAACTCAATTGCTCGACCCGGTAAGATGCATTTGGCTTGTGACTGGGTCTTCGGTCGATAACCATGTGTGGTGTGTTCATTGCCTTTCGTAAATGGTCCTCTGAGTTCACCGGAAGGGTGGCCGTCAAGAGAAGGATTGGCGTTTTGGTTTTGACAGTATCGGCTAGGCCGTTCATGGCACTCCTATACGACGCATCTGTGAGGATTGAGTGGGCCTCGTCAATGGCAATGCGGCCGAGCAACGCGTTTGCTTGCAGGTATTGGACCCATGACTTGAAAGCATATGTCGCAGCGATTTCCACCGGGACAATGACAAGGTTATTGTTGGGGGTATTGTGCCGGAGGAGGTCTGTGGTCGTGATAGCGACATGGTTGATCGACAAGCTGGTGGCCCGTTGCTTGATATCCTGCATCACAGCCACGTAGGGTGTCAAGACAATGGTTATGCCCGCCCAGTCGAGAACGGCTGGGATGAAGAAAGTGAGCGACTTCCCTGCCGCTGTAGGCCGCACTACCGTTGTCACAGAGTACGGCTGTGCGGACAAGGCTGTTGCGACCGTGTCTCGTTGATCCTCGTTGGACCATTCTGCGCCTGGACCAAATAGCTTCTTTAGGGCTTTGTCAGCTTCTATGAAATAATCCATCTTGAGAGGAGTTGTGAGGAGCTGTGACGTGTCGTGGTAGGCTTGCGACGGAGTCGTGCCGAGTAAATGTGCGTGCCATAGATTGGAGACCCGACGGAATTGTTCGAGGGTGGCAGCCAGCCTTGTAGGTGTTGTCATCAAGACGGCATACTTGGCTCGAGCGGTTGCTGAGGTGTGGTTGCTTTGCATATCAGCAATGCAGTTCGTTTGCTTGTTCTCGGTATCTTGATACATTCTAGGTATTGTACGAGATATAGCGATAGCAATGTGTCTGTAACGTCGTGTTGTAATGGGAATGCCAACGCCAGCCTCGAATAATGTACGTAGTGCAACAGACAACTCCGGGGTGCCCTAACACCCGGTCTTTGTCGGCGACTGAAATAGAAATCGGGATTGGTCCAGACTGGGCCGTAGGCGCCCGGTAAGCTCGAGGAGTAACTGTTCTGCTGGCAGCAGCCAGCAGATTGCGGCAATGAGTATCTGTCCGACAGCCGTTGGGAGGAAACGGGCTATATGGCGGCGTACAGAAGCGGAAGCGGCGGACTTGTCGCGAGCGGTGATTAACACGACGTCCGTGCCGAGCACAAACACATTCCTCGCTTGCGTCTGAGTATCTGCAAATCTTAGCGCTGTGGTTTCGAGACCGCGGCCGGGCTGGCCGCTCCAGATGTGGAGTAGTAACATCAGCCGTGTCTTGAAGGTCTCCAGATGGTCTAGCCAGATAGAAATACCCGAGTCGAAGGCATCATTCTCGTTGAACAGGTTGTGATGATTGGTATTGATGACTAAAGAGTCACCGGGGTTCAAGTGTGGGTTAAAAGTGGCTATGTTTGTGCCAGGGCTATGATGTGAGATGGAGTCTTTAATGTCTTGACAGGATAGCTTGGACTGGATAGTTTCCCAGGTGCCGCCTAGTAAGACATCTAAAGACGTGGTCGTGTCTGTGATCAGCTGCCGGCAGGTTGCTTTGAATCGCTGGATCACGACTTCATCGCCCTCTTGCCAAAGGGACTGCTGGTCCGATGACCAGAAGGCAGTCCCTCTGGCAAGAGAGTTTTGATTGGTGCGATGTACGAACGCGAGCCAGTTGATCAGCATCCCGGTAACGTGGCTTGTTGTCTGGCACATTGTGTCGGCATGCATGTTTGTAAACCGACAGATGTCGTCGTAAGAGCAAACATGCCCACTCGCAAGTTGCCCAAAAGCTAGGAATGGAAATGCCAGGCGGCAGATCCATAGCAGATGGGCAAATATTGCGGTACACGACTCCGGACTCTTGAAGCCATTGTGCGAAGTGTTGCAGGCAATAGCAAAGTAGAGCATGGGGTGAGTCGTGCAACAGTCGCCAGACAAATCATCGCCCACACAAGCAGCCAGGAAGGTTTTGAGATGGTGTTGTAAAGTGATCTCGTCGCCTGTGGCTTCTGTGAATGTGTCTGCAGCATGGTCGTCATCGGCGTATGGGTCGTGCTGTAGGTTACCGGCACCAGCATCGACGCCGTCGTCGGCATCACTGTCGTCATCATTGTCGAGGTCGTCGTCGCTGTCACCATGTCTGTCATCGTTGCCGTCATCGCCCAGCGTGTGGTCTGTATTGGCTGCGACAATATCGGTTTGTTCCCGAATCTGACCGATGAGCGACCACATGCGATGGGATGGTTTGAAGCCGGTGGTATCAGACAGAGTGTCCCTGTCCTCTAAGCCCATACGGTATGTGAAGACGACGAACCGAACCAGCGTCGCTTCGTATCTGGCCTGTGCTTGCTGTGTAAGGAGACGACCAAACTTGGATCGTCCAGACACCCGCGGCGTGATACTAGTGAGGAAGAGCCGCAGTTGAACGGGAAGTTGAGCGACATTGTTAAGGAGACTATGAATGACTCGCTTGATGTTGCTCTGTAGGACGAGCTGTGCTGGGGACAGTTGTGCGGCGGGGGGGGTGAGTGCTGTATTGGCAATGACCTCTAGAGGACGCTCTTGTATTGCGTGTATCCAGCCGAGTTCTTCGACCCATGAACGCTCGCCTGTAACAGGCACAACAGACAAACGGGCACCTTGGTCTACTTCTTGTTGTCTCAGGCGTGCTCTGGCCGCCTCGAGCTGGGACTGCAGGGAATCCGGAAGTGTGTCGCCTTCTGGTGTAGCGAGGGGTCTGCGCACAGTCCAGTAGTGAGTGTATTTGCCTTTGGTCCAGGTCTGCAAGAGAGTATCGGTATACTTGGTCGTACCATCGATGTCGTCGTGCGTGGTCCGCCAATGGCGCGTGAGTTCGTCCTTGGCCGTTGTGAGAAACCGGCAGAGAGTACAGCTGTAACCTTCCTGGATAGCTATGCCTTTGACCGGCGATGACCCATCGGATGGCGTGACGAGTGTCGGCATGGTAGGCATGGCGGTGTGTATCATCAACTCGGACATGGTCGTGCTTGTAAAGGTGTGGCGTTTTCTAAAGTGGTCGCCGCGAGCAGATTGCTTGAGTCCAATGCCGCATGGCACACAGATCACTGCACCGTACTCGTGGCTGACGATAATGCGACCCGACTGTATAAGATCCATAATGTCTACTTTTGGTTACGTTAGTCATTGTTTAATCTTATATGTCTAAAGGGTAGGCTGCTTACATGATCCTGTTGCGTGGTCAGAGTGCAGGGATGCAGACGCAGGGTGGCGTAGCGCAAAGTAGCGGGTAAGTGCAGGGAGATGTGGGGACAAGGCTGAGTAACAAGCACGTCCGGCAGATCTACTTGTAAACTCCGTGTTAGTTAATGTTTAATCTTATAAGAATGTTCTGGTTTGTTGACTTACCTAACGGGGCTAAGCGCACGTTTAATGGCAGGGGTACTTTTACTGCTGTAGCGGACAGGACGACTATGAGCGTTAGTTTTAATCTTATAAGATTGAAAATACACCCTTATAGGATTAAAAGATGTGTTTTGTCGTCCATGATGAAACTTACTTGTAAGAGGCAGAACAGCGTCTGAATGTACGCGTGTGCGCGTGTACCAGAGTCTAAAGTCTGGTCGTATTGACATTAGTACTCGATCTGTCGTGCATGTTTTCAGCTTCTTTGATCTTACCTGGGCGGCCTACGACGACGCGAGGCGATTTGGAGCCAATAAAGAGTATGGCGACTGCGCCGCGGGTTAGTTTTTCTCGGAGACAGATATGGAGGACAAGGATTCACAATTGCCATACTTTGAAGTTGGTGTCGGTCTGCAAGACTGCGTGGGTGTATATGTGTCTCCTTTTGTACGTGCGCGAGCGGCGCAGCCGTGGATGAGACAGCGCTTTGTGGTCTTGAGCACGAGCGTTCCTGTGCGCGTTGCTGCCCTGTCGACGTTGACTGTGAACTGAGTGTTCTTGGGATAGACAATGAAAGCAGTACGTGATGCCTGGCTGTGACGAAGTGAAGAGAAAACACAAAGGTCTGCGGAAAGAGAGGTTGTGCAAGAGTATGGGAGGAAAAGTAAAGTTGGGGCATGGGGTGTCAGATGAGTACAAATTCGAACTTGGTCAGTAATAGTCACGGGGTAGTAAATCTGAAATCCTGT
This sequence comes from Ophiostoma himal-ulmi, assembly GCA_029299165.1. Taxonomy (NCBI): domain Eukaryota; kingdom Fungi; phylum Ascomycota; class Sordariomycetes; order Ophiostomatales; family Ophiostomataceae; genus Ophiostoma; species Ophiostoma himal-ulmi. The sequence continues at coordinate 680,068 of JANSME010000004.1, forward strand.
TTTTATATTCTAATTGATTATTCATATTATTTTAATTCTATATACGCGTTAACGCGTATATGCTTATTTTGTTGGGGATGGAGTAGTCTGACGCGTCTGTTCATATCGATGTATCTATCTTTTTTGTTGGGTTTGTATTGGCCTGGTTTGCTGCCTTGATGACATCAACTATTTTGGTATTAATAATAAATGACAAACATCTGTTGTATTGTCTGTTTCGTTGTGATTGTAGGTGTCGCTGCGACACCGACACGGTACCACTTGCTGTTTTCGACTTACTACTTGCCGTTTATTAGTAATAGACGACAAACATCCGCTGCATTGTCTGTTCCGTTGTGATTGTCGGTGTCGCTGCGACACCGACACGGTACTACTTGCCGCTTTCGACTTATACAATAAGAGTATATGCAACGTTTTCTTGAATGCTTGCTGTATATAGACTTATTAAACATGGATGAGGAGAGCTGGATAAATGTAAATATTTGGGGATGTTTAAAGTAAGGCCATGTCTTCCTTCGACACGGCTTACTTGTTATACTCGAGATACCAACAACGTCAAGATGTAGATCTTATAAGAATAAAAACCATGTTTAATCTTATAAGAATTAATAACGTCTTATATACTCTTATAGGATTAAAGGGTTTAGATCAGACGAGGTAGTAGTACTAACGTAGATGCCAACCACGGTGCTCCTATTTACATACGCCACCACTTAACCCAAGGGGCAGCTCCGTCTACATCTATACCTAAGTAAAAAGACCCTGTCAATTCGGTCGTACCCGGCCGGCCCTAGCCTTTATAATACCACCCCGGCGCCTTCATAAACAGCCATAACAGAGCATTCTCTTTACTCATTACCTAAGCTCGGCATATCTTATGATAGCTAACCACGGCTACAGTGCCGTTGTATACCCGCTGCAGTACCTTGGCGGCTACGCTCCTACCTACGCCCACGGCGGAATGATGCTATATACTCTTAGTCGTCCCGTCCCTTATAGTGACTAAATTCCCCACGCTTCCAGTACTAGACAATCGCCGCAGCTCGTACCCTACCTCGGTAACGGAGTTTGCACTAGCCACGTCTTTTTTCGGCCACGGCACCGACTGTCTGAATAGTAGAACGCGGGACATCTCACTTGGACGGTCTTCTTACACGACCCCATCTCCTCGCGAGGACATTTCTTTCCTAGTTCACTCTAAGTCCCTTACCGACCCCGAGGTCGAGCATCTCTTTACACAAGAGCCCCCTGTTCCTAAAGCCGTTCCTGCTGTCACAAGCCCCTCAGACAGTGCCTCGAAAACCGTATCCAAGGACATCGCAATGTTTATATTCGCGGGCTTCACCCTACTACTGGCGATGATCTGCTCTTGAACTACACTCGACGCTCTAGTGAAGTCGAGTAGTCCAAGGCAATTATCGACATAGCTACTGGAGCCTGTAAAGGGTAGATGAACTTCCGACTATTTTCCTTTAACTCAACTCTAAGACCAATTAGCTTCGGCTTTGCCAAGTTGAAGAACGTTAAGGATTCGGAGAAGTGTATTCACGGTTTCTACAGCCGCGGTTGTAATGTTGGCGTTATTAAGTAACTAATAGTCGGTTCTTCTCTTTATCTTATTTTTTATAGCTAGTGTCTAACAATTGCCTAGTTTTGAGTCTGGCGATGATTGCGAGACGGTCATCAAGAACTTCCAAGACATGACGGTTGGCCAAGACAACTTCATCGTACAGGTCCGCTACGCCGACACTCCTTTGCAAAAAAGAGCTGAAGCGCCTCACTGCTAAGCGCCGCCAGTACCGTACCAATGAATACAATGTCGGTGCCTACGGAACCCCGGCTGTCGGCATCAGTCCTTCTATCTACGCACCGTCTATATAAAACCGCCGCTCGCAGAGAAGCAGCAACTTTGGGTATGACTCTATCTTCTCTCCTCCTTCAAAATGGCTGGTAACGATATATTTTAGGCACTTGTTTACCCGCCACTCATCTTACCCAGCCATGTCTAGTGGCATGCCTGAAAACGGCGCCGCTCGAAGCCATGAATGTGACTTAAATTGCCGTGTATATAAGCCAATGCTATTAATCAACAGGAAGAAGGCACAGCCCGAGGCAAACGCTGCTTCATCTGATGGCTCGGGCGACGAGGGTGCTACTGTCGTGGACAACTCTGCTACTGGAGTAGAGGCTATCACCCTAAATGCAGGTTCCTTAATGAACGAGTAGACTCTTAGTTGGTCTACATTATAACTATTCAAGAGATTCATTTGCTTTGATATCTTAAACATCTTGTATTTCTTTTCTATTGTCCTTTCCCCACTAAAGTAAGCTTTACCTCGGCCTTTGCACTTTGATGGACACATTTGTATCAACAATCGTAGAAGCGCCTTCGATGTTGAGCAGACACTACAATAGTTTACCTGTTGAAAAGGTAGCCGGGCGTCATGTTATCGAAACTATAATGAAAGACGCCACAAGTATAAAGTATGATATGCATCGACCGCGGCTATGCTTTAGCTCGAGGTACGTAGACCCACCGATTACATAATACAACTATGTCGAAGAGAGGGAGCCCCTGATATTATAGTGGGGCTCGAGGGGGTCTATGTCTACCAATTAAGGGCCTGTATTTGGAGGGATTAAAGGGATTTCTAGAAGATTCGCTGTAGACACCAAAGACAAAATCCACACGCACTTTTGCACCTATGGACACGGGCGTCTAATGTCTGACAGATTATGGACCACATCGATAAAGACTATGTTTATTCTTATAAGACTTAGTGACGTCTTGTAGACTCTTATAAGATTAAAAGCCTTAAATCGAACGACTTAGTAGTACTAGCCATCACTCAAGCTAAAAGGCTGTCGGGAATAAACGTCTCCTTACACAAGAGCCTATTGTTCCTAAGGCTGTTCCTGTTGTCTAGACAGACCACATCAAGCCCCTCGAACGATGCCTCTTTGCGGGACTTGGTAGGTGTCGGTTTGCTAAACTAAGAGTCGCTTCCTAAATCTCGCAATGTTTGCGAGAAGGTCATCAAGAACTTCCAGGGTATGTATTTGATTGTTGATTGAATCTTGTGGCCTCAGGCCGTCGACCGTCGGCCGTCGACCGTAGAACCCGGTTGGCATGTCTACAGGATTCAACATACGTGTGAAGAAGGGGCGACCATACAGCTTTCTTATTTCGTATTTAACATCTTCTTTTTTTGGAAGGTGCGACTGATATTTGTATATTCTAAGAAAGTGCAATCTGTTTTTGTTTTTGTTTTGTATGCTTTGTAGAATCAGCATTTTTGTGGCTGTTTCTTCTTCTTTTTTTGATCTAGTTTCTACTACGCAACAATTGCTCTTTTTTTCCTCTTTTACCTGTTCTTCATCCAACACTTGCTTATTTTCGCTGTGCCATCTACAATGGAGCTAGAGATGGAAGACGGAGACCAGTTGGCTCAGATGCCGCTGGACGCTGCGATTGAGAAGGCTGTCGAGCTCGTCGCGGTTGTTGTCCATCGTCTACGAGAAAGCGGCGATGCCATTCAACCTAACAAGCTCCTCCGTTTGTTGACGACACAAACAAAATCCGTCCGTGCCATTGTACGTCGGTACCCAAACAAGCCTACTGTCCGGGTTTCTGATGATGTTGCAGTCACACATTCAGACAGTGACTCCGTGTCGCTGTGCCAAGAGCAGAGTGCTCAGTTGGTCGAGACTAGTGCCGAAGATGACGAGGTTGTCGAGCCGATGACACTCGGTCTGTCTGGCGCTGTTCCGTCTTCGAATAAAACACAAGTCGACTTCATGTCTGGTATTCTAGATCCTCCGTTTTCTGGCAAGGTCGCGGAGTTTTTACGTTCTGTCGTCTTCACACCAACACGTATCGAGTTTCTGCCCAAGCTGCTGCTCGAGCGAGTGGATATGGAAACTTCTGCCAACGACGGCGAGTACCGTGCTGCTCTACTATTCCAGGGCAGCAGTTTGTCGGAACACGGTGCGTTGCCTCATGTCTTTTACGACCTTGTCTCGAGATGGTCCAGTTTGACCGTACTCGAAGAATCTATGAGTCGTGGCCCGTGTCTAAGCACAGATATACTATTGCGGTATCGCAATGTGCAGCTCGTGTCTACATGGTACACTTTGTTGTGTGATGTGTACGATGGACGCTGCCCTGATCTCGTTGATTTGTATGTCAAGAACAAGCTTTTACGCAATCGAACGTCCAAGGCGCAGCTCAAGTCTGCTACGATGTCTTTCTTCTTGATGGTCACCAAGGTGAGCAACCGTCGGGCGTGGAGCTGCCGGATTTACAGATGGCGCCCTGTATTTCTCATTGTCGAAGCTTTTGGCGTGGGAATACTGCCGTTTGTGTCGTCTACTACAAGTGCCGGGGCCCGGAGCTACTGGGGTGGTGCAGATGGTGATCCTGAATTACTAGGTGAAGACAACGACAAGGCAGACCCGATACGTCTGATGTTCAATGACATGTTGGCCTTTCTAGAAGAGCGGCCGGTTGTACACAAAGCGCTGGAAAGGCTGGGCAGCAGTGTTGTGCATCCTGCTTTGTCTGATACACCCTTGCAACCGACACCGGCGCTTGCGCTTGGGCGTGGTGGCTCTGTCAACAAAGCACAGCTATATCGTCTTTCTCTCAAAGACTATCTAGTCCCTGATACGGATTCGCCTAGTACGAGTAGCATTGATCTTACAGACTCGCTTAGCGATACCGAGTTTGACCAACTGTATGCGGAAGTGAATGTATAGTTTATTTGTTTGTTGTTTTTTTTTATTTCTTTTTTATTTGTTTGTTTGTTTTTTTATTTGCTATTTTTATTTCGTTTGTTGGAATTGAAAATGTATTATTAGATTAAAAGAAGAAAAGATTAGTGAAGAGATAAAAGGACTATGAAAACGAAAAGACAAATACAAATCAAATATATATTATAAATACTTGCAACCTGCTTACTTTATTATAATAAAATCTAAATCCACAAGACTACCAGCAGAGATCTTTATATCATGGCACAGCAAATCACAATCGCCAAGGACATGGTCCAGAACCTCTCCAGCTATCTACGAGGTCGAATGTATCATCAATTTGATATAATGCAAGCTGCCAAGGTAGCTGAAAAGGTTACTTTTGCAGTTCTCAAACAGCCAGCACCGCAATGCCCTTGCTTCCCCGCAACGCTGGTACGTGTGATCAATGTCGACTCGATTACGGCTGCACTCCAGCTGCCGCTGTTGAAGGACGCGGCACCGCCTCTAGTTATGAGCTTCGCCAATGAGTCTATGCCCGGAGGTGGTTGGAAGTCAGGCGCGACTGCCCAAGAAGAGGCACTGTTCTATCGGTCATCTCTAAGTATGTCGCTGGCCAGTGAGTTGTATCCTATATTGGATACAGAAGGCATCTACTCGCCGGTTGTAGCCGTTCTGCGCGACGATACTACTAATCAGTATGCTTTTCTCAGTCTCGATGACGTGCCGGCGGCGCCACCAGCTGTGAGTGTCATGTCGATATGCGCCCCGCGTAATCCGGCAACAAAGACTATGCGGTGGAGCCGTGCCGCCCGGAAGGGGAACAACAAGCTCTACGGCACGTATGATGCATACGCAAAGAAAGACGACCGCAATCGCGTCAAGGAAAAAATGCGGCTCGTACTCTCCATGGCTGCGGCCCGTGGCCACACGCGTCTTGTACTGGGTGCGTTTGGGTGTGGTGTCTACCAGAATCCGCCGTTTGATGTTGCGCTTTGTTGGCGCGAGGTCCTGTGTGAGAACCTGGGCCATGGCAATCCCAAAGAGCATTGGTGGGACGATGTTATTTTTGCAGTGTTTGGAGGCGAGGAGGACGTCAACTTTCAAGCCTTCAAGGCGGTCTTTTCGGAGATGTATGTGTAGTGTGTTTATTCTTATAAGAGTGGTCTTATAAGATTAAATGTTGTATGGGTGTTTGGTTAATTCGATTAATTCGATTACTTCGATTGAAAATATTTAATTCATTGATGATATGTATCCTAGGCGTCTATGAAAGAGGGTTGTTTATTTATTCACGGTTGGTGTTGGGTGTTGGTGTTGGTTGGCTTTGTTGACCGTTTGCGGCGACGTACGCACTCTCTTTGTTTATACTGGGATATTCACTTGTTCGTTTTGATCGTAATGCATGTCTATTTTTGCGGCATGCTCGTGCTCGTCTCTACACTTATAACGTCGCGAGGTAGTCCGTCCTTTCTTTCACTCTTTTTTTTTTATTTCAAACATCAATTGCTACATCTGCTTTCTTATCTCTCTGTCTTACTTATCTTTTCTATTCTCACACAACCTACGACGTTATTCCCTCTGCTATTTGCATTCGCCCGTGCCCAACGATGCCTCCGAGAAAAGCTGCTACTGCCGAAGGGTATGCTGTGTTGAAGCATGATACATTTGGGTACAAGTCGATGCTGGATGTCTTCCCCGACAAGAGCAAGTATTATGAAAAGGGGCCTTGGGCGCGGATCCAGCTGGACGTGAACCGTGCTTGTGACAACGATAATCGCAAGCATAGCTATCTGGCCGAGCACGAGAAGTTTGCGCTTGACAAGCACATCCGCATCCTCAACACGTATACTACGTTTGAGAACAATGCCGTGATTGGTGGCCATGTCGGGTTTGCGGACACGGGGTGCTTCACTACTTGGTTGGACACCGAAGGTATGTACAGCAGTGCTCTTCATCTTATACTTTAATCTTATAGGATTAAGGCTTACACGTGGTAGCTGGTTCGATCTTTTACTTTTATGGTGACCTGGCATACAAAGGATTCAACCCCGACAAGTTCAAGTCCATGTCGGCCTTTGGTCCCTTCTTGGCGACACTCAACCGGTTGAGTACAAAGCCGCAGATTCAAAAGGTCTTTACCGATGCCGCCGATCCTCGCACGCTTGTAATCAGCGAGGCCCAGGCCGGCACCGGCGACAGTGCGGACAGGGTAGACGTGCCGCACACGCTGCTTTGCATTGCATATGCTGGGTTGAAGCTGGCGACGGATGGTGCCGGTACGCCGTGGTACGCGAGGAAACCGAGTGATGAGATGGATCTCGATGATGTGTATGACTTTCGCATTCTAGGCTATACCGTTGACGACTGGCTGCGGTCCTACCTCTCTTTCCGGGCTTTTCACAAACGACGTGGCAAGATCAACATCAATCCAAAAGGCCGGCGGACCAAAATCGACACCACGCATCCTATCTTGCGGACCCCCAGGGACACGGTGGGTGTCTTGCCGAGCTCGGAGAAAGACGCCATCCTGCAGAACGTGTCGAGCAGGCTGGAGATGGCGCGTATGCGGGACGCAATTCGCACAGACCCCGATGGGACAGCCAGCTGGTTGTTTCTGCAGCTAATCATGTCTGCGAGACAGAAAGACAAGGCTGACATTGCCAACGGTAGCAAGTCGTCTCTCCGTGCATACCAGCGGGCCCAGAAAGCAACACTTTATCTGTTGAAAGCGAATCCGACAACGAGCCTCTCGACTGCCGTGCGCCAGCACCGCGTTGCGAGCACGATGGAGGAGAACTTGCCGCTTGACAAGACAACACTGCTGGCCCTAAAGGAGCTATGCGACTTGTTGTCTGGTCCAGTATATGCTGCCGCCACAGGGGATGCCAATGCCGAGTCCCATGGCGCCAATGCCCTGGCGTCTCTGACGCAGATGCTCGCGTCGATTATCCCTGGACAGTCCCAGGATACCGGCGCCATGCTGGCTGACGTGCGCGGAGAAACAGCCGCCCCTCTGGTCGAGGCAGAGGGCATCTTGAACCAAGAGAAAAGCGTCCACTCGCTGGTGCGGCTCATCAACGAGACGACGTCCCACTACTGGTCGCTGGAAGAGTGCGCAGCTGCTACGATGGTGCATTTCTCTAGCGACTTTATGTCGGCAACTGCTCTTAGTCTCGACGATGGTGCTAACACGCAATTCCACTTCAAACCACACCAGGTCGTCGGTGCGTCGTTTTTCTTTCTTCCTTTTTTTTTTTTTTTTTTTTTTCCTTCTTTTGTTGTATTCCCTTGGTACTAACTTTGCAGATGCGGGCAGTGCCCTCAAAATGCTCGACCGGCTTCCGCAAACATGTCTTTTGGCCAACGAGACTGGAAGCGGCAAGACGGTTACGTATTCGTTGACTTTGTACGGTCTGTCTAAGGCGGCCTTTTCCACAGAAGGGCCGTACCGGCCCCACCTCGTGATTGTCCCCGCAGCTATTGTGCTGCAGACATTCTTGGAGATCAGAGCCGTGTTTGGCGACTTCTTTCAGATCATGGTCTACTATGGGAACGCGGCCAACTTTTCCGATCCTCGGGAGACAAAATTCCGAGAGAGTATTGTTGATCCCGTGCAGTTTGGTCAGCGCATCCAACACCTGGGGTCGGGACGTGGGCAAAAAGACAAAAAGGTATGTTGAATCTTATAAGAGTGCAAAGTTGAATCTTATAAGAACAATGCATGGATCTGGGCCTTATAGGATTAAAGACACGTTGATGCTAACAATCTAGACTGCGACGACTGTTATCCTGACGAGCTACGATACTTTTGCTCTGCGTGAGTTTACGTGGGTAACCCAGTCGTCTGCGCGTGTCGGTGCCGACGATGCCGATCGTAGCAATGATGATAACAATGCCGGGGTCGCTGCAGATGATACAAATGCTGCGGGTGCTGCAGGTGCTGCGGACGCCAACGATGACAGTGACAACGAGTCTATGGATACGCAAAGTGTGAAAGGCGGCAGCTTCAAGTCCAAGAGTCTGGCTGGCCTTGTCTTTTCTACTGTTGTGTTGGACGAGTGCCAGCGTGCTCGGAATCCGATGAGTCGCAGCGGCTTTCTCGTGCAGCTAGTTCGAAAGGAGCGGCTCTTGTTTGTGTCCGCAACACCATTTCTAAACACGATCAAGGATGTGCGCGGCCTGCTGGTATTGACTGCCAGACATGCCGGTCTCGACTTTGCGGCGCCCGAGGCAGACAACGATATCAAGGCCATGTTTGGCGAAGAGACAACGCCCGCTACTGTGATTGGTGGCTACGGTGCTATCTGCTCTGATGCCAATGTGCAGGCGTATCCCGGCCTCGCCAAGGTTAAGGCGTTGTGGTCTGAAGGTGACCGGCGGAGGTTGTGGCAGCTGAACCCGCATATTTTCTTTCTCATGGGCGACCTGCAGGGATGGGACTCTACTTTTGTTGCTACAACATTCCGAGACACACTCGGTCTGGTCCAGCTTCGTCGCAGTATGCATACGCCTATGCAGTTGCCGTCTGGCGTTGTCGTGACACCTGGTGCCGACATCCCTCCTCATCAGATTCGCCTCTGTACTGTGCAGAATCCAGATAAGAGAATGCGCGAGACGCTGGCCGCTGTAGTCGACCTTCGGTACAAGGCAATGCTACTGCGGGATAAGACGTTGCAAGTGCCGGCAGAGGGCGCCTTTGGTGATGGGAATGGTGGTGGTGGTGATGGTGACGCGAGTGGCGGTAGTCCTTCTGTTGCTGTTCTTGAAGAAGGGTTTTTTTTCGGAGGCCTCGACGGTGCGCATAGCCCGGGACAAAATACACGCGACGCAGATGCAGATGCAGATGCAGATGCAGATGCAGATGCAGATGCAGATGCAGATGCAGATGCAGATGCAGATGCAGACGCAGACGCAGACGCAGGCTCAAGCGCAGGCCCAGACGCAGACCCAGACCTAGACCAAGATGCAATCTTGGCTTCCGCAAACAAGTCAAGCCATCTTGTACCTGCCAAGCGGAAGGAGTGTGGTGTAACGGCGGGTCCTGAAAGACGCCCGAAGCGGGCCAAGACTCTGGTCGACTACAGCCTTCTAGTTGGTGATGACGTTGACGACGTTGATATGGATGTTGGGGACAGTGAATATGTGCCCGGTGCAGACACACAAGACTCGGACGACGACGAGTTTAACGACAACGACCGGGATGCCGAACTGTTGCGGGCTGAGATAGCACCGAGCCATGGTCGACGCGGAGCCAAAGAAGACTCGGGCAGTCCTGACGCAATGGCTATTGCAGCAAACTACCGCGGTGCGGTGTTAGTCAGCGTCGACCTCAACTACGCTCTGTTGTTGGCCAAGTCCCGGACCTCCAAAGGCAAGGGCAAGGAGAAGAATGCCTTTCTCGGCGTCCGTCAGGCAGACCACATCCGGCAAGAGACGGGCGGCAGTGGCATCATGTGGCTTGCTAACCAGACCAGCTTTTCTGGTCATTCCGAGTGGCGGCCCACGGGGCGGTGTGAGCGGGTGCTTTTCGTGGCGAGAACAAGCCCTGTGTTTGCACAACTGATAGCATTGGCAGCTGGTTTTCACGTGGCGCGGCGACGATTTATCGTCATGTGCGACCAAGTATTTGCCGCAGAGTAAGATTTAATCCTATAAGATCAACCTTATAAGATTAAAACAATGTGCGCGTCGCTGACACTTTTAGGATTGCGATACAGCTTTTAACCGAGCTTGGGTTGAGTGTAGAGTCTGTTCGTGCCTCGCACCGGCCCGCCGAGCGCATTGCTTCGATTAAGCGATTCAATGATGCTACGGAAGATGTGGATGCTTTTGTAACATCTCTTTCTGTGTCTTCGTATGGGCTTAATCTGCATAGCTGCTGTGCTGATGGCATTATTCTGCAGCTCAGTTGGTCGCACAATGCCATTCATCAAGCGACAGGTCGTATTATACGTCTCGGCCAGAAACAGCCAGTAAGCTGGGTCATTCTGAGGACAGCGGCTTCGTTTTACTGTGTTCAAGAGGCGACGTTGTGCCGCAAGTGGGCACAGCAGCTTGTGTCTGGTATGAGCCTGCCGGGGCATGTTGTCGGGAAGGCAGCGTTGCTGGTCGCTTATGAGATTATCAAGTCGTATTGGCACCAGCCTTTCAACCGTTTCTGTTGGGAGATCGCTACGCCTGCATCGGTAACGGAGTTTGACAGTGTGATTTATACGCAGTTATCGTCTTTCTTATCGTCTATTGCGAGCGCTATTACGTCGACAGATCTCGACAACGCAAGACAAATTTCCGCTGGTTTCAATACTGTCTTTCCCGTTCTTGTCCAACTCTGGGAAGACAAAGGACGGCCGTCGTTGGCTACTATGGATACGCTCAAGACCATGTTTGCCGAAGCGAAGATGCCTTCTACACCTGCGACTCCAGCACGGACGCGGAAGTTGCGGCGGCGGGTTTTGACTCCAGCTTTGACCCGTGCCGTCTCTACGAATCCTCCGGCCCTCGGCGGTGATGCCGTTGAGATTGAAGCTACGTCATCTCCGGTAGATGCAGATGTAGAGTCAGATGCAGAGGCAGGGGACGAGGACGATGCAGAGTCAGAGTCAGATGCAGAGTCAAAAGCAGAAGCAGAAGCAGAAGCAGAAGCAGAAGCAGATGCAGAGTCAGATGCAGAAGCAGATGCAGAAGCAGATGCAGAAGCAGATGCAGATGCAGAGTCAGAGGCAGAGGACGAGGACGATGCAGAGTCAGAGTCAGATGTAGAGGCAGGGGACGAGGACGATGCAGAGTCAGAGTCAGATGCAGAGTCAAAAGCAGAAGCAGAAGCAGAAGCAGAAGCAGAAGCAGAAGCAGAAGCAGATGCAGAGTCAGATGCAGAAGCAGATGCAGAAGCAGATGCAGATACAGATGCAGATGCAGAGTCAGAGGCAGAGGACGAGGACGATGCAGAAGCAGATGCAGAGTCAGAGGCAGGTACAGATCAAGAAGCAGGTACAGATCAAGAGTCAGATGCAGATGCAGAGGCAGAATCTGCAAATGCTTTGATTAAAAAGAATAGGTTACGCGCAACCCGTATCTTTTTACACCATTTGTCTACTAATATTACAAAGTCAACTTGAAATTATATATCTATAGTTTGAATATAATATTATTTTATTTCTATTATTTTTAATATTAATTGTCTTTTATTATAATTGTAAAATAATATTTATTCTTTCTTATTAAATAACATTTACGACGTCGAGGGTAAGTAGACTAAATCAAACGTAATATAATTAATAAATAGATATTTGAATTATAGTTACTTTTAACTTTATTAATATTATAAAAAATAACAAAATTAAATTTAATAAATATAATACTACTATTATTATAATCTATACGAAATCTATATAATTAATAAATATAAACACTTCAAGTACTAGTCTTTCTATCGTAATAAAGTATATCTATCTATACGGCTATATCTTACGATAAATAGACTTAAAGCGGTAAATATCACTTACTAAACCGAGCTTTATACTACTCTACACCAACAAGTGTCCAAGTACGACTTATAAGTATTCTTTAACTATTCGAATATAAATTATTTATACCGACTACTGCTATATATATCTATTTATGACATATAAACTATATCTCGTCTACGAAGATAGAATTTATATTTTATATTTTATATACCGATATACCTTATCATAGTCGTCTATATATAACATTTAATCTTATAAGAACTAAATTATGTAAGCGCATTCTACGGCCATCGGCACTTATAAGATTAAACATATAAATATTATACCTTGCATACGGTGTCGCTACTATGAAATCCAACAGTTCAACTTTTTTGATTTAAACGTTTAAAATCTAGGCTTAGCTCGATGTTTATTAAGATTATAGTAATATAAGAATAATAATATAGTACTTTATATATATTCAATATCCAGCCAATCTAGTATTCTACGTAGCTAGGCTATTTAATATTTTTTATTTTTATAATCTATATTTTTAGAATGATTATTATTTTTTATTTTTTTATGTCTTATTTTTTATTTTTTATTCTTTATTCTTTATTCTTTATTCTTTATATTTTTTAATTTATTTTTGATATATTATTGCCTTTTCCTTTATAGGTACGTGCTTTTGATCTTATAAGACTGTATTAGATTACATGACTAATACAAGGTTTTACGAGTGTGTCATGGCAGCCTCGCTCCTTCCTTATGATAAAATTCACATGCCGTTATATGTCTTTTACAGTCTTATTACTTCTAAATCAAGATTTGACCGAGCTTTAAAGCCTTGCTCCTTCCCCGTGATAAAATTCACATGCCGTTGTATGTCTTTTACAGTCTCATTACTTCTAAATCAAGATTTGACCGAGCTTTAAAGCCTTGCTCCTTCCCCGTGATAAAATTCACATGCCGTTATATGTCTTTTACAGTCTCATTACTTCTAAATCAAGATTTGACCGAGCTTTGACCGACCCACTTTACTTCTATGAAATTCACCTGACTTCTTTCGTCTATAATCTTCTACTTACCTCTTACACCCTCTCTCTTACATCCTCTTTTTTACATCCTCTCTCTTCGCTCTCTACCTCTTATCCCATCTCCCTCCTCTTATCCCAAACCCCTCTTTACCCGACATACTTTCATTCTTCCTTCTCTTACTCTCTTATTACTCGTCACGACTACCTCTTTATCAACCACACAACTACTCTGTCGAAACTCTCCAATACCAACGCTCGTGAACATTGCAGGCTTCTTCTACGACTAGACCACCATTCTCCAGAAACGACAAACTGCTTGTACACGCCCACGCCTCAAATACAACTACATACTCACCAGCCTGGCTTTTCATCGTCGCTCGTCAAATCCTTGTCGCTTTCCTGCTATTAATACCCTCAACTCCTATTCTGTGGCTCCAGTGCCTTGGTCTACGGACCTTGCTGTGGGTATGTATGACTCTTTTGTTCTCTTTACTCTAGAGCACACATGGCTAATCAAAATGATGCGCTAGCAAGATGCCGCCTCGCAAGCGAAATGCCGACGCCTTCTTCGGGAACGCGTGCAACTTTGAAAACATCACGCGACACTACCCAACCGCCGCTACGTGCCGCCCAAAAGCACCATGGGCCCGTTTGGAGCTGGATCCTACGCAGCAGACCGATGATCCCAAGAAAGAACAGTATTTGCGTGAGCACAGCAAGTTCGTACTCGACTCCCACATTCAAGTCCTCAATACCTACACTATGTTTGAGGGCAATGTCGTCCTCGGCGGGCATATCGGGTTTGCCAACACTTTGGACTTTACATGGTGGCTGGATTGTGACGGTATGTATAACGCGTTTAACCTTATAAGATTGAGCTTTGCCATGCTTATAAGATTCAATGTTAACAATATGCAAATTAGCGGGTGACATCTTTTACCGATTCGGGCAGCTCGCGAGCAAAGACTTTGAGCAGAATAAGCAAATGGTGAACTTTGCTGGCTTTCTCGCAGGTCTCAAATCACTCAGTGATCATCCGGCTGTAATGGAAAAGCTGCAGAACAGTCCCGACCCGTGTACGACGATCATCACAAACACTGATGCAGGTGTTGGGTCTGACTCGACGCAGACTCACGTTGTGTTCACTCTCATTGCAGCCGCTTATGCATGCCTGCGTCTTATGACGGACGGCGCTGGGACGGCTTGGTTTACCAGCAAGGATGCTAGCGAGGTAGACCCCGACGATCCCTACGACTACCGAATCATGGGGTTTGTGGTCGACGACTGGCTACGAGGCTATCTTGCCTTCCGTGCATTTGTACAGCGCCGGAAGAAGTTCAACCCCAACCCTGAAGCACGCCGAGCCAACCAGATCACACAGCATCCAGTTCTTCGGACCGTCAGCGAGACGACTGGGGTTTTGCCAGCTACTGCAGCCAACAGTGTAGACCGAAACGTGAGCACCCGTCTTGCGCTCGAGTCTACTATTAGCCGCCTCACTATGAACCCAAATGGGTCGTTGGATCCTTCGCTGGTCAATCTGATCATGACCAAACCATCGGATGGGCAGGATGATCCCATAACAACCGGCCGGAGACTCGTTGCAGGCGACAAACGCGCCCAGCTGGCGACTCTACAGCTTGTCCGCGCCAACACAACGACGAACCTGCGTGACTTCACCGCTGCATATAGGCGCCAGCATCAACAGCAAGATCGCCCGCCGCTGGACATGACAACTCTCCGTCTGCTGCGGAGATTGTGTGACATGTATTCGCGACCAACATATGCCGCCGAATCCGACAGCAGCCGTGCTGTTCTCGATGCCATGAGCAAGACCTTCACATCTATTTCTCTGTCCTCTGCTCCAGATATGCAATCCATGCTGCAGACCACGCTGGGAGAAACCACCGACAACCCTGTCGTTGACGGGCTTGTGGCCACAGCTATGACATCTGTTCACTCCATCATGCGTCTGCTGAACGAGAGCGAGTGCGAGTATGTCGATATATCGGCCTGCGCTGATATTCTTCAACTGTCCCCGGCCGCAGACTGGACATCGGCGAGACTGCGTTTGAGCCCTGGGACCCCTGGTGCAACGGAGGGCAGTTTCAAGTTCAAGCCGCATCAAGTGCAAGGTATGTCTATTTTACTCTTCCATCTCTTTCCTGTGTCTTCTCCCTCTGTTGATTTCATTGATGATGACTCTGAGCACGTTGCTAACATGCATACACAAAGATGCTGGAACTATTGTCAATCGTCTTACAAAATTTCCCCACGCCTGTCTCTTGGCCAACGAGACTGGAACAGGAAAGACTGCGACTTATGCTCTGGTATTGACCGCATTGTGCCGCGAAGCGCTGGTCCCCCACCCCCACAAGACATACCATCCCTACCTTGTCTTAGTTCCCGCCGCGATCGTTCTCCAGACGTACCATGAGCTGCGAGCTATCCTGCCCTCTGACTTCACTATCATCGTATACTATGGCACGGCTGCTGCATACTCTGGGCCAAAGGACGCGTCATTCCGCGATGCAATTGTCACCCCGTCACAGTTCACCGAAGTAGTAGACCGACTAAGCGACTCCGGACTACTCAAGCAGCAAGTACGTACTCACTAGTGTGTCTTTAATCTTATAAGAGTCGCCTTTGCGTGGTTCTTATAGGATTAAAGATGTGTTATATCCGTGTCCCTTCTTGTCTATTCTTATAGGATTAAAACTAACATATTGAGACTTGTCGCACCATTTTACTTACGTCGTATGATACGTTCACGACTCGTGAGTTTGTCTGGAGCTCTCCGTCTCGCCAGCAGAAGGCCTCTAAGGGTACCGACTATGATGACGAAGGCGACGGCGACGGCGACGGTGATGACGACGAAGGTAACGAGGACATTGGGCCAGCAGTCTCGGGTTCAATCAAAAGGGAAGCATTGTCTGAGCTGCAATTTGACGCTGTCATTCTCGATGAATCACAGCGGGTGCGCAACCCAAGAAGCCGGGCGTGGCTAGCAGTCTCCATGCTTCTGAAGAAGCGGTTGCTTTTTGTGTCGGCAACTCCTTTCCTCAATACGATCCAGGACGTCCGAGGCACTCTGGAGATGATCTCGAAACACGCAAAGATCGGGTTTGATGCTCCGAACACGTTGGAGGACATGGAAGAACTCTTGTCTGAGGAGGCCTCTCCTGTCGAGGAAGTGGGCAATTTCGGCGTGCTGTGTTCTACAGATCGTTGCTCGACCTGGCCTGGACTACTTCAAGTCAAGACTGCCTGGGCGAATGGTGACCACACCCCGTACTGGTTGCTGAATCCCAATATTCTGGTGGCCAAGGGTGATCTCATGGGCTGGTCCACAGACTTTGTGTCTACTACCCTCCGTACTGCATTGCGCATTTTCCAGCTCCGCAGAAGCATGCACACACCCCTACTGCTCCCTACGGGGATCTCTGTTACTCCAGGTCAGGACATCCCGCCTCACAAGATCGCAATATGTTCGGTACAAAGCCCGGACCCCACGCTGCGCCATACATTGACTAGTGTCGTTGACTTACGGTACTCTTCAATGCTGTCGCGATTCAAGGACGGCACTGTCTCCCTCGCAGATGCTATTGGTGCGTCAATGGAAGCGGCCCAACAGAATGTTCCAAGTGACCGGGACAAGCCTGCGCCTGCTCCTGCGCCTGCTCCTGCGCCTGCTCCTGCGCCTGCTCCTGCTACTGCTCCTGCGCCTGATCCTGCGCCTGCGCCTGCGCCTGATCCTGCTACTGCTCCTACGCCTGATCCTGCGCCTGCGCCTGCGCCTGCTCCTACTCCTGCGTCTGATCCTGCTCCTGATCCTGCTCCTACGCCTGATTCTGCTCCTGCTCCTGTGTCTGATTCTGCGTCTGCTCCTGCAGCTGAGCCTATTGTTCCTGATTGTCCGAAGAACGATTCCGTGCCAGTGCAAGATCAAGTGATGAACGATGCCACTTCTGTGCCAGAAACTGGTGCCGTCAGACGATCCAAACGCCAGAAGGTCACAATCGATTACTCGCTGGACAAGAATGACGAAAGTAGCGGCGCGGATCCTGACGACTCCGATGGCGAGTACCTCCCAGGCAAAGACGCCGAGGCTACTATGGTGCTGGAGGAATTGTTGCCTTTAAACAACAAGAGCAAGCGTGCCGGGGATGAAATGCAGGGCAGCGCTGCTGCGCAAATTGCCGCCAATTACCGTGGCGCTTCGCTGGTCTCCCTAGACCTCAACTACGCAGCTTTACTGCGGCGCTATCGGCGCCGCAACGGGGCCTTCCTAGGAGTCAAAGATGCCGCGGCAATTCGTCAAGAAGAGGGTGGCGGAGGCATCCCCTGGCTGTTCGACCGTATCTGCAGTGGTGGGCTGGGCCAGCTGGCACCCGTTGGTCGGGTGGAGCGGGTGAATTATGTTGCCCGCACAAGTCCGTCGCTAGCCCAGCTGGTGGCGTCCGTCATCGACCTGCACGCTCAGAAGCGCCGCGTGATCATCATGGCCGATCAAGTTTTTGCCGCAGAGTAAGTGAACTTTGAATCTTATAAGATTAATAATGCATACTAATGACTTAGAATTGCCGTCCAGCTTCTCACAGAGCTGGGACTGTCTGTCGAAGCTGTCCGGGCTTCTCATCGTCCCGCCGAGCGTGTCGCGGCTATTCAGCGTTTCAACGATCCTCAGGAGTCTGTAGACGCCTTTGTCACGTCTCTCTCTGTATCGTCTTATGGCCTGAACTTGCATAAGTGTTGCTCCGACGGGATCATTCTGCAGCTGTCTTGGAGTCCCAATACGCTCCACCAGGCCACGGGCCGTATTCTGCGACTAGGGCAAACCAAGCCAGTGCAGTGGACCATTATCAAGACCTTGTCGTCATTCCATGGCATCCAAGAAGCCATCCTGAGCGCAAAGTGGGCACTGCATCTGGTATCCAGCATGCAATTCCCAGATACCGTCACCGGCAAGGGGCGTCTTCTCTTGTCCTACGAGGTAATCCGCGACTACTAGAAGCAGTCTTGGAACCGACTTGGGTGGGAATTGATCCGTCCCAGATCTGTCGCAGCATTTGAGAGCTCCATCTACGAACAGCTAGGTTCTTGTTTGACAAGCATCGCAGTCGGCATGACAACTGACGACGAAGTTCTGGCAAGGTCTATTTGCGTTGCTTTTGACGATTCCTACTACAATTTCGCGCGATTGTGGGAAGAGGCAGACCGCCCTTCTCATTTGGCAGTCGATCAGATCGTGGACTTCCTGGCCAAGGCAGACGACATCGACAATGTACAGACGCCCCGCCGTCGACGCCGGCCACATCATTCTGCTACGCCGGCCACACCTAGTGTCAACCCTACCTCAAAATCTTCTTCTGTTCCTGTACAGGCTAATGCGCTGCCAGATGACATTGGCGACATCTACAATGCTTCTGACAATGATGATGGGCACGATCTTCCTTTGGACATTAACAGCACTTCCACTAGTCAGGCTGCCACGACGAACAAAAGAAATGCTGTACAGACACCCCGTCGTCAGCGGCGCTCACGTCTTTCTACCACGCATGCCACACCTGATGTCGACTCTCCCTCTCAAAGTCCCGCTGCTTCCACTTCTACGCCGCAATCCACTACGAGAAGCAAGGCAAATGCTGTACAGACGCCCCTTCGTCGGCGGAGCTCACGTCTTTCTAGCACGCCGATCACACCTGTTGTCGACTCTCCCTCCCAGACTCCCACTGTTTCCAACAATGATGATGGGCAGAATCCTCTTTTGGGCGTTGACAACAATTCCGCACCTGAAGACACGACGAATGAAAACCCTGCAGCAGATCCAAAGGCAGGTAATGAGCTTCCTGTTGATGCTCGGCCGCCGGCACGCACTCCACTGCCAACGGCAAGACCTCCACTTTCATCCTCACCCCTGTCAGACGTGCCTCCATCACAATCTACCTCACCCAAGGACAGTACCGAGCCTACTACAGACAACACACCGGTCGAGCAACCCCGCAAGACAAAACAATCCTCAGTAGGACGGGGAAGACGCGGTACGACAACTAAAGGTAGAAGCAGAGGAAAAGCCCAAGGCCGTGGCCGAGGCCGTGGCCGAGGCTCAGGCTGAGGCATATACTGAGACAATGCACGGAGACTACGACACGACTCTCTTTCCCTTTTCTCTCTATCATTGTTGCGATCTTTTGTTTATTTCGCCTTCATCTTTGATTCGCTACCTTTGATTCGATTGAATAATAAAACACAAAAACACAAACACAGAAACGATATGTTTGATTGAATGGGATTCTTCTTTATGCTTGCATCTGTGTCCATGCTTCTCTTTAATTGTGATCGCACTGCCATCTCGTCGTTGTTTTGCTCCATGAATCTACTGCTAGTCTGCCCGTTGTTTTTCATTCACGGATCGAAAAAAAAAAAAAAAAAAGGAGGAACAGTACCATCTGGTTCGCGTCAATAGTTTACGGTCGACTCTGTCGAAACTTATTCTCGGGACTGCACTTTGCACTTCTACATGCTCACGGCAGCTTAATTAATTTCTCTCTGGTATGACTTGGCACAGCTAGTCTACCTTTACGGATCGATGCTATCTAATCTAATCCAAAATCAAAATCAAAATCAGTGTCCAAGTTCAAACAGTGTAGTCCGTGATGGTTTAATCTTATACGCGTGACTTTGACGCGTTATTTTTACTACATTTGAATCTTATAAGACTGAATAGTCGCTAATCCGTCTAATCTTTGATTATACCTTTAATCTTATAAGAGTATAGACGGGTATACTTTTTATTCTTATAAGATTAAATATACTACTACACAGTTTTCGTAAACTCAGTCATATAAGATTAAACATCAATAAGCCTATCTAGATTAATAAATACTAGGTCGGGCTACGTTAGGTGGGTTGCTTGGCGCGAGGCAAAGAGTAGTGGTGTCTTGTATGTTTTCTTTTATTGTTTTCTTCTACTTCTCTCAGTACTACGATCGCTTACTTAATTCTGGTTTTAGCCGTAGAGTCGCGTCGTGTAAAGACCTAATCGGAAGTAAAGAGGAGGGGAAGAAGAAGAACTTGAACAAGACAATATAGGACGAATCTATTAAAATAAAAACTATGCCGTACAGGCGTAAGAAAGACAGCCACTACACGACACGGTTAACACAAAAAGATGACTAAATGAATACATCGTATCAATAATAATTGATTTGTTTAATAGTTTTGTTTTGTATAACATTCAACGATGTAGCAATACCGATATATAAAATACGAACATTCTACTATTACTATACGGTTACTATATATAACATATACAATTTGTCGTTAGTACAGTATTCACAGAGACTGCTACCAGCTCGACGATTTGTCGTTCACTCTACGCACGATACGCAACGCGTATCGTGCGTAGAGTGAACGTCAAATTGCCGAGCTGGTGCAGTCCCCGCAAACACTATACTAACGACAGATTGTACATATCATATATTGTAACCGTATAGTAATAGTAGAATGTTTGTATTTTATATATCGGTATTGCTACATCGTTAAGTAGTAGAAAACCGCGACGTGACTGATAAAATATACGAATGATTTTGATTTCTTTTCTTGCTAGAATAGACATATATATAATCTATCGTTAGTATAGTATTCATAGAGACTGCCACGAGCTTGTCGACTTGCCGTTTATTCCACGCACGATACGCAACGCGTATCGTGCGTGGAATAAACGGCAAATCGACGAGTTCGTGTAGTCTGCGTAGTAACAAGACGCGGAGCCGAGATGTATTTATTTCATATTAGAATAGACGTGTATACAATCTGTCGTTAGCATAGTGTTTGCGGGGACTGCACCAGCTCGGCAATTGCGTTGCGTGTCGTGCGTAGAATCAATGTCAAATTGTAAAGCTGGTATAATTAACGTAACAATAAAATGTACGTCTTGTAATTTTATAGCAATAGACATGCATCTAATCTTATAAGAATAAACGTTATTCTCAGCTAGGTTCTTATAAGATTAAACGCTGATTGTAATTTGATTCTTATAAGATTAAACGCTGATTGTAATTTGATTCTTATAAGAATAAACGCTGATTGTAATTTGGTTCTTATAAGAATAAACGCTGATTGTGATTTGGTTCTTATAAGATTAAACGCTGATTGTAATTTGATTCTTATAAGATTAAACGCTGATTGTAATTTGATTCTTATAAGAATAAACGTACATTATAATTTGGTTCTTATAAGAATAAACGCTGATTGTAATTTGGTTCTTATAAGAATAAACGTACATTATAATTTGATTCTTATAAGAATAAACGCTGATTGTAATTTGGTTCTTATAAGAATAAACGTTAATTTAAGCTAGGTTCTTATAAGAATAAAAGTTGATTATAGCTAGGTTCTTATAAGAATAAACGTTAATTTAAGCTAGGTTCTTATAAGAATAAACGTTAATGTAACTGGGCTGTTAGGGTTAGGACTTTGCAAAAAATGGATTTTCACAATTCGTTTTTTAGCAGTAAAATAAAAAGTTGTAATTATAAAAACGTAAAACTATTCAGACGTCCGAACAGAAAAGAAAGAACACACCTAAACATATTCAGACGTCCGAACCAAAAATGTTCAGACGTCCGAACCAAAATTATTCAGACGTCCGAACAGAAAAGAAAGAACACACCAAAACAAATTCAGACGTCCGAACAGAAAAGAAAGAACACACCCAAACATATTCAGACGTCCGAACCAAAATTATTCAGACGTCCGAACAGAAAAGAAAGAACACACCCAAACATATTCAGACGTCCGAACCAAAATTATTCAGACGTCCGAATAGAAAAGAAAGAACACACCAAAACATATTCAGACGTCCGAACAGAAAAGAAAGAACACACCAAAACATATTCAGACGTCCGAACAGAAAAGAAAGAACACACCAAAACAAATTCAGACGTCCGAACAGAAAAGAAAGAACACACCCAAACATATTCAGACGTCCGAACCAAAATTATTCAGACGTCCGAACAGAAAAGAAAGAACACACCAAAACATATTCAGACGTCCGAACCAAAATTGTTCAGACGTCCGAACAGAAAAGAAAGAACACACCAAAACAAATTCAGACGTCCGAACAGAAAAGAAAGAACACACCCAAACATATTCAGACGTCCGAACCAAAATTATTCAGACGTCCGAACAGAAAAGAAAGAACACACCAAAACATATTCAGACGTCCGAACCAAAAATGTTCAGACGTCCGAACCAAAATTATTCAGACGTCCGAACAGAAAAGAAAGAACACACCCAAACATATTCAGACGTCCGAACCAAAAATGTTCAGACGTCCGAACAGAAAAGAAAGAACACACCCAAACATATTCAGACGTCCGAACCAAAACAAATTCAGACGTCCGAACCAAAATTGTTCAGACGTCCGAACCAAAATTATTCAGACGTCCGAACCAAAATTGTTCAGACGTCCGAACAGAAAAGAAAGAACACACTCAAACATATTCAGACGTCCGAACCAAAATTATTCAGACGTCCGAACCAAAATTGTTCAGACGTCCGAACAGAAAAGAAAGAACACACCCAAACATATTCAGACGTCCGAACCAAAATTATTCAGACGTCCGAACAGAAAAGAAAGAACACACCAAAATTATTCAGACGTCCGAACCAAAATTGTTCAGACGTCCGAACAGAAAAGAAAGAACACACCAAAACATATTCAGACGTCCGAACCAAAATTGTTCAGACGTCCGAACAGAAAAGAAAGAACACACCAAAATTATTCAGACGTCCGAACCAAAATTGTTCAGACGTCCGAACCAAAATTGTTCAGACGTCCGAACCAAAATTGTTCAGACGTCCGAATAGAAAAGAAAGAACACACCAAAACAAATTCAGACGTCCGAATAGAAAAGAAAGAACACACCAAAACAAATTCAGACGTCCGAATAGAAAAGAAAGAACACACCAAAACAAATTCAGACGTCCGAACAGAAAAGAAAGAACACACCAAAATTATTCAGACGTCCGAACAGAAAAGAAAGAACACACCAAAACATATTCAGACGTCCGAACAGAAAAGAAAGAACACACCAAAACAAATTCAGACGTCCGAACAGAAAAGAAAGAACACACCCAAACATATTCAGACGTCCGAACCAAAATTATTCAGACGTCCGAACCAAAATTGTTCAGACGTCCGAACAGAAAAGAAAGAACACACCCAAACATATTCAGACGTCCGAACCAAAATTATTCAGACGTCCGAACAGAAAAGAAAGAACACACCAAAATTATTCAGACGTCCGAACCAAAATTGTTCAGACGTCCGAACCAAAATTGTTCAGACGTCCGAACCAAAATTGTTCAGACGTCCGAACAGAAAAGAAAGAACACACCAAAACATATTCAGACGTCCGAACCAAAATTGTTCAGACGTCCGAACAGAAAAGAAAGAACACACCAAAACATATTCAGACGTCCGAACCAAAATTGTTCAGACGTCCGAACAGAAAAGAAAGAACACACCCAAACATATTCAGACGTCCGAACCAAAATTATTCAGACGTCCGAATAGAAAAGAAAGAACACACCAAAACAAATTCAGACGTCCGAATAGAAAAGAAAGAACACACCAAAACAAATTCAGACGTCCGAACAGAAAAGAAAGAACACACCAAAAAATATTCAGACGTCCGAATAAAAAAAAGAACACACTAAAAACAGAAATATTTAGATTTCTGAACAAAAAAGCCGGTCGTCATCGTCTTCCTCTTCCTCGTCATTTTCAACCTCGTCCCCCTCGTCGTCTTCAATCTCGTCCCCCTCGTTATCTTCAACCTCGTCCCCCTTGTCGTCTTCAATCTCTTCTACCGTTCCTTTGGTATGTTGTCCGCGAGGCATCAGCCCAAGCAGCTCCCAAATTGGAGCAGTATGCAAAGAACGCTCGTCGCCGTCTTGGGCCATCTTAATGCCAGGAATCGTATCCTCCTCATCCGCTGTCGGCGCCGCCCCGCCCCCGAGAATCTTACTTACAATGTGTTTCTCGCATGCCGCACAGACTGTATGCAAAATCGGTGTCTCGTCGGCAATTGCTTGAATCACGGCGCGAAACTTGGTCTCTTTTTTGCCCACCTTAGGACCCTCCATACGGTGCCGGTTGTACGCCGTTGTTATACTTTTAGGAAGTAGAGCAAACACACCGACGCCAAACGTATCTGCTAATATAGCAATCGGCCGCCAAGCATATATCTTCTTAGACAGCTGGCCGACCGGCAGTGACATCTTGTCGGCGAGATACGTATGAATCTGAGTCGTCAAAGCACCACGAGCAATACCTTCCCCGTCGAGAAACGCAGCGACCTCCGCGTCCGTGCAATCCGACTGCGACCAACGCGCCCACTGTTTGACGAGATCGGCTTTCATTTGTAGCATGCGGATGTCATCGGCCACGCCGCGCGTCGGTAGGTCATATAACATCGCTTGGCTCAGTTGCTTTGTAAAGGTCGAAAGTTTGATAGAACCGACGTGGCTTTGGCCCGTAGCATGTTTATTTCCCGCCACCGTAGTGCTTTCTGCCGAGGTTTGTAACAAGTGACTAAGAGACCGGTCCTCTACATTGGCATATTGTTCCAAAAACGCCTCAGCCAACCGTTTTCGCCCCCGGTTCCCAAAGACGTCAGTATACAAGACCATCGCAAACTGTCGAACGTCGTTCGACGAGACCATGTCCGGAAACACATGTTTTTCTAACTGGGCAGCCGCAGGCAGCCTCCCTAAGAAGTCGCTCTGCGTCTCTTTTTTTTGTTTAGGCTCAGTTCGGATTTTTTTTAAGAGCAAGTGGACGAGACTGCTTTCGTATGTTACCGTGTTGTCCTTTAATGTGTCATCCCCGACCGGAGTCTCTAGATCTTCTATTGTGTTCGTCTCGTCTAAGATACTAGTCTCGCCTAGGGCACTGGTCTCGTCGGGGGCACTAGTCTCGTCGGGGGCACTGGTCTCGTCGGGGGCACTGGTCTCGTCGGGGGCACTGGTCTCGTCGGGGGCACTGGTCTCGTCGGGGGTACTGGTCTCGTCGGGGGCACTGGTCTCGTCGGGGGTACTGGTCTCGTCGGGGGTACTGGTTTCGTCGGGTATACTGGTCTTGTGTCGAGGATTTGTGTTCTCCGGCCTATTATTAGAATTTATTATTAATCAAGAAAGAAAAAGAAAGAAAAAGACGTACATATTAAAAAATGACTGAGATGTTACTTCTTTTTGAGACGAAGCGAGCAAGTCTGGTTGTATACCGTTTACCGTCGTACCGATTTCGTGTAGTGGTTTTGTTGTAAGCTGCATTTCTTGCATCGTAGAGAACAAGAACTCGGGCAGAAGTTCTAGTGGTAAATTTGCTCTCGTAAACTTCGTACACAGGTTCTGGATGAAAGACAAGGTCATACTGCGGTATTTTAACCGAATGAACGTAGGAGTATCAATTTTGGGTCCGGCTTCTAAAACGGGAGAATATTGAGAGGAGGGGAGAGAAGACATAACCTCGGTCGCGATCGTAGACGGCGGTTCGGACAGTGGGCGCTGGGCTAAGGACTGCCGGCGCGGTGATTGATCGGTGACCGAGTTTGCTTGGGGCGAGGGGGGGAGGGGAGCAACCACGGTACGCAACGGTGAACGGCGCGGATTTTGGTGGCGTGGCTGCACTCGCGACGAGCTCGGATCGATCCGGGCGTGTTTTGTAGGCCATATATCGGCAAGCGCCTCGTCTACTGCCTGAC
Source organism: Ophiostoma himal-ulmi (assembly GCA_029299165.1). NCBI lineage: Eukaryota > Fungi > Ascomycota > Sordariomycetes > Ophiostomatales > Ophiostomataceae > Ophiostoma > Ophiostoma himal-ulmi. Next base: position 706,078 of record JANSME010000004.1, read on the forward strand.
GGCGCTTCGTCGATGGTCTCATAACAGCTAAAAGAAACAGACAAGTAGAAATATGTATAAAGAAATAGAGTAAGAAAAGGATATAAAAAGAGATAGACAAGTAAAAGGATGTGAAGTCAGGTAGACGGATGTGAAAAGAAAAAAAAAACAAGTAGAAAAGAAATACAAGTAAAAGAATGTAAAAAGAAACAGACAAGTAGAAAGATGTGGAAAAGCGTAATATAAGAGTATAGAATCCGCAAGTATGGGATGTTGAGCATAAACCGACAGATAGCTGGTTGTTTTTTCTTGTCTTTTCTTTTCCAATAAAGAAGAAAAAACGCCCTTTTCCGCGTCACAACCGCGACAGCGTGTCGTATCGCGGAACGAATATAAATAAATAGATAAATGAAAAAGAGATAAATATTTAAGATGTAAGATAAAGTCGTACTCGTATGTTTCTTAACCGGACGACTTTTAATTTTAATACCTTGTCATGTTACGAGCAGGTAAAGGAGGTAGACGAAGACGAGGTCTTAAGCTAAGTGTATTCGGGTATTTAAAACTGCGTAGATAAGGTAAATAAGCAGGAGATTAGGAGATAAGAGTAAAGAGGTAAGACGGGGTAGACGGTAATAACGGTCCGTGCTTAATAATACCCATTGTTTTGCGGGTCTTTATATACTTAGTGATACAAGTTAAGACTAAGAAAGAACACGTATAATAATGTAGCTTTTCGTATCATACTAATCTTCGCAGAAGTCGAAACCAATTATATCAGTCTTAAAAAAAGGTAATATTTTAACGTTGAAAAGGATTAAAACAATAGAATAAGATAAAAATAAACCATTTTCTTTGTTTTTATTTCGTTTTTAATTATCTGATATGAAGTTATTATTGTTAAAAGTAGGATAAAATAGAGCAAAAATTGCTTATTATAATGGTATACTTTAATCATCTCTTTTATTTATTTTTAAAAATAAAATAAAACATTATACGAGATGTTAATTGTAGTAAGCTATATACTTGATGTATTACGTAAACAGTCGGTTGACATACTATAAACGGGTACTAAATGAAGATCGTCGATAGACCCCGGATTTACCTTTCTCTTCATTTCCTAGCTCCCGTTATCTCTTAATATTCAAGGGGTTGTTTACTTGTTTTCTTTCTTATCAACGAAAATGTAACAGCTGCTTGTATATTCGGACGTTTAAATCGTTGTACTAGGAGTTGTATTCCTCTTCATTTCCTGTTATCTTTCAATATTCCAGGGGTTGTTTACTTTTCTTATCAACGAATATGTAACAGCCGCTTTTCTATTCGGACGTCTGAATTGGTGTACTAATCCTAGAGTTGTATTTCTCTTCATTTCCGGGCTCCCGTTATCTTCGTATTTCAAGGGATTGCTTACTTTTTTTCCTTTTTTCTTATCAACGAATATGTAACAGTCGCTTTTCTATTCGGACGTCTGAATTGGTGTACTAATCCTAGAGTTGTATTTCTCTTCATTTCCGGGCTCCCGTTATCTTCGTATTTCAAGGGATTGCTTACTTTTTTCCTTTTTTCTTATCAACGAATATGTAACAGTCGCTTTTCTATTCGGACGTCTGAATTGGTGTACTAGTCCTAGAGTTGTATTTCTCTTCATTTCCGGGCTCCCGTTATCTTCGTATTTCAAGGGATTGCTTACTTTTTTCCTTTTTTCTTATCAACGAATATGTAACAGCCGCTTTTCTATTCGGACGTCTGAATTGGTGTACTAATCCTAGAGTTGTATTTCTCTTCATTTCCGGGCTCCCGTTATCTTCGTATTTCAAGGGATTGCTTACTTTTTTCCTTTTTTCTTATCAACGAATATGTAACAGCCGCTTTTCTATTCGGACGTCTGAATTGGTGTACTAATCCTAGAGTTGTATTTCTCTTCATTTCCGGGCTCCCGTTATCTTCGTATTTCAAGGGATTGCTTACTTTTTTTCCTTTTTTCTTATCAACGAATATGTAATAGCCGCTTTTCCATTCTGACGTCGGAACCGTTGTGTTTCTCTTCATTTCCTAGCTCGCGTTATCTTTTAATATTTAAGGGGTTGTTTACTTTTTTTCTTTTTTCTTATATGTATTTGTATATTCTATAGTCGTTCTCTTTATTTCCTGGCTCCCGTTATTACTTAATATTCTAAGGGTTGTTTACTTTTCTTATTAACGAATATATAGCAGCCACTTTTCTATTCTAACGTCTAAATTGGTGTACTAATCCTAGAGTTGTATTTCTCTTCATTTCCGGGCTCCCGTTATCTTCGTATTTCAAGGGATTGCTTACTTTTTTTCCTTTTTTCTTATTAACGAATATGTAACAGTCGCTTGTATATTCGGACGTCTGAACCGTTGTACTAGAGTTGCATTTGTCTTGTGTTATCTCTTTATATTCAAAGAGTCGTTTATTCTTTTTCTTTTATTAACGAACATGTGACGGCCGCTGTAACAAATCTCGGATATCGTCAAAGTCAAGTTTCGTATAAAAGAGCAGAGAGCACGTAAAAGATAAAAGATTATTTTTATATACTTTTTCCCCCTTCTACTATTTTCTCCTTCTCCTACGATTATACAATGGGGCGACCACGGGCCCACGTTAACCGCCAGACGAAGACGAAAAAGTCTCGCCGCAATACTACCAAAACCCAAACGGCACGGTCGACGAATCAAAGTACCCAGTCACAGTCGCCTATTGAAGCTTATTTCCAAGCTCCTCCTGCCCAGTCACCTACGCTGCCGCAAGCCCGGCCGCCGCAATTTGCTCGTCAAACATCAATCCGAGCCCATTTCTCGCCGTCACCTGTATCTTCACAGGCGTCGGACTACGTTATACAAGATAGCAGCTCGTCGAGTCCGGCTCGTTTTATAAATACTTTTTTTAGAGGCGGCGTAAGGAAGAATGGTATGTTGTTTTCTCTTTTTTTCTCTTACTCTTTACTAGAATAAGATAAATTAGTTGTATTAACCAAAAAAAGGAACCCACCCAACGACGCCATCTACCGAGCGGCGACAGCCGAGTCCTTTATCACAACCGTTTACTCCGGGTCTTAGCGATGTGTCCCGACACTCGTCGTCGAGTCCGGGTCTTTTTACGACTTTGAATATAAGACGTGACGCCCGAGAAAATAGTAAGTTTCTTCTTCTTTTTGTGTATTTAATAAATACTACTACGTCTTTAACATGTGCACGTTGTTTTCTTTTTTAACCAAAACTAGGTTTTATAAGACGATTACAACACAACTCGCAGGCCACTGTGTCTCTCCCGACACCGCGTCCAACGCAAGGTACGTCGAGTCTTCTTTTGTCTTTTTTGTCTATTATTTTTTACTATACTAATAAAAAAGAACTCCAAGAACAACAATGGCCAGCGTCTACGTTGGCGCAGAGCACAACCCACGACAATGCCGGAGACGTGGCCCAAGACGACGTAGACATCAACGAAGCGGACATGGCCTACGACAACAACGAGCACATGGACCTAGACGATGACGACGGCGAGGAGATGAGCGATACGATGGACGACGAAAGTTGGCGCGGTGTGAGCGACGACGAGGCAGACGGCCCCGCTAACGCCGGCCAGCAGCTGCCCTACGAGGTGCCGTTAACGCGCGAGGAAGTATACGCATGGCTTGAAGACCAGACTATCACGCCTACAGAACGGCTCGCGCGGCGGATCACGTATGTTCTCCGCATCGGCCTCGTGGCGTGTCCGGCCGAGGAGCATGCGCGCTGGGAGACGGTCCACAACGCAAATTGCTCCCACCACTATGGGCTCCAAGAGACATACGGGGCGTCGCCGCCGGGGTTTACCAACGCGGCAGCAAGGCAGAGCAGCCCAGCCTTGTCAACCCTCGGGCTCAACTGCCCAGTGCGGCCGCTTGGCCCAGGCCATTTAAAACTAAGCCGGACGGACCTCCCTTCCGCGTCTCGGCTCGAGGCGCAGCATTGCGGCTGGCCGGACGAAGGCCGGCACAAGGGTGCTCAGATCTGCTTACACCGAGACGATCTACCTCTACAAATCATGGACCGGGCGGTGCACGACGTCGACAGCTTTCTACACGTCACGAGCGACCCAAGAGACTTTCAAGGGCCGCTCGACGTCGCCGTTACGCCGCAGACCAAGTCTCTTCTTACAAAAAACGTCCACCTGTACTTGCCGGTCCAAACAGAAACAAAAACAATCCGTGCCCCTATCCACCGCATCCCACACATCGTTTTTGCCCGGCGGGGTGCGGACGTCATTTATATGTTTTTCCCCAAGATGTATGCTGAAAGAACGAAAACGACGCCACCGCTGCCCGACGTCTTACACGCCATGTTCTTCAATATATTCATCTTGCCGAGCTTTGACCGCATCGGGTCGAGCTTTGCACACCACGTCCCGTCGTGTTATAAAGAGGCGCGCGCCATGTCCCGCATTGCCGTCGAAGGAACCGGCCAAAAGAACGGCCGGGAAGGCGCTATCCAAGTCACGTACAACGACACCAACCTCCAGTTCTTATGGCAGGTGATGCGCGACGGCCTAGACAGGGCGGAGTACGCCAGCATCCCGGCAATGTAACTGGGCTGTTAGGGTTAGGACTTTGCAAAAATGGATTTTCACAATTCGTTTTTTAGCAGTAAAATAAAAAGTTGTAATTATAAAAACGTAAAACTATCAGACGTCCGAACAGAAAAGAAAGAAAACACACCTAAAAATATTCAGACGTCCGAACCAAAAATGTTCAGACGTCCGAACCAAAATTATTCAGACGTCTCGAACAGAAAAGAAAGAACACACCAAAACAAATTCAGACGTCGAACCAAAATTATTCAGACGTCCGAACAGAAAAGAAAGAACACACCAAAACATATTCAGACGTCCGAACCAAAAATGTTCAGACGTCCGACAAAATTATTCAGACGTCCGAACAGAAAAGAAAGAAACACACCAAAACATATTCAGACGTCGAACCAAAATTATTCAGACGTCCGAACAGAAAAGAAAGAACACACCAAAATATTCAGACGTCGAACAGAAAAGAAAGAACACACCAAAACAATTCAGACGTCCGAACCAAAATTATTCAGACGTCCGAACAGAAAGAAAGAACACACCCAAACATATTCAGACGTCCGAACCAAAACAAATTCAGACGTCCGAACCAAAATTACAGACGTCCGAACAGAAAAGAAAGAACACACCAAAACATATTCAGACGTCCGAACCAAAAATGTTCAGACGTCCGAACCAAATTATTCAGACGTCCGAACAGAAAAGAAAGAACACACCCAAAACATATTCAGACGTCCGAACCAAAATTATTCAGACGTCCGAATAGAAAAGAAAGAACACACCAAAACATATTCAGACGTCCGAACAGAAAAGAAAGAACACACCAAAACATATTCAGACGTCCGAACAGAAAAGAAAGAAACACACCAAAACAAATTCAGACGTCCGAACAGAAAAGAAAGAAACACACCCAACATATTCAGACGTCCGAACCAAAATTATCAGACGTCCGAACAGAAAAGAAAGAAACACACCAAAACATATTCAGACGTCCGAACCAAAATTGTTCAGACGTCCGAACAGAAAAGAAAGAACACACCAAAACAAATTCAGACGTCCGAACAGAAAAGAAAGAACACACCCAAACATATTCAGACGTCCGAACCAAAATTATTCAGACGTCCGAACAGAAAAGAAAGAACACACCAAAACATATTCAGACGTCCGAACCAAAAATGTTCAGACGTCCGAACCAAAATTATTCAGACGTCCGAACAGAAAAGAAAGAACACACCAAACATATTCAGACGTCCGAACCAAAAATGTTCAGACGTCCGAACAGAAAAGAAAGAACACACCCAAACATATTCAGACGTCCGAACCAAAACAAATTCAGACGTCCGAACCAAAATTGTTCAGACGTCCGAACCAAAATTATTCAGACGTCCGAACCAAAATTGTTCAGACGTCCGAACAGAAAAGAAAGAACACACTCAAACATATTCAGACGTCCGAACCAAAATTATTCAGACGTCCGAACCAAAATTGTTCAGACGTCCGAACAGAAAAGAAAGAAACACCCAAACATATTCAGACGTCCGAACCAAAATTATTCAGACGTCCGAACAGAAAAGAAAGAACACACCAAAATTATTCAGACGTCCGAACCAAAATTGTTCAGACGTCCGAACTAAAATTATTCAGACGTCCGAATAGAAAAGAAAGAACACACCAAAACATATTCAGACGTCCGAACCAAAAATGTTCAGACGTCCGAACCAAAATTATTCAGACGTCCGAACAGAAAAGAAAGAACACACCCAAACATATCAGACGTCCGAACCAAAATTATTCAGACGTCCGAACAGAAAAGAAAGAACACACCCAAACATATTCAGACGTCCGAACAAAAATGTTCAGACGTCCGAACTAAAATTATTCAGACGTCCGAATAGAAAAGAAAGAACACACCCAAACATATTCAGACGTCCGAACCAAAAATGTTCAGACGTCCGAACAGAAAAGAAAGAACACACCCAAACATATTCAGACGTCCGAACCAAAACAAATTCAGACGTCCGAACCAAAATTGTTCAGACGTCCGAACAGAAAAGAAAGAACACACCAAAATTATTCAGACGTCCGAACCAAAATTGTTCAGACGTCCGAACTAAAATTATTCAGACGTCCGAATAGAAAAGAAAGAACACACCAAAACATATTCAGACGTCCGAACCAAAATTATTCAGACGTCCGAACCAAAAATTGTTCAGACGTCCGAACAGAAAAGAAAGAACACACTCAAACATATTCAGACGTCCGAACCAAAATTATTCAGACGTCCGAACCAAAATTGTTCAGACGTCCGAACAGAAAAGAAAGAACACACCCAAACATATTCAGACGTCCGAACCAAAATTATTCAGACGTCCGAACAGAAAAGAAAGAACACACCAAAATTATTCAGACGTCCGAACCAAAATTGTTCAGACGTCCGAACAGAAAAGAAAGAACACAAAAAACATATTCAGACGTCCGAACCAAAATTGTTCAGACGTCCGAACAGAAAAGAAAGAACACACCCAAAACATATTCAGACGTCCGAACCAAAATTATTCAGACGTCCGAATAGAAAAGAAAGAACACACCCAAACATATTCAGACGTCCGAACCAAAAATGTTCAGACGTCCGAACAGAAAAGAAAGAACACACCCAAAACATATTCAGACGTCCGAACCAAAACAAATTCAGACGTCCGAACCAAAATTATTCAGACGTCCGAACAGAAAAGAAAGAACACACCCAAACATATTCAGACGTCCGAACCAAAACAAATTCAGACGTCCGAACCAAAATTGTTCAGACGTCCGAACTAAAATTATTCAGACGTCCGAACCAAAATTGTTCAGACGTCCGAACAGAAAAGAAAGAACACACTCAAACATATTCAGACGTCCGAACCAAAATTATTCAGACGTCCGAACCAAAATTGTTCAGACGTCCGAACAGAAAAGAAAGAACACACCCAAACATATTCAGACGTCCGAACCAAAATTATTCAGACGTCCGAACAGAAAAGAAAGAACACACCCAAACATATTCAGACGTCCGAACCAAAAATGTTCAGACGTCCGAACTAAAATTATTCAGACGTCCGAATAGAAAAGAAAGAACACACCAAAACATATTCAGACGTCCGAACCAAAAATGTTCAGACGTCCGAACCAAAATTATTCAGACGTCCGAACAGAAAAGAAAGAACACACCCAAACATATTCAGACGTCCGAACCAAAAATGTTCAGACGTCCGAACAGAAAAGAAAGAACACACCCAAACATATTCAGACGTCCGAACCAAAACAAATTCAGACGTCCGAACCAAAATTGTTCAGACGTCCGAACCAAAATTATTCAGACGTCCGAACCAAAATTGTTCAGACGTCCGAACAGAAAAGAAAGAACACACTCAAACATATTCAGACGTCCGAACCAAAATTATTCAGACGTCCGAACCAAAATTGTTCAGACGTCCGAACAGAAAAGAAAGAACACACCCAAACATATTCAGACGTCCGAACCAAAATTATTCAGACGTCCGAACAGAAAAGAAAGAACACACCAAAATTATTCAGACGTCCGAACCAAAATTGTTCAGACGTCCGAACTAAAATTATTCAGACGTCCGAATAGAAAAGAAAGAACACACCAAAACATATTCAGACGTCCGAACCAAAAATGTTCAGACGTCCGAACCAAAATTATTCAGACGTCCGAACAGAAAAGAAAGAACACACCCAAACATATTCAGACGTCCGAACCAAAATTATTCAGACGTCCGAACAGAAAAGAAAGAACACACCCAAACATATTCAGACGTCCGAACCAAAAATGTTCAGACGTCCGAACTAAAATTATTCAGACGTCCGAATAGAAAAGAAAGAACACACCCAAACATATTCAGACGTCCGAACCAAAAATGTTCAGACGTCCGAACAGAAAAGAAAGAACACACCCAAACATATTCAGACGTCCGAACCAAAACAAATTCAGACGTCCGAACCAAAATTGTTCAGACGTCCGAACAGAAAAGAAAGAACACACCAAAATTATTCAGACGTCCGAACCAAAATTGTTCAGACGTCCGAACTAAAATTATTCAGACGTCCGAATAGAAAAAAGAAGAACACACCAAAACATATTCAGACGTCCGAACCAAAATTATTCAGACGTCCGAACCAAAATTGTTCAGACGTCCGAACAGAAAAGAAAGAACACACTCAAACATATTCAGACGTCCGAACCAAAATTATTCAGACGTCCGAACCAAAATTGTTCAGACGTCCGAACAGAAAAGAAAGAACACACCCAAACATATTCAGACGTCCGAACCAAAATTATTCAGACGTCCGAACAGAAAAGAAAGAACACACCAAAATTATTCAGACGTCCGAACCAAAATTGTTCAGACGTCCGAACAGAAAAGAAAGAACACACCAAAACATATTCAGACGTCCGAACCAAAATTGTTCAGACGTCCGAACAGAAAAGAAAGAACACACCCAAACATATTCAGACGTCCGAACCAAAATTATTCAGACGTCCGAATAGAAAAGAAAGAACACACCAAAACAAATTCAGACGTCCGAATAGAAAAGAAAGAACACACCAAAACAAATTCAGACGTCCGAATAGAAAAGAAAGAACACACCAAAACAAATTCAGACGTCCGAACAGAAAAGAAAGAACACACCAAAATTATTCAGACGTCCGAACAGAAAAGAAAGAACACACCAAAACATATTCAGACGTCCGAACAGAAAAGAAAGAACACACCAAAACAAATTCAGACGTCCGAACAGAAAAGAAAGAACACACCCAAACATATTCAGACGTCCGAACCAAAATTATTCAGACGTCCGAACCAAAATTGTTCAGACGTCCGAACAGAAAAGAAAGAACACACCCAAACATATTCAGACGTCCGAACCAAAATTATTCAGACGTCCGAACAGAAAAGAAAGAACACACCAAAATTATTCAGACGTCCGAACCAAAATTGTTCAGACGTCCGAACCAAAATTGTTCAGACGTCCGAACCAAAATTGTTCAGACGTCCGAACAGAAAAGAAAGAACACACCAAAACATATTCAGACGTCCGAACCAAAATTGTTCAGACGTCCGAACAGAAAAGAAAGAACACACCAAAACATATTCAGACGTCCGAACCAAAATTGTTCAGACGTCCGAACAGAAAAGAAAGAACACACCCAAACATATTCAGACGTCCGAACCAAAATTATTCAGACGTCCGAATAGAAAAGAAAGAACACACCAAAACAAATTCAGACGTCCGAATAGAAAAGAAAGAACACACCAAAACAAATTCAGACGTCCGAACAGAAAAGAAAGAACACACCAAAAAATATTCAGACGTCCGAATAAAAAAAAGAACACACTAAAAACAGAAATATTTAGATTTCTGAACAAAAAAGCCGGTCGTCATCGTCTTCCTCTTCCTCGTCATTTTCAACCTCGTCCCCCTCGTCGTCTTCAATCTCGTCCCCCTCGTTATCTTCAACCTCGTCCCCCTTGTCGTCTTCAATCTCTTCTACCGTTCCTTTGGTATGTTGTCCGCGAGGCATCAGCCCAAGCAGCTCCCAAATTGGAGCAGTATGCAAAGAACGCTCGTCGCCGTCTTGGGCCATCTTAATGCCAGGAATCGTATCCTCCTCATCCGCTGTCGGCGCCGCCCCGCCCCCGAGAATCTTACTTACAATGTGTTTCTCGCATGCCGCACAGACTGTATGCAAAATCGGTGTCTCGTCGGCAATTGCTTGAATCACGGCGCGAAACTTGGTCTCTTTTTTGCCCACCTTAGGACCCTCCATACGGTGCCGGTTGTACGCCGTTGTTATACTTTTAGGAAGTAGAGCAAACACACCGACGCCAAACGTATCTGCTAATATAGCAATCGGCCGCCAAGCATATATCTTCTTAGACAGCTGGCCGACCGGCAGTGACATCTTGTCGGCGAGATACGTATGAATCTGAGTCGTCAAAGCACCACGAGCAATACCTTCCCCGTCGAGAAACGCAGCGACCTCCGCGTCCGTGCAATCCGACTGCGACCAACGCGCCCACTGTTTGACGAGATCGGCTTTCATTTGTAGCATGCGGATGTCATCGGCCACGCCGCGCGTCGGTAGGTCATATAACATCGCTTGGCTCAGTTGCTTTGTAAAGGTCGAAAGTTTGATAGAACCGACGTGGCTTTGGCCCGTAGCATGTTTATTTCCCGCCACCGTAGTGCTTTCTGCCGAGGTTTGTAACAAGTGACTAAGAGACCGGTCCTCTACATTGGCATATTGTTCCAAAAACGCCTCAGCCAACCGTTTTCGCCCCCGGTTCCCAAAGACGTCAGTATACAAGACCATCGCAAACTGTCGAACGTCGTTCGACGAGACCATGTCCGGAAACACATGTTTTTCTAACTGGGCAGCCGCAGGCAGCCTCCCTAAGAAGTCGCTCTGCGTCTCTTTTTTTTGTTTAGGCTCAGTTCGGATTTTTTTTAAGAGCAAGTGGACGAGACTGCTTTCGTATGTTACCGTGTTGTCTTTTAATGTGTCATCCCCGACCGGAGTCTCTAGATCTTCTATTGTGTTCGTCTCGTCTAAGATACTAGTCTCGCCTAGGGCACTGGTCTCGTCGGGGGCACTAGTCTCGTCGGGGGCACTGGTCTCGTCGGGGGCACTGGTCTCGTCGGGGGCACTGGTCTCGTCGGGGGCACTGGTCTCGTCGGGGGTACTGGTCTCGTCGGGGGCACTGGTCTCGTCGGGGGTACTGGTCTCGTCGGGGGTACTGGTTTCGTCGGGTATACTGGTCTTGTGTCGAGGATTTGTGTTCTCCGGCCTATTATTAGAATTTATTATTAATCAAGAAAGAAAAAGAAAGAAAAAGACGTACATATTAAAAATGACTGAGATGTTACTTCTTTTTGAGACGAAGCGAGCAAGTCTGGTTGTATACCGTTTACCGTCGTACCGATTTCGTGTAGTGGTTTTGTTGTAAGCTGCATTTCTTGCATCGTAGAGAACAAGAACTCGGGCAGAAGTTCTAGTGGTAAATTTGCTCTCGTAAACTTCGTACACAGGTTCTGGATGAAAGACAAGGTCATACTGCGGTATTTTAACCGAATGAACGTAGGAGTATCAATTTTGGGTCCGGCTTCTAAAACGGGAGAATATTGAGAGGAGGGGGAGAGAAGACATAACCTCGGTCGCGATCGTAGACGGCGGTTCGGACAGTGGGCGCTGGGCTAAGGACTGCCGGCGAGCGGTGATTGATCGGTGACCGAGTTTGCTTGGGGCGAGGGGGGGAGGGGAGCAACCACGGTACGCAAACGGTGAACGGCGCGGATTTTGGTGGCGTTGGCTGCACTCGCGACGAGCTCGGATCGATCCGGGGCGTGTTTGTAGGCCATATATCGGCAAGCGCCTCGTCTACTGCCTGACGGCGCTTCGTCGATGGTCTCATAACAGCTAAAAGAAACAGACAAGTAGAAATATGTATAAAGAAATAGAGTAAGAGAAAGGATATAAAAAGAGATAGACAAGTAAAAGGATGTGAAGTCAGGTAGACGGATGTGAAAAAGAAAAAAAAAACAAGTAGAAAAGAAATACAAGTAAAAGAATGTAAAAAGAAACAGACAAGTAGAAAGATGTGGAAAGCGTAATATAAGAGTATAGAATCCGCAAGTATGGGATGTGAGCATAAACCGACAGATAATGGTTTGTTTTTTCTTGTCTTTTCTTTTCCAATAAAGAAGAAAAAACGCCCTTTTCCGCGTCACAAACCGCGACA